>CP125979.1:62376276-63576276 GCA_030063025.1 Avena longiglumis | reverse complement strand
TTTCAAACTCGATTCGATCGCCATCTCATCCCACCAAGCACAAACCAAACCAAGCACCCGAAGGGAACTAGGAATCAAGCAGCTGTAGCATCCCAATTGTCTAACAATTGCAATGCTACCAGCCTAGTCTATATAAATGCTACTTCCTATATATAATTGTTGCATCATTATTATATCATGCTCATGTCATCATGCCACCTTGCATTTGAGCATCATATAAAACCCTTTTGATTTGGTTCTTCTCTCATATGCATTGTAAATTGTATTTGCCTCTTGATATTGTATTTGGTTCTTGATATATTGTTTAAATGCCCAAGTTGAGTTGGGGGCATATCTCTTATTCCACTCCACCACCTTTCTTTGTCACCACCTTATAATTCTACCACCCTAATTACCCAGGGGCTTTATTTTATTTTGGCATTTACTCTAGCTCATGTGGGTTGGGATGGATCTAATTCTAATTCCTTTTGCTTGGCCTTTATTCCACATTTTGGAAATGCATAAGAATAATGCCATGTTTATTATTTTGTTTTCACAAGATTAAGACATGGCATTTAATACCCTTGCATGGGCCATGCAACCATCACCATCTTTTGTCCTCTTTTGGATTTTATTTGAATTTGAGTGGATCATCTTCCATGTTCCTCTACCCCTCCTTTGGCTTGATCTAATTGTTCTTGCTAAAAAGCCACCACCATTGCCCTCTCTCTCTAATCCTTTCTCCAAAACCTAAACCTAATCTAAACCCTACATCTCTCCCACCCCTTTTTGTATGATCTAGCTAGATGCATGCAAGTATCTAACCCTAAGCCCCCTCTCTCTCTCCTCTCTCTAACCTAGCTAACCCCAAACCCTAAACCTAACCCCTCATCTCACCCTAGTTACACCCTACCTCATATCTCTCATCTCATCCTCTCACCAAGCCGAGGAGTGCCCCTCTCCCTGCCAGCAGGCCCCACCTAGCTACCATCCAACCCTACCCCAACCCTAGTACAAAACCCTAGCCCGAGCCTCCCCTCCAACCCTAGCTCCCACCCGAGCCTACCTTCCCCCTCTCTCTAGCTCTCTCTCTGCCACCCTAGCCCCACCACCCTCTCCTCCCTTCCCTGGGCCACCTGCCAGCTTCCTACCCTGCTCCTGCCCCGAGCTCCAGCTCGAGCACGTGAGGAGGAGAAGAAAAGTGGCACCCGAGCCACCTTTTCCATCTACCCCACTCCCACACGCCATCTCCCCCTCTCCCGTCCCTATCTACTCCCTCTCTCTCGCCTGCTGCCTCTCCCAGAACTCCCCAGGGCCGTGCCCTTCTACTCCTCCCTCCCCAACTACCCCTACCACCGTCTAACCCGGCCGCCGCTCTCGGTGTCGCCGTCCATCTACACATCCAGGAGGCGGGCGTGCAGACGCGGTTGTCGGGGAGGACCACGGCCGTCTTCTGCGTCGCCCTGTACACGGCAACGAGGAGGAGAAGGACCAGAGCCACCAGGCCGACGCCGCTCCGACACGAAACCCTAGCTCCACCGGCTTCAGCCCCACCGTTGATCGGCTGCTTCCCAGCCCGAACCACCTCCACCGACGCCCTCACGGTGAGCTGACCCACCTCCTAGACATCCGCGTTGTCGTCATCGTCCCCTATATGCGCTGATCTTTCCGTCGTACACCCTTGGTGCACCGACGAGCGCGCACGTCTGCTCGCTCCCACGTCGCGCAAAACCCTATCTAGGCCCCGTCCGCCCTCCTGACACCGACCTCTCCCTAGCCCAACCAGAGCCGCCTCAGCCCCAGGTCCAGGGATCGATCCCCGCCCGCGCCGCGCGCCGATCGATCCTCTGCACGCGGAGAAGAGGAACAGTACGGGCGCTGCTTTTGCAAATAGCCCCTCCGTTATTTTTTCTGCTTAATCCGCGGTACGCAGAGCCCACCCGCCAGCCTCTCCGTACGTTTTGCAGAACACCCCCTAGACTTTTTCAATCTTAACCCGCGCTCCCGCCCTAACCCCACCAGTCAGTCGCGGTCATTGTTGTGAGTAATCAATTAACCATGTGTGTCTTCAGCCGAAGAAAAATTGCCAAACTGCACCGTTGTTGTCTTTGGACTTGTATTGAGATGGAATGGATAAATCTGAAAGTGAACTATATGTTGTGTTTGCAATTTTATTCAGACAAAATTGATAAAATTAGTGCATACAGATAAACTTGCTGAAGAAATGTTAAGAACTTATATTGCACATAAAGTAGTACATATGTATTACGAACTGGTTCAAATGATGGAGAAATAAACTATAAATTAAAAAGTTAAACAAATCTTGAACTAGATAATACTTCTTGGTCTTGGTCATCGTTGTATTGTTGTCAAATATGTTGTACTAGATCTTCCTTTAGTTGTTGATGCATCGGTCGATTGTGGATAATAGTGTTCACTTCAAGAACGGTTGCGATATCATGGATTGGACCATGGGCATAGACTTCAACTTGTTCAGAACTCCCTTGGTCATATGTGTAATCTTGGTTTATGTCATTTTCTTCTCTCTCATATTCGATTACATGTTATGCATGATAATACGATCATACATAATATCAGCAAGATCTTCCATGTGCCACATACGCACAAGTGTGCGTACTATGGCCCAACGTTTTTGCAAAACCCCAAACGAGCACTTTACATCTTATAAGCCTCTTGCTCCTGTGTGAACAACTTAGCCTCAGGAGTCTGGGGTAGTGAGATTGTTTTAACAAATGTTGCCCACTCCGGATAAATGTCATCCGTTAGATAGTATCCTATATTATATTCTCTCCCATTTACATGAAATTGGACTGCCGGGGCTCTCCCTTGTAGCAATTCTGTGAATAAGTTAGATTGGTTCAACACATTGAGATCATTGTTTGAACCAGCTATACCAAAAAAAGGCATGCCAGATTTGTCACCACGTTGGACCTGCTTTGTCACCACGTTGGACCTGCTTTGTCACCACGTTGGACCTGCTTTGTCACCAACGTGAGGCTACTACTTCTAACATGATTGTTGGACCTGCTTTGTCACCACGTTGAAATTGTCCCCTCCATTGACACATTTCCCATTGGCAGTGCATGCGGTCCACACTACCTAGCATCCTTAGGAATCCACGTGCCTCCCCTTCTTGAAGCAAATGTTAAATATCATCACTATTAGGACTTCAGAGATATTGCTGACCAAATATGTGTCTAATACCTTGAACAAAGTTGAGCATGCACTCTATAGATGTGCTCTCTGGAATCCCAAAAGGTCCGTCCATAGTTGTGAGAATAGCTCTGGGGATATTGAGATACTAGGATGTTTACATGGTCTGATTGTTGATGTGGATTTGGGGAGTTTTGGCTCATGTGGTTTGGGAAGCTTCTATCTCATCCATCCATGGCAATAGCTGAGATTTCAAATGCTCTCAAGAACTTGTGATTTACTATGTGTTCATTCTCCTTTTTATAGGCAATATTGCATATGGTGTGAAGAGATTGAAGAAGGCAACGGTCTGTTTGTTACCTTAGAGAAGCTGAAGACAACCAACGGTCCATTTGCTACAGGGGAAAAGCTGAATGCAACGGTTATTTGGGCAACGGTCACATGTGAATAGTGCAGAGCAAGTCAGAGGAACAGTGGTTTTAAGGCCACCTTTTCTCTTATGGCCGAGTCTTAAATCGGGTAATGCAATCCCTCCCCATAGGAGGGGCCCCCGGCACTATCTGTGCCCTCCATATATTGGAGAGTCGTGCTAATATTTTTTACATAACACCTCTTCCACCTTACTTTTTCAGTCAATCATAGTTTTGCTTCTTGGCCCCTACTGTTTTCATATTTTATACATATTCCATCGCTATATGAAACCCTACACATGTTACACTGAGAACATGTTTCTTCAAACAATCTGCATAATGTCTATTTCTTTTTTACCTCATTTTTTCTTGTAAAATTTCAGGAATATTCAAACTTTTTATGTACATTTTTTATTTTGAAAATGAAATATCCATAATTTGTTTTTTCAACAATTTCATTTGATAATATTTATTTTTGTACTTTTTATTTAACAATTTTTAGACACTCTTAATTTGCTTTATCCTAGATTCAGAAGTTTCATACAAGATTCACACGTTTTACAAACTTGTTTCTGCCAATAGATATTCATATAATTTAATCAACAATTTCTTACATAATTATTTTTCAATAATATTCCATAGAATATTTTTTTAAGATTTTTTTTAGAAATATCCGTACAAGTTTCATACTTTTTCCAAGACAATTTTTTTAAGATACATGGGCAACACTGAAACTCAAATGAATCTTCAATAGAACTTTTATGAAACTACTAACAACAATCAAACTTATTTATTATTTTTTGTAACAAATTCCAATCTACATATGTTTATGTTTGAATCAAGCTAATACATCAAATCAGATCCAGTCCATAGATTCAACATGGTTTCATATAGGATTCATCAAATAATCATACACAAATATTAAGAGAACTAATCATACATACAAGATCCAACAAAACTTCAAAGATTAGTACAACTTTTAGTAGATTATTACACATATGATTTAGTCAAGATACAAGCAAGATCAAACAACAGTTTCCTACATGTGTCACCTGTCAAGACAAAACAAGTAGTCTCATGACATTAATCTGATATTAAGAATCATTCAAGAAATCATACACGTTTCATACAAGAAACGTGTATTGAACAAACCGGGCTAGGATCATACATACAAGATTCACACAAGATTCATACACAGATTCGTGTTTTCATACTAATGCAGCAAGATTCGGGAAGCTACAAAATATGTAAACAAACAAGATAATGCTACTTAATTATTGGTCGAGCATTACTTTAGCAGAGGAAGCCCGTTAAAGAACATGAAGTACATAGCAGTTTCATAGCAAATTCATACCCAGATTCAAGAATGTTTTTTGTAAGATTTATCCAATCCTATATATTTCCTCAAAGCAAAACCTTCCAGATCCATAGAAACTTTGTCGATCCATACAATATCCATAGACATTTCATACTGTTTGTCCAAGAACCAGCACAACAAAAAACGAATCTCCAAAAAGAAATAAGAAATCTTCCTCCAAAAACAAAGGGAGACAACACATCTATGGGTGGCCACGGATCTAGGCCCTCCAAGTCGAGATCCATGCCTCCAAGCCTAGATCGGACAAGGAGAAGTAGCCGCGTGTGCTCGTCGTCGATGGTCAGCCGCTGCGCGTCGGCGGTGGGAGAGGAGCAGGCTCGCGCTACGCTTCGGCGATGGGAGAGGACGAGGCGTCGGAGGGGGGTGCAGGGGTGCGGAGGCGGAGGGGATGAGCGAGGCGGCGCTGGGACGTGTTGGGGAGGGAGGCAGGGGTGTGCGGGTTATGGTTCGCTGGCTAGAATTTTTTTTTCCTTGGGGGATGGCGGGTTGATTCAACGTTTTCCTAGGATTTTCTTTACAAATGTATTGAATACGTTGACTGGCAAGACTTTGCACGAATCTCTAATAATTTTATGGCTGTGATGATGTCAAGACCCAACCTAGAAGAGGAAAATCTGCTCTCGTCTTAAATCCAGGTTGGAGACGCCTAAGAAAGCAACGGTGCATCTACGCACTCGATCTCACATGCATGCTAGACATGCATTTCTGGCAAATTCTGCCGTCAGACGCAGAGCGGCGTTGGCCTGCCATTTTTGTTTGCTCGATCGCGAGGAGCAACAGAACGTACGCGTGCGCGCGTCCCAAATTAAGGCAACCCCAAAAGCAACAGACGTACCGCGCTCTCCGACCATTCCTCCCGCCGCCTCTCTCTCCCTCCCTCCACATCTCACCCGTTGCGTGGGCGGTCGGAGGCTGCCATTGGCCTCCGCCGCCACCGCCCGGACCTCGCCGGCCAATCACCCAGCCTACCGTCCTCCATAGCCCACGTACCTACCCCGGTGCACGCACGCACGCACGCACGCACGCGAGCGGCGCGCGCACCGTTTCCTCCGAAAATGCACCGGTGGCTCATCCCCAGCTGCGGCGACATGCGGACGGTCCGCCGCCGCATCCAAGAGAACCAAGGTACGTGCTTTCCTAACTAATAATCCCGATCGCTCCGGCGTACACACGCGCGCGCGTCGTGACCTTGGATCTCTTGTGCGCGCGCAGAGGAGCCTCGGCCGCGACGGCCGACCACGCCGAGGCTGCGGAAGACGAGCTCGGAGCCGGTGATGCTGGCGGTGCCCAAGGACGTGGCTGAGTTCATGGCGATGTCGGTGTACGGCCACCTCCGGATCTTCACGTACGAGCAGCTCCGTCAGGCCACCTGCGACTTCAGCCCGGACCGGATCATCGGCGAGGGCGGCTTCGGCGTCGTCTACAAGGGGTTCGTGGGCGAGGCCCAGGTCGCCGTCAAGAAGCTCAACCCGGACGGCATCCAGGGCGACCGGGAGTGGCTGGTCAGTTTCGTACTATCTGTCGAGGTCGAATTGACATGCTGACTGCCCAAATTCGTTGATGCCAAAATTGTTTCTCGCGTGCGCTGCAGACGGAGGTGAGCTGCCTGGGGCGGTACAGCCACCCGAACCTGGTGGAGCTGATCGGGTGCTGCTGCGAGGACGACCACCGGCTGCTGGTGTACGAGTACATGTCCAAGGGCAGCCTCGAGAACCACCTCTTCCGGCGTACGGATCTACCTCATTTTCTTGCGAATTTCTGATCCCTGACGAGTCGCATGCATCATCCCCTGATGCTGAGTGCTGAATCTTGTATCAGGCGCGTGCAGCCTGTCGTGGACGACCCGGCTGAAGATCGCGCTGGACGTGGCGCGGGGCCTGGCCTTCCTCCACGGCGCCGAGCGGCCCATCATCTACCGCGACTTCAAGACCTCCAACATCCTGCTCGACGCGGTCCGTCCGTCCCCCTGACCACCTCAGAAATCCAGAGCTCAGTTCATCTAACCAATCTGAATCTCCTGCTCTTGGCTGTGTAGGATTTCAAGGCGAAGCTGTCGGACTTCGGGCTGGCGAAGGAGGGGCCGGAGGGGGGGAATACGCACGTGTCCACCCGCGTGATGGGCACCTACGGGTACGCGGCGCCGGAGTACATGGCGACGGGGCACCTGACGGCGATGAGCGACGTGTACGGGTTCGGGGTGGTGCTGCTGGAGATGCTGGTGGGGCGGCGGGCGCTGGAGCCCTGCAGGAGCGGGAGGGCGGGCAACCTCGTGGACTGGGCGAGGCCCATCCTCATCCGCAGCAAGAAGCTGGACAAGATCGTCGACGCCAGGATGGAGCGGCTCGGCGCATACTCGCCCAGGGCGCTGGAGCGGGTGGCCAGGCTGGCCTACGACTGCCTCAGCCAGAACCCCAAGGTCAGGCCCTCCATGGCCAGGGTCGTCCACGTCCTCGAGGCCGCGCTCGCCCTCAAGCCGGAGCCGAAAGAGGAGGGCGACGCCGGCGACGCGTCTCCGGCACGGTGATCCTCCATATGTAAACGCCATGCATGTGTGTGTGTGTGTGTGTATAGATTTTTGGTGGTACGTGCGTGCGTGCGTGCGTGCGTATGGAGAGCTGTGTAGTAGGGGCGCGTTATTATTTAAATGTGGAGAGGGTGCGCGCAGGGTGAACGAACATGAATCGTTCCATTTGATTGATCAAAATAAAATGCGACCATTACAAAAAGCAAACCAAGGAAAAAAAGGAGATGATGTGTGTGGCTGCTGGGATTCGAGCCCAGGTCTCCACGGCCACAACGTGGAATTCTCACCACTAAACTACAGCCACAATGGTGTTCACATTGTACGTTGTCCTTTATTTGATATAATTTCCGATCTATGCAACATCAAACTATGATAGCACTGTCGAGATCAACTGAAACCGATTCTATCTCGTTTCTTCATGTGCAATAGACATCGATTCACCAGGTACATTGTTATGCGCATTAAATCACAACTCATGATAAAGATTGCTGAGAGGCCTAGACGCCACTCCACATGATTTCTGGAACATTTATGCGAACATTATCAGTGCATACAATTCTCTAGTCCGAAGCTTTACTGAAACTAACCCTGTAACTACCTCGGTGAATTACGCTCCTAGAGACAAGCCTGGATGAACGGTACTGGTTAAAATAGTACGGTGGGGCCCCAAAAACCACTCACAGGTAGACCTTTCGGCCGTCCCAACCACTTCCAATTCATCGGGACACATGCATGCGTGAAAGCGAAGGGATCAACTACATACACAAATAAGTATGTATGCAAGCCACCATACAAAAGTACATCAGAGCCATTCCATCTAGAAAGAAAGGAAATATAGCAACGCCATATGGCAAGATTCAAATGACCTAGATAGATATAATATTTTAGGATAATTCCTCATACATCACACATCAGGGTAACACGCGGAAGCGGCATACAAAGTCCGAGTACGGATAAGAAGCAAATCGGCATAAGATGCCATAGAAATAAGCACATCCTGCCCACAGATCTCACGGATCCCCGTTCCCGGAATCTCTACCCGAACGATCGTTGCCCACATCATCAGCCTCTTCCACCCAAAGATCCGCTCCGAGTGTACCTGTTCATTTGAACCAATAATTTATCGTGTGAGACCCTAAGGGTACTCAGCAAGACTTTATGCCTCTAAAGGGGACACAACCTGGGGTGACGCAATTGCAGCGAAAGATAAACCCTAACAGTTCTATAGATAAACGCTAACCATCCTCCTAACCAATGATAGACGGATGTCCGTGAATTAAAGGCAACAGTTATAACAGTAATTTCATCAGATCCATCCTCCTCCTCGCTTACCAACGAGAAAGCGGACGAACAACCCCCCATTCGTTGGCAGTTTTATTAACCATTCCATGAGTATTGCACTATTTACTAGTCAATTACTTAGTCAGATTAAAGAGGTACTTTAGTTATGCTTGTCTATGATCGAGAAACTGTGCTCCAAGTCGTCCATAACCGCGGACACGGCTTTCAGAAAGTTTTAACCCGGCCGGGGTGCACAAATAGCAACACACACTCGATCAGCCTCGGAAAAACCAAATCAAAACCCAACGAGGCCTTCACGACAAAGCAATCACAGGATTCGAAATATATTTGGGGCCACCCCATTAAGCTACCCACGGTTAGTGACTCAAACGGACTCAAGGTTTGGGTATACGGTCAGAACGATCGGGAACCCAAAAGCGGGCTTGTCGACACCGGAATCGTGTCCCGATCCTAAACAAGACAGTGCTATCTGTCGCACAATTTAAATAAAGCAGTAAAGCATGGCATAAGTACAGAATAATAAATAAAACCTCAAACTAGTTTGTGGCCCCAAAAAATAAGACTGAATCAAGCTCTGGCTCAGGGGGGTCCCATAAGCCTCCCGGATGTGGATAGCGCGAATAATCTTGGAACAGAATCAAGTACTCGGGGTCTTACGGGACACAAGTGAGCGGGAAAATCAAATAGCGATGTTGCTCACCGGTGCCACTTTCATTAGTTATCCCATTACTACTCGTGTTAAGTTGTTTAGGTACCTCGTTATCCATCGACTCTCACTTACCCTACACATGTGTTCTCGACGCATGGCTCAAACAACTCCTGTAGTAATGGCTCATGGGATGGAGGAACAAGCTTGGGGGTTTGGAAGTAAAGGCTATGCAATACTTGGGATTCAATTTAATGCAATCGCGACTCGATGATGCAAGAATAAGATAGAGGCAATAGGTACTGTATGTATGCAAGCATGTGGTAGTGCTTTCCTGGCAACTCAGTTGAAGCGAGAGACGGATCTGGGTAGTGCTCCTGGTTCTCTTGATATATCCCCGCCAAGGTCTATTCGAGAAGAACCAAACAAACAAAGGCCAACATAAATAAAGTGCGCAAGCATATGAATAACATGCATCAAACAAACAATCATGCCATGATGAATGATGCACAAGTTGCATGGCAATAATGTAGCATGGCATGGGTGAGGTGTGGAAGACAAGAAATAACATTTTAATGGAGTTCTGGATCACATTTGTTGTCATAATAGTTGCTGTATAGTATATATTTATATGATTCATGCTGCAATTGAAGTCATGGATAGTATAAACAGAAAGGTCTCGTCAAGCTGATCATTTTAGACATATCATTTGTTAAATTCGGAGTTATAAATCAAAAGTTATTAATTTTATTAAGTCCCAGTGGAATTTGTTGTAATTTACTCAACTTGGAATTTTAAATGTGCAAAAGGTCAATTGAATAGCATATTTGAAATCCTCACATTTTTCTGATTCAAAAACATATATTATTTGTCAAATTTGGATTTATATTTTGAAAGTTATTTGAAAACAGGTTTAATTTTTGAATTTGAATTAATTTGAATTAGGTTTAAATTCAAACAGACACACATATATACTTTTAACACCCAGGGGAACCCAGACTCTGTCACGATGTGGGCCCTATGTGACTTTGACGCCGCACGCACTGGAGAGGGGGGACTGCGGGTTGAGACAGTCAAACCCGAGGAGCCTTGTTGCAAAAATGCAAACGACGCTGACGGGTGGGGCTAAGGGACTGCGGGTTGAACGGCAAAAACACAGGGGGGTATGCGCAAAGTGCCACAGACGCACTGTGTTTCTTCTTTGCACCTGACGGAACAGAGCACAGCGCTGCCAGCTTGTGTCGAACGCCACCGCTGGGAGTGCGCTCGGCGCGACCGCCACTGGTGGGTTGGGTAGTTGACGGAGAGGAGGGTAGGCGGCTAGATAGGGTTTGCGCGAGGCGAGCGAGATGTCGACGCGACCACGCCGTGCACCGAGGGCGCTCACGCCGTGACCCGCCATCCGTGAAACGAGCAGGAGGAGGATATATGGGAGGTAGTATGGCTCACCGCGGGTTCGTCGGGTGGTCAGACGGGCGCAGACGATCGGCGCTGCTCGAGGACGGGTGCTAGGGTTTCGGCCGTCGACGGCGTGGTTACTTGGGGCTTCTCCTCCGGCTGCACGGGCGACGCAGAGGTCCTCCGCGATCTTGCCGACACGCTCTCTCCCGCCTGCGCCTCCTGGATCGCCGGAGCTGGAGGGAGGCCGACGGTGGCCGGCGAAGCTAGATAGAGGAGAGGAGAGGAAGGGGAGACGAGGGCGTCGCCCTGGGCGGATCTGGGGAAGGCTAGAGGGCGAGGGGGGTGGATAAGAACGAGAGGGCAGGTGAGGTTGCGTGGGGGAGGGGAAGCTGGAAAAGGTGGCCTCGGTGCCACCTTTCCTCCTTCACGTGCTCGGTCGGCTCGGCCAGGGCAGGGCAGGCGCATGGGGAGCTGGCAGGTGGGGTAGGGTGGTCTGGGAGGCAGGGGCAGGCTCGGGCTAGGGCCCCAAGGCAGAGAGGAGGAAATGGAGAGAGAGGGTAGCCTCGGGTAGGTTAGAGCTAGGCTCGGTAGAGCTAGGTTTGGAGCTAGGTTAGGGTTTGGGGTTGGTAGCTAGGAGGTGGAGAGGAGAGAGGTGGCCGGTGGGGCTAGCTAGGTGAGAGAGGGAGGAAGAGAGAGGGGACATGTTAGCTAGGGTTTGGTTATGGTGGGATTTAAGGAGAGGGTGGCTTAGGGTTTAGGTTTAGAGAGGGAAGGTTAGATGCTAGGGTGTTCTTTTGTCAAGATCAAACCAAGCACCAACCAAACCCCAACAAGACCAAGACTAGAAAAGGGAGGAAAAGGTGATGATGGTAAGGATGGGTATGGTGATGAGGTTTAGGCATGATCAAACAAGACCAAGCCTAAGGGGTAGAGAGAGATGATCCATTTTAAAATCAAATAAAATCAAATGTCAAGCTAAAGGGGTACTTGCATGGGCCATGCATAATTAATTAATACCATGTTTATCTTTGTGAAAACAAGATTATTTACATGGCATTTTCTTATGCATTCCAAAGTGTGGAGTAAGACCCAAGCAAAAGAATTTAGAAAGAATTCCAAGTGGAGTATAAGGAGATGATCACATTGGATTATATTTGGGACTTGCTAGTGTGTATATGCCAATAGGTATTTAATAAGCCCACAAAAATATCCCAACATGATGATAACCCCAAAATCACACATATGGAAGCTAGGAAAAGGGGTCCCACTCACAAGGCATGCAAAGGTGGCCATGTGGCTCTCATGTATCAATAATGTGAAAACAAAATGATGCCAAGATGAGAACATGTGGAAAAGAATTGGATCCATCCCAACCCACATGAGCTAGAAGTAAAACCCATAAATGCCAAGCTCATATTTAGTTGGATGGTGGAATTATAAGGTGATGAAAGAAAGGTGGTGGAGTTAATAAGAGATATGCCCCCAACTCAACCTGGGCATTAAACAATATATCAAGAACCAAATACAATATCAAGAGGCAAATACAATTAATAATGCATATGAGATAAGAACCAAATGAAAAGGGTTTTATATGATGCTCAAATGCAAGGAGGCATGATGACATGAGCATGATATCATGATGATGCAACAATTATATATTTGAAGTAGCAATTATATTACTAGATCAAGTAGCATTACAGGTGTTAGACAACTGGGATGCTACAAACCCCGACTGAACCAACAGAACAACAACAAAAGTCTCAACTAGATACAATTCTCAAGCCGGGAATGGTGTCAAAACTAGACAACCATGATGTACAGTATTTAGTAGCCTTGCTTTGTATTCCCAAACATTTATCAGCGGCACAAATAAACCATTATTATCCCTGTGCCAGATTTCAATTCCCGGTATTGCTAGTTACATGTTGGGATGTGTAAGTACACTCTTTTTTGGAGGCACGCCTCAAAGAGGGGCAGGGAACACCTGCAATTCCTTTTAAGAGAGAATTGAGTAAGTACATCTTATCAGTGTATCACCAGCTTCCTCGAGGGGCCTGTGGCGTCTGTTGAACAGCAGCTAGCGGGTTCATCTGGACAGAGAAGGCAAGCTGCAGGGCATCAAGGAACGCTCGTCGCAGGGATGAAGCTTGTCGGAATACAGCCCTGTCCAATGAAGATATGTATGACAAACATTCACATAGGTCACTAAAACGCACAAGATGCTCTGGATCATTTGAATGTCTAATGCAGGTAGATGAAACCTTTACCTCTTCAAGCCAGCACCTTTCCTCCGGAGAACATAGAGTGTCGAGAACAACAGCGAGAACAGAAGCATCAGCTTACCACTTGGTAGAACAATATGCGTTTTGCCAAGCTTTATGCGGACCGAATGAAACCACCAAAAGAGGGGATCAAATTTATTCGTGGCATGCTGAAGGGTAGGCTCAATGGATTTTGGTAAGACATGTGTTTTCCCATTGGATGCATGTGCGGTGCTTGTTGGAGCTTCCTCACGTATTGGTGTTGTTGGGCCTTCCACAGCCATGGAAACGTTTCTTTCTGCAGACTGTTTTCCTCCCGCAGCAGCTGATGACTTTTTCTTCACGGCTGTTTGTAATGCATGAAGTTTCTTTAGTAGCTCCTGTCAAAAAAGAATCAAGATGCAACTTAATGATCCGAGCAATGCAAAACTGAAGACAAAGACAAAATACCTGTCGATCATTAACATGCAAAACTGAATGCCACACTCAGTATTTAAGTAAACATGGGAGGTTCTAACTCATAACTTGGAAATTGGCATGCTATAGTATCTATCATTAACATATTCCATCACAAAAAATACCTGTCGATCTTGTTCTTTAAATTCTGCTTTTTCGGCCCATGAAATGGCACTTTCAGGCTTATTGGAGGCAATACCAAGGAATGTAACTGTATACAATTCTGCCACCTCCAAATATTCTTCAGATGCCATAGTTGATGCAACAATGAGACCATTTGGTGATCTTTCCTGTCCTACATTTAAAACATAAACCTGGTCATCTGTATATCTCCATTTAGCAAGGTACTCCTCAAAGACTGGTCGAAGGTCAGGCCCAGATCCTTCTGCCATTAGCATGGTAGCCCTATAAGAAAGATACATGCCAATGATTCAGAAAGGGGGACACACAAAGCAAAGCAAGAATGCACGAGATTTCTGTGTAACAGTTACCCTGTCAGGAAAACTTTCACAGGTACAGATGCCACTGAACCAAACATAGCTTTGAGCTGAATAAACATCTCAGATGTCCTGGAAGAGTTAGCATATGTGTTAAACTTATTAGAATAAGAAACAGATAGCAAAGGTTATGCAAATGCTCTACAATAACGAATAAAGTTCTTGCTAACATACAATCGTCATTTAAGGATAAAATATGACATTTCATACACCAATCTAATATACCTGAATAAAGTGCTTGCTAACCTACATATCTACAATCTCCCCTTTTTAAGGAAGCTAATAGTTGGGGCAAGGATACTGGAAAGTAAATGATATATTTCATTTCCCATTTTATTAGGACATCTTTTTAAGGAGGTTCTGGTTCATAAAACATATATAATTATTATAGCTGCCCATGATACTTTTCCTTTCAGAAATCTAGTAAGCACATTAAGTTTAGAGTGCTTCTATGCTTTTCCAAAATTCTATTTGCACAAATCGCAAAGAGTTACTGGACATTTAGTGCAAGGGAAAAATTTGTCATCTATCATAGGCTCATAGCATTAGGGTCCGAAGCCCAAGTCCAAAGCCGTTGGATCTTGGTTCTCCTTCACCCCATGATCTGTATCGTGGCGTTCCCTCAACCTGACATCCCTGTGACCATAGTGGCCAGCAGTGGCAGAGCTTGAAAAAATTGCCAGCCAGGGCCCAGAGACTTTAAATTCGTACATGGGCTTCCAGCTCGGAGGGTGTGAATACTCATCCAATTGAGCCAGTATTGAGAGTTACTAGAGGAAAATAGCATGAGGGCATGAATACTCCAGCGCTAGTGATGTCCCTAATTACAACCCAGGATCATGGGGAGTATGAAGGTGCCGCGTGATAGTCGCCATGAACAACATGGATCAGATGGCCTACAGCGACCACTACAGTGACAAGCTCGCTACTCTGTCGCCTGGGCAGGCGCCTTGACGGGTCATCGCTGCCGAGTGTGCTTAATGGTGGGTTAAGGTATCTTAATTAAGGAAGGAGTTCGGCAGATGCTTCTCCATTAGTAGTTGTCAAAGCGCCACCACCGCAGGTGGACAACCATGATATATATGTCGGCGTTGAACTAGCAGACTGCTGACCACAAAGGCACGAAGAACAAAGTATCTATGCACTTCTTTATCTCTCCCCTCTATTTTGTTGCCGCCTTGATCTTCCGCTTCACGGTCTTGATTCTTTTTACCCATTGTTCACTTGTCTTCTCCGCATCCGGTATGTAAACATGGCATGAGCCCACGATTAGGCACTTGTTGTTCTTAAGAATGTGTACATTGGTTCTAAAAATGGACAAGGCTGGGCGCATGGACTAAGTTGGATACCGAATCATTCGAATTTCAAAGTGACAAGTTTTTCCCTTCCTTAGAAAAAGCTAGGTGGTTACTGCAGTTAATCATAGCCTCTTATTTTGCTTTAAAGTTCGTGCAGATATTTTCCGGAAAGCATAGAAAAGCATCTTAACTTTTTTTTAGTGGAGAAGCATCTTAGGTTAACCACTTTTGGTATGTTATATTAAAAACTACTGATCAACATCCTTACCTTATTAAAACACATAGAAAGGTACTTAATATTGAATAGAACACAAGGGTTTAGAACAAGAAAGGGAGGAAAGGAAAATAATTTACCTTCTGAGCTCTTTAAGTGCCTGAACAAGTACCATCCCAGTTAACTCAAGCATTTCCAAAAGCTCATCACCGTCGTCTACCTCTTGCACAGTGTCAGCTCGAATTTGATCACAGATGGATAATGCAGTCAAAACCGCCTGGTCGAATGATCCACTGACCAGATAGCTGGGCCATGAAGACGTCAACAGAGTTAGTAAACACCTTCCGATATTATTATTTCCTCTTTTGGAACATTGTATTTTTACTAAGATGTTGACCAATGGGGGAAGGATCCCTCCCATGGCTATACATGTTTAGGTAGATGAGACATCTCCAACGATTTTTCACACAGATAGCACCCCGTTTAGTCCAAACTCTTCACCTGCGACTCGAACCCGGGTGGGCGAGCTCACCGCCGTGAGCTCTAGCCACCAAGCCAGTGCTTGGGTGGCTTGGTTCTTGCTTTACTAAGACGATACACAATACTATAACATAGTCTGCTGCTCCAGTCCAAGAGTCATCAGCAATCAGAAGAAATGAAACTCCGATTTAGTATGGCAAGGCATGTTTATTGACTAATTCGTGTAAATTTCATGTCTTCTTACACTTTCAAATTGAAGGAAATTACATATCATAGGTTGCTAGCTAGTAAGTTGTACTAGAAGGACAATCATAATTCATTCATTCAATTGCATGGTTATGAGCAAGCAGGATGAACAAGTACCCGAACAACTACGGCCATGGACAACATCCACATGGATAGGAACGAAGTGACAAGACGTAGTGAGAACCGGGGCAAAGGGAGGAGGAATCTAACCACTCGGCGTCGTCGATTTGCTTCCAGAGATCCGATTCCTGGGCCGCGGAAGTCCCCATGATTCGCGCTCCTGCCTTCACGCAGCGAGTATTTAGTAAGCTATTTCTTTTCACCCGCCGGAGAGCGCCGGCGTAGGGAGAGACGCGTCACCGCTGCTTGCTGCTACGGAGAGAGGTAGAGGTGGTTGAGAACGGAGTCGAGAGGAACAGGAAGCGGGGAGAGATGGAGAATTGGGGTGGGATACAGAGTGGATAGCTGATGCGCGGTTTGGACTCACCTGCAAGAAGGATTCCGAGACCCCTCCCAGTCCTTAGCGTCGGAGAGCTCCGGCGGCGGTCGGAGCGGAGCGGAGCAGAGCAGAGCCGTGCGGTCGATGTCGTCGGCGAGCTCTGACGGGGACGGCGGGCTCCGGGGAGTTGTGCGCAGGCCGGGCCGGGTAGAGTTAGAGTTGGGGACAGGCGGCCTAAACGGGCCGACCCGTGGAGGGTTAGAACGACTCCCTTTCTCCCAGCCCACGTAGTGTGTGTCCTTCGGTTCAAAAGAGCGCAAAGCTGTGTCAATCCTATCTTTTTTTTAAGCCATATATTAATTTTCTTTCATTAGACAAAAAGTTTACAGAGACTACATGGTCACAATAAGAGAAAAACACGTTTGTAAAATAATTTTGTGAGTAAAATGCATCTATAGTCCTGGAACTCTGTGGCTATGCTGGCAATGACCCTAGAACTGAAGAAATGTCTCATCATGGTCCTCAAACTTGTCGTGGATGTCCAACGACGGTCCTGTGTACGTATTACAGTGACATGGCGATGTGGTGGACCCGAAACGGCGCGCAAGGGTGGCACATGACGGCCGAAAGGGCCCCTGGAGAATTAACGATGCCATAACTCCTCTGTTTCCCCTGTTTCTGGCCGCGCGGAGCGGTCAAGGTGGAGGGGAACGGCGACGGTGCAAGGTGATCGGCGTCAAGAAGATGCGATCTTCGTCGGCAACTGATCAAGTCGACAAAGGCGAAGAAGGTGACCGTGGCGGCGCACCATTTGATCCTTTGCCGCGCTGGAGATGGCGCCCGTGCGGAGACCGGAAGGAGACCCTGCCCCAGTCTACGGTGAGTTCGATTCTGCTACAAGTTGATGATTTTCACTTTGTTTTGGATTATATTTTCATGGTAGACTTGCTGGTGTACATAGTTCGCCATTCGAATGCTTTTGTTCTAGTTCATCGTTTGCAGATTTAGGGTTTATGCAGTGGTAAAAGGTCTGAAATTTCTTCATTTTTCGTTTTTGTTCAATGTGTAGAGGAAGGGAGTGACAGTTTCACTGTGGAGGTGATCCATGGCGGCTTTTTTGTTGGTTATGGATCAAACAGAGCATATGTTGATGGCCATAAAGTATGCTTTGACGACTGTGATGTTGATAATTGGTCTTCTCTGTGGATTGACGACATAATAGAGAAGATAGGGTATGAGTCAGGTAGAAGAATTGTTGTTTATTGGTTGATGCCAGGAATGCAAATCAATGAAGATGGTTTGAGGTTGAATGCTAAAGACAATGATAGTGTGGGTATGATTATAAAGGTTAGAGAGGGGCACAAGTATCTCATGTTGCACCTTGATCATGAGCCAGTAAGGAATGGGCTGGAGTGGGATGATGTTTTAGAGAATCATGTTGCTAACTTGCCACCAGTGATTGGATTAGTCCAGTGAAGAAAAGAACCATAGTTCAAGATGTGGATGTTGGAGATATGCCCTAGAGGCAATAATAAATGTAGTTATTATTATATCTTTGTGTTTATGATAAATGTTTGCATTCATGCTATAATAGTATTAACAAGGAAACATTGATACTTGTGTGATTTGTAAACTTAATTTGAAGTCCCTAGTATAGCCTCTATACTTCACTAGCTTGTTGGTTGATTAATGATTGTGGTTTCCCTATCATGAACATTGAGATGTTATCAACAACAAGATCATATCGTTAGGAGAATGATATGGTGGACATACTCCTATAGATAAGCGTAGCATAAAGATCAAGTCATTTCATTAGTTCAATTGCTATATGCTTTCTGATACATAGTAACCTAATTCCTTCGACCATGAGATCATGCATATCACCTTTACCGGATGGATGCTTTGATGACATCAAACACCACACCATAACAGGGTGGTTATAAAAGTGGCATTGAGTGTTCGGAAAGTATTGGTTGAGACACATGGATCAAGAGTGGGATTTGTCCATCCACATGACGGATAGATATACTCTGGGTCCTCTCGTGGAATGTCATCCAATTAGCTTGCAAGCATGTGACTTGGTCACAAGGGATCACATATCACGAACGAAAAGAGTACTTATCAAGAATAAGGTTGAACTAGGTATGCAGAGATACCGACGATCATAACCCTCGGATAAGTAACATATCGTGAGACAAAGGGAAATTGGTATCGTATGTAAGTGGTTCATTCGATCGCAAAGTAATCGAGAAATATGTGGGAGCCATATGAATTTCCGATTCCTCTATTGGTTATTGTTCGAGAAGTGTCTCGATCATGTCGCATAATTCACGAACCGTAGGGAGACACACTTAAGGATTCGACGTTGTTTGAGTAGTTATGGTATTATGAGAAAGAGACCAATGTTGTTCGGAGTCTCGGATGGGATCCGGATATCACGAGGTGATCCGGAATGGTCCGGAGAATAAGATTCATATAAGGAAAGTCCCGCTTTGAGTTCGGGAATGATTCCGTGTTTTCATCGAATGTTCTAGAAGGTTCCGGATTGTCCCAAGACCGGGGAAGGGTACATGAATGTGTCATTGATCATTGAATGATTGCATCATGTACTAAGTGTTATTGCTGTCCCAAATAAAGGATTAAATTGAATCCTAAAACAGAAAGTCAAATGTCCAGCTTTGAAAGTCAACCGCCAAAACAAGAAACTGTGGGAAACAAGCAAGAGGAGTTGGAACCAACTCGAGGAGGAGTAGGACTCCTCCAGTGGCCCAGCCCAAGGCCGACTTGGGAGGGACTCCTCCTCCCTGGCCAGGACCTCCTCCCATAAAAGGAGGCGGGGCTCCTCCCATAGACGCTTTACTTTCTACTCTAGATCTCCTGTTTAGAGTCGCTTTTGGTTTAGAGCTTCTAATTGCTTTAGCCAACAGTTTAGAGCCTTCTAATTGGTTTAGAGCCCTCTAATTGGTGTGTCTAATTACTAGGCCACTAATCCTCTCTCTCATAAGCTCCACCATACTGCACCGCTTAAGGCGAAGCTCATGGGATCTCCTCTACTTCCTACCACGCCTGTCAGGTCACGGAATCGCGAGGAGAGTGCTACAACCTCCGCTGCCACTGGAACAAGGGAGAGGAAGGTCTTCGTCGAGTATCGAACGTGTGACCGATCATGAAGCGCTTTAACGTGGCGCTGGAAGGATCGCCTACACGATCTTGAGATCGGGAAGAGTATTTACTACATCACCCACGAGAATCCGCCTCGTTAACCACTTTGGAATCTTCGAGGGTGAGTTCCTCCATCGACTCGTTGCTACAATCTAGTAGATAGATCTTGGCTTGTTTGTATGCGATAGAAAATTTTGTTTTCCATGCTACGAACCCCTCAAAGGGTATCGAGCCGTGTCTATATGTAGATCTGCAGAGTAGAACACAATGGTCATTGTGGGCGTTGATGCTTTTATTGTAGATTGCTTTTTGTGTACTTTGCATCTTGCGGTATGTTGGGATGAAGCGGCCCGCTAACCTTACATGACATCGTTCATGAGACTTGCTCCACGCTTGACATGTAACTTGTATTGCATAAGTGGCTTTATGGGTGCATGTTTCTCCTAGCATAGTTAAGATCCAATTTACAACGGTGATCAACAATGCTAGTATCAATGTTGTGGTTCTTGTTCGTAGTTAGAACGACACTTATTGAAAGCCCCAAACCACGTAAAATATGCAAAGAAAGTAGAAGCGTCTAACTTTGTTTTGCAGGGTGAAAGTGATGTGATATGGCCATGATTGTGATTATATATGATGTATGCAATGTTCCTTATTGTAAGTCGACAACCGCAGGAGCCATATGGTTGTCTTTAATTTCATAAGACCTGCGTGTCTATTCAAAGTAGTTGTAATAGTTGAAGCCGTGGACGACAACCATGGAGAAGCGCCATTGACCTTGATGCAATGCCGGTGATGATGGAGATCATGTTCGTGCTTGAAGATGGAGATCGAAGGCACGAAGAAGAAAGGCCATATCATATCACATATATATTGAATTGCATGTGATGTTAATCCTTTATGCATCTTGTATTGCTTAGTAGACGCGGTAGCATTATAAGATGATCCCTCATGCACATCAATTTCAAATCATAAAGTGTTCACCCTTAGTTAGCACCGTTGCTAAAGCTTGTTGTTTCAAGCACCACGTGATGATCGGTGTTCTAGATTCCGCAAGTGTATACAACGTGAGCAAGCCAGATTTGCTCATGCGTAAACTAAGGTTTGATCTTGACGAGCCTAGCATGTACGCACATGGTCTCGAACACGGATTACCGAAAGGTAAAGCATGAATCGATAGTAGATATGATGAACATGATGATTGTTCCATTGAAACTATGTCAACTCTCGTGATGATCGGTGTTGATATGGTGGATTTGGTTCGTGATCACTAAAACAATGTGAGGGATATTGTTTTGAGGGAGTTCACCTAGTTTAATTTCATTAATTAATTTGAACTCAATTTGTCATAAACTTAGTCTAAACTATTGCAAATATGTTGTAGATCAATGGCAGCCCTACCATCAATTTTAATGCTCCTAGAGAAAGAAAAGTTGAAAAACAATGGAAGCAACTTCATGGATTGGTTCCGCAATTTGAGGATTGTCCTCACATGGTAATTTGACCTATGTCTTTGGATGCACATTGGGTGACCCGCCTGGTGATGCTCCGATGAAGTAAAGAACGTTTACCTCGCCTAAGAATCAAGACTCCATAGTTCAAAGTGCTATCTTGTATGGTTTAGAATCGAGCTCGTAAAAGGTTTGAAGAGTCGACCCATATGATATTGTCGAGGATCTCAAATTAATTTTGAGACTCATGCGCAATTGAAAGCTATGAGGCTTCTGAAAAGTTCTTTAACTGCAAGATGGAAGAAGGCAGCTCCGTCAGTGAGCATGTGCTTAAGATGTCTGGGCACGCAAATAAACTTCAAAGCTTGGGGATAGTGATTCCTAATGCTTTGGGGAGTTACCGTCCATAATCACTACCACCAAGTTACAAGAACTTTGTGATGAACTACAACATGCAGAACATGAACAAGACGTTGCCAGAACTCTTTGCCATGTTAAAATCTGCAGAAGTGGAGATCAAGAAAGAGCACCAAGTGTTGTTGGTCAATAAGACCACCAAATTTAAGAAAGGCAAGTCTAAGCAAAAGGGACACTTCAAGAAGGGTGGTAAGAAAGCTGCCACGCCGACAAAGAAGACCAAGGCTGGACCTAAGCCTGAAACTGAGTGCTTTTACTGCAAGGGAGAAGGTCACTGGAAGCGGAATTGCCCAAAGTACTTGGCGGATCTGAAGAACGGCAACATCAAGAAGAAAGGTATATCTGATATACATGTTATTGATGTGTATCTCACTAGTACTCGTAGTAGTGCTCGGGTATTTGATATCGGTTCGGTTGCTCATATTTGTAACTCAAACAAAATGCCGCAGAATAAACGGAAGCTAGCGAAGAACGAGGTGACGATGCGGCGTGGAAACGGATCAAAGGTTGATGTGATCGCGGTCGGCACGCTACCCCTTCATCTACCATCGGGATTAGTTTTATACTTAAATAATTGTTATTTAGTGCCTGCGTTGAGCATGAACATTATCTCGTGATCTTGTTTATTGCAAGACGTTACTTGTTTAAGTCGAGAATAATGGTTGTTCGATTTATATGAGTAATATGTTTTACGACATGCACCTTTGATAGATGGTCTATTCTTATTGAATCTCGATAGTGGAAATACACATATCAACAACATTGAGGCTAAACGCTTGAAATCAAGATAATTCGACCTATATGTGGCAATCGCTGCCTTGGTCACATCGGAGTGAAACGTATGAAGAAACTCCATTCCGATGGACTTCTTGAATCACTTGATTTTGAATCACTTGAAAGATGCGAGGCATGTTTGATGGGAAAAATGACTAAGACTCCATTTTCTGGTATGATGGAGCGAGCTACGGACTTATTGGAAATCATACATACCGATGTGTGTGGTCCAATGAGTGTAGCATCGCGCGGTGGTTATCGTTATGTTCTTACCTTCACGGATGACTTGAGTAGATATGGGTATATCTATTTCATGAAACATAAGTCCGAAACTTTCGAGAAGTTTAAGGAGTTTCAAAGTGAGGTAGAGAATCAACGTAACAAGAAGATTAAATTTCTACGTTCTGATCGTGGAGGTGAATATCTAAGTTACGAGTTTGGCGAGCATTTAAAGAAATGCGGAATACTTTCACAGTTGACACCGCCGGGAACACCACAAATAAATGGTGTATCCGAACGTCAGAATCGAACTCTCTTAGATATGGTTCGTTCTATGATGTCACTTATGATTTACCGCTATCATTTTGGGGTTATGCATTAGAAACAAATGCATTCACTTTAAATAGGGCACCGTCTAAATCCGCTGAAACGACACCGTATGAATTATGGTTTGGGAAGAAACCTAAATTGTCGCTCCTTAAAGTTTGGGGATGCGAAGCCTATGTAAAGAAGTTACAATGGACAAGCTTGAACCCAAAGCGAAAAATGCGCCTTCATAGGATACCAAGGAAACTATTGGGTATACCTTCTATCATAGATCCGAAGGCAAAACATTCGTTGCTAAGAATGGATCCTTTCTAGAGAAGGAATTTCTCTCGAAAGAAGTGACGGAAGGAAAGTAGAACTTGACGAGGTTGTTGAACCTTCTCTCGAATTGCGAGTAGCGCAAAGACCTAAGAAGTTCCCGTGGTGCCTGCACCAATAAGGGAGGAAGCTAATGATGATGATCATGAAACTTCGTTGAAGTTACTACAGAGCCCTGAGGTCAACGAGAACTCGTACCACCTGCATTGGTATGATTCCGTTATGAATGTCATGGTGGTGGACAACACCGATGACCCCGAGACATATGAGGAAGCGATGATGAGCCCAGATTCCAATAAATGGCAAGAAGCCATGAAATCCGAGATTGGATCCATGTACGAAAACCAAGTATGGACTTTGGTGGACTTACCAGATGGCCGGAAGGTCACGAGAACAAATGGATTTTCAAGAAGAAAACAGATGTCGATGGTAATGTTATCGTTTATAAAGCTCGACTTGTCGCAAAAGGGTTTCGACAAATTCAAGGAGTTGACTACGATGAGACTTTCTCACCAAGAGCGGCTAAAGTCTGTGAGGATTATGTTAGCAATCGCTGCATATTATGATTATGAGATATGGCAGATGGATGTCAAAACAGCGTTCCTCAATGGAGACATTGATGAAGAGTTGTATATGATGCAACCCAAAGGTTTTGTCGATCCTAAAGATGCTAACAAGGTATGCAAACTTCAACGGTCCATCTATGGATTGAAGCAAGCATCCCGGTTGGAATCAACGCTTTGATAAGGTAATCAAAGTTTTGGTTTTATACAAACTTATGGAGAAGCTTGTATTTACAAGAAAGTGAGTGGGAGCTCAGAGCATTCTTAATAATATGTGGATGACATATTGTTGATTGGGAATGATGTAGACCTTCTTAATAGTGTCAAGGAATATTTGAATAATAGTTTTTCAATGAAGGATCTTGGCGAAGCAGCTTACATATTAGGCATAAAGATTTATAGAGATAGATCGAAACGCCAAATATCATTGTCACAAAGTACATATTTGGACAAAGTTCTAAAGAGATTTGGAATGGAAGAAAGCAAGAAAGGGTTCTTGCCCATGTTGCCCAATACGACCTTGAGTAAAACTCAAGGTCCGACATCGCGTAAGATAGAGAAAGGATGAGTAAGACTCATGCCTCAGCCATAGGATCTCTAATGTATGCCATGCTATGTACTAGACCCGACATTGCATATGTCGTTAGTTTAACTAGCAGATATCAAAGTGATCCAGAGTGGATCATTGGACAATGATCAAAAACATCCTTAAGTACTTGAGAAGAACTAAGGATATGGTTCTTTCTTATGGAGGTGATGAACATTTCGTTGTTAATGGTTACACCGATGCTAGTTGGAACACCGATCCGATGATTCTAAATCACAACTGGATAATGATTTATTTTGAATGGTGCAGCGATAGCTGGAGGAGTGCAAAGCAAAGCGTTGTGGCGAGATCTTCAACTGAATCGGAATACATGGTCGCTTCGGAGGCTTCACAAGAAGCGATATGGATGAAGGAGTTCATTACAGTGGGTGTGGTTCCAAGTGCGCTGGACCCAATGTCTATCTATCGTGATAACATGGGCGCCATAGCCAATGCGCAAGAACCAAGGTCACACAAGAAGTCAAGATATCAAGCTGCGTTTTCACGCTATTCGAGAACATATCCAGATGGGGATATAAAGATTTGCAAAGTACACATGATCCGAATGTGGCGGATCCGTTGACTAAACCTCTCCCGAGGGCAAACATGACCAACACCAAACCGCCATGGGTGTTCTGATATTACCATGTAATCTAGATTAGATGACTCTAGTGCAAGTGGGAGATCTGGAGATATGCCCTAGAGGCAATAATAAATGTAGTTATTATTATATCTTTGTGTTTATGATAAATGTTTGCATTCATGCTATAATAGTATTAACAAGGAAACATTGATACTTGTGTGATTTGTAAACTTAATTTGAAGTCCCTAGTATAGCCTCTATACTTCACTAGCTTGTTGGTTGATTAATGATTGTGGTTTCCTATCATGAACATTGAGATGTTATCAACAACAAGATCATATCGTTAGGAGAATGATATGGTGGACATACTCCTATAGATAAGCGTAGCATAAAGATCAAGTCATTTCATTAGTTCAATTGCTATATGCTTTCGATACATAGTAACCTAATTCCTTCGACCATGAGATCATGCATATCACCTTTCCGGATGGATGCTTTGATGACATCAAACACCACACCATAACAGGTGGTTATAAAAGTGGCATTGAGTGTTCGGAAAGTATTGGTTGAGACACATGGATCAAGAGGGATTTGTCCATCCACATGACGGATAGATATACTCTGGGCCCTCTCGTGGAATGTCATCCAATTAGCTTGCAAGCATGTGACTTGGTCACAAGGGATCACATATCACGGAACGAGAAAAGAGTACTTATCAAGAATAAGGTTGAACTAGGTATGCAGAGATACCGACGATCATAACCTCGGATAAGTAACATATCGTGAGACAAAGGGAAATTGGTATCGTATGTAAGTGGTTCATTCGATCGCAAAGTAATCGAGAAATATGTGGGAGCCATATGAATTTCCGATTCCTCTATTGGTTATTGTTCGAGAAGTGTCTCGATCATGTCCGCATAATTCACGAACCGTAGGGAGACACACTTAAGGATTCGACGTTGTTTGAGTAGTTATGGTATTATGAGAAAGAGACCGAATGTTGTTCGAGTCTCGGATGGGATCCGGATATCACGAGGTGATCCGGAATGGTCCGAGAATAAGATTCATATAAGGAAAGTCCCGTTTTGAGTTCGGGAATGATTCCTGTTTTCATCTGAATGTTCTAGAAGGTTCCGATTGTCCCAAGACTGGGGAAGGGTACATGAATGTGTCATTGATCATTGAATGATTGCATCATGTACTAAGTGTTATTGCTGTCCCAAATAAAGGATTAAATTGAATCCTAAAACAGAAAAGTCAAATGTCCGCTTTGAAAGTCAAACCAAAACAAGAAACTGGGAAACAAGCAAGAGGAGTTGGAACCAACTGGAGGAGGAGTAGGACTCCTCCAGCCGGCCCAGCCCAAGGCCGACTTGGGAGGGACTCCTCCCTCGGGCGCCAGGGACCTCCCTCCCATAAAAGGAGGCAGGGCTCCTCCCATAGACGCTTTACTTTCTACTCTAGATCTCCGTTTAGAGCTGTTTTGGTTTAGAGCTTCTAATTGCTTTAGCCAACAGCTTTAGAGCCTTCTAATTGGTTTAGAGCCCTCTAATTGGTGTGTCTGATTACTAGGCCACTAATCCTCTCTCTCATAAGCTCCACCATACTCGCCGGCTTAAGGCGAAGCCTCATGGATCTCCTCTACTTCCTGTACACGCCAGTCTGCCGGAATCGCGAGGAGAGTGCTACAACCTCCGCGTCACTGGAACAAGGGAGAGGAAGGTCTTCACGAGTACCGAACGTGTGACCGATCATGAGCGCCGAACGTGTACCGAAGGATCGTCTACACGATCTTGAGATCGGGAAGAGTACGACTACATCACCCACGAGAATCCGCTCTCGTTAACCACTTTGGAATCTTCGAGGGTGAGTTCCTCCATCGACTCGTTGCTACAATCTAGTAGATAGATCTTGGCTTGTTTGTTTGTATGCGATAGAAAATTTTTGTTTTCCATGCTACGAACCCCTACAGTGGAGGTGCAAGAAAAAGCTGTTGTTTAGTTCCAGGGTACAAGGAGGTCAAGCAGGCAAGGTGATCAAGTTGAGAATTGTGACAGTGACAAT
Source organism: Avena longiglumis (assembly GCA_030063025.1). Taxonomy (NCBI): domain Eukaryota; kingdom Viridiplantae; phylum Streptophyta; class Magnoliopsida; order Poales; family Poaceae; genus Avena; species Avena longiglumis. The sequence continues at coordinate 63,549,107 of CP125979.1, read as the reverse complement.
TCAAGTGATTCAGATTATGATCCAAAGATTTGTGACAGTGAAAATGATATAGAAGAAGGATATGATGATTTACAGAAGCAGAATTTAGAGCAAGAACCAAGGTCGGAGAAGAAAGTGATTCCAGAAGATGACAGGTCAGATGATGATTTTTTAGCCTGCAGATTCAGATGAAGAGGCTAATAAATTCAATGCTTTCAAGCCATTTATGGAAGAAGATATGACAGATCCCAAGTTCCAAACTGGTCAATTATTCCAATCTATTGATCATTTGAGGAAGGCTATAAGAGAGCACAATTACAAGCATCGAAAGAATATCAAATTCCCCAAGAATGACAAGTCAATACTTCTAGCTACATGTGAGAAAGGATGTCCATGGGAATTATATGGTTCATACGATACCAGAACTAGGGACATCATGGTAAAGAGGTATGCATCTAAGCATACTGATACGTCGGAAACGTATCTATAAATTTTGGTGTTTCATGCTTGTTTAGTTTCTACTTTGCTTTGGCTACACTTTGAGGTGTTTTTATATCTTTTCTGGAACTAACCTATTAACAAGTAGCCACAGTGCCAGTTGCTTGTTTTCTTCTGTTATTGGTTCCAAAAAGGCAGAAAATCAATATTCTCGGAATTGGACGGGACAAAAGCCAACGTCAATATTTTACCGTGGGCGACACGAATCCAGAAGACGAGACAGAGGGGCGCCACAAGGCAGCCAGACCCCCTAGGCGCGGGTGGACCTAGCCCGTGCATAGGCAGGGTGTGGCCCCCCTGGCGGACCCCCTGCCTCGCCTCTTCGCCTATAAGAAGCCCCCGATGCAAAACCCTACGCACCCGATCAAAACTCCACGAAACCTTCTGTAGTCGTCGCCACCATCGTCCCTAGATCGGGGGGATCTAAAGTTCTTCCCGGCACCCTGCCAGAGGGGAGATCATCCCGGAGGCCTTCTTCTCCGGTATGAAGCGTGAGTAGTTCCACCTTGGACTACGGGTCCATGTAGTAGCTAGATGGTTGTGTCTCCTCCTTGTGCTTTCATGTATAGATCTTGGGAGCTCTGTTCATGATCAAGATCTAATCTATTTGTAATCATGCATATTGTTTGCGGGGATCCGATGGATATTAAGATTACTATGTCAGATTGATTAATGGTTTCGTCTATTTGATTCTATCATGTCTATGTTGTTTGTGATCTTGCATGTTCTCCGTTGTTAGTAGCTATCTTGGCCAAGTGGTTGATAGTGACTCCAAGAGGGGGTATTTATGCTCGATAGTGGGTTCATGCCTCTAGTTTCCAAGAGAAGTGACAGAAATCTCTTTGGTTGTAGATGTGATGTTGCCACTAGGGAGAAAACAACGGTCTCTTGTTCATGGAACAAGTGGATTGTTTACCTTACACACTTTGCTTAAAGCAGTTGTCTGTTGCTTGCAACTTAATACTGGAGGGGGTTCGGATGATAACCTGAAGGTGGACTACTAGTCATAGATGTAGTTGGATGGCGGTCTATGTATATTGTTGTATTGCCCAATCGAATCTCATAGGAATTTTTGTCTAGTATTGCATTGTTATGCCTTGCTCAGTTCCTGTCAATTGACCTGCTGTAATTTGTTTACCCTTCATGTCATGTTGTTTATCTAAGGAGAGCACCTCTAGTGAACTATAGACCCCGGTCCAATCTTTACCATTGATACATCCTCCACTAGTTACTTGCTGCAAACCATTCATCACCTTCCACACCATACAGTTAATCCTTTGTTATAGCAAACCGGTGAGCTTGACAACCTTACTGATTCGTTAGGGAAAAGTCTTGAGTTTGTGTTGTGCAGGTTTCCACGTTGCTTGCAACACCTTTGAGACATTTCCTTCCTCCTTCTGGTTCGATAACATCAGTCTCTACTGAGGGAAACTTGTTGTTGTGCTCATCACACCTTGCTCTTGGGGTTTCCAATGAAGCGGTCCACGTCAACACTGGGTGCACGCATCAAAGATTTCTGGCACCGTTGCCGGGGAGGCTAAGGACGTCTTCACAAGGGGAGTCCTCCTCAACCTTTCTCTTTACTTTGTTTTTGGTTTGCTTAGTTTCTTTTGCTTGGTTTTGTTTGCCACTTTTTATCAAAAACTCAAAAAAAAATAGTTTAGTTTGGTTTGCTTTCTCTTATAAAAAACACAAAAAAATAGTTCCTGCTCTAGTTGTTGGTCTGTTATTGCCTTGCTTGGTCATGCTTTCTATCAACGGATGGTTTCTTTGAAACTAGTTCTTATTGGCAAGGTGGGTTCACAGAAGAACAAAAGTATTATTATAAGGAACACCGTTTGTCACAAAAAGGGAAACACTTATGGGAACAAATTGATAAGTTGAATACTATTGCTAGAGACGTGTGCTTTACTTATAATGTTACTTATTGCTTTGATAAATCTTGTTGTTGTAGGAGGTATAAACACCTTCCTTTTAAGTGTGAGTATAATGATAATGTTACCATGTCTTATTATGTTAAAGGAATTGACTTTTATGATGTGGAAAAAATTAAAGAATTTATTGCCTTCAAGGGTGCATTTGAACTTGCCAGTTTGCTTGAAAATATTGATGATGCACCTTATGAATGTGAGGTTTATGAGATACTTAAATTTTGCTTTGAAAATTACAAGGAAGAAAATGGCTATATTTTTGAATATTTTAATAGGTGCTTTCCTAAAATGGAAGAGATAATGCCTTGCAGGAGCCTATGAAAGAAGAAATTGTTGAAATTGAAAGCTCATTACATGAAAAAGAGGAGAGTGGTGAACAAAAGGAGGAAGAATGGATTATCTACCCATGCCTACCTTATAATGAGAGTAACTCTTTATCCCTTACATTATTTGATTGTCCCCCATGATTACCAAAGAAGGATGAATGTTATGTTCCCGTGGATCCTTGTGAAATATCTACTTTGCGTAAAACTTGTGAAGGTTTTAAGCCCACTATTTTTGAGCTTGATAGAAATTATGAGTTTGTAGATCATGAAAAGAATGCTTTATGTGATAACTATATTGTTGAGTTTATTCATGAGGCTACTAAAAATTATTATGAGAGAGGGAAACATGGTCTTATGTATCTCAACAATATTAAGTTTCCCCTCTTTATGTTGAAAATCTTGAAATTGCACTTGTTTTGTCTTCCTATGCTTGTTGCTTTGTGCTTCTTTGATTTAGTTTCTTACAAGCTTTCTATGCATAGGAAGTGGGTTAGACTTAAATGTGTTTTGAATTTGCTTCTTGATGCTCTCTTTTACTTCAACTCATAGTTCTTATGTGCACATCTTCTCAAACTATCAAGCCTAACTTAAAGGCTTTAAAGAAAAGTACTTGTTGGGAGATAATCCAAGAGTTTCCTTGAGTCTTGGAAGTTATTAATTCAGTAATGACATCTCCTTATCCTTTTTTGTTAGCTTTTTGTGCCAAGAATGACCTCTAATGAGAGGGAAGTAAGATTTGGGGAGTTGCTATCCCGAAACAGATTTCTGTCCTCCACCATAAAAATTTGTGAGGAGTCTCTGTAAGTAGGATTGAGCTGAAATTTACGACTAAATCCCACAGTATGTTAGCTAACTTTTGTTAGTTCAGCACTTTTTGATTTGAGCGACAAAATTGTAGGGGTTCGTAGCATGGAAAACAAAAATTTTCTATCGCATACAAACAAACAAGCCAAGATCTATCTACTAGATTGTAGTAACGAGTCGATAGAGGAACTCACCCTCGAAGATTCCAAAGCGGTTAACGAGAGCAGATTCTCGTGGGTGATGTAGTCGTACACTTCCGATCTCAAGATCACAGCCAGACGATCCTTCCGCGCCACGTTCGGCAGCGCTCAAGATCGGTCACACGCTCGGTATTGACGAAGACCTTCCTCTCCCTTGTTCCAAAGAAAATGGAGGTTGTAGCACTCTCCTCGTGATTCCGGCAGCACAACGGCGTGGTACCGGAAGTAGAGGGGAGATCCCGCAGGGCTTCGCCTTAAGCCGGTGCGAGTATGGTGGAGCTTATGAGAGAGGCTATTAGTGGTCTAGTAATTAGACACACCAATTAGAAGGCTCTAAACCAATTAGAAGGCTCTAAACCGCTGGCTAAAGCAATTAGAAGCTCTAAACCGCTGGCTAAAGCAATTAGAAGCTCTAAACCAAAACGGCTCTAAACCGGAGATCTAGAGTAGAAAGTTATGTGTATATGGGAGGAGCCCTGCCCCTCCTTATATGGGAGGGGGGTCCTTGGCGCGCCAGGGAGGGAGGGAGTCCCTCCCCAACTCGGCCTAGGGCTTGGGCGCCGGCCTAGAGGAGTCCAACTCCTCCTCCAGGTTGGTTCCAACTCCTCTTGCTTGTTTCCCACAGTTTCTTGTTTTGGCAGTTTGACTTTCAAACTGGACATTTGACTTTTCTGTTTTAGGATTCAATTTAATCCTTTATTTGGGACAGCAATAACACTTAGTACATGATGCAATCATTCAATGAGCAATGACACATTCATGTACCCTTCCCCCGGAGTGCTTGACAATCCGAACCTTCTAGAACATTCCCGATGAAAACACCGTAATCATTCCCGAACTCTGAAACGGGACTTTCCTTATATGAATCTTATTCTCCGGACCATTCCGGATCACCTCGTGATATCCCGGATCCCATCCGAGACTCCGAACAACATTCGGTCTCTTTCTCATAATACCATAACTACTCAAACAACGTCGAATCCTTAAGTGTGTCTCCCTACGGTTCGTGAATTATGCGGACATGATCGAGACACTTCTCCGAACAATAACCAATAGAGGAATCTGGAAATTCATATGGCTCCTACATATTTCTACGATTACTTTGCGATCGAATGAACCACTTACATACGATACCAATTTCCCTTTGTCTCACGATAGTTTACTTATCCGAGGTTATGATCGCTTGTATCTCCGCATACCTAGTTCAACCTCACATCGATAAGTACTCTTTTCTCGCTCCGTGATATGTGATCCCTTGTGACCAAGTCACATGCTTGCAAGGTAATTGGATGACATTCCACCGAGAGGGCCCAGAGTATATCTATCCGTCATATGGATGGACAAATCCCACTCTTGATCCATGTGTTTCAACCAATACTTTCCAACACTTAATGCCACCTTTATAGCCACCCGATTCACGGTGTGGTGTTTGATGTCATCAAAGCATCCATCCCCGAAAGGTGATATGCATGATCTCATGGTCGAAGGAATTAGGTTACTATGTATCGTAAAGCATATAGCAATTGAACTATTGAAATGACTTGATCTTTATGCTACGCTTATCTATAGGAGTATGTCCATCACATCATTCTCCTAATGATATGATCCTGTTGTTAATAACATCTCTATGTTCATGATCGTGAAACCATGATCATATATTAACCAACAAGCTAGTTTAACAAGAGGCTATACTAGGGACTCTTATTTTAGTTTACAAATCACACAAGTATTAATGTTTCCGTTAATACAATTTTAGCATGGTATGTAAACATTTATCATAAGTGTGAAGATATGATAATAACCACTTTATTATTGCCTCTTGGGCATATCTCCAACAGTCTCCCACTTGCACTAGAGTCAATAATCTAGTTTTAAACCTTTGTGTATATAACACCGATGGCTTTCCTGTGTTGTATGTACACGATTGCTATTGGTCAATCGATCTCCGGATCCGACACTTCCGTGTCCGTGTGTAATTGCATGTCTTTGCGTCTCTACGCATCACTCATTCTCTAATGAGATGGCTTTGTATGAATTTGGTCATTCGGTGTGACCTTTAGTTCTTTGGGGTTAAAACATGTTGATAATATTGTCACACAATATATCTTCATAGTATTATCCTCCGTGAACTACACCTAGTTTGATAACAAACTACTTGACACAAATGCCTCTTTTGCTGCTATAATAGCAGTCATATACTTAGCCTTTTGTTGTAGTATCTCACAATGTATTAACTTTGGAACTCATCCAAATCCATTATGGAACTCACTTTCCATTATATTGTGCCACCCTTAGTTTAGATTGAGATAAACTTAATTTGTACTTTGTGACAAAACTAGTATCAATGCAGATTTTTACAATGAACTAACCATCTATTTGTCACTTCTACAAATATTATACTTAGTTCTTCCAAAAGATCATAAGAATATCCTTACTATTGTCCAATGATCATCTTATGAATCATTCGTAAATGCTCACAACATTTAGAGCATAGGACATATCTGGATTTGTACATATTACAGATAATTGATATAAATACTCTTTGTGATTTCATACATCAAGTATCAATCTATACTTGATTATTTGTTTAACTTTACCAAATGTCAATACACTTGAATATATCATCAACATTGAACTTATTCAATCCTTTCTGCGCGACAAGAACCTCTCTTGTAGTTTCTATATTGAACTCATTCAATATCTTGTCTATGTACTTCCGCATAACCATATTAGCGCCTATTGATGCTAAATATTTGGTTTTGCCTAAGTCTTTCATCGTGATGAAATTCTTAATATGTGTTAATAAAAGATAAATTATTTCCAATCAACAATATGTCTTCCACATAATGTATTAGAAATATGTCTTAGCGCCCCACTTAATTTCTTGCAAATGCAAGCATCTTCATTGTCTCTAATGAACTTTTAAACTCCTTTAACAGTTTCATCATAGTGAAGATTCCAACTCCGCGATGCTCACTTTAACCATTGAAGTTTGCATATGCTTTTAGCATCCTTTGAATTAACAAAACCCTATGGACCGTGTTATGCACATGTCCTAGGTAACGATTCTATTAGAAGAACTTGTTTTGTTTATTCAACTACCATATAACAAATTATATGTAGTGGTTGCTACATTAATCCGTCTAGACTAAATATCACTATGAAAGATCAAATCTTATCATAGTCAACATTTGAACATTGTTGTGAACTCTTTCCCAACATGTCGACTATTTCATAGATGTGAAACATCCATGTCTATTTCTTTATAGATCCAGACACAACTATAAGGTCTTACACCTTTCTCGAGGGTCCTTCAAGTTCAAAACTTGATTTTCTCGTGTATGGAACTATCACGGATTTTATGGCTTCATGCCATTTTACGGAATCAGGGCTCATCATCGCTTCTTTGCATGTAGTCGGTTCATTATTCTCAAATAATGATTCAACCCTCAAATCTTGGTATTTGATTGTTTACCCGATCTACTTGTTTCAATAGGAACTTAGATCTCCGTGACCACAACCTTTGAGGTACGTGATCCATGAGCTTTGTTGCTACCTCCTAACACTTTTCTGCGCAACTCACATATAGCTAAGGTTCTTTCAACCTTATCAAAATTCTATTGTCCTCCCACTTAACTTTTCACGAAAAATTCCTTCTTAAAGAAACTTGACGCTCTAAGCGACAAACACTTTTGTCTCCGGTGTTATGGAGAAATACTTAACAAAGACAGATTCATCCGACTTTGGTTGCAAACATCTTTCTTATGTATAGCATACCAATGTTTAAGAAAGGACTACTTGGGTTTTATCCCAAACCATAACCTTATATGGTGTCATTTCAACGGATTATGATGAAGCTCTTTTCAGTGGAAAAACGGTAATCTCTAAAGCTTTTAATCTTTAAAATATAATGGCAGTTTTATGAATTACACCTTCGATCTTACCATGTCAAACAAGGTTTAATTACATATCTCGAACACTCCATACTCTTATGGTGTTTCGAAAATGCAAATCCACTAACGATTCCTTTAAATCTTAGGTATTATGCTAAACTTGTAACTCAAATATCTTCCTTTATGATCTTATCATAAACTATTTATATTCTTGTTACAATGATTTTGCACTTCATCTTGAAAGTCTTTGAACTTTTCAAATGTTTCTTACTTTATCCTTATTGAGTAAATATTCAGTTATTCTCTCAAATTCTGAGAAAGCATATGAAGTTGAAATCCATCGCTTTTGACTACACATGATGGACTTTAGACAACAATATGTACAAGTTCCAATAAGCTAGTCATTCGTTCCCTTTTTGGCCTATGAACGAAGTTTTAATTATCTCTAGGAAAGTTTCACAAGCGTCATTTGATCAAAATCAAATATACTCCAAAATTCCATCCATATGGAGTTTCTTCATGTTTTCTTTCCATTATAATTTAAACAGCGATGTCACTTCCTAAGTGATCTTTCAATCAATTTGTCTTTCGACATCTTTAGCATTAGCTTTATGGATGTGATTTTTCCAACGAGATTTGCGAATCCATCTTTTATGGATTACGGTAATTATTTGAACAACCCTTTTGTTCTCATAATACCGATAAAACAAATCTTGAAGGCAAGCTTTGATGTTTAACGAGCAACACAATAACCCTTTATTTTGTTCTCGATGAACATCATCACATATTCTTTGCTAGTTACTTAGGCCATCGTAGTTCATGAATTTCGTTGTTTTGTATGACGAATCATACCAACAAATTCAGTATCAAATACTTAAGAACCACATTGTTTAATAAGCAAAGAATATAGCCATAACATGTATATCATCTATATACTTAAATTGAACAATTCTAATCTTTTCTTTTCTGCCATATATTTATTAGATTCTCTTCAAGATTTTCCTATTCTGTTTGAAAGAATCTATCAACATCAATAGTGGAGTCATACATATGACATATAGTCCAAAGCGTGTATAGTTAAATACCAATGTCTTTGGACTTGCACTTTGAAGTAGATCACCATCATCAAATGTTTGGTGTTCTTTCAAATTCCTTTATTTAGTAATCTTCTTGGTGTAGTAAACATTTTACCTACATCAAATATTCACCCTTATTATGGATTTATCCATGATCAAGCTACTTTTAGCTTGTAACGGTGAATCGCAAGTATAATGTTGCTCTCCAAAACCTCTTGGAGGATTAGGACAACTAGTGTCTCCAACCTTTTGCAAATTCTCCTCACATATGCGCACATGCAATTTGCCACAATATCCCCTATCATATGGTAACCAATACTTTGTTTCAGATATCACAATATCTTCCACATATCATGGTTTCTGAAACAAATCTTTCAGATCCTAGATAACCTTGATATTAAGAGAATCCTTTGAATATCAAGAATCATGGAGACAAACATGATACTTATATACTAACACTTGGAATTGTTACTCTTGATTTAATACTAATTATTAAACTTCATAGAGTAACCTAACTTGAAAGTTTGCAATAGGACTTTTAAACTTTAGATTAACACTTAAAACAATACGATACCAGTTAGAAAGTAACTAACGTAATTCTATAATTCTATCATCTCAATTAAAACTAAGCGCAAGGTGGTAAACGGATGCCAATGACTACAACAACTATGCAAATTCACTTTGATTTAGTTTATGATAAATTGAGTTCTAATTAATAATTAAATTAATCTAGGTGAACTCCCACTCAAAACAATATCCCTCACATTGTTTTAGTGATCACACGAACCAAATCCACCACATCAAAACCGATCATCACGAGAGTTGATATAGCTTCAATGGCGAACAATCAACATGTTCATCATATCTACTATATGACTCATGCTCTACCTTTCGTAATCCGTGTTCCCGAGGCCATGTCCGTACATGCTAGGCTCACAAGATCAAACCTTAGTTTCTGCATGAGCAAATCTGGCTTGCTCACGTTGTATACACTTGCGTAATCTAGCACACCCGATCATCACGTGGTGTTTCAAACAACAAGCTTTAGCAACGTGCTAACTAAGGGTGAACACTTTATGATTTGAAATTCATGTGCATGAGGGATCATCTTATAATGCTACCGCTGCCTACTAAGCAATACAAGATGCATAAAGGATTAACATCACATGCAATTCATAATATGTGATATGATATGGCCTTTCTTCTTTGTGCTTCCGATCTCCATCTTCCAAAGACGAACATGATCTCCATCATCACCGCATTGCATCAAGGTCAATGACGCTTCTCCATGGTTGTCGCCCACGGCTTCAACTATTACAACTACTTTGAATAGACACGCGGTCTTAACATAAATTAAAGACAACCATATGGTCTCCGGTTGTCGACTTACAATAAGGAACATTGCATACATCAAATATAATCACAATCATGGCCATATCACATCATCAGACACCGCAAAACAAAGTTAGACGCTTCTACTTTCTTTGCATATTTTACGTGGTTTGGGGCTTTCAATAAGTGTCGTTCTAACTTACGAACAAGAACCACAACATTGATACTAGCATTGTTGATCACCCGTTGTAAATTGGATCTTAACTATGCTAGGAGAAACATGCACCGCAAAGCCACTTATGCAATACAAGTTACATGTCAAGCGTGGAGCAAGTCTCATGAACGATGTCATGTAAGGTTAGCCCGGCTTCATCCCAACATACCGCAAGATGCAAAGTACAAAAAGCAATCTACAATAAAAGCATCAACGCCCACAATGACCATTGTGTTCTACTCAGGCAATGATCTACATATAGACACGGCTCGATACCATCGTAGGGGTTCGTAGCATGGAAAACAAAAATTTTCTATCGCATACAAACAAACAAGCCAAGATCTATCTACTAGATTGTAGTAACGAGTCGATAGAGGAACTCACCGAAGATTCCAAAGCGGTTAACGAGCAGATTCTCGTGGGTGATGTAGTCGACACTTCCGATCTCAAGATCGCGAGACGATCCTTCCGGCCACGTTCCTGCAGCGCTCCGCAATCGGTCACACGCTCGGTATTCGACGAAGACCTTCCTCTCCCTTGTTCCAAAGAAAATGGAGGTTGTAGCACTCTCTCGTGATTCCGGCAGACAACGGCGTGGTACCTAAGTAGAGGGAGATCCCGCAGGCTTCGCTTAAGCAAGTAGTATGGTGGAGCTTATGAGAGAGGCTATTAGTGGTCTAGTAATTAGACACACCAATTAGAAGGCTCTAAACCAATTAGAAGGCTCTAAACCGCTGGCTAAAGCAATTAGAAGCTCTAAACCGCTGGCTAAAGCAATTAGAAGCTCTAAACCAAAACGGCTCTAAACCGGAGATCTAGAGTAGAAAGTTATGTGTCTATGGGAGGAGCCCTGCCCCTCCTTATATGGGAGGGGGTCCTTGGCGCGCCAGGGAGGGAGGAGTCCTCCCCAACTCGCCTAGGGCTTGGCGCCGCCTAGAGGAGTCCAACTCCTCCTCCAAAGTTGGTTCCAACTCCTCTTGCTTGTTTCCCAGTTTCTTGTTTTGGCGGTTTGACTTTCAAACCGGACATTTGACTTTTCTGTTTTAGGATTCAATTTAATCCTTTATTTGGGACAGCAATAACACTTAGTACATGATGCAATCATTCAATGAGCAATGACACATTCATGTACCCTTCCCCCCAGTGCTTGGACAATCCGAACCTTCTAGAACATTTCGATGAAAACACTAATCATTCCCGAACTCAAACGGACTTTCCTTATATGAATCTTATTCTCCGGACCATTCCGGATCACCTCGTGATATCCCGGATCCCATCCGAGACTCCGAACAACATTCGGTCTCTTTCTCATAATACCATAACTACTCAAACAACGTCAATCCTTAAGTGTGTCTCCTACGGTTCGTGAATTATGCGACATGATCGAGACACTTCTCCAACAATAACCAATAGAGGAATCTGAAATTCATATGGCTCCCACATATTTCTACGATTACTTTATGATCGAATGAACCACTTACATACGATACCAATTTCCTTTGTCTCACGATAGTTTACTTATCCGAGGTTATGATCGCTTGTATCTCTGCATACCTAGTTCAACCTCACATCGATAAGTACTCTTTCTCGCTCCGTGATATGTGATCCCTTGTGACCAAGTCACATGCTTGCAAGCTAATTGGATGACATTCCACCGAGAGGGCCCAGAGTATATCTATCCGTCATATGGATGGACAAATCCCACTCTTGATCCATGTGTTTCAACCAATACTTTCCAACACTTAATGCCACCTTTATAGCCACCCGCCACGGTGTGGTGTTTGATGTCATCAAAGCATCCATCCGGTAAAGGTGATATGCATGATCTCATGGTCGAAGGAATTAGGTTACTATGTATCAGAAAGCATATAGCAATTGAACTATTGAAATGACTTGATCTTTATGCTACGCTTATCTATAGGAGTATGTCCATCACATCATTCTCCTAATGATATGATCCTGTTGTTAATAACATCTCTATGTTCATGATCAGGAAACCATGATCATATATTAACCAACAAGCTAGTTTAACAAGAGGCTATACTAGGGACTCTTATTTTAGTTTACAAATCACACAAGTATTAATGTTTCCGGTTAATACAATTTTAGCATGGTATGTAAAAATTTATCATAAGTGTGAAGATATGATAATAACCACTTTATTATTGCCTCTTGGGCATATCTCCAACAAAAATATTTTCGAAAAAATCGGTTTCTGCCTGCTGGTCTGCCATTATTTGCATTTGCTTCTTATTAATTCCTTTTTGAGTTCTCTTTTGGGGAATTGAGCTTTTTGAAGGAGTTGATACAGTAGCTTGTGTTTTTAGTGAAAAGTTTTGCTATTAAAAAGCTAATCCCAAAGGTCTATTATCTTTTGAATACACTAATGTTGCTAATGAAGATTGTGTTAAGTTTTGTATGAAGAAAAAATTCAGGTGTACAGAGAGAATGATGTAATGAAATGAAGAATGGACAAAAGATCAAGCTTGGGGATGCCACCCCGATGTCACCCCAAGAAATATGCAAGAGGAACAAGCGGAAAAGCTTAGGCATGCCCTTCATCATTAAAAAGATCAGGTCTGTCTAGACAGTTCGTTTTTATTGTTTCATGCACTGTTGTGTTGTTTTTGGAGCATCTTAGTTTTTGTTTGCTTTGCTTAGCTTGTTTAGTTTTCTTGAATAAAGTAGTTTGGACCCCCGTTCTTGCTGTGTTGTTTCAAATAAGTCAATTGGTATTGGAAAGGAGTAGAAAGTTCTTGCTTGGAAGTGCAAGAGGAGCTTGCATTGACTGTGACTTAGACTTTAGCATGACATGCTAGGTGTTGTTTTGACCTTATGCTTAGTGATTATTGCTATAGCATGTCTTGTTCCAAACAATTGGGATTGCTTAGTGTGCCTTGAAGAAATTATGCGTTGTTTTAGCATGCAAAAGCATAGTATTGTGGTATTATCCTTTGATGCTTTGTTTGGGTTGACTTTGCACATGCTCACACCATGTTAGGACTATGAACAAGTCACCATATCCTCTATGATCATTTAGTCCTTGACTACTAGTACCACTCTATGTTTTGATTAGTAATGTTTTGTTGCTCTGCATGATTATGGCCATTATTGCTCTCTTAGTTGGTTGCTCCCAGTCTTTTGCTAGCCTCCATGTATGAGTAAGCTCTACTCTTGCTTCCATCTCCCAAGAAACCAAGTTTTTTTCAAAGTGTCCACTATAAACTCATATGCATGGTGTGTTACACCATTCCAAGTATATTCTTGTTTTCAACTATCTTCCAATTAAAAGTATTTTGTTATGTGAAAACTTAGTGATTAAAGCCCTCACAAACTTCATGGCACACTTTATATTCTTTGCCCCTAATAAACTTGAACCATTGTGTTGTCTATGTTGTTTATGCTTGCACTTATACGTTGGAATTAGCAAAACCATGCTGTCATGGGGAACGTTTTCAACACTGCACTTGTACTTTGTACACAGTTGATATCATGCTCTTTTGTCTATGGATGTCACTGGTGTGAAATAAAGAGGGAGCTTGTAAGTCCATGGATTTATGTATTTTGTGTTAGAGAAACACCTGGGCCGCTAGCCTAAGCCATGCCTAATCATGGTGGAAACTTGCAGCATTACTATAATGAGATATCTATGAAGCATCCTCAATAAAAAGCTATGCACATAGTAAATAAAAAGATCGCTGAGATGCTCATTGTCTGCTTGCCTTGTCATTTTGGTTATGGGATAACTCATGTACCATGTGCAAGGGGTACCCCGTTGGCGGTTCTCTATGATACGCATGTACTTACTATGATAAGAACTTACAGGTGACTGAAGTTGAGTAGCATGAGGTGTGTCCCTTGTATTCAAGGGACTTGAGATTGCCAACTTACACTTTGTCAAGCATATACTCCATAGTTTTTTCACTTTAACCTTAATCACTTCAAGATGCTTATGATATGGGCAATGAGGGCTGAAAGCTAACAAGTACCATAAGAGAGCATAGTTTTTTCACTTTAACCTTAATCACTTCAAGATGCTTTATGAAGGGCCTTTCTTCCACTATTATATTGAGTCTCCACATTCTACCTTTAGGCACCATTAAGAGAGCATAGTTGTCATTCTCAGTTCTATGTGCAGTGTCCTAAAACTTATTAATTGATGCATATTGTGATATTACTTGTTCTTGTGCTATTTGTATCTAGTCACTCTTATGAAATTTGAAGGTGTCTTATGCATCTATTTGCTACTCCATGAGGGACAAGCTGAATGCCACTATGCCATGTTTTCTGTATGTGAAACAAACAAACATTTTTCAATGCATTTTATTCATGATCTTTGTTTGTAGCCTTTCATGTTGCATGCATAGTTACTTTGTCTTATTGTTAGAACTCCATCTTTCATGCACATGTTTAGTGTTCTTTGATCCTAGATTTCAATGCTTCCAAATGGTTTGATCTTGGTTTTGATGGTGCATGTCACCTCAAAAATTATTCTTTTATAACTTACCTACTCGAGGACGAGCAGGAGTTAAGCTTGGGGATGCTTGATACGTCGGAAACGTATCTATAGTTTTTGGTGTTCCATGCTTGTTTAGTTTCTATTTTGCTTTGCCTTGTCTACACTTTGAGGTGTTTTTATATCTTTTCTAGAACTAACCTATTAACAAGTTGCCACAGTGTCAGTTGCCTGTTTTCTTCTGTTTTTGGTTCCAGAAAGGCAGAAAATTAATATTATTGGAATTGGACGGGACAAAAGCCGAAGTCAATATTTTACCGTGGGCGACACGAATCCAGAAGACGAGATGGAGGGTGCCAGTATGCCCAGACTCCCTAGGCGCTGGTGGCCCAGCCGCACAGGTGGTGTGGCCCAAGGGCCCCCTGCCTCGCCTCTTCGCCTATAAGAAGCCCCCGATGCAGAAAACCTAGGCACCCAATCAAAACTCCACGAAACCTTCTGCGCCGCCACCATCGTCCCTAGATTGGGGGGGATCTGAAGTTCTTCCCGGCACCCTGCCGGAGGGGAGATCATCCCGGAGGCCTTCTTCTCCGGTATGAAGCGTGAGTAGTTCCACCTTGGACTACGGGTCCATGTAGTATCTAGATGGTTGTGTCTCCTCCTTGTGCTTTCATGTATAGATCTTGTGAGCTCCATTCATGATCAAGATATAATCTATTTGTAATCATGCATGCTGTGTTTGCGGGGATCCGTTGGATATTGAGATTACTATGTCAGATTGACTAATGGTTTTGTCTGTTTGATTCTATCATGTCTATGTTGTTTGTGATCTTGCGTGCTCTCCGTTGTTAGTAGCTATATTGGCCAAGTAGTTGCTAGTGACTCCAAGAGGGGGTATTTATGCTCGATAGTGGGTTCATGCCTCTAGTTTCCAAGGGAAGTGACAGAAATCTCTTCGGTTGTAGATGTGATGTTGCCACTAGGGAGAAAACAACGGTCTCTTGTTCATGGAACAAGTGGATTGTTTACCTTACACACTTTGCTTAAAGTAGTTGTCTGTTGCTTGCAACTCAATACTGGAGGGAGTTCGGATGATAACCTGAAGGTGGGCTACTAGTCATAGATGTAGTTGGATGGCGGTCTATGTATATTGTTGTATTGCCCAATCGAATCTCATAGGACTTTTTGTATAGTATTGCATTGTTATGCCTTGCTCAGTTCCTGTCAATTTCCCTACTGTAATTTGTTTACCCTTCATGCCATGTTATTTATCTAAGGAGAGCACCTCTAGTGAACTATGGACCCCAGTCCAATCTTTACCATTGGTACATCTTCCACTGTTTACTTGATGCAAACCATTCATCACCTTCCACACCATACAGTTAATCCTTTGTTACAGCAAACCGGTGAGCTTGACAACCTCACTGATTCATTGGGGCAAAGTCTTGAGTTTGTGTTGTGCAGGTTTCCACGTTGGTTGCAACACCTTTGAGACGTTTCCTTCCTCCTTCTGGTTCGATAACCTCGGTCTCTACTGAGGGAAACTTGTTGTTGTGCTCATCACACCTTGCTCTAGGGGTTTCAACGAAGCATCCCACGTCAACATTGGGTGCATGCATCACATACTTGTGAGAGCAAGTGGCAAGTTCATGATTTTACTGCTAAGTACATTGGCAAGTTCTATGTTGATGAAATAAGAGCTAATGAGTAGATGATATTGAGGGGTCTTGGTCAGTTGGTCATGAAGGATTGGAAAATGACACCCAAAAGGGGCAAGCTGGGAAGATCAAGGAAGCATGCCTATTATCTCATATATGGAGATGAATGAGGAGGTCCAATCCTGGTAGCACATTCTTTTTATTATTGGATGATCTAGGGTATTTCAGGAGGTGTTACTTTTCTTTTGATGCATGCAAAAGGGGATTCCTAGCTGGATGTAGGCCTATTATATTTCTGGATGGTTGTCATTTGAAAACAAAGTTTGGTGGAATTCTGTTGACTGCAATAGGAATGGACCCCCAATGATTGCATATTCCCTGTGGCATTTGGAATTGTTGAAGTTGAAGATACTAGTGCCTAGAGGTGGTTCTTAACAGCCCTTAAACAAGATCTTGGCATAGTCAACACGGCCCCATGGACCATTATGTCCGATAAACAAAAGGTAAGATCCCAAACAGTGAATTATGGTAGTAAGCTAGTTGCTATGTGTGTTTGTAGGGATTAATAATCCGTGACTTAGCTGACCATTTATGTGTGTTTGCAGGGATTAATAAAGGCTGTTAGAGAATTATTTCCAGAATCATGCCATAGATTCTGTGTGAGGCACCTTTGGCAGAACTTCAACAAAAATTTCAAGGGTGAAGTTTTGAAGAACCAACTGTAGAAGTGTGCTAGAAGCACTACTGCTGTAAAGTGGCAGGAAAATATGAATGCCATGTTGGTACTTAGTAAGACTGCACATGCCTGGCTTGAGGAGTTGGATCCAGCCACATGGGTCAGAGCCTTTCAAAGTGAGTTACCTAAGTGTGATGCACTGTTGAACAATAATTGTGAGGTATTTAACAATTATATCCTAGAAGCTGGAGAGCTGCCTGTTCTTACAATGATTATGAAAATAAAGTGCCAACTAACAACTAGGACATATTGCAAACAACTAGAAGTTGAATCAATGGCTGGTACTATCTATCCCAAAATCAGGAAAAAACTGCTCAAACATGTTGAATGGTCCAACAACTGTGAAGTAAAGCCATCTGGTAAGGGAATTTTTGAGGTTGAGCAATGGGGAACTCCATACATTTTTGAGGTTGAGCAATGAGCAATGGGGAACTCCATACATTGTTGACCTGGAGAACAGAACTTGTAGCTGCAGGAGGTGGGAGCTATCTGGCATTCCTTGCTGGCATGATGTCTCAGCTTTAAGGCATGAGCACAAATCACAAGAAGCTTACGTTAGTGCATGCTACTCCATTCAAAGGTACTACAAGGCTTATGAGCACATAATTTGGCCATGTAGGGATGTTAGAGAGTGGGAGAAGGTTGATGCAATGCCTTGTAAAGCACCTAAGCATGTGAAGAAAGTTGGAAGGCCACAGAGGAATAGAAGGCATCAACCAGAGGAGAAAGAAGGAAAGAATGGACAGAAAAAGATGAGCAAACATGGAACACCCATACATTGCAGCTACTGTGGAGAGAAAGGGTACAATAAAGGTGGTTGTACTGACTGGAAATTAGGATTAGTTCCTACTAAGAAGGAAAAGAAGATGATTAGGGTAGAACCAGATGTGTCTGGTGATGATTTTGAGGAAATTGCACTTATAACCAAGGCAAGTACTACATCATTTCCTTGTTTTATTATTTGATTGTCTGATGACGAGAAAGGGCACAATAAAGGTGGTTGTCTGATGATGATTTTGAGGAAATTTCCTTTTTTTGCAGGAACATCAATTGGAGTCACTGGAATTTGTTCAAAAAGACACATCTACATATGAGCAAGAAGTACTCATTGAGCTGCTAGCAGAGGTAAGAGCCAAAATAATATCCTTTATCTTTGGGAAAAGGAAAGCACCAAAAATTAAGATTTAATCCTGTCAAATTATTATTATAGGGCCATGGTACACAAAGAGGACCAAGTCATGCTACTCCTTTGCCAGATTCCACTTTTATCCAGGAAAATGTTGACAACTTCCAGCCTGTTCAACCTACTATAGTGACAAAGGAGGGAAATGTGCTCAGAAAGAGACAAGTGCTTGCAGCAGCTAAGCTCAAGCAAGCAGCTGCAAGAAGGTACATAGCAGATCAGACCAAATTTGATGCAGCTATGGAAAAATTGCAAGAAGAAGAAGAAAATAGAGCAGCAACAATAGAAAAGAAAAAAGCTGATGCCTTGGCTAAGAAACTAGCAAGTGAAGAGAAGAAGAAGGCGGAGAAGGAAGCAAAGCAGCTAGCTGCTGAGGAAAAGAAAAAGGTTGCTGCAGAGAAGAAGCAGAGAGCACAGTTGGAGAAGATTGCACAAGCTGAGCAGAAGAAGCTTGCTATGGAAGCAAAGAAGAGAGAAGCTGAAGCAGCTAAACTTGCATTAGCAGAACAGAAAAGAGAGGCACAAGAAGCACAGAGGAAAGCAACAGAAGAGGCAAGAAAGAAAGCAGAATAAGATGCAAGGCAGCATGCCTGGCTTGAGCACCAACATAGAATTACAATTGCTAAAGAGAAATATCTGAGAGATGCTCATGAGAGAGCTCAAATAGAACAGATACATGCATGGAAGGAGAAGAGGGCGGTGGAAGAAGAGGCCAGCTAATCCCAGGCTTCTCATTACAAACATGAACAAGAGAAGCTTCTTGCTGGGGTGAATAAGTCGAACCTGTTTGGCCACGCAGAGATAAAACAAAACTATTTCCTCTAACGTGGTGATCCCAAGATCTAGATGAGGTAGAAGGCCATGAGATTTACCACTAGACGCGCAGTTGCGGATTACTGATGCAGCGCGTCTGTTGATGCAATGCAGTCCTTACGATCCGATCGTCCTGGTGCTGATCGTGCAACACCTCTGCTGGTATCCACACGTACAAGGAGGAGCACCGGCGGCGAATTGCTAGGTTCGTTACGATGGCAGCACTGTTGTGGAGTTAGGGTTTCCAACACATGGAATGACCTAACCGATCAACGATTAACCCTTCTGGGTTACTGTGCTCCACTATATATAGGGAGTGAACGTGGACTCCACTTTCGTGGCCCATTCACCAAAGCCCATATAATACCAGTCCCTGTGAGTCCGACTCACTGACTCAGTCCAAATCCGGCTCGGGTCCAACCCAACCAGATTTCCGGTTTAGATCCAATCTGAACTTGCTCCCGCTCTTAAGTGTGTGACACCGCAGGCTCTTGGCAACTTGGACACGATTAGAGTCCGACTCTCAATCGATCAGTCGGTAGCGGCTCCTAGCAGAACGTGCCGACTCCCAAGTACCAAAGAGTCATGACGACTTGCCTTTCCAATGCGACTTGCGTCCGAGTCCCTTTTGCCTCACGATATACCTTGTCAGACTATAGGCGAATATTTGGCATCCCTTAAATAGTCCGACTCTTTTCTCGATCCGAGATAAGTGATTCACCCGACTAACTCTTAGTCGATCACCTCGGTTCGCCTCGGTTAACACTTAACCGAGTCGTGCATGGCCATGATTTCCGAATCATATCATCCGAGAGGGCCCAGAGAATATCTCTCCAAGTGGAGGGGCAAAATCCCATCTTGGTTATTCACATCACGCATCTTGATTCTCAGTCGACCCGAACTCTGCCTTTATGATTGCCTAGTTACGGATCAGCGTTTGATAGAACCTAAGTCGGTGATCCTCAACTCGGACTATGCAATAACCTCAGGTCTAAGGATTACATTGATTGATATATACAAATGACAACTTGTTCGTTGTACCTCAATATGGGTCAGTCCGACTCGCTAAAATCTTTAGCCAAATCTGTGTAAGTCGGAATAGCATCACCATGCCCATGACAAGTGGAACCGAGTCATCAAGCCGACTTTCACATTGGTCTAAGTTGTGTGTCCAGCACAACCTCGATGACCAAGGATATTTAGTACAAACAACATGAATGTATAGTTCCATAACCAAATCACATATTCAATGATATACATCAGATGCTCATACAAGGACAACTTAATAACTTTATGAATACAATGGGAAATATCATCATACATGATTGCCTCTAGGGCATATTCCCAACATAACCAATTTAAAAGAAAGTGGGGACATGACAGCAGCAGGGCACCATAAAAATTACCAAGAGTTCAAATACCAAAGAAATTTGGGTCCATGTTTGATTATCTCAAAGGGCCTGCTCCTGGTAGTGATACCCTTCCTTCTACTGCAGATGCTTCAAATGATGCAAATGTTGCTAGTTAATCTAGTTAGAAGTAATATATATCTACTGTAATTTTGGCTGCAGCTAGAACTGTGAACACATTTTGCTGTGCTGATCTCATTTTGTTGTACTGATCTCCTGGCAGTGAACTACTTGGATGTACTGATCTACTGTACTGATCTCATTTTGCTACCTGGATTTGTACTCAATCAGTTTCCTATATTATGTGTGCTACCTGGATATGTGTGCTACCATATAACAATCAGTTTCCTATATTATACAAATGTGAGAACTATGAAAAAATTGTGCATTGCACATGAAACAAAGCCAGATTGTTTCAAACATTGTACATTAAACATAGACCTAGTCGAGCTAGGTAGTGTGGGCTCGTCTTGGTTTTGCCGGTTTTTCCTTAAAACTGTGCCGCTTGGGGATTTTTTTGGTCTGGTTCCCCTTTTAACCAGACCCGTGTGTATATACGTCTGTATCGGGTTTCGGACGATTTCCCTTTCCAAATCGGCCAAGTCTCTTCTTCTAATAGAAAAGGCAGAGGTCCTGCTGGTTGCTCAAAAAAAACATAGCACCATTTTATTTCACCACCATGTCTTGAAATTGCCATATTGTTTCTGTAGGGGTTCGTAGCATGGAAAACAAAAATTTTCTATCGCATACAAACAAACAAGCCAAGATCTATCTACTAGATTGTAGCAACGAGTCGATAGAGGAACTCACCCTCGAAGATTCCAAAGTGGTTAACGAGAGCGGATTCTCGTGGGTGATGTAGTCGTACTCTTCCCGATCTCAAGATCGTGTAGACGATCCTTCCAAATGCCATCGCTCCGCTAGCTCAGCTTCGGGTCACATCGGTACTCGACGAAGACCTTCCTCTCCTTGTTCCAAAGAGGCAGCGGAGGTTGTAGCACTCTCGCGATTCCTAAGAAGACAACGGCGTGGTACCTAAGTAGAGGGAGATCCTGCAGGCTTCGCCTTAAGCTGCGAGTATGGTGGAGCTTATGAGAGAGAGGATTAGTGGCCTAGTAATTAGACACACCAATTAGAGGGCTCTAAACCAATTAGAAGGCTCTAAACTGTTGGCTAAAGCAATTAGAAGCTCTAAACCAAAACAGCTCTAAACCGGAGATCTAGAGTAGAAAGTAAAGCGTCTATGGAGGAGCCCTGCCTCCTTTTATGGGAGGGAGGTCCTGGCCAGGAGGGAGGAGTCCTCCCAAGTCGGCCTTGGGCTGGCCCCGAGGAGTCCTACTCCTCCTCCGTGTTGGTTCCAACTCCTCTTGCTTGTTTCCCACGTTTCTTGTTTTGGCGTTTGACTTTCAAACTGACATTTGACTTTTCTGTTTTAGGATTCAATTTAATCCTTTATTTGGGACAGCAATAACACTTAGTACATGATGCAATCATTCAATGATCAATGACACATTCATGTACCCTTCCCCGGAGTGCCGGACAATCCGAACCTTCTAGAACATTCCCGATGAAAACACGGAATCATTCCCGAACTCAAACGGACTTTCCTTATATGAATCTTATTCTCCGGACCATTCCGGATCACCTCGTGATATCCCGGATCCCATCCGAGACTCGAACAACATTCGGTCTCTTTCTCATAATACCATAACTACTCAAACAACGTCAATCCTTAAGTGTGTCTCCCACGGTTCGTGAATTATGCGACATGATCGAGACTTCTCCGAACAATAACCAATAGAGGAATCTGGAAATTCATATGGCTCTACATATTTCTACGATTACTTGCGATCGAATGAACCACTTACATACGATACCAATTTCCCTTTGTCTCACGATATGTTACTTACCCAAGGTTATGATCGCTTGTATCTCTCGCATACCTAGTTCAACCTTGTTACCGATAAGTACTCTTTTCTCGTTCCTGATATGTGATCCCTTGTGACCAAGTCACATGCTTGCAAGCTAATTGGATGACATTCCACCGAGAGGGCCCAGAGTATATCTATCCGTCATGTGGATGGACAAATCCCACTCTTGATCCATGTGTCTCAACCAATACCTTCCAACACTCAATGCCACTTTTATAACCACCACGTTACGGTGTGGTGTTTGATGTCATCAAAGCATCCATCCGTAAAGGTGATATGCATGATCTCATGGTCGAAGGAATTAGGTTACTATGTATCGTAAAGCATATAGCAATTGAACTAATGAAATGACTTGATCTTTATGCTACGCTTATCTATAGGAGTATGTCCACCATATCATTCTCCTAACGATATGATCTTGTTGTTGATAACATCTCAATGTTCATGATAGGGAAACCACAATCATTAATCAACCAACAAGCTAGTGAAGTATAGAGGCTATACTAGGGACTTCAAATTAAGTTTACAAATCACACAAGTATCAATGTTTCCTTGTTAATACTATTATAGCATGAATGCAAACATTTATCATAAACACAAAGATATAATAATAACTACATTTATTATTGCCTCTAGGGCATATCTCCAACAGTCTCCCACTTGCACTAGAGTCATCTAATCTAGATTACATGGTAATATACCGAACACCCATGGCAGTTTGGTGTTGGTCATGTTTTGCCCTCGGGAGAGGTTTAGTCAACGGATCCGCCACATTCAGATCTGTGTGTACTTTGCAAATCTTTATATCCCCATCCTGGATATGTTCTCGAATAGCGTGAAAACGCAGCTTGATATGCTTCAGCTTCTTGTGTGACCTTGGTTCTTGCGCATTTGGAACCACACCCAGCTCTGTAATGAACTCCTTCATCCATATCGCTTCTTGTGAAGCCTCCGAAGCAGCCATGTATTCCGATTCAGTTGAAGATCTCGCCACAACGCTTTGCTTTGCACTCCTCCACTAATCGCTGCACCATTCAAAATAAATACGATCCGATTGTGATTTAGAATCATCCGGATCGGTGTTCCAACTAGCATCGGTGTAACCATTAACAACGAAATGTTCATCACCTCCATAAGAAAGAACCATATCCTTAGTTCTTCTCAAGTACTTAAGGATGTTTTTGATCATCCAATGATCCACTCTGGATCACTTTGATATCTGCTAGTTAAACTAACGGCATATGCAATGTCGGGTCTAGTACATAGCATGGCATACATTAGAGATCCTATGGTCGAGGCATAGGAGTCTTACTCATCCTTTCTCTATCTTCGCGATGTCGGACTTTGAGTTTTACTCAAGGTCGATAGCAACATGGGCAAGAACCCTTTCTTGCTTTCTTCCATTCCAAATCTCTTTAGAACTTTGTCCAAATATGTACTTTGTGACAATGATATTTGGCGTTCGATCTATCTCTATAAATCTTTATGCCTAATATGTAAGTGCTTCGCCAAGATCCTTCATTGAAAAACTATTATTCAAATATTCCTTGACACTATTAAGAAGGTCTACATCATTCCCAATCAACAATATGTCATCCACATACGTATTAAGAATGCTACAGAGCTCCCACTCACTTTCTTGTAAATACAAGCTTCTCCATAAGTTTGTATAAAACCAAAACTTTTGATTACCTTATCAAAACGTTGATTCCAACTTCGGATGCTTGCTTCAATCCATAGATGGACCGTTGAAGTTTGCATACCTTGTTAGCATCTTTAGGATCGACAAAACCTTTGGGTTGCATCATATACAACTCTTCATCAATGTCTCCATTGAGAAGCTGTTTTGACATCCATCCGCCATATCTCATAATCATAATATGCAGCGATTGCTAACATAATCCTCACAGACTTTTAGCTTCGCATCGGTGAGAAAGTCTCATCGTAGTCAACTCCTTGAATTTGTCGAAACCCTTTTGCGACAAGTCGAGCTTTATAGACAGAACATTACCATCAAGATCTGCTTTCTTCTTGAAAATCCATTTGTTCTCGACCTTCCGCCATCCGGTAAGTCCACCAAAGTCCATACTTGGTTTTCGTACATGGATCCAATCTCGGATTTCATGGCTTCTTGCCATTTATTGGAATCTGGGCTCATCATCGCTTCCTCATATGTCTCGGGGTCATCGGTGTTGTCCACCACCATGACATTCATAACGGAATCATACCAACTGGAGTGGTACGAGTTCTCGTTGATCTCCGAGGCTCAGAGCAACTTCAACCAAGTTTCATGATCATCATCATTAGCTTCCTCCCTTATTGGTGCAGCACCACAGAACTTCTTCCGGTCTTGCGCTACTCGCAATTTCGAGAGAAGGTTCAACAACCTCGTCAAGTTCTACTTTCCTACCATCACTTCTTTCGAGAGAAATTCCTTCTAGAAAGGATCCATTCTTAGCAACGAATGTTTTGCCTTCGGATCTATGATAGAAGGTATACCCAATAGTTTCCTTTGGGTATCCTATGAAGACGATTTTTCCGCTTTGGGTTCAAGCTTGTCCGTCAGTAACTTCTTTACATAGGCTTCGATCCCCAAACTTTAAGGAACGACAATTTAGGTTTCTTCCCAAACCATAATTCATACGGTGTCGTTTCAACGGATTTAGACGGTGCCCTATTTAAAGTGAATGCGTGTTTCTAATGCATAACCCCAAAATGATAGCGGTAAATCTGTAAGTGACATCATAGAACGAACCATATCTAAGAGAGTTCGATTACGACGTTCGACACACCATTACTGTGGTGTTCGCGGTGTCAATTGTGAAAGTATTCGCACTTCTTTAAATGCTCGCCAAACTCGTAACTTAGATATTCACCTCCACGATCGTAACGCAGAATTTAATCTTCTTGTTACGTTTATTCTCTACCTCACTTTGAAACTCCTTAAACTTCTCGAAAGTTTCGGATTTGTGTTTCATGAAATAGATATACCCATATCTACTCAAGTCATCCGTGAAGGTAAGAACATAACGATAACCACTCAAGCGATGCTACACTCATTGGACCACACACATCGGTATGTATGATTTCCAATAAGTCCGTAGCTCGCTCCATCATACCGTAAAATGGAGTCTTAGTCATTTTACCCATCGACATGCTTCGCATCTTTCAAGTGATTCAAAATCAAGTGATTCAAGAAGTCCATCGAATGGAGTTTCTTCATACGCTTCACTCCGATGTGACCAAGACGACAAGGCACATATAGGTCGAATTATCGCTGATTTCAAACGCTTAGCCTCAATGTTGTTGATATGTGTATTTCCACTATCGAGATTCAATAAGAATAGACCATCTATCAAAGGTGCATGTCGTAAAACATATTACTCATATAAATCGAACAACCATTATTCTCGACTTAAACAAGTAACCGCCTCGCAATAAACAAGATCCGAGATAATGTTCATGCTCAACGCAGCACTAAATAACAATTATTTAAGTATAAAACTAATCCCGATGGTAGATGAAGAGGTAGTGTGCCGCGATCACATCAACCTTTGATCCGCTTCCCACGCGCATCGTCACCTCGTTCTTCGCTAGCTTCCGTTTATTCTGCAAAGACTGCTTTGAGTTACAAATATGAGCAACCGAACCAAGATTAAATACCCGAGCACTACTACAGTACTAGTGAGATACACATCAATAACATGTATATCGATATACCTTTCTTCTTGATGTTGCCGTTCTTCGATCCGCCAAGTACTTTGGGCAATTCCGCTCAAAGGACCTTCTCCTTGCAAGAAAAGCACTCGGTTTCGTGCTTAGGTCCAGCCTTGGTCTTCTTGGCGTGGTAGCTTTACCACCCTTCTTGAAGTGTCCTTTTGCTTAGACTTGCCTTTCTTGAATTTGGTGGTCTTATTGACCAACAACACTTGGTGCTCTTTCTTGATCTCCACTTCGCAGATTTTAACATGGCAAAGAGTTACGCAACGTCTTGTTCATGTTCGCATGTTGTAGTTCATCACAAAGTTCTTGTAACTTGGTGGTAGTGATTGTAGGACACGGTAAATCCCCAAAGCATTAGGAATCACTATACCCAAGCTTTGAAGTTTGTTTGCGTGCGGACATCTTAAGCACATGCTCACCGACGGAGCTGCCTTCTTCCATCTTGCGTTAAAGAACTTTTCGAAGCCTCATAGCTTTCAATTGCCGCATGAGTCTCAAAAATTAATTTGAGATCCTCGACAATATCATGTGGGTCCGACTCTTCAAACCTTTTCAAGCTCCGATTCTAAACCATACAAGATAGCACATCGAACTATGGAGTACCGATTCTTCCGAGCGAGGTAAACGTTCTTTACTTCATCGGGAGCATCACCGCAGTGGGTCACCCAATGTGCATCCAAAGACATAGGTCAAATTACCAGCCGTGAGGACAATCCTCAAATTGCGGAACCAATCCATGAAGTTGCTTCCATTGTTTTTCAACTTTTCTTTCTCTAGGAACGCATTAAAATTGATGGTAGGGCTGCCATTGATCTACAACATATTTGCAATAGTTTAGACTAAGTTTATGACAAATTGAGTTCAAATTAATTAATGAAATTAAACTAGGTGAACTCCCACTCAAAACAATATCCTCACATTGTTTTAGTGATCACATGAACCAAATCCACTATATCAACACCGATCATCACGAGAGTTGACATAGTTTCAATGGCGAACAATCGTCATGTTCATCATATCTACTATATGACTCATGCTTTACCTTTCGGTGATCCGTGTTCGAGACCATGTCTATACATGCTAGGCTCACAAGATCAAACCTTAGTTTCGCATGAGCAAATCTGCTTGCTCACGTTGTATACACTTGCGTAATCTAGAACACCCGATCATCACGAGGTGCTTGAAACAACAAGCTTTAGCAACGGTGCTAACTAAGGGTGAACACTTTATGATTTGAAATTGATGTGCATGAGGGATCATCTTATAATGCTACCGCTGCCTACTAAGCAATACAAGATGCATAAAGGATTAACATCACATGCAATTCAATATATATGTGATATGATATGGCCTTTCTTCTTCGTGCCTCCGATCTCCATCTTCAAGCACGAACATGATCTCCATCATCACCGGCATTGCATCAAGGTCAATGACGCTTCTCCATGGTTGTCGCCCACCGGCTTCAACTATTACAACTATTTGAATAGACACGGGTCTTAACATAAATTAAAGACAACCATATGGCTCCCGGTTGTCGACTTACAATAAGGAACATTGCATACATCGAATATAATCACAATCATGGCCATATCACATCATCAAGACACCTGCAAAACAAAGTTAGACGCTTCTACTTTCTTTTGCATATTTTACGTGGTTTGGGGCTTTCAATAAGTGTCGTTCTAACTTACGAACAAGAACCACAACATTGATACTAGCATTGTTGATCACCCGTTGTAAATTGGATCTTAACTATGCTAGGAGAAACATGCACCAAAAGCCACTTATGCAATACAAGTTACATGTCAAGCGTGGAGCAAGTCTCATGAACGATGTCATGTAAGGTTAGCCCGGCGCTTCATCCCAACATACCGCAAGATGCAAAGTACACAAAAGCAATCTACAATAAAAGCATCAACGCCCACAATGACCATTGTGTTCTACTCGCAACAGATCTACATATAGACACGGCTCGATACCCTTGTAGGGGTTCGTAGCATGGAAAACAAAAATTTTCTATCGCATACAAACAAACAAGCCAAGATCTATCTACTAGATTGTAGCAACGAGTCGATAGAGGAACTCACCCTCAAGATTCCAAAGTGGTTAACGAGAGCGGATTCTCGGGTGATGTCGTATTCTTCCGATCTCAAGATCGTGTGAGACGATCCTTCCAGCGCCACGTTCCAAGCGCTCCGCAATCGGTCACACGTTCGGTACTGACGAAGACCTTCCTCTCCTTGTTCCAAAGAAAATGGAGGTTGTAGCACTCTCCTCGCGATTCCTAGAAGACAACGTGGTACCTAAGTAGAGGAGATCCGCAGGCTTCGCTTAAGCCAAGTGCAGTATGGTGGAGCTTATGAGAGAGAGGATTAGTGGCCTAGTAATTAGACACACCAATTAGAGGGCTCTAAACCAATTAGAAGGCTCTAAACTGTTGGCTAAAGCAATTAGAAGCTCTAAACCAAAACAGCTCTAAACCGAGATCTAGAGTAGAAAGTAAGCGTCTATGGAGGAGCCCCGCCTCCTTTTATGGGAGGGAGGTCCTGGCGCCAGGAGGGAGGAGTCCTCCCCAAGTCGGCCTTGGGCTGGCGCCGGCCTGGAGGAGTCCTACCTCCTCCAAAGTTGGTTCCAACTCCTCTTGCTTGTTTCCCAGCTTGTTTTGGCGTTTGACTTTCAAACTGGACATTTGACTTTTCTGTTTTAGGATTCAATTTAATCCTTTATTTGGGACAGCAATAACACTTAGTACATGATGCAATCATTCAATGATCAATGACACATTCATGTACCCTTCCCCCCCGGAGTGCCGGACAATCCGGAACCTTCTAGAACATTCCTGATGAAAACACCGGAATCATTCCCGAACTCCGAAACGGGACTTTCCTTATATGAATCTTATTCTCCGGACCATTCCGGATCACCTCGTGATATCCCGGATCCCATCCGAGACTCCGAACAACATTCGGTCTCTTTCTCATAATACCATAACTACTCAAACAACGTCAATCCTTATGTGTCTCCTACGGTTCGTGAATTATGCGACATGATCGAGACACTTCTCCGAACAATAACCAATAGAGGAATCTGGAAATTCATATGGCTCCTACATATTTCTGATTACTTTATGATCGAATGAACCACTTACATACGATACCAATTTCCCTTTGTCTCACGATATGTTACTTACCCAAGGTTATGATCGTCGATCTCTGCATACCTAGTTCAACCTTGTTACTTGATAAGTACTCTTTTCTCGTTCGTGATATGTGATCCCTTGTGACCAAGTCACATGCTTGCAAGCTAATTGGATGACATTCCACCAGGAGGGCCCCAGTATATCTATCCGTCATGTGGATGGACAAATCCCACTCTTGATCCATGTGTCTCAACCAATACCTTCCGAACACTCAATGCCACTTTTATAACCACCTGTTACGGTGTGGTGTTTGATGTCATCAAAGCATCCATCCGTAAAGGTGATATGCATGATCTCATGGTCGAAGGAATTAGGTTACTATGTATCAGAAAGCATATAGCAATTGAACTAATGAAATGACTTGATCTTTATGCTACGCTTATCTATAGGAGTATGTCCACCATATCATTCTCCTAACGATATGATCTTGTTGTTGATAACATCTCAATGTTCATGATAGGGAAACCACAATCATTAATCAACCAACAAGCTAGTGAAGTATAGAGGCTATACTAGGGACTTCAAATTAAGTTTACAAATCACACAAGTATCAATGTTTCCTTGTTAATACTATTATAGCATGAATGCAAACATTTATCATAAACACAAAGATATAATAATAACTACATTTATTATTGCCTCTAGGGCATATCTCCAACAGTTTCAACATAGCCAAACTTACACATTTGTTCACATATCTGGAACATACTCCTACTGCTTACATGAAGGGTTTCGCAGCATAGTAAATCAAAAAAAATTCTACGGATGCGAACAAGAAAGCCAAGATCTAATCTAGGAGATGTAATCAAAGATAGAGATTGATGAGATCTTCATACCCTTGAAGAAATCAAGCATGAAACGTTCAATGTAACGTGGTTGACGTAGTCGTACTCGCCGTCTCCTCCTCGCGATCCGATCCGATCCTACGCTGCAAGTGGCGGCGCCTCCGAGAGATGCACACGTACGGTGCAGCGATGTCTCATCCTTTCCTTGGTCTAGCAAGTATGGTGGAGAGATAGATTGGATCTGCAGCACGACGGCGTGGTGCTTATGGTGGAGAGTTTCTGCGACAGGGCTTCGCCTACGCGCAGTCGGGAGAAAGAGAGGTGGAGGGGCAGCAGTTGGCGGCTAGGGTTGGAGTGGGGGAGGCTACGCCCCTGTCCTCCTTATATAGGGGGCTGGCCGGCCCCTTGACCCCTCCTCCAAGCCCTAGGGCGGCGGCCCAAGGGGTGGAGTGGGGGGCAAGTCATCCCCCTTTCTTCTGGAAGGTTCCCTTAGGGTTTCCCCTAAGGGCTGGCCGACTGGGCCTTAGGGGCCTTGTGCCCCTGGCCCAAAGTGGCTAGGGCACTTCCCCTTAGGCCCACGTAGGCCTCCGACAAGTGGGCCCACGTTGGTCCCACTCTGGAACCTTCTGGTACAATACCGATAAACTCCAAAACGATTCTAAATTCCAAAAACTGCTTTCCTTTATATGAATATTATTCTCCGGACCATTCCGGAACCTCTTGTGATGTCCTGGGTTTCATCCGAGACTCCGAACAAAAACTCATAAACCAATTATCCATTCTATCCTAGCGTCGATGCACGTTAAGTGTGTGACCCTATGGGTTCGAGAATATGCAGACATGATCTTCTATCAATAATCAACAACGGGATATGGAAACCCATATTGACTCCCAAATATTCATCGATGATCATATTGGATGAACCACGATGCTAGGATTCAATTAATCTCATATATGTATTCCCTTCGTCATGCGATATTTTACTTGCCCGAGATTCGATCGTTGGTATCTGCATACCTAGTTCAATCTCATTCACAGCAAGTACTTTACTCGTTCCGTAATCCGATATCGCTTTGTGATTAAATCCTTAACCACGTGCTTGCAAGCGGTGTTGATATCGGTTACCGAGTGGGCCCGAAATATATCTCTCTGACTCGGGAGGGACAAATTCCATCTCGATACATACAACCCAACAAGTACTTTCCGATCACCTGAGAGACACCTTTATGATCACCCTCACATAGGATGACGTTTGATGACCTCAAAGCTTTCTTCCGATACCAGGGAGTTGTATTATCTCATGGTCGAAGGAATACAATACTTGACATAGGAAAAAGATTCGCAAAGATGAACACGATGACACGATCTAATTGCTCTTCTTAATTTGGGTCTTTTCATCATATCATTCTCCTAATGACATGATCTTATTATTAATCGACAACTCATGTCTATGGTTAGAAAACCTTAACCATCATTAATCAATGAGCTAGTCCATAGAGGCGTACTAGGGACACGGTGTTGTTCATAAATCACACAAGTATCAAAGTTTCCGCTTAATACAATTCTAGCATGGAATATAAACTTTATCATGAACAAGAATTATAATAATAACATCTTTATTATTGCCTCTAGGGCATAATTCCAACAGTCTCCCACTTGCACTAGAGTCAATAATCTAGTTTACATCTGTCAACAATCTAACACCCATGGCATTAAGGTGCTGATCATGTTTTGCTCGTGGAAGAGGTTTAGTCAACGGACCCGCGACATTCAGATCCGTATGTACTTTGCTAATCTTCAGATCTCCATCTGCTATGTAATATCGAATTATATGAAAACGGCGGTTGATGTGCTTGGTCTTTGGATGATATCTTGGTTCCTTAGCCAGTGCTATGGCGCCAGTGTTGTCGCACAATATATCCAGTGGGTCCAAGGCACTTGGAACCACACCAAGCTTAGTGATGAAGTTCTTGATCCAAACTCCTTCACTTGACGCTTCTAAAGCAGCCATGTATTCCGCTTATGTTGTAGATCCCGCGATCACGCTTTGCTTGCAGCTTCTCCAGCTCACAGATCCACCATTCAAAATATAAACGTATCCTGTCTGAGATTTAGAATCATCCGGGACGGAGTCGAAACTAGCGTCGACGTAACCTTTTACGACGAGCTGCTCATCACCTCCATAGACCAAGAACATTTATTTAGTCCTATTTAAATACTTTAGGATGTTCTTTACGGCTGTCCAGTGTTCCACTTCTGGATCACTTTGGTATCTGCTCATCAAAATAAGAGCATTGGACACATCCGGTCTAGTACATAGTGTAACACCCTCAGAATCGGCCCTATGCAAGTTTCAGCGAAACCCGGCAAACCCGCATAGAAACGATTCAAAGGTGCCCACCAGTCACTTTCGTGCGGGTGGAAAACGAAGTAATAACATTACACAACAGTCCTCGATGGGACCCACGTAGATATATATAACAGACTCAATGAGTCAAGAATACAGATGTAATATACAAAGATCCAAATCACCTTGAAAATGATAGAGCGTCCACTACGGACAAGATGCAAATGGGGCTAAGATCCTCAAGAATAACCAATGGCGCCCATAACCTGCCTGTGCCAAGCCGGAAGGGTAACCACGCTAACGACGTCGATCTCAAAACCCTTAAACAAAAAGGGTGCCGACAAAGGGCAAAGGAAAAGAGGAGCGTCGATCGAGGCTAGTACACGGCGAGGCTAGAATTGGCGGTCCGCCTACATAGGTATGGTGGATCAAGCGGCAGCATGCACTATACAACCTATAGAGACTCGACACAACTGGCGGCTATCAGAGAGGGGTAAGAAAGACCTATTCGGAACCAACCTGATACTACCATCAAACAAACCCATCCTGGTATTTCCCCCTCGAGACCAAACGAGGAAGTCAACCGAGGAACTCACACAGTTGGCAGTTTTATTTATTCAGTTATCGTTGCAGCAATTACTAGTCAGGTGTAGATAATCATCCTGATAAAATAAGAAGTGGGCCGTTTTAGTTAACCATTCCATTGTAGTTGCGACACTTACTAGTCAGATGCAAATAGCAGGAGATAACCCAAAACCCAGCAGTTGTTGGTACTTTTATTTAGCCATTCCGTTATAGTTGCAATACTTACTAGTCAGATACAATGGTCGCAAGCGACAACCCAAGCAAGCAATTGTTGGCAGTTTTAATTAGCCATTCCATTATAGTGAAGCTGATTACTAGTCATTATAAAGTCAAATTTATAGCACTACTTTAGTTATAGTTGTCTATGATCGAGATACTGTGCTCCAAGTCGTCCATAACCGCGGACACGGCTTTCAGAAAGTTTTACCCGGCCGGGGTGCACAAATAGCAACACACTCGATCAACCTCGGAAAACCAAAGCAAAACCCAACGAGGCCTTCACGACAAAGCAATCACAGATTCAGAATTATTTCAGGGGCCACCCCATTGAGTAGACCAAGAACGAAGTTAGTGACTCGAGACGGACTCAAGGTTTATGACAATGGTCAGAACGATCGGGAACCCAAACTGGGCTTGTCGATACCACGAAAACATTCGCTTACCTAAGCGATGCAGTGTGCTCCTCGCACAATCGTAATAAAGCAAGAAAGCATGGCATAAGTACAGATAGTAAATAAAACCTCAAACTAGTTTGTGGCCCCAAGAAATAAGCGGAATCAAGCTCGGCTCGGGGTCCCATAATCCTCCGGATGTGGATAGCGCGATAAAACAAGGAACAGTATCAAGCACTCGGGTCCCACGGACACAAGTGGACGGTTAACAACCAAATAACATCTATTGCCCACCTGTGCCTCTGCTTACTTACTTCAATTTTAGTTGTTAAACAGGAATTAAAGTGAACGATAAATAAAGCCATGATCATCTCCAACATCAAACAGGCGGCAATACTCCAACAACTGTGGTACCGGACGTCACGCAACAACACTTGAGCAAGCGACTACGACGCGCAAGTCCAACTATCTACCAAACAACAGGTAATAGGAGGTGGCCATGGAAATATAAGGCGGCAAGGGATATCACGGTACGAAAACTAGAGCATCGTAACACAGATAGCAATAGATCAACAGGAGGGAATAAATACTATAAAAGTAAGATAGGTAGAAAGGGGGAGATGCTCGCCTGAAAACATTGCCGAAGGTTCAACCGAAGATCGGGTCGACACTCGCATCAACTCAACGGCCTTATCGGCGAAGAGCCAAAACACTAGAATAAACACCGGATGCAATATTTAATACTACGGCAAAAGATCGGGCATGATGCATGTATGATGCATGACAAGGCAAAGATGCGATGCAATTAGGTCATGTTAAGCGGAACCGGGGTCCCGACATTTAATTAAACGGTTCAAGTTATTTATCTACCCCGCAAATTAAATGTTGTATTAACAAGGCAAGAGATAGCACAGGTTCGCTATACAATTTAAATGAGGCCAATATAAGACTAGATTTGCCCGCATATGGGCCCCATATTTAATTATAAGGTGAATCGGCATAAGGCCCCCAAACCACACAAAATGCATGCGATATGGACAATTAATATGCGACAAGTTGTATTATATTATAAAATAGGGTTTCGGGAAGGGGTTCACACATTAGGGTTCGGCGATCTTGGTTCCGGGGTTCGGGGTTGGTCTCAGGGTTCAGGGTTCGACGGGATCGTTCTCGGACTCCGGGATTTAGGGTCTTCGGATCGGGGAAGTAGATCTTCGCATGTCGCCGATGCTTAGGAAGGAGAACTTGGTTCGGTGTCGGGGCGCATCGGATTCTTCCGGGTCGGTGCCGATCTTGTCGTCGTCGTGGTCTTCGGGTCCGTGTAGACGGTCATGACGTCCAAGGTGGCGAACTTAGCGTTCCAAGGAGAAGGTCTTGGCGTGCCGATGAAGAACTTGGCGTTTGTGAAGGTGATCTTGTTGGGGGTCGGGGTTCGGGTTTGGTCTCCAGCTTCAGACTATGGATCTCGGGGGTTCAATCTTCGTATCCATGAAGCAGATCTTGGCCTTTCGGCTTTGTTCCCTCGGGTATCCTCGCTCTTGGTGAGGTTCCTTCCATTCGCCCTCGCTTGTCGCTCCGGTTACCTCTTGTCAAGCAGCACCACACACCAACACTAGACCCCACGGCTTGTAAACAGTAGCATACCACCAGGGATCAGGACATCACAACGCAAGCAGATAGGCCGCCGAAAACACGAGCATTTGCACGCGCGGCCAGAGGGCGGCACTGTTGCGATGAGATGAGCAGGAGGTTGCATCAGGCTAGGGCGTCGAGTGGATGGTGGTGACGCTCACAGGAGCGACCTTGGTGTGCGGCAGGAGCCTCCGCTCGGCTTGGAGGCACTCGGGGCGGGGAGGCCGACGTGGACGAGAGGGTGCAGGGGAGCTGGGTCCGGTGGAGAGGGGCCGCGGGCATCCGTCGAGGAGGAGCCAGGCGGGAACGGAGGCGAAGTGGAGGCCGGAGCAGGACGGGGCGGCAGGTGGGAGCGAGTGACGGGAGGACGGGGACGGCCGGCGAGCTCCTCTGGCTCCGGACGGAGGCGGCACGACTGAGGCCGGAGGCGCTCGGGCGATGGAGGAGGCGTCCAGGGACGTTGGGGCATGCGGGGCCGAGCGACGCGGACGCGGTTGGCCGGCGAGGACGAGCCCGAGGTGGACAAGGCGCAGCAGGCGGCGGATGGGCAAGGCGGCGGGCGGACGACGGCAAGCCGGCGGAGGCCATCTCGGTCGAGCCGTGGCTGAGGAGGCGGGAAGGAGAGGTCGAGGCGCGAACGGGAGCCCGGCAGTGGCGGGCCCGCGAGGCGGCAAGGCCCGAGAGGGGGCGAGGCCGAGGCGCGACGGAGAGGGCGCCACGGTGGCGGAGGTTGTTCTTCAAGGGCGGCGTGGCGGAGGAGGGCGAGGAGAGGGAACGCGAGGAGGAGGCGGAGACGAGCTGGGGGAGGGCGGGGCGATGAGAGAGGAGGCGGGAGGAGGTGGGAAGAGAGGACGCGGGGGTGAGGGAGGTTGTCGGGGGGCGATGGGGGAGAGAAGAGGGAGTGGTGGGGCCGGAGGGGTGGGGTCAGGGCGTGGGACTGGGCGGTTGACCGCGGGGAGAGAGAGGGAGGGGTCCGGCTGGCAGGTGGGACCGGGGGTAGAGAGAGAGGGAGAGAGGGGTAGGTAGGGGCTGTGTGAGAGAGAGTGGGATTTGTAGGGTGGATTGATGAGGTGGCGGGGTGGGTAGGGATTGGGGGAGAGGGTGAGGTGGCAAGCTGTGAGTGGTGGGTAGATTAGGACTAGGTAGCTTTAGGAATTCGGGTGGGCTGATTAGATATTTTAGTCTAGGGTTTTTCTTTTATTTAAGAATAACTTTTGTAAATAGTTTTAGACAAATAAAAGACCGGAACAGACCGATGTGTTAATTTGAAATAAGACGGGGGCTTCTTAGAAACAAAACTAGGCGTTTCGAAAATAGTTTCAGACAAACAATGCATGATGATGACGATGCAATGCACAAAACAACGCGATTTTGTAGTAGTGGTTTTGCGGGATGCCACAATTCGACACCACTAACAATGGATCTCGCCCTCGAGATCCGCCTCATGATACCGGAAAGAAGGTCGGCGATCTGATCCTTCGCGCTTCGTGTAGATCCTCGCGACACCACTAACGAGGGTTCCTTCTTCATCTTGAAATTGGCGACACCACCAACAATGGTCGGGGCTCACGTCCATTGAGAGAACACTCCGGAGAAACAAAGGACGGAGGTAGAGGTATCAAAAGATAAAGGCCACTTCTAACTTTCGGGGAATGAGTGAAATCACATTAATTCACCAATTCAATGTACAAGAGCGAATGATAAGAGTAGTGGTATGGTAGCTACTCCATCCCGCACTCAAACCATTACTCTGCACACGAATAGGCGGATTATGCAACCAACTCTCGGAATTAGACTGAAGATCTCAACAAGCGAGGTTCGGAAACAAAGGAGTGATGCAGACTCTGCATCGGATCTGGCGTAGATGATGTCGTCGTGTCGGGAAAACACCGGAAGACACGAGAAGGATCAAAGAGAAGTCCACCAGACGAAGGATTCCTCGGATAGCATGAAGACCAGATGTAGCAACACCGTTACCAAAGGAGGAAGCGAAAACCTAAAGGTACGATGGACCCAACCACGAGAAATCCTGGACTTGAAGAAGGTAAGAGAGCAAATTCAAAACACGTAGAGGTAAGAGGAGAATAGCAGAGGGGTAAGGAGTAAAAGCAGACCTAACCAGATCTATCCAACCGATTTTGCAAAAATAGTTTTGACACTCTACGTCGGCCGTTAGCTAGGTTATCCTACAGGCTGGACTTGTGGGGTATCGCAATCTTTGAGCTCGATACCACTGTAACACCCTCGAATCGGCCCTATGCAAGTTTCAGTAAACCCGCCAAACCCGCATAGAAACGATTCAAAGGTGCCCACCAGCACTTTAAATGCGGGTGGAAACGAAGTAATAACATTACACAACAACCTCGATGGGACCCATGTAGAGATATATATAACAACACTCAATGAGTCAAGAATACAGATGTAATATACAAAGATCCAAATCACCTTGAAAATGATAGAGCGTCCACTACGGACAATATGCAAATGGGGCTAAGAGCCACAAGAATAACCAATGGCGTCCATAACCTGCCTGTGCCAAGCCGGAAGGGTAACCGCTAACGACGTCGATCTCAAAACCGCTTAAACAAAAGGTGCCGACAATGGGCAAAGGAAAAGAGGAGCCGTCGATCGAGGCCAAGCACACGAGGCTAGAATTCGGCGGTCCTCGCCTACATAGGTATGGTGGACTAAAGCGGCAGCGGCAGCATGCACTATACAACCCATAGAGACTCGACACAACTGGCGGCTATCAGAGAGGGGTAAGAAAGACCTATTCGGAACCAACCTGATACTACCATCAAACAAACCCATCCTGGTATTTCCCCCTCGAGACCAAACGAGGAAGTCAACCGAGGAACTCACACAGTTGGCAGTTTTATTTATTCAGTTATCGTTGCAGCAATTACTAGTCAGGTGTAGATAATCATCCTGATAAAATAAGCAGTGGGCCGTTTTAGTTAACCATTCCGTTGTAGTTGCGGCACTTACTAGTCAGATGCAAATAGCAGGAGATAACCCAAAACCCAGCAGTTGTTGGTACTTTTATTTAGCCATTCCGTTATAGTTGCAATACTTACTAGTCAGATACAATGGTCGCAAGCGACAACCCAAGCAAGCAATTGTTGGCAGTTTTAATTAGCCATTCCATTATAGTGAAGCTGATTACTAGTCATTATAAAGTCAAATTTATAGCACCACTTTAGTTATAGTTGTCTATGATCGAGATACTGTGCTCCAAGTCGTCCATAACCGCGGACACGGCTTTCAGAAAGTTTTACCCGGCCGGGGTGCACAAATAGCAACACACACTCGATCAACCTCGGAAAAACCAAAGCAAAACCCAACGAGGCCTTCACGACAAAGCAATCACAGGATTCAGAATTATTTCAGGGGGCCACCCCATTGAGTAGACCAACGGTTAAGTTAGAGACGGACTCAAGGTATGCGACAATGGCTGTAAACGACTGGAAACCCAAAACTGGGCGTGTCGATACCGCGAAAACATTCCGCTTACCTAAACAGTACAGTGTTCTCCTCGCACAATCGTAATAAAGCAGTAAAGCATGGCATAAGTACAGGATAGTAAATAAAACCTCAAACTAGTTTGTGGCCCCAAGAAATAAGACGGAATCAAGATCTGGCTCAGGGGGTCCCATAATCCTCCCGGATGTGGATAGCGCGATAAAACAAGGAACATGTATCAAGCACTCGGGGTCCTACGGGACACAAGTGGACGGTTAACAACCAAATAACATCTATTGCCCACCTGTGCCTCTGCTTACTTACTTCAATTTTAGTTGTTAAACAGGAATTAAAGTGAATGATAAATAAAGCCATGATCATCTCCAACATCAAACAGGCGGCAATACTCCAACAACTGTGGTACCGGACGTCACGCAACAGCACTTGAGCAAGCGACTACGACGCGCAAGTCCAACTATCTACCAAACAACAGGTAATAGGAGGTGGCCATGGAAATATAAGGCGGCAAGGGATATCACGGTATGAAAACTAGAGCATCGCAACACAGATAGCAATAGATCAACATGAGGGAATAAATACTATAAAAGTAAGATAGGTAGAAAGGGGGAGATGCTCGCCTGAAAACATTGCCGAAGGTTCAACCGAAGATCGAGTCGACACTCGCATCAACTCAACGGCCTTATCCGCGAAGAGCCAAAACACTAGAATAAACACCGGATGCAATATTTAATACTACGGCAAAAGATCGGGCATGATGCATGTATGATGCATGACATGGCAAAGATGTGATGCAATTAGGTCATGTTAAGCGGAACCGGGGTCCCGACATTTAATTAAACGGTCCAAGTTATTTATCTACCCCGCAAATTAAACGTTGTATTAACAAGGCAAGAGATAGCACCGGTTCGCTACACAATTTAAATGAGGCCAATATAAGACTAGATTTGCCCGCATATGGGCCACATATTTAATTATAAGGTGAATCGGCATAAGGCCCCCAAACCACACAAAATGCATGCGAGATGGACAATTAATATGCGACAAGTTGTATTATATTATAAAATAGGGTTTCCGGAAGGGGTTCACACATTAGGGTTCGGCAATCTTGGTTCCGGGGTTCGGGGTTGGTCTCAGGGTTCAGGGTTCGACGGGATCGTTCTTGGACTCCGGGATTTAGGGTCTTCAGATCGGGGAAGTAGATCTTGTCGCACGAGCGTCGATGCTTCCGGGAAGGAGAACTTGGTTCGGTGTCGGGGCGCATCGGATTCTTCCGGGTCGGTGCCGATCTTGTCGTCGCCGTGGTCTTCGGGTCCGTGTAGACGGTCATGACGTCCAAGGTGGCGAACTTAGCGTTCCGAGGAGAAGGTCTTGGTGTGCCGATGAAGAACTTGGCGTCTGTGAAGGTGATCTTGTTGGGGGTCGGGGTTCGGGTTTGGTCTCCAGCTTCAGACTATGGATCTCGAGGGTTCAATCTTCGTATCCATGAAGCAGATATTGGCCTTTCGGCTTTGTTCCCTCGGGTATCCTCGCTCTTGGTGAGGTTCCTTCCATTCGCCCTCGCTTGTCGCTCCGGTTACCTCTTGTCAAGCAGCACCACACACCAACACTAGACCCCACGGCTTGTAAAATGAGCATACCACGGGGATCGTGACATCACAACGCAGATAGGCCACCGGAAACACGAGCATTTGCACGCGCGGCCGGAGGGCGACACTGTTGCGATGAGATGAGCAGGAGGTTGCATCAGGCCAGGGCTTCGAGTGGATGGTGGTGACGCTCGCAGGAGCGACCTTGGTGTGCGGTAGGAGCCTCCGCTCGGCTTGGAGGCGCTCGGGGACGGCGGAGGCCGACGTGGACGAGAGGGTGCAGGGGAGCTGGGTCCGGTGGAGAGGGGCCGCGGGCATCCGTCGAGGAGGAGCCAAAGGGAGAGGCGGCGGAGGCCGGAGCAGGACGGGCGCAAGGGAGCGAGTGACGGAGGACGGGACGGCGAAGCTCCTCTGCTCGGACGGAGGCGACGACCGAGGCCGAGGCGCCGGCGATGGAGGAGGCGCCCAGGACGTTGGGGCATGCGGGCGAGCGACGCGGGACGCGGGTTGGCAGCGAGGACGAGCGAGTGGGCCAGGCGCGGCGGTGGATGACGGGCCGGCTCCGGGCGGCGGAGGCCGGAGCTCGGTGGAGGGGTCTTTGAGGAGGCGGCGGAAGGAGAGGTCGAGGGCGCAGCGACGGGAGCCCGGTGGCGCCCGTGGCGGGCCCGGCCGAGGCAAGGCCCGAGAGGGAGGAGGCCGAGGCGACGGAGAGGCGCCACGGTGGCGGAGGTCGCTGCAAGGGGCGTCAGGCGAGGGGGAGGCGAGAGGAACGCGAGGAGGAGGGAGGCCGGAGCGGGCGGGGCAGCAAGAGGTCAGTGGTGGAGAGGGGCGAGAGGCGAGGGCCGGGCCGCAGGAGTGGGGAAGAGGACGGGGTGAGGGAGGTTGTCGGGGCGATGGGAGAGAAGAGGGAGTCTGGGGCCGGAGGGTGGGGTCAAGCGTGGGATGGGCGGTTGACATGGGAGAGAGGAGGGTCCGGCTGCAGGTGGGACCGGGGTAGAGAGAGAGAGGGGTAGGGTGTGTGAGAGAGAGTGGGATTTGCGGGTGGATTGATGAGGTGGCGGGGTGGGTAGGGATTGGGGAGAGGTGAGGTGGCGAAATGTGAGTGGTGGGTAGATTAGGACTAGGTAGCTTTAGGAATTGGGGGCTGATTATATATTTTAGTCTAGGGTTTTCTTTTATTTAAGAATAACTTTTGTAAATAGTTTTAGACAAATAAAAGACCGAATGCACCGATGTGTTAATTTGAAATAAGACGGGGGCTACTTAGAAACAAAACTAGGCGTTTCGAAAATAGTTTCAGACAAACAATGCATGATGATGACGATGCAATGCACAAAAACAACGCGATTTTCTAGTAGTGGTTTTGCGGGATGCCACAATAGCATGGCATACATGATAGAACCTATGGCCGAGGCATATGGCACTTTGCTCATAGTATCTCTATCTCTTACCGTAGCTGGACACTGAGCCTTGCTTAATATCTTACCTGACAACATGGGCAATGAACCTTTCTTTGCTTTATCCATTCTGAACCTTTTCAGAACTTTGTCTAGATATGTACTTTGGCTTAAAGCTATTAGGCGTCTTTGTCTATCTCTATAGATTTTGATGCCTAATATATAAGCAGCTTCTCCTAGGTCTTTCATTTAAAAACATTTATTCAAATAACTCTTCATATTGTTAAGCATACCAATGTCATTTCCAATAATCAATATGTCATCCACATATAGTACTAAAAATGTCACCGAGCTCCCACTCACTTTCTTGTAGATACAAGCTTTGTAGCAATTTGGAACAAATCCAAAACTCTTGATCACTTGATCAAAACGAAGGTTCCAACTCCGAGATGCTTTCTTCAGTACATAAATGGAACGCTGAAGTTTGCACACCTTATTAGCATCCTTAGGATCGACAAAACCTTTGGGTTGCATCATATACAACTCTTCATCAATGTTGCCATTGAGGAACGCAGTCTTGACATCCATCTGCCATATTTCATAATCATGAAATGCAGCAATTGCTAATAAAATTCGAATGGACTTAAACATCGCTACGGGAGAGAAAGTCCCATCGTAGTCAACACCTTGAACTTGCCGAAACCCTTTTGCGACAAGTCGAGCTTTATAGACAATAACATTACCATCCGCGTCCGTTTTCTTCTTGAAAATCCATTTGCACTCAACGGCCTTACGGTCGCTAGGAGGTTCCACCAAAGTCCATACTTGGTTTTCGCTCATGGATCCGAATTCGGATTTCATGGCCT
Source organism: Avena longiglumis (assembly GCA_030063025.1). Classification (NCBI taxonomy): domain Eukaryota; kingdom Viridiplantae; phylum Streptophyta; class Magnoliopsida; order Poales; family Poaceae; genus Avena; species Avena longiglumis. Next base: position 63,506,454 of record CP125979.1, on the reverse strand, counting down.
CTAGCCATTTCTCAGAGTCTGGGCTCATCATTGTTTCCTCATAGTTCGCAGGTTCACTGTTGTCTAACAACAAGACAGTTAAGACAGGGTTGCCTTACCATTCAGGAGTGGCACGTGACCTTGTCGACCTGCGAAGTTCAGTAGTAGCATCGTTCAAAGTTTCATGATCCTCGTCATCAGCTTCCTCTCTTGTTGGTGCAGACGGCACTAGAACAATTTCAGGTGCTGCGCTACTCTCCAACTCGAGAGAAGGTTTAATAACCTCGTCTAGCTCTACCTTCCTCACACTCACTTCTTTCGAGAGAAACTCCTTCTCAAGAAAGGATCCGTTCTTTGCAACAAACACTTTGCCTTCGGATCTGTGGTAGAAGGTATACCCAATCGTTTCCTTAGGGTATCCTATGAAGACGCATTTCTCCGCTTTGGGTTCGAGCTTGTCCGACATCAACTTCTTGACGTAAGCTTCGCATCCCCAAACTTTAAGAAACGACAACTTAGGTTTAGCACCAAACCATAGTTCATACAGTGTCATATCAACGGATTTAGATGGTGCCCTATTTAAAGTGAATGCAGTGGTTTCTAATGCATAACCCCAGAATGATAACGACAAATCTGTAAGAGACATCATTGATCGCACCATATCTAATAGAGTTCGATTTCGGCGTTCAGACACACCATTGCGTTGTGGTGTTCCGGGTGGCGTGAGTTGCAAAACGATTCCGCTTGCTTTAAGATGCATGAGAAAATCATAACTCAAATATTCACCTCCACGATCGGATCGTAGAAATTTAATTTTGTTGTTACGATGGTTTTCTACTTTGTTCTGAAATTCTTTGAACTTTTCAAACGTTTCAGATTTATGTTTCATTAAATAGATATACCCATATACTTAAGTCATCAGTAAAAGTGAGAAAATAGCGATATCCACCGCGCGTCGAAACACCCATTGGTCCGCATACATCGGTATGTATAATTTCCAATAAGTCCGTTGCTCGCTCCATTATTCCGCAGAACGGGGTTTTGATCATCATGCCCATGAGGCACGACTCGCACGTGTCAAATGATTCAAAATCAAGAGACTCCAAAATTCCATCAGAATGGAGTTTCTTCATGCGTTTTACACCAATATGACCTAGACGGCAGTGCCACAAATAAGTTGGATTATCACTATCTACTTTGCATCTCTTAGCCTCAGTGTTATGGATGTGCGTTTCATTGCTTCCGAGATTCAGAAGAAATAAACCATTCACAATAGGTCCATGACCATAAAAGATGTTATTCATATAAATAGAACAACCATTATTCTCTGATTTAAATGAATAACCATCTTGCAATAAACATGATCCAGATATAATGTTCATGCTCAACGCAGGCACATAATAACGCTTATTAAGGTTTAAAACTAATCCCGAAGGTAAAACTAAGGAGAGCGTGTCGACTACCATCACATCAACTTTTGATCCATTGCCAACACGCACTGTCACCTCATCCCTTGCTAGCCGTCATCTATTCTGTAGCTCCTGTTTCGAGTTACAAATATTAGCAACTAAACCAGTATGATATACCCAGGCACTACAACGAGCACTAGTAAGGTAAACATTAATAACATGTATATCAAATATACCTTTAATGGTGCCAGCCTTCTTGTCCGCTAAGTACTTCGGATAGTTGCGCTTCTAGTGACCCTTGTCCTTGCAATAGAAGCACTCAGTGTCCGGCTTAGGTCCAGACTTGAGCTTCTTCTCGGCAGGGGCAACGCGCTTGCCGCTGCCTTTCTTGAAGGATTTCTTTGCACCCTTAGCTTTCTTAAAGCTAGTGGTCTTGTTGACCATCAACACATGATTATCTTTCTTGATATCCACCTCCGCAGCTTTTAGCTTAGCGAAGAGCTCAGTGATCATATCAGTGGAACCAATTTGATTATGAGTAACTACAAAACCTTTGTAGCTAGGAGGGAGTGATTGCAGAACTCTGTCAATATTGAGCTCTTCTGGAATCTTGCAGTCCAGTTGCTCAAGATGTTGAGTGTAGCCCGACATCTTAATGGCGTGCTCACTAACGGAACTCCCTTCCTCCATCTTGTAGTTAAAGAACTTCTCAGAGATCTCATATCTCTCAGAACGGGCCTGAGTCTGAAACATGGTTTTCAGCTCCTCGAGAATCTCAAAGGGCCCGGGATAGTCTTCAAAACAATTTTGAAGGTCTGATTCCATAGCAAACAACATGGTGCTCTTAATCACACCATAATCATCTTTGCGCGACTGATAGACAGCTTTCTCATCGCCAAAGTAGCGTTAGGGCGTCACCTAACGCATTCTCAAGGACATAGTCCTTTTGACCGCCAGAGAGAATGATTCTCAGATTGAGGAACCAGTTGGTGAAGTTAGACCCATTGTTTTTAAGCTTTTCCTTCTCAGCAAAAACGTTGAAGTTGAAGTTGGACTTAGCCATTTGATCTACAATATTTGCAAGTACAAATTAGACTATGTTCATGATAAGTAGTTCAACTTTTAATCAAATTACTAGATGAACTCCCACTAAATTCAACATCCCTCAAGTTGTTTACTGAACATGATCCAAATTCACCACACCTAATCCGATCTTCACGAGAAGATATGTGGTTTCAATGGTGGACAACAAAGTGTCGATCATATCATTCATATGACTCATGCTTAACCTTTCGGTTCATGTGTTCCGAGGCCATGTCTGTACATGCTAGGCTCGTCAAGTTAAACCCAAGTATTTCCGCGTGCAGTAAATCGGCTTGCACCCGTTGTATGTGAACGTAGAGTCTATAGCACCCGATCATCACGTGATGCTTGGACACGACGAACTTTTGCAACGGTGCATACATGGGGAGAACACAGTTTTATCTTGATCTTTAAGTGAGGAATCATCTTATAATGCTATCGTCGCGATCTAAGCATAATAAGATACATAAAAGGATAAACATCACATGCATATAACTTTATGTGACATGGTATAGCCAATCTTCGCGCAATGATCTCCATCTTGTGCGAGCCGGCATGATCTCCATCACTCCACCATGATTGCCTCCACCACGAATAGCAACTACAACTATTGTTAAGTACTTAGCGATAAAGTGAAACTATTACATGGCGTATAAGAAGTTGACACACAGGTCATACACAATTATAAAGACAACCATATGGCTCCTGCCGGTTGTGTACTCATCGACATGCAAGTCGTGAAACATTACAAAACATGATCATCGCATACAATATACACATCACATCTTGGGCCATACCATATCACAGAAAACACTCCCTGCAAAAACAAGTTAGACGCCTCTACTTTGTTGTTGCATGTTTTACGTGGCTTATGGGAGTAGAAGCTAAGAACGATTCTTACCTACGAAAAGCCACAATGGTGATATTATGGTTGCTAAAATCCGGTGTAAATCCCATGACAACTATAGTGAGAGAAACTGGCATCCACCAGCCGCATGTGTGGAACAAGCCACACGTCAAGTGTGGAGCCGGTCTCGCGATCGACGTCGCGTAAGGTTGGCCTGGACCGCTTCAATCTCACTATCCCGCGTCATAAGAAGAACACAAACAAGAGGCTTGCAACTGAAAACATCAACGCCCGCAATAACCATGTTGCGTTCTACTCGTGAAACACATCTACGCATAGATCTAGCTCTGATACCACTGAAGGTATTCGCGGCATAGTAAATCAAAATTTTCTGAAACATGGTTTTCAGTTCCTCAAGTATCTCAAAGGGCCCGTCGAACTCCTCAAAACGATTTTGAAGTTCCGCTTCCATAGCAAACAACTTGGTACTCTTAATCGCTCCATAATCATCTTTCGTGACTGATAAACAGCTTTTTCATCAGCCGGCGCATCAGTAGCAGGGGCGTCACCTAGCGCTTTCTCAAGTACATAGGTTTTTGGTCCGCCAGCGAGATGATTCTCAGATTGCGGAACCAGTTGGTGAAGTTAGACCCATTGTTCTTAAGCTTTTCTTTCTCAGCAAAAACGTTGAAGTTGAAGTTGAAGTTGGACTTAGCCATTTGATCTACAAAATTTGCAAATACAATTTAGACTATGTTCATGAAAACTAGTTCAACTTAATCAAATTACTAGATGAACTCCCACTAAATTCAACATCCCTCAAGTTGTTTAGTGAACACGATCCAAATTCACCACACCTAATCCGATCTTCACGAGAAGAGATGTGGTTTCAATGGTGGACAACAAAGTGTCGATCATATCATTCATATGACTCATGTTTAACCTTTCGGTTCGTGTGTTCCGAGGCCATGTCTGTATATGCTAGGCTCGTCAAGTCAAACTCAAGTATTTCCGCGTGTGCAAAACTGGCTTGCACCCGTTGTATGTGAACGTAGAGTTTATAGCACCCGATCATCACGAGGTGCTTGAACACGACGAACTTTCGCAATGGTGCATACATGGGGAGAACACAATTTTATCTTGATCTTTAAGTGAGGAATCATCTTGTAATGCTACCGTCGCGATCTAAGCATAATAAGATACATAAAAGGATAAACATCACATGCATATAATTTTATGTGACATGGTATAGCCAATCTCCGCGCAATGATCTCCATCTTGTGCGCGCCAGCATGATCTCCATCACTCCACCATGATTGCCTCCACCACGAATAGCAACTACAACTTTTGCTAACTACTTAGCGATAAAGTAAAGCTATTACATGATGTATAAGAAGTTGACACGCAGGTCATATACAATTATAAAGACAGCCATATGGCTCCTTCCGGTTGTGAACTCATCGACATGCAAGTCGTGAAATATTACAAAACATGATCATTCCATACATCTCAATTCATACACATCATGTCTTGGGCCATACCATATCACAAAACACTCCCTGCAAAAACAAGTTAGACGCATCTACTTTGTTGTTGCATGTTTTACGTGGCTTATGGGAGTAGAAGCTAAGAACGATTTTTACCTATGGAAAGCCACAACAGTGATATTATGGTTGCTAACATCCGTTGTAAATCCCATGACTACTATAGTGAGAGAAACTGGCATCCACCAGCCGCATGTGTGGAACAAGCCACACGTCAAGTGCGGAGCCGGTCTCGCGAATGAGGTCACGTAAAGTTGGCCTGTACCGCTTTGATCTCACTATGCTGTGCCATAAGAAATACACAACAAGATGTTTGCAATAGAAAACATCAACGCCCACTCGTGAAACACATCTACGCATAGATCTAGCTCTGATACCACTGAAGGGTTTTGCAGCATAGTAAATCAAAAAAAATTCTACGGATGCGAACAAGAAAGCCAAGATCTAATCTAGGAGATGTAATCAACGAGAGAGATTGATGAGATCTTCATACCCTTGAAGAAATCGCACAGCGAAAACGTTTAACAAAACGTGGTTGACGTAGTCGTACTCGCCGTCTCCTCCTCGCGACCCGATCCGATCCTACGCCGCAAGCGGCGGCGCCTCCGAGAGATGTGTTGGAATTTTGGCCCAAATAGTCTAGCCCATTTTCCATTTCAATAATTCCTGAAAATCCTAGAGGCCCATGTGGCCCATTCCTGCAAGGCAAGAGCTGGGACAAATGTTTAGTCCCACATTTCTAGTTGTGTGGAAGTTGGACCAGCTTATAAGGTGAGCTCTCCTACCGCTTGGTAAAAGGATGAGAAGGAGAAGGAGAGAGTTCCACACGCGCGCTCCTCCTCCTCCTCGCTCGCCTCGCCTCGCCTCGTCACGACGCGCGCGCGCCGTGGGTTGCGGGAATCTCGCCGAGCTGAGCTTTATTTTGCCACGCATGAATGGTATATGAAAAGTCGTACAGAAGTTGAAACATTTTTGGCTGCTGCCTGTTCGTTTCAAGTTCTGTCCATTCATTTCATCTTCAGCGCAGCCTGTCTGCCTACCCCTCTATGTCTATATAAGAGAGAGGTCGCGCCTCCTCTTAGACACACTGCCACAAACCCTTAGCGCCTCCAGTTCCATAGCACCGCGCTACTTAGATCTTCCCCATCCCGTCTTGTGGCATGCACCGCGAGCCGGGACAGTATGCCTCCGAGACCCCGCTGCTTCGAGTCCTGTATGGGAGAAGGGTGATAAGGTTTTTAGGGAGCGCTATCGGCGCGACTACTGCCTTCATCACAGACTCCCTCTCGGATACCGATTGCGCCGACGTCTTCCCCAACGAGGACTTCTTCCCCGACATCAGCACCCTCTTCCTCGATGACATGGCTAACAACGGTGACAACACGAACACCGGCGGTTCCTCTTCTGCTGCAGCTACCGTGTATGTTTTCTTTATCAATCTGGTTCTGATCGCATTTCAAGACTTATGTCTTGCAGTCTGTTTGGTTACCTGTCTTAATATGTTTTCGCTATTTCACATGATTAGTATTTTGTCTTTTATTCTAATCATGTTTTATCTAGCGTTTATTATGAGTAATTCGCTTGGTAAATTGCTCTATTATTCAACAATCCAAAAACCTTATTTCAGGAAATTTGCCCCAAGTGGCTTTGTTGCTTCTATGAAGCCACCTGTGTTCGAAGATGTGAATTACAAACGATGGCGTGCGAGAGCAGTGCTCTGGTTTCAGACCATGAGCTGCTATAACGCCATCTATGGCGCACCTGAGGGAGAACTTAATCCCGCTCAGGAAGAGGCGTTCCAAAAACTTAATACCACTTTCAAGGCTGCCTTGATCAGCATTCTTGGCGACAATATTTTCGATTCATATATGTCATTTAGCAATGGCAAGGATATGTGGGATGCGCTCGAGAGAAAATTTGGAGTCTCCGATGCTGGTAGTGAACTGTATGTCATGGAACAATTTTATGACTATAAGATGGTTGAGGACCGCCCCATTGTGGAGCAGGCTCATGAGATACAGTCACTTGTCAGGGAGCTTGAGCACTTCACTTGTGTGTTACCGGACAAGTTTGTTGCCGGAGGCATCATTGCAAAACTTCCCCAGTCATGGAGGAATTTTGCTACTTCTCTGAAGCACAAGAGACAAGAGTTCTCCGTGACGGATCTCATTGGGACTCTTGATGTGGAAGAGAAGGCAAGAGCAAAAAACACACGTGCTCGAGGTACCGAGGGAGGTTCTAATGCCAACTCGCATGTAAAAGGAACTTCCACCTCACAAGTTCAAGAACAAAGGCAAGTTTGATGACAAAGGAAAGTTCGATGGAAAGAACAAGGCCTCATACCCACCTTCAAGAAGAAGACTGATAAGAGGAAATGTGCTTGTCATTTGTGCGGTGATCCTAATCATTGGGCTCCTGCTTGTCCCAACCGCTTTGACAAGCGCCAGCATGGGAAGGGCAACAAGACTGCTAATGTTGTCATGGGCGACGTTGAGATGAAAGATGTTGGGTATGGTATATTACCTACTGTTCTTTTATTATGTCATTCTCCTGATTGGTGGATTGACACGGGCGCTAATGTACATGTCTGTTCTGATATTTCCATATTTTCTTTATATCAGGTCAGAGGGACTCAAACCGTGCTGATGGGGAACAGATCGCATGCTTCTGTTCATGGTGTTGATATGGTCGATCTGAAGTTCACTTCGGGAAAGACCGTGCGCTTGAAGAACGTGCACCATGTTCCCTCAATAAATAAAAATCTTGTTAGCGGATCTCTTCTGTGTCGAGATGGATACAAGATTATATTTGAGTCCAATAAATTTGTAATTTCGAAGTATGGAACCTTTGTTGGTAAAGGCTATGAGTGCGGAGGCTTGTTCCGCTTATCTCTGTCAGACATTTGTAATAAAGTTGTTAATCATATTTACACGAATTTTGAATCAAATGTCTGGCACTCTCGTCTTTGTCATATTAATTTTGGTTGTATGACGCGGCTAGCCAAAATGAATTTAATCCCTGATTTCTCAACTATTAAGGGATCTAAGTGCCAAGTCTCAAGGCAAGCTAAACAACCTCGCAAGTCACATACGATCAGAAATGAGAAATTTAACACCACTAGAGCTCATACATTCTGATCTTTGTGAGATGAATGGTGTGTTGACAAAAGGTGGAAAGAAATATTTCATGACTTTGATCGATGACTCTACGAGATAATGTCATGTGTATCTTCTAAAATCAAAAGATGAGGCTTTGAGTTTCTTCAAAATCTATAAAGCTGAGGCAGAAAATCAACTTGATCGAAAGATTAAGAGGCTTAGGTCTGATCGTGGTGGAGAGTATTTTTCCAACGAGTTTGATTCCTTTTGTGCGGGACATGGCATAATTCATGAGAGGACGCCTCCCTACTCACCCCAGTCAAATGGAGCAGCTGAAAGAAAGAACCGTACTCTAACATATTTGGTTAACGCCATGTTAGACACATCGGGTCTTTCTAAGGAATGGTGGGGGGTGGCACTATTGACCGCGTGTCATGTCCTAAACCGAGTTCTCACAAAGAACAAAAAAATTACTCCATTCGAAGAATGGGAGAAGAAAAGATTAAAACTCTCTTACTTACGTACTTGGGGTTGTTTGGCAAAGGTTAATGTACCAATCCCCAAGAAGCGCCAGCTTGGACCAAAAACCATTGATTGTGTTTTTCTGGGCTATGCTTTTCATAGCATTGGTTATAGATTCTTGATAGTAAAATCTGAAGTGCCTGACATTCATGTCGGTACAATCATGGAGTCGACTGATGCGACTTTCTTTGAGGATATCTTTCCAATGAAGGATAAACCTAACTCATCAAATCCGGAGATACCTAGTTCATCTAATCAGGAATTTTCTATATTCTCTGAACCTACCATTCCAATTGAACACTCTGGAAGTCCTAAGGAGGATGATAATGAAATTCCTAAAAGGAGCAAGAGACAAAGGACTGCAAAGTATTTTGGTGATGATTTTATTGTGTACCTTGTCGATGACACCCCCACTTCCATTTCAGAAGCTTATGCATCTCCTAATGCTGACTACTGGAAGGAAGCTGTTCACAGTGAGATGAATTCCATCTTAGCTAATGAAACATGGGAGATCACTGATCGTCCTTATGGGTGCAAACCTGTAGGATGTAAATGGGTGTTCAAGAAGAAATTAAGGCCTGATGGTACTATTGAGAAGTACAAGGCAAGGCTTGTGGCCAAGGGTTATACCCAAAAGGAAGGTGAAGACTTCTTTGACACTTACTCACCTGTAGCAAGGTTGACCACCATTCGAGTACTACTTTCTCTAGCTGTCTCACACGGTCTTCTCGTTCATCAAATGGACGTTAAGACGGCTTTCCTAAATGGAGAGTTGGATGAGGAAATTTATATGGATCAACCATATGGTTTTGTAGTAAATGGTCAAGAAAGAAAATTGTGTAAGCTACTGAAGTCTTTATATGGTCTTAAACAAGCACCTAAGCAGTGGCATGAAAAATTTGATAAAACCTTAACCGCTGCAGGCTTTGTTGTAAACGAAGCTGACAAGTGTGTATACTATCTCCATGGTGGGGGTGAGGGAGTCATCCTTTGTTTGTATGTTGATGACATACTGATTTTCGGAACCAACCTTAATGCAATTAAGGAGGTCAAAGATTTCTTATCTCGTTCCTTTGAGATGAAGGATCTGGGAGTAGCTGATGTCATCCTGAACATCAAGATATTGAGAGATGATGATGGTGGGATTACACTGCTTCAGTCCCACTATGTGGAAAAGATCTTGAGTCGTTTCGGGTATAGCGACGTCAATTTTTCTCCTACACCGTATGATCCTAGTGTGTTGCTTCAAAGAATCGAGGAAATGCTAGAGACCAACTAAGATACTCTCAAATCATTGGCTCGCTTATGTATTTAGCTAGTGCCACGAGACCGACATCGCCTTTGTAAGCAAACTCACGATTTGTTTCAAATCCAGGAGATGATCACTGGCATGCTCTTGAGAGAGTTATGCGATATCTAAAAGGCACTGCGAGCTATGGCATACACTATACCGGGTATCCGAGGGTACTAGAGGGTTATAGTGATTCAAATTGGATATCTGATGCTGACGAGATAAAGGCCACGAGTGGATATTTTTCACACTTGGTGGTGGCGTTGTTTCTTGGAAGTCTTGCAAGCAGACCATCTTAACGAGGTCAACTATGAAAGAAGAACTCACAGCACTAGACACGGCCACTGTGGAAGCAAAGTGGCTTCGTGAACTCTTGATGGACTTACCTATGGTTGAAAAACCTATACCTACAATTCCAATGAACTGTGAAAATCAAACTGTGATAATTAAGGTGAACAGTTCTAAGGATAATATGAAGTCCTAAAGACATGTGAAGAGGAGACTAAAATCTTTTAGGAAAATGAGAAACTCCGGATTTATTGCATTGGATTATATCCAAACATCTAAGAACCTGGCAGATCCCTTCACAAAGGGACTATCACACAATGCGATAGAAAATGCATCGAAGGAGATGGGTATGAGACCCACACTATGAGTTTTCCACAGTGGCAAACCAATCTATGTGATCGGAGATCCCGTGAATTAGAATTGGGAGACAAGCTGTTGGTAGATTGAGAGGAAAGTATTCCCACTTTAATGAACATCACTCCGTGAAGATGCAATACTTTCCTATTCTGCACGGCAGGTTGATTTTATCTTAACGTGTTCTAAATGGCTTAATCTTAAGCAGAGATGTTGTCCTGCAGAACATCTATTGAAGAACACACCTATATGAGTCTGACTGTCAAACGTCGCAGTCTATGAGAGTTGGGTGCTCTCTAATAAACTCATGAAAGACCATGGAGTATGACGCATAAGCTCCACCCGCGGGGAAGTCCCACGGTAGCCCAGTATCGGTCAAGGCTTCGTGTGAAGCTAGGTTGCAGCAAACTTGCAGTTCAAGGCATAGTCCACTATACAAGTCGCAACCTAGTGTAGCATAGAATTCTAGGTGGAAGTTCAACTTAACCGTCTCCACTACAGTACCGGTATATAAACAGTGTTTTGGAACCAAAGGAAAATTACATGTGCCTCTGGGATCTGGTGGGGGATTGTTGGAATTTTGGCCCAAATAGTCTAGCCCGTTTTCCATTTCAATAATTCCTGAAAATCCTAGAGTCCCATGTGCCCCATTCATGCAAGGCAAGAGCTGGGACAAATATTTAGTCCCACATTGCTAGTTGAGTGGAAGTTGGACCAGCTTATAAGGTGAGCTCTCCTACCACTTGGTAAAAGGATGAGAAGGAGAAGGAGAGAGTTCCACATGCGCGCTCCTCCTCCTCGCTCGCCTCGCCACGCCTCGCCTCGTCATGACTTCAAGGCCATGGTTATGGAATCTCACGAGTCGAACTTTATTTTGCCACGCATGAATGGTATATGAAAAGTCGTACAGAAGTTGAAACATTTTGGACTTCTAATACGAGCTAAATAAATATGAACTGAGTGGAGGCTGCCCGGTGGGCTGCTGCCTCTTCGTTTCAACTTTTGTCCGTTCGTTTCATCTTCAGCGCGGCCTGTCTGCCTACCCCTCTATGTCAATATAAGAGAGAGAGGTCGCGCCTCCTCTTAGACACACTGCCACAAACCCTTGGCGCCTCCATTTCCATATCATTGCGCTACCTAGATCTTCCCCATCCCGTCTTGTGGCGTGCACCGCGAGCTGGGACAGTAGGCCTCCGAGACCCCGCTACTTCGAGTCCTGTACGGGAGAAGGGCGATAAGGTTTTTGGGGAGCGCTGTCGGCGCGACTATTGTCTTCATCACGGAATCCCTCTCGGATACCGATTGCGCCGACGTCTTCCCCAACGAGGACTTCTTCCCCGACATCAGCACCCTCTTCCTCGACGACATGGCTAACAACGGTGCTAACACGAACACCGGTGGTTCCTCTTCTGTTGCCGCTGCCGTGTATGTTTTCTTTATCAATCTAGTTCTGATCGCATCTCAAGACTTATGTCTTGCAGTCTGTTTGGTTACCTGTCTTAATATGTTTTCGCTATTTCACATGATTAGTATTTTGTCTTTTATTCTAATCATGTTTTATCTAGCGTTTATTATGGGTAATTCGCTTGGTAAATTGCTCTATTATTCAACAAGATGCACACGTATGGTGCAGCGACGTCTTCTCCTTTCCTTGGTCCAGCAAGTATGGTGGAGAGATAGATTGGATCTGCAGCACGACGGCGTGGTGCTTATGGTGGAGAGTTTCTGCGGCAAGGCTTTGCCTACGCGCAGTCGGGAGAGAGAGAGGTGGAGGGGAAGCAGTTGGCGGCTAGGGTTGGAGTGGGGGAAGGCTGTGCCCCTGCCCTCCTTATATAGGGGGCTGGCCGGCCCCTTGACCCCTCCTCCAAGCCCTAGGGCGGCGGCCCAAGGGGTGGAGTGGGGGGCAAGTCACCCCCCTTTCTTCTGGAAGGTTCCCTTAGGGTTTCCCCTAAGGGCTGGCCGGCTGGGCCTTAAGGGCCTTGTGCCCCTGGCCCAAAGTGGCCAGGGCACTTCCCCTTAGGACCACGCAGGCCTCCGACAAGTGGGCCCACGTTGGTCCCACTCTGGAACCTTCTAGAACCTTCCGGTACAATACCGATAAACTCCGAAACGATTCTGAAATCCAAAAACTGCTTTCCTTTATATGAATCTTATTCTCCGGACTAGTCCGGAACCTCTCGTGATGTCCTAGATATCATCCGAGACTCCGAACAAAAACTCATAAACCAATTATCCATTCTATCCTAGCGTCGATGCACGTTAAGTGTGTGACCCTACGGGTTCGAGAATATGCAGACATGATCTTCTATCAATAATCAGCAGTGGGATCTGGAAACCCATATTGACTCCCACATATTCATCGATGATCATATCGGATGAACCACGATGCCAGGATTCAATTAATCCCATATATGTATTCCATTCGTCATGCGATATTTTACTTGCCCGAGATTCGATCGTTGGTATCGGCATACCTAGTTCAATCTCGTTCACAACAAGTACTTTACTCGTTCCGTAATCCGATATCACTTTGTGATTAACTCCTTAACCACGTGCTTGCAAGCTGTGTTGATATTGATTACCGAGTGGGCCTGAAGTATATCTCTCTGACTCGGGAGGGACAAATTCCATCTCGATACATACAACCCAACAAGTACTTTCCGATCACCTGAGAGACACCTTTATGATCACCCTCACATAGGATGACGTTTGATGACCTCAAAGCTTTCTTCCGATACCAGAGAGTTGTATTATCTCATGGTCTAATACCTGACATAGGAAAAAGCTTCGCAAAGATGAACACGATGACATGATCTAATTGCTCTGCTTAATTTGGGTCTGTTCATCATATCATTCTCCTAATGACATGATCTCATTATTAATCGACAACTCATGTCTATGGTTAGGAAACCTTAACCATCATTAATCAATGAGCTAGTCCATAGAGGCGTACTAGGGACACGGTGTTGTTCATAAACCACACAAGTATCAAAGTTTCTGCTTAATACAATTCTAGCATGGAATATAAACTTTATCATGAACAAGAATTATAATAATAATATATTTATTATTGCCTCTAGGGCATAATTCCAACATTACACACAAACACAAGCAACATACAAAGTACCAAACCTAAACAACAGATTACAACTTTTAAAAGCCAAACAATCTCCATCAACAGCTTGTGAGTTTCATTGCTTTCATTGCTTAATTTCTTGCTTGAGTACTCCTCCTTACTTCCTCTCTGTCCACAGCTCCTTTGCATTGAGCTACTACCAAGACTGAGATCATCTACCAAGTGAGGTTTTTTCTCCAAAGATTGCAAATATTCCTCATAGTCATCCTCCCAGTACCACATATCACACCCACCACAGTACGGTTGTAGCAAAGGGGAAATCAGCAAATCAGAGCCAAAATTCAGAGAAAAATGCCAAAGTTCAGAGAAAATTTAGACAGAGCGCCAAAAATTCAGAGAATTACCGCATCATTTGGGCACTTGTAGAAATGGCTGAGGTAGTTATCTTCCGTCTTCGAAACTAAGTGCTTCACCTTACGAACTTTGCAATCCTTGCACATAACGAGAGGGAGTCGCCGGCGCATGACATCAAACGAGTCGTCTTGGGCACTTCCCTTCTTGCCACCAATGAGAACGAGCTCCTGCCGTCGCCGACGAGCTCCTGCAGTAGGTGTTGTTGCTTGCTCTCCAGTCGATTAGGGTTAGATATGGGGAATTGGGGAATTGGGGGCGAATCTAACCGGTTAGCCCGCCTGTGCACTGCGTGATCCCTTGTCCACGTCGCCACTTTGCACCGTTTCGGGTCCACCACATCGCCACGTCACTTGAATACGTACACAGGACCGTCGTTGGACATCCACGACAAGTTTGTGGACCGTGATGAGGCATTTCTTCAGTTCCAGGGTTGTTGCCAGCGTAGCCACAAAGTTCCAGAACTATAGATGCATTTTACTCTAACTTTGCACAAAAAACCTCGTAAGAAGTAAAACAATTTCACCCTTGGAGAAACTTGTGCCTCGCTGAACCGTCGTCCACCGCTGGCAATCCTATATGACGCTCCTACCATGCGTTACTGTAGCTCGGTGCACCCAGTCAACATCTGAAGCCGAAGAAGAGACCGGGAGGGCAAAGATGTGTTGTGGCTAGCGTTGGAAGCGGGTGCCCGCATAAACTCGTATATAGGTATTTATAAATTTAACCTAGTGTATTTTTTATCCGATATTAGTATATGATTGACTTTTAATATACCTATATGCATGCTTGTGGGGTGTCTTCTTCGTAAACCTTGTTCTGGCCCTTTCCCTTCGATGAAGACGTACTCCGAACGAGCAGGAGCTGGAGGTGTGTTGCCACCAGCGGTTTTGTTCATCAACAGAAGATTTGAAGATTATATCTTTGCCTTAAGCAATCCACTTGAGCTCGATGTAGATGATCTTGTCCTTCTCAAGATGGACACCTTTCTTGATTCCTCTTCCTTGCGCTTGCTTGATGAAGACGCACACCTTGCTCCTCCATACACCACGAGGAAACCTCTTATTTGACCTTATCTTCATCGATCCATGATCACGAGGATGGCTAGCTTTACGCATGAGATCTTTTAGATATGCCGTATCTTTAGCTTGCACATCATTTCTTCTAACTCCGTTTGGATGATGTATTGAAGATACACATGAGAAATTCTATCTTCTTCTTCAAGACACCCTTGATCTTATTTTTTTTAATTCTTGTTCATCATTTCTTATACCTTGAAGCCTACACATGCTCCAAGCGATGCTAATAGACAACTCCTATAAGTGCAACTTAATATAAGTATTAGTCCATAGAGATTGTCATTAATTACCAAAACCACAAATGGAAGCCCACATGCTCTTTCAGCTGGAATTGGCTTTAGAAGAACCTTGGGATGAAGTTGAGCCTTCGGAAATTTTGAGCTTGGAACTAAATTATTCAAGAGCTCTATCTACCATCGATGACTCCCGTGAGGATGCACTGAGGTTAGCATGCCTCCTATTAGCTCCCAAAACTCCCTTGTCCTAGATCTTCATTTTCCCACCAACGGGGGTAACCATTAAGATCAAAGCATGCCTCCCTTGTGTGACCCTTCTTCTTACAATACTCACTAAGAAGTTTAATTCTTTTCAGTTTGCTGAAGAATTTGGAGGCACGTCGTGATTGCATGGATAATATTGCCCGGGTTGTGCTACAGGGTTTACTCCTCGAGTACACTAGAAATAATATCATTCATACTAGGCCATTATGGTTCATAAAATATGAGTTATCGCCGCAAGTTAAGCTCCTAGTTTAGTCCATCTAGAAACATCTTGGCCACAGTTGACTCGAACCATTTGTGATGAATGGCTAGGTTCTTCTTGTCAACTGGTTGAAAAGGGTGATAATAGTACAGGTCACTATAGAGCCGTTTGAACTCACCGACATATTCGGTCATAGACTACGTGCCCTTCTTTAGGCGGGTTAATTATTTCCTCCGTGATGTGGGTTGCCCATATTTTGTTTGATTTCTCATCGAATTGCTTATCTAAGCCCATCCACACCTCAGATACCATTGACATTATTTCAACTCCATGCTTCCTAGCAACCATACTAAAACTCTATCATTTGGTCTATTTTGTGTGTATCACCGTTTTTCTTCTTTTCTTCATCATCAACAAGGACGTTTTCATAGCCATGTGATCGGCCTTACTGGATTTGGTTCCAGGGCATACTTGACTGTTTCTGGGACTGCTTTAAGCTACTGCGGCTCTAACAATTCACTAAAATTTTCATACATCTTTTATATGCTTGAATCCCCTGACTTGTATTTAGACTGTTCAGCCATTTTCAATGCAAGAGCACATCCCAAGTACACTCAACAATTGTATTAAGATTAACCTCAGTAGATGCTAGATTATTGCAGCACACTCCAGATTTCTCAAAACAGCTCAGGCACCATAGTAGACTCAGTCTCTCAAAACAGCTCTAGTACTAACACAGTGCCAATATAGTACCTCCTATGTTTGTGGTGGAGATCAAGGGGATAGCAGGCAAGAATAAAAACTTGAGATTGAAATAGACCTAGTTCTTTTTGGCTCCGGCTTGTGCATAAGCCACTTTGCCAAGAGTTGTCCAGAGAAACGACAGTGAAAAAATAAGCTAACTGGCAACTGCAGTCCTAGTTCTTTTTTGATTCTCCTATCCTAGCTTATTGTGTAAGCCATATGATGAAAAGTCTATACCGCCCTTGGGATGAATTTGTATTTTGACCAATTGTTTCCAAGTCATTTTGTACTATTTTCACATATGGTCACAAAGTTAATTTTTTGAACAAGATAAAGAGCTAAATATTACATTAAAGTAGGAGGTCGTCACCAGTTTATTAAGCTTAAATAGAAGGAAGGATATTACAACGCTTTTCTTCCCAATACAAATTGATAGGTTCAAAGAAAATTACAAATTGATAGCTTAAATAGAATCGCCAATGGAGAACTCGAGCTCGATCCGAACCAACGACGACTAACCATGGAATCTAACAGGGGCGGCACATGGATGGTTTTTTCAGCGGCGCGGGCGGCAAGGTTGGTGGCCGACGGTGCGGGATGGGTTTTGGCAGCGGGGCGATGGAAGGAGGAACCCTAGAGGAGATCGTTCGTGCGTGTCTCTCGTTTCAGTAAACTAATCAGTTCGGGTTCGCTCTTAGCATAGCAGCGCGATGACAATGGCATGTAAATAGAGAAAAAAAAATAGGGGTATCATCAGATACCGTTTCAATGTACTGCAGGAAGCTGGGTAGGACGGCTTCCCCCAACCGTGAAGAAATTGCTGAAGCCGGCAGTTTTAAAAAACTGCTTAAAATTGAGTTTTTTTTGGCTTAGACTTATTTTCACAGTTAAGCTGTGTAGAAGCTCTAAAAGAACACTACAACTTGAGGATGAGTTTACGTCGTAGCTATTCTGCTAATCGTTGTCCAGCTCCAACAGTGGCAGACAACAGCGGGATGAAATCAAGGACTAGGAGCGGTCACACCACCACACCGGACAGAAACGAACGCAGCCTCCACACACAGGACATCAACGACCACAACCTCCACACTCCAGCGACACAATACCTCGTGATCAGTTTTTGCTAAAATCTGCGGGGAGAATACACACGAACCATCGCGCTCTGATACCATCTTGCACAGCTCGCGACATTCACCAGCACAAACAGAACTAATGAGAGATTTTAGTGGAGTGACAAGGAGAGCAATGCAAATGATTCTTTCTAGGAAGACTAGATCGATCTCGATCCTTCTCTCTGTTCTCTAGTTTATATCTTTTGCAACACTAACATTTAACACCCCCAAAGCTACACAATTCCAACTCACTCCAACACAACCTTACTCGGTCGACCTCCATTCGGATATTTGTTAGACTAGTTTGTCATAGAATCTTGTCTCAAGGTATATTTAGTCATAAATTTGACCAGAACACACTGTGATACATTTAGGTGCCACGAATACTTAGTATATGAATGTAGTTTTGTGTTATTTTGGTGCTTTGGTTTGGTTAAGATGTCATTAAGTTAAGTTAAATATATATAACTAAAATTTTAAAAGTAACACAATTTCTATTTTGTAATATTTAAACTATGCTATGATTTGTCTAATATTCTTGTTTTTTAAAGAAACTTTAAAATTATGCGCTCAATGGTGTTATACACTATAGAGATAGCTTGTTAAGTTTGTATGTTAAAGGTCCTAGCAATGTGAAGAATTGTTAAGATTTCGTAATAAAACTAGCTATACGATAAAAAAAGTTAAGTACAAAGATGCAATAGTGGTTTTAGTAACTCACTATATGTCCACTAAACTGCTGGAATCTGACATGCACCCTGAAATTAACCGTAAGATTGTAAGTATAAGACTATCGCTTGATATATAATCCATATCCCATCATCGACAATATCATATTCGGCGTAGGTATACCTCATCCTCCTCATCTGAGTCATCACCAGATGCGTCCAGGGCCATCGTTGCAATGCACCTCCGGCGATGACCTTCTTTTTTTTGACCAAAAACAATATATTAAAATTAAGCTAACAGGCCCGCCTCATTAAAAACCTTCCAGCCCCCTTCGGTACCCTGGAAGGAAAAGAGTGCGTCTGGAAACCTGCTGCTTTGGTCTGGATTACAATCAGTCCTAAGTTTGTTATCTAGGAAATCTGGGGGGTTCATCCCAAGACCTACTCTCTACATGTGTACAAGCATAGCGTGCACACTCATGAGCTACTTTGTTTGCATTACGACCCACAAAACTAAACTCGAAGAGCTCAAAAGAGAAGCTCATCTCATCTATTTCACTAAACATAGGGGCTAAAGCCGAGCGCTGTGTCTTCCTTCCTCTCCATAGATTCACCAACTCTGCACAGTCTGACTCACAGATGACTCGCACAAAACCATGTTGCTTTGCAAAGGCAACTGCATCTCTGAAGGCAAGTGCTTCGACAGAGAGAGGATCTGAAATGCTGTGGTAAACATGACACCACGCAGCCCTAAAAACCCCTGCATCCCTCGCAACACCTCCATCTCCGGCAATCCCCTACTCCTCTCTAACTGCACCATCACAGTTCAGTTTTATAACATCTGGCCCTGGGCCATGCCAGGTACATGGTGGTCGACTAGCTCCCACCTTAGAAACCTTCATCTCTAGGTAACCCAATGTCTCAGCAATAGACTCCAGTGTTTTAGAAGGATCATATCTCGTATCTTCACGCGTCCATCGATTTCTTGAATCCCAAATTGCTGGCATTATGGAAATCAATCTCTCTCGCTCCCCTTGAATGAACATAGCATCACATAAGATGTCCATTGCCCAAGTCTCGGGATGCAGATTTGGTAATGTCAAATGCAAGATGTCTCGGGCAGCCCTCCAGAATTGTTTCGCATGGCCGCACTCCATCAATGCATGATACAAAGTCTCTGATGTTGTCTTACATACCGAGCATGTACTATCTACTCTGACATGCCGCCTGGTGAGAGTTGCATAGTCCAGCAAGATGTCTTTCAAAACCCGCCACCAAAAAACTCGTACTCTCGGTAAAACATCCAACTTCCAGAGTCTTCTCCACTTTTCATCATTGTGCATACTAGAATGTCCAACTCCAGTGGTGATCGCTGCCTCTCTACCCTCCTTTGCTAACAAGAGCGCACGATAGGCCGATCTAACAGAATAAACTCCATTTTTCTCATAATGCCAAGCTAGCCAATCTTCTCCTCCACTCCTCCGAAGAGGGATCTGCAATATCGCTCGAGCATCTGGGGCTAGAAAATTTTCCTTTATCATCTCAGTTCTCCACTGATGCAGCACAGGATCAATGAGCTCATTAACTGTCACAACATCAGTGCCAATCAACCTACCCATTGGACAGCTAGCAGCCAAACCAGGGATCCACCGATCCTGCCATATAGACATAGTAGACCCATCACCAATCCGTTTTAACCGTCCCAATTCAAGTGCTTGTCGTCCTGCAAGAATTGCCCTCCAGGTTTTTGATGCAGTCCGAGCTGGGGTAACTGACATAAAATCACCACTTGGATAGTACCTGCTACTCAAAACTCGGGCACATAAGGATTGAGGTTGAGTGAGCAGCCTCCATCCTTGCTTCCCCAAAAGGGACAGATTGAATAGCTCCAAATCACGGAAACCCATCCCGCCGGAGGCCTTCGGTGGCGCAAGTTTTTCCCATGAAAGCCAATGCATAGCTTTCTTATCAATCGAGCCACTCCACCAGAATCGTGCAATAAGGGATACAATTTTCTGACAAGTACCCTTTGAAAGCTAAAAAACAACTCATACTGAAAGTTGGGATAGCCTGGAGCACTGCCTTGATCATCACATCCTTTCCCGCATAAGACATCAATTTATCCCATCCAGTTATCTTACTCCTTATGCGATCGAAAATATATACAAAGTCCTCATTAGTGAGATTGCCCACTACTGTAGGTAGACCCAAATACTTCTCGCTAAAGGCCTCCACCATTATATCCAGCTCCTGTTTCACCAAATCACGGGTGTTGTCGGGAATTCCAAAACTGAAGAAAATGGAACTCTTCTCCCTGTTTACCATTTGACCCGAAGCCTCATTATATATATGTAGATTAGTGTTTAGACGATCTGCACCCTGGACAGATGCATCAATGAAGATGAGGGAGTCATCAGCAAATAGGAGATGTGTGATCCATGGTGCACGATTGCACACCCGCATGCCTCGATCCACAAAGCCCCCTGTATAATTGTTTAGGAGCGCTGAGAGACCTTCTGCACACATTAGAAAGAGGTAGGGAGAAACCGGATCACCCTGCCTTATACCTCAAGAAGGACTGAACTGTGGCAGCAATTCACCATTAACCTTAACTGAGAATCTGACTGACGAGACACATCTCATAATAAGATTTATCAAGTGATCTGGGAAGCCCAGCTTGCGCATCATAGCCTCAAGAAAGGGCCATTCCACTCTATCATATGCCTTCATCATATCAAGCTTTAACGCACAAAATCCTTTTTTGGCTTTCTTTCTTCTCCCCATTGTGTGGATGCACTCAAAAGCCACCAAAGCGTTATCTGTGATCAACCGTCCCGGAACAAAGGCACTCTATTCCGGACTAATTGTTTCCTCCAAAACCGGCCTTAATCTCAAAGAAATCACCTTTGTACAAATCTTATAAATCACGGTACACAAGGAGATCGGTCGGTATTGCTTAATGGACTGGGGGTTTCGAACCTTCGGAATTAAAACGATGGATGTGTCATTAAGCCTACTTGGAAGCTCGCCCCCACTCAGAAATTCCAACACCGCCGGGACCACAATTGTTTTCACGGTCTCCCAATGGCGTTGGAAAAACCCCGCAGTAAAACCATCTACCCTAGGAGCTTTAGACAGATGCATCTGAAAAAGAGCGTTCTTGATCTCCTCCTCCGTAAATGGTCTATCCAAAGACACCCTCGTCTCATCTGTAACACGTTTCTTGACAAAAAGTGGAAGTGCATCCATATTTGGTACCCCTTGAGAAGTGTACAGTTGCTGGTAAAAATTCTGAACCTCTTCATGTATTTCTCCTTCTTCAACACACAAAGAGCCATCATCTCTTTTAAGAGAGGAAATTCGATTTATCCTCTTCCTCTGGGCCGCGTGAGCATGAAAATAAGAAGAGTTTTTATCCCCTGTCTTTAACCATTGGACACGGGAGCGTTGTTTAATCCATATTTCCTCCTGAGCAAGGACTTTGGTAATTTCAGTCATCACCTCCCTTTCCTCCTTGCCTGGACCAGAACCCATGGAATTCAGTCTAAGCCGATCCAAATCCTTTCTGAGCTTGGATAACTTGTTCTTGAAATTTCCAAAAGTTTTGTCACCCCATTTATCCAGCCCCTTTTGCATAATCTGCAGTGTACTCATTACACCCCTCAAACCGCCACCGACAGCATTCTCTGTCCACAGATTTTGAACAATTTGATCATATTCGGTATGCCTTTGCCATACATTCTCATACCTGAACACCCTCTATCCCTTTTTACCAGCATTTAAATTCTTTCTTGTCATCCGAATAAGAATGGCACTATGGTCAGACTCCACCATGCTCAAGTGTTGGGCTCGGGATACAATAAAATTTTCATATAAAGCGTCATTACCAAAACCCCGGTCCAGTCTAGCCTTCACATTCGATCCCCCCGGCTGTCTGTTATCCCAAGTGAAGGGAAGTCCCGTCCAGCCCAGATCAGTTAGATTGCAATCTTCAACACATCCTCGAAACGCCCGCATTTGAGGTTCCGACGATGACCTTCTTGTCCTCCTTTTTGTCTATGCCATCACTGCCTCTACGACCCATCCTCGCCTCCCCACCCTTGCCAACTCCATCGTTCCATCATGCCCTATCTCCACAGGTCCTTTACCGCACGTGGTGTACTAGCCAACAAACACGATAAGGATACCTACGCCGCCAGATCAATATCTAATAACACACACAATATTATATGTTTATCAATTAATTTATTGTGCTATTTCTATGTTTTTGCGAACTCCATTCAAGACCTACCCATCCACAAGATCCCCAGATGGGCCAATGAAGTTGCACATCGAATTTTTGTATTTAGTTACAAAGTGATGTACCTGGTGTTATGCAACAATCTAGCTCTCCGTGCATAGTGTGTGATGTGTAGTGCGTGATGTGAGACTGTAATTAAAACTATATTAATTAATATAATCTCACATTGTTTCAAAAAATGTAGGATGATTAATTGTCTTGCTTTGATTACTCGCGCTATTTAACTTGTGGTACAGGTACAACAAGCTCTACTATGGCAACCTTTGCCCCACTCCGGGTAATGGAGGGGCGAGAACGGCTACGCGTCTTCGGCTCGCGCCAGTGTATGCAGTCGTTGTTAGGTGCTCCAAAGACATATTTATATTTTTTATTATTTTTTATACTCTCTTCCTACTACTCTTGATGGTTATTAACAGATCGGTAGAATTTTTGCAAAAAAGAAAGCTCGTGATGCACATGATGATTGCATGTGTGGTTTGCGCTATGTTCCATGGATGATTACACGCGCGCTCATATGTGGACTTGGATTGCACATGCTCATAAATTATCTTTATGAGACTATTAGGTGTGTCGTGTTCCATCGTCATCATGCATGAGCTTGAACAGATCGACTGGATATGCAGGACGAGGGTTGAGGTGGTCGATCATTCTTTCGTGAAGAAGAACTGATTCGTCCGTGTAGGTATATTAGCGTTTGAAAACAGCTCTTCTCCTTGAATTGTGAACGAGATATTTGTAGGATCACCCATCATAAAACAAATTAGAAAAAAAATCTGTTGTGAAAACCCTGATGATCTAGTGCTGCATATATATCATTATTAAACCTGTTATGTGAGACTTCTGATGAAATATGTGTTGTTAATGCATGAAATTTCAGTAGGATTTTATAAAACTCAAACGAACCATTTTTAGTCTGCAATTCGTTGATACTGGCTGCCGTGGCTGGGTGTTTTCTTTTAGGCTAGTGATAAGTTCCCAGACTGTTAAGCCTTAAACTAGTCACAATAGGGAGTGTTATATAGTAGTATCATGTATATGATACTAGTATATGATATTATCTTCATAATGCATAGTATCATGTAGTAGTATCATAGTCTTAGTGTATTTATTGTTTTGTAGAATCTCAATGTAAAATTGTGTACAAGATTTATTTGAGATTAGTTTTTCTAGTTCTATGTGCTATGGCCAACGCAATTTTTTTCATCATTAATTGCAGTGACATGTACTCCCTCTATACCGGTTTACTGGGCTAACACGGGGCCTAAGAAATATGTTTAACTATAAATTTAACCAACAAAATATGAATCATATGTCACGAAAATTATATTATTGGAAAGAGCTTTTAAATATCAATCCAATGGTATAATTTTTGTGACATATAACTCATGTTTTATTGATAAATTTTATGGTCAAATTTTTTTTTGAACTCCGTGTTAGCCCAGTAAACCGGTATGGAGGTAATAGTAAATATTTTGCATACATGTGGTGCATGATACTTTCTCCGTTTGGAATTATAAGTCCCGCGCGAATAACTAGGTTACTAATTTATATAATAAAATATAAATAATATAGCATAAAAATTATATCATTAAAAACTTTAAAGATTATATTTTTTAATGATATAACTTTTATATTATAAAAATTATATTTTATTAGTTAAATTAACAACCTAAATATACACGTAGGACCTATAATCCCTATCAGAGAAAGTACTACCTATAATACCCATTGGGCGGTCTTAGCCGGCCCAGAAGCTAAAGAAGTGGCCATAGCCATCAGTGCTACCTGGCCCATCCGAGGCTCAGCTAGCTGGACCAGACGCCAAGCTCACACAGCACGCACACGCCACAGCTCGGTCGCCTCGCCTGCCTCTCGCCGCCAAGCCAACTCGCCAAGTGTCAGTGAACCTCTTCCTACTCCCCACAGCCCTCTCCTGCTCCTGACGCCATGGCAGCGACGGCTCCCGCCACCACCACCGCCGCCGCCGCCGGCGCGCACAGCGTGTTCGTGTACGGGAGCCTGATGGCGGACGAGGTGGTCAGCGCCATCCTCAACCGCGTCCCGGCTTCCTCCCCGGCTCTCCTCACCGACCAGTACGTACGCGCGTCCCCTTTCTCCCCTTCGGCCCTCTCCCGTCCTCTCTTGGCTTTCGATCCCCACAAATTATCCCTCTCTAGCCCTCGCTTCCGCTCCTTCCTGTATCTGATTGCTGAACTGCGGTGCTCGTTGACGAGACGATGTTTTTTTATTAGATGTCGCTACTGGGATGTGTGGCTGATGATCGTAAGCAGCAATCCTTTGGATACAGTATGCTGCGACTAACCAGCGAATCTTAGGCTACACGGTGATGAGTTATTGTTCTTGTACTGTATGCGAGTGGAGTATATGACCTTTAGGACGGAAATGAGCACTGGCACTGTATTGACTGTAAAGTTAGAATTCAGAGCAATTGAGGCTTATATGGCCATATGCACAAGGACAGTGGAAACTGATAAATGAAACTCTCTATGTCTTCGACATGGGACACTAAAACAGTAAAACTTGTCTGACAAATGAATGGTGAATTCAACACCCAATTGGACATCGGTAACAGATAGCCTTTGCAAAAGGTGCACATCATTTGTAAGTGAATCCTGCTTGTTCTGTTGTGACTTGTGAGTGCCGTCTTCAGGGTTTTAGCATAAGCCTAACTTTTCGGTGTTACCGCAATATCATGTTCTGGTTTATATTATGGAATTGATAGGATCTCCTGTACTCATACTGGTTATGGACCACCTTATACAATTACCACATGAAGTCATGAAAAGATAATATGTTGACGGGTTGTAATGTTCACTCTTGATTTTACCTTTTTTTTCCTACTACCTGTGTTCTCCGTTCATTATTAATTTACGTGTAAGTTGCAAGTCAAGTTTTAACATCAGATGCCATTCTCTGCAGCCACAGGTTTAGCGTCAAGGGTCGTGTTTATCCGGCAATCCTACCTGTTGAAAGCAAGAAAGTTGCTGGAAGGGTCTGTTTACTGTTCTACAAGACTCAGTTGCCTATGTTTATTCCTTTCTGTCATTCTTCTCCTTTCAGAGATTTGCTAATGTATCTATAACATTTTTCACTTGGCTGTGTTCTGCTCCCTTAGTTCCACTGATGTCATAAGACCATAGTGTACCCCTGAATATGGAAGAACTGCAGATTTAGTTACAAGTTAATGTTGTTAAGTCAATAAGTTTTTCAGGAGTTTAGGCCCTGAACCGTTCTCATTCTTAAAAGTTGCTTTGGTCAGACAGATCATCAGGTTTATTTTGTGCGATCCAATGTTACTCTTGTTATTAACTTTAGAAAATTAACACAATTTGTATACCATGCAAATGTTGAGTATCTGTTTTGTTGGAGTCACACTTGGCTTAGGATGTTGTGTGCAATTGCTTTTTTTTTTTTTGCATTGAGGCCGATCATTTACACCCTTTCTTTATATTTTTACTGCTCTGCAGGTTATTCTGGGTATCTCTGATGCAGAACTCATTGTCCTAGATGCATTTGAAGATTATGAGTATGTAAGGAGAAGAGTACGGATATCACTAACTGTAAGTTTTTTTTTCAGCTGAAGTGACCCATTGCTCATTATCTTGCTTTTATTAGAAATTGGTTGAAGCTGGTAACCTCTGTTTGGACCGTTTTGCTGAAAGGAAGTCTGGCTTTCCAGGATACTGCAGAGACAATGCTTGCCGACACTTACATATGGAGTGATGCAAAGGATCCAGATCTTTATGGTGAATGGGATTTTGAGGTGAGGGTGTTTCACTTCATGTTCATCTATCAGGCCCCTATTTGCAACAGCCACAGGATCTCAAATCCATCTGATTCCAGTTCTTGCAGTGATACGGTCCCACTTGATTCTAGTAATGAATATAGTTAGTGTGTTCCCAAGTGACACTGCAACTAAACTATTTCTGATCAATACAAATGTCAATAGATTCTACCGAGGTTACGAGTTCCGACAAAAGAACTGCAGCGAACATAAGATTTCGCTTGACTGCTAGGAGTGAATATAATTGCCAAACGCTGTCACATTGAACCACACTCGTTATTACGAGTTCATGTAGGTAATTTTGTTGCTAAAGGAAAATCATCATTCCTTTTGGGTATTGAAGAGAGGCCTAACCTCCTCCCTCCCAACTACCATCACCACCACCTTTTCCATCTGCCCATTTGAGAAAGAAAAACACATTTTCCATTGTAGTCTATTGATGCATTTGATCTGTGGTAATCTTCAATCTACTCAGTTTCCATTACTTTTGTAGCGACTTTTGCTTACCAGTTATATTCATCATCTGTTCTCTGTAGGAATGGAAGAAGCTTCGCATGAAGGATTTCCTCACAATGACACTTGGATTCATGAGTGGACTCGAAGAGCCTGAACCGAAGACCCGGGTTGAGACCTACCAGTCGTTCATGCATGAGGTCGAACAACCTGAATCGGATACCAAGGTTGAGGGTTGAGATCTCCGATCGTTGTTCATGAACAAATGATCCATCCATGTGTTGTATTAGCTGTTCTTGGAAACAGCTCATCTCCTTGATTTGTGAATAAGATCTTTATAGGATCACCCATCAGTTAAACAAGTTAGAAAATATATCCTGTCAAACTGCTGATTATCAAGAGGAATGCATAACGTTATACCTTTTCTGTGTCTTGTGATGAAATAGGTGCTGTCAATGCATTAAGTTTTATCACGATTTTACAACCGAAACAAAACCATCTTCAATTCCACAATTGATTGGTACTGGCATCTGCGAACTGTTCACCTACTACAGTTAACAGTTTAACATCCCTAGCATTATTAGATCAAAGCCTGAGACTACCCTATATATGCCAGAACATCAGCAGTTTCCTGACATTGCAACTGACCAAAACAATACTCCCATTTCCGCAGAATTTCATGATCGGAGTTATTTATCCAAATGTCAATCATGTAAGGCATTTGGCAATCATGCAAGGCATTACTCATCAGTGATTTGAGTGATCACTCCTGAGTAATCTGTCAACTTTAAAGTTCTATTGTTCACTTGCTGTGCTTGTTCTCTTAGTTGGTTTTTGCATGTTGCGTTTGGATGTAATCAGACCATCAAGATTGAACAAAATATTGCTTCCGCAGCAATCAGCAAGGGATTCATCAAGATCTTAAGAATGGCCTCAGAAGAGACGGAGTATCTGGTTACTACAGACTTTGCCTTTCCAACATAGTACATCTTTCACCTAACCCTCTCGGACTCTAGGTAAGCTTCCTTTACCCGTGCCTAATTCCTTTCTTGTAAGAACTACACATATAAAAAGAAAACAACTAATCCGATGAGCCGCTTGCGCCCCGGATGTAATCTGGCACATCTACAACATCCTGGCGCCCGCACAGCTGCTGCCGGTCATCTCCAGTGGCAGTGTGGTTGTGTCTAGACCGGAAAGGCGGAAACTAGGTCACTCAAATTGGTCATACGAGCCGGTGGAAGGGTTGCCAGAGTTCTGATCACAGCGAGCCTTCCAAACATTCCCTCCACCATCTGAGCTGCTGCAGGCCTGGTTGGGAAGGACGCTGCCGCCCAGATCGCCATCCAAGCTCATCTGTTGCACTTCTTGAGGCGAAAGGATCCTAATGCACTTCACGCAATTGACAAACTCCCTGCACAACCAACATTAGCACCCACAATTAGCCAAAATATGTGCAAAGCTATAATCCACATTAGCACCCAAAACTAACACAAACTCGTAGTTGTTTACGCATTTTCATCGATTCATCATTCTAGTCGGTCATATTTCACATTATCACTAGAACTTGAATATTTAGTATTTTACAATATTGAAAAGTATATTGTTTTAGAGGACTGCAAAAATCATGCAGGGGGAAATGGAAAGACAGGTGAACTTACTCCCAAGGATCATCGCCAAGAAGTAGGATGTCATCCTCATGATCTCTGTAGACAAGCTTCCAGCCAATCCTCTGCCGTTCCTCGAGTTGGCCCTCTATGCTAAACATTCGAGCCAGAGCATGCTTCAATTCGTCATATCCAGCGTACTGACTAATGTCAATAGATCGGCCCACAGCTCCACGTTTATACACCTACAGACACCTGTAGGTTAGGCAAAGATGCAAAGGAAAAGGCACTCACGAATATTTGAAAGAACAAATGCTCGAGCGTAGAATTACACCAGCCTGATCAAGGCAGAGCAACAGATACTGCTATTTACAAGTAGGAAAAAAGTGTACTAGTGCACGCCATTTTCTGTTGTTGCTTTTGTTAGTATCTCAACCATTAAAAGTTTC
This sequence comes from Avena longiglumis, assembly GCA_030063025.1. Taxonomy (NCBI): domain Eukaryota; kingdom Viridiplantae; phylum Streptophyta; class Magnoliopsida; order Poales; family Poaceae; genus Avena; species Avena longiglumis. Next base: position 63,477,633 of record CP125979.1, on the reverse strand, counting down.
AGACCTACCTGAGACTCATGAACCATGCATACACAAATTAAATGTGAACATAATCATGTTCCATACATGACAATAGGCACATTTTAAAGTGACTACCTTGTTTAAGTGAACCAAAATTTCTAGTCTTCTGATCTTCATCGTACTGAAAACAGATTTATAAGGGAAGGACAAGTTATGCAACTCAAGCTCCTCACGCGCATTTTTTACTAACATTTTAGACTTAGTCAAGGAGTACTGATCTTTTCGTTTATAGTTCAGTGCTTCATCTTCCAACTATTGCCATGGTAATGAAAATAGGCTTCATTTTACATCATATGGAGATCAAGCTGAATCATAGAAGATAATACACTGAAAGTAGCATCCAAGATTCAGGTAAAAGAAAAGGAAAGCGCTAACCTTCGTGAACGTCCTCATCCTCTTTAGCGGAGGAGCGGGAGGCCAAGGACTTCTATTCAAGAAGGCACCATCGTTGATTCCAGAGTCAATTGAATTAAATGCCATATCTGACGCACCAAATGACTGTGAAACCATGGAGGATGATATCTCTTGCTGAGCATCTTTTGGTATTCTGTAGTTGTTATCAATGTCTGTAGAGAGGTGATTTTGGTACTTGACAGCATCAATACCATTTGTCAGGAAGTCATCAGTTCCTAGTGGGAAACCCACGTGACCATCATTGCCAATTCCAAACAATGCATTATTACATGGAACTTCAGCTTGAATTTCAGTATCTGGAGGTGCATCTTTGAACAGCTGCTGCTGACTAAAGTTAGACACGGGAAAATTTTGATGTAGAAGGCCATCAGTTTGGGAAAGCCACACTGAAGTTGCTGATGATGCTGTTTCTAGATAGTCTGTAGGGGGTGTGTTGTTCACGAAATTTTGGGGACTAGCTCCTGCATTCGTTATTTTTGAAGCCATCATACTTTGCTTTACATTGGAGTTCAATTTTGGATATTCCTTTGTCATTCTTGGAGTTCCAGTGACAACGTCAAGGGAGCTTGGAAGTGACACAGGGGCACTTGACTGAGGTGCCTTCTCGTTGTTGATCATGCTGCAATATTGGTCCCTACCGACAACTGGTTGTAGAAGATGATTGCCGTTTGCAGTGGAAGGCGATGTTGAGCAAGAAGGGATTTCTTCTGTAACTACAGAAGGCGTAGCACCGGGCATCCTCAAAGGACTCCCGTTTGCGGAACTGAATTTCACTGACGTGGTCAGGGGAACTGTAGCTTCTAAGGAATCTGCAGGCACAGCTTGCTTCTGTGGAAGCTTCTGTTGTGTATCTGGCTGCATGGGTGGTGGCAGTGCAGCTGCCTGTGATGGAATTTTTGTGCTTTGTTGAGGCATCATTTGTTGTTGGGGAAGTGAATGAGAGTTTGACAGCTGCTGTTGCATATCCATAATTAACTTTTGCTGTTCTTGGATCAGAGGTAATTGTGCAAGGGTAACTCCAGGTTGGGACAGGAATGAATGCTGCTGTTGCTGTAGCTTTTGCAGGAATTGCAACTGAAGCTGCTGTTCTGATAGTTGTGGCTGTTGATTTGACAGATTAGAGAGCTGTGCAGACATCTTATTGAGTTGCTGCTGCTCCTGCTGTTGTTGTAACTGCTGTTGCTGAAGTAAAAGTTGCTGCTGCTGCTGCTGCTGTAGAAATTTTTGCTTCTGCTGCTGTTGTTGTTGATGTTCTTGTTGTTGTTGTTGTTGTTGCTGCTGCTGCTGCTGCTGCTGCTGCTGCTGATGGGACATGAGAGGCTGGCTGACGGCTGGCAACTGATTTTGAGATATATGTGGCTGCTGCTGCATCTGATTTTGTACAAGGATCTGAGCTTGGGCAAGACTGGTTTGACCTTGGCTCAAAGGAAGTGCAAAGTTCATGGACTGTTGTTGCCTCTGAAGGTTGCTAGCATCTTGAGTTTGTTCTTGTGATTTGGTGCTCCCGCCAAGCTGATTCAATGGAAGGGCTGCTTTGGAAAAATCATTGTTCTGCTGCATTTGCTGAGGCAGTTTGGGAGCATTAAACTGCATGGTATTCTGTTGCAGAAGCTGGTTCTGTAGGCATAACTGCCTCGACAGATCAGCAGAACCAATACTTTGCATGCTGGGGTTGGTTATTGACCGCAGGTACTCGGACTGCATGGCTGTATTTGCAAATGATGAACTCTGCTGCATATTCATGTTCATCCACTGAACCAAGCTCAGACCAGGCATTACGGTATTCTGTGTCTGAGGGTCCTTTATGCATATCTCTTCACCCAGCCAAGGCATAGCCCTCTTTAAGAGATTCTCCATTTCCGAGGACTCATCATCTGTAAGTACATAACTGGGATCAATTTATAGACATGCATAAAACCAGTGTTCTTAGAATTCACAAATTTCCGTTGCATCAAAGTTCAGGCAAGTCCATAATTATCTAAGCTATTTAGATGGAGAAGACTACCTAGAAACATTTCCAACTCCAATATAGTTATGACATGTCTAGTATCTATTGCATTTCATAAATATGTTTTCATCATACGAGTGCCTGATGTATGAAAGTATGGTAGTGTGAGAGCTTCTCTAAAGCCCAAACATCATTTGTTATGAGGATCACGACACTCCGGGCTACTCATCTCTTCAAAGACTGAAGAAACAGAGTAACAGTACTCTTTGCAAAAAAAAAAGCATAAATAAGTACTATCTTCAGATTATGGCATCTTCATGAACATATCAGACATACATTTATACTAATATAACAGATATGATATACAACCACCTTTGGTGCCCGACTGCTTTCCCAATGGTACAGTTACAACATTATATACTCAAGGACTGGCAGCATGGATCAACAACTGTATTAAAGGCCAATTTAGAAGATACAGTATAAGTGGTGTTCAAGTAGTCCTACCTAACTGTCTGGGACGCTTTGCACCAAAAAACGGTGGAGGGCATATGAAAAATGGAGCAGCGACCGGTTCAATCTCCCAGATTGAAACCCTGTTTCGCCTTTCACCTGCTGCAGACTCATCCCAGCCAACCTGTTGACCAATAAGAAGACTCTGTATCAGCAGCAGAACAGGGTAATAACATAGAACGTTGCTTGCCAATCTAACTAGGAAATCAACCTGTAAGTTGCGCCACTGAGAGTTTTTCCATCTTACAGGGTCTAAATCATTTATTCCGGTTATTGTGCCCATGTACCTGCAACATTCTAACATGCGTCAAGTACAAAGGATTGAAAACTGGAACAACTTAGTCTTGTCATTCCGCAAAAGTATAATCAAACCAGTAAGCGTCATATAATATATGGAAAGATCTACACGAATCATTTAAAAGAAGGAAAATAGAATACATATGAATAGCCAGTAACTCGCAATAGAAACTTAAAGTGAGCAATAAATACCTTCTTGTTCCTAATTCCTCAGTTTCAAACATCATGCGGAAGCGCATTCCTAAAGATAATTGATTACTATAGACAGCCTTCTGATACTTAGCGAATGGGATGACAAATTCAGTAGGGCTGGCCCTGAAAATACAAAGATTGGATGTCATGCTTTGATTTGAAACAGCCATTATAATTCGCCAAAATTAAGCTAACCAATAGTTAATATTGCACATTAAGTGAGAACTGACCTGGGGTTATAAAATATGGTAAATGGGCTATTATTAGCAGCAGCATGGGCTGCTGCAGCAAGAATCCCTATATGCATGCTGTCACTTGAAAGGACAGATGATGATATGTTAGTCGGTTGTCGGTTAGCACGCCTGATTCCTAGTAGTAGTTGCTGCCGTTCATCCCTACAAAATATATTAAAAAACAACAAGGAAAAACACCGTTAATTGACCATGAGTAATAAACAGGTAAAATTTTCCATGTGTAACTAACAAAACTAGTATCTCTAATGCATTTCTTTAGTTCAAACTTAAAAGATATCTTAAGATGTGTTATACCTAACGAAAATGACAGAATCTCCGGCAAATAACCTCTTTCCGCTCACAAAGAGACTCCAGCCAGTTGTAAGCAGATGTCTCTTTGGCTGACCTGTTCATAACAGAACACTATTATGGTTGTATATCTTTGTGGACATAATGCAGAGAATACACAAAATTTCACATCAGACCATACCTCAACAATGTGGTACAATGTGCAAAATATTTCTACCCTATGAGAAACATGTTCAATACTAAGTGACAACAACTCTAAATTAAATGTTTACATAAAAAAAGGTCTATTTACAACAGGAAATATTTCCAGAAAGCTGAAATTTCTTACCCCTATATATGTGACGGAATGTCCACACATTATCATGTAAATCCCTAGCTTGTATCTCTTGAGCGGGTGGTTGCATTGAGAAGTCCTAGAACACGAAGCAAGAATAATTTAACTGGAAGGATACATAAAATAAACTAAATTAGTTTGGAGTCCAAAATCTTTACATACAAGAGGGGGAAATATCTTCTCTGCAGATCGGCGAGGCACAGAGAAGCCTCCATGTGTACTTGTATCACTTGCAGTCAGTGTCTTACAGAAGAACTCATTCTGTGGCCTTCCTTGTTTGAGTGCTAGCTCCGATAGCTGTAGTGCCTCCTTTCCATACTGATCATAGTTACCAACCAATCAAATCATAAATAACTATGTTAGTATATCGTGACAGAATGGAAGTCAGTTTTGAGAAGAAAAAACAAAGAGATCGGATACACATACTGAAGTAACTGGCTGAAGAGTCATTTGTGCATAAACTTCATCTGTTTCTAGGTCAGCCTGAAAACAAATAAATACCCTTTTAGCATAGATGATTACAAGCAGAAAGAAACAGGCATGTGGCTGCAGATTACATGTAAGGTGATATTGTGCAGTAGGCAGATCAACTTGGATGGGAGACTTGGGTAGTTTGGAACATGGGCATTAACATCCTTCTGCATAGAGGCTGCAACCTGGCAAATGAAACATGCTTAAATCCCATTCCAATTTCCAAGTAACTTAAACATAATCCTGAAGTTTAATGGGCACACTAGTACCACTAGGAATCAACAGACATCTAGTAAAAGCAGAAACTGCAACCAGCAACAGAAATAGTCTGTTATGCTGAAAAACCCTTGGTGTCAGCGCAACAAATTGCAGGTTCTTTAAAATTTTGATTCAAATTCCGAATGAAATGAAATTGGACACATAGGTAATCAAAGTTCTGTCAACCCATGCATCACTGCTGAAACTAAATATACTACTGTACTACTACCCAATTATACTTTCTCTTTGTGCAACCCGAATAATATTTTTTTCGAAAAAGGGAATATATATCACGAGCAACCCCACTAATATAATGTGACAGAAAGTAATCTGGGTCTATTAAAATCATAAAGCACAAGCCAGGATTTTTATTACTATATAATATACAAGGAATAAATCAGCAGCTAAAGCCATGTGCTCTGAACCCATTTCCAATCATGCCTAAAACAGCTCCCCTTCTCCCTCGTCAAGAGCGGAAAGGCAAGGCAGTAAGCCAATACAGAATTAGGCACCTCCCTGCACTAGCTTTCCGATGAAAGAATCTTTTCCAAATCCAAGCATTTCATCACCCCTCCCATCCTCCAAACTTGCTCAGAACAAGCTTATTCCGACGCCAAATGCACGAAAGATGCAGCAGAACATACTAAATGCCCCACCAATCAATGCATAATCCGAAGGTGCTCGGTTGCTTCATCCACCAGACAAACAGAGCAAGAGAATGGTGCAACACACCAGAAACCCCATAAAAGAGGGCGGCCAGTAGGCCCAATACCCCCAACTACTTTGGCCATAAGCTTAAAATCAGTAACAAACAAAGCAAACCATAGTAGTAGTAGTAGCAGCAGTAGTACCAACTGGCTAAGTAAACCCAAGGAAAATCCAAATATCAAGATGGCAGTGATGGTATCACAAAACCAGCAAAACAAAAAAAAAGGATCATCAACTCATGGGAATCAAGGGATTGTATGGGGACAGAATATCAAGTGCTTTAAGAAAGTCATCCAAGAACCATTCCCTGAAATGGGTGATATGATGGAGGAGAAAACAGTAACTTCCAACACTGGAAACAGCAAAACATCACATCAAACCAAAGATAACTATGACTCACACCACCACTGGACGAAAATGGGGCACAGCAAATCGGATCACCTCTCTCAGCAACAGGTTCAGGATGACAGGAACCAACCTTGACCACATACGTTCTCTCAAGGCGCCGGTTAAAATGTAGTATTAACAAAACCCAACTTTGCAGTGGGAAAAATCAATTCTACTACGGAGTAGTACCATTTAAAAAAGTTAATCGAAGGAGGGATAAAATCAATTCTACTAGTAGCAATAAACATCAGCACACAAGAATAATCTGAAGAAGCATCAGAAGAAGAAGGAAAAAAAAAAAAGGTATTCACCTGCTCACTGTGTCCTTGTGGGAAGTAGACGACGAGGCTCCCTGCCGGCGGAAGCGACACGAGCGGGCCAGCACATGCGTGCCACAGCTCCGAGTTGATCGCCGGCGCTTTCTTCTCCCCTGCACAGCACCACCAACCACCACGGCGTCAGTAATAACAGAAGAAAAAACCGAGCTTTTGCCACAAGTTTATTATACTATTAATACAGGGGATCAAATGCGTTCGGCTCCGTCGCCTTCCGGGCGCTTCACCACACGCCGGTGGCGATGGTCGGCGGCGGCCATTGCCAGTCGTTTCAAAAGATGCATTTTTGGCTGTCACTTTGGTTTGCAGCGAGCACCCTTAATGATGAAGTAGTTGCAGGAACGGCAACAGCACGTGGCTCGCCGGAGGCGACTAGACGGGTAGTAGTCCTGCAACTTTCCGATCTTTGATACTAGTCCCAAAATGTAGTACGGCGAAAATACCGCACGCCGTTCGTCTCCGGCGGCGGCTACTGCCGGCCGCCCGGCCACCTTTTTTTCCCCCAAGAAACCCCCAGAAAAACTGCAAAACGCCTCGCGTGCCAGAATGCGCAGAGAAAGGATCACGTCGCCTTCGGAAGAGCCAAGAAAGGGGGGAGGCCTTTCGGACCTCCGACGAGATAAACGCGACGGAGGAGGGACTGAACAGCGAAAACACGGGAACGCCAGACGAACCGCCATTGGAAGAGGCATAGGAGGCAGGGGAAAGGGAGGGAAGTAGCGGTAGCAGTACCTTCGCATCCGGTCCCCGCCACCGCCACGGTGACCGCGGGCCCGCCGGCGGAGCTCGCCGGCGGCTGCTGCTGCTTCATCATCATGTAGTCCCGCTGCCGACACGCCGACCAACGACAGAGCCGCCGAGATCACGCTTCTCCGGCGAGAGCCCGCTCCTAGCTCAGCGTCAGCGGGCCCCACGCATGGCCGGAAAAGGCGGGCGGGGAGGCAGGCCGGCCGTGGCACGGCGGTGCGCGCGCGCGTGTCCCCTCCGACAGGGGCGAGACAGGGGGGGCGGGGGAGGAGAGGGACGGCGAGCGAGCACGGGGCGCCGAGACCGAAGACGACTTGTCCCGCTGTCTAGGCTAGCACCTAGCAGGCGGCCCTGCGTGTCTAGAGAGAGAGGGGGGGAGGCGTAGGGAAGCGCGTAGGGGGGGCCGTTGCTCGCTCGCTCTGGTGGTGTCCCTGCCGGGGCAGGGGGGCAGGAGGCTGGTCTAGTCTGCGCTGCTGCGCCTGGGTTTGGTTGCTTGCTAGCTTTGCCTCTGCCTCGGCTGCTGCGGTGGCCGCTTCCTCGGGAGATTAAAAGTTTTTCTTATTGTCTGTGTCGTCGCTGGCTCGGTCGATGGGGATGAGAGAGAGAGGAGGGAGTCAGGAGTACGCGGCGGTCAGCACGCTGCATCTGCACTGCTGTCCTTCTCTCTCTCCTCCACCTCCCCGCCTATGGCCTGTCCATGGTTTTCACTGTCCTCCCGTTTTGTTCTTGCTCTCCCGCCGTGGGGCCCGCCAGAATTTCTTTTCTTGGTTTCTTTGGCGGACGGAGAAGAAGGACATTAATTCACGGTTTCGCACTTCGGCAGGCCTCTCCGGCTCTCTGATCCAAAGAATTCCCAAACAGATTTTTAAAATTTGGATCGTAGCTCCCTCCTCCTCAAATAAGCACTTTGATTTGTTTAGGTTTTTATGTATCCAGACATGTTTCAAGCCACTTGTTTTCGGACGGAGCGAGTATAGATAGATTACCGCGTAGAAGAATACCTTCTTAGGATTCTGGGTGGAAATACCATTGCATTGTTTGGGTTTTTCTCATTCTTACTTTTTTTTCTATACTCTGCGGACTGTCATAGTGGCTAAATTTTTTTAGATAATACATTTTTTTTAATTCAATTTTATAAATAATACACGAAATCAAAAAATTGCAAATCTAATGGACCGTCGTCCATTGAAAAGACGAAGGTGGTGGTTAAAAGACGTAACGGAGATGGTCAGTCTGCTTAAGACGAAAACGTTAATTTTAAAGGCCTTTTTTTAAAACAACGTCCCCCACCCCTTCGCCTTTTTTAAAAATTTAAGTTAGATTTGCAATTTTTGAATTTCATGTATTATTTGTGAAATTGAATAAAAAAATGTATTATTTAAAAATAATTTTTAAATAATACAGCTGACACATGGCGGTAAACTGATAGTAGCACAAGCCACAAATAGCACACGGGTAGTACTCTACCTTTCAATCCTTTTCGCTCCAATGTACTTACTAGACTGAACTTTACGTGTTCTCCTCAGCTTTCTTGAATTGTTAACTGCTCGTGGTGACGTTCCAAAAAAAAAAACATGTGATGTGGTTAGCTTTGCACGGGTAACCCCAAGCACGGAGTAGTATACTGTAGAATAATCGCAGCCGCTAATTTTGACCATCGCACGCCGCGCTGCGCCCGGCGACCGCCGGGAGCTTTCACTGGTTGGGACCTGTGGTCGGAAGAAGGGTTGGGTGGATTATTGGGACCTGGACCCGATGGAGTTAATACGAAGAAACAAGATGGAGTGCAGGAGATCAGAATATCCTAAAATTCTAGTATTCCCTTTGGAGAAATGGTGAAATTTTTAGGCATTTCTTTCAGGTGAAAAAGGTTTTGGGCTTCTTTCAAGATAAGCTAGTTCAGTATTGGTGCTCGTACACAACTAGGCATATCCAGGTTCTCTCACCACTGATCCATCGTTGCAAAAAAATTCATACTACTACTCCTAGCTAGCTAGGCCAAAAATTCAAAACCGAAGCACTAATCAAAGGAAATTAGTTTCACCAAACCTACGAGTTCAGCTTAGCTTAGACTGGACCGGCGGCGGCCGGCCGGCGTCAGCCGAAAGAGCGTGAGCCCTGATAATTGGAGGGGGAGCGAAAGCAGAGAGCCGGGAACCCGGGGCGGAGGGCCACCTAATCAAATCTCCTCCGCCGCGCGCGGCCTCACCAGCTCCATCATGCATCGCCATGTGCCGCGGCCTAGACTAAGCGCGCGCCCCACATGCAACTAAACTAGTTTACCCCATCCTTAATCAGCCTCACCTTTTTCAAGCGCATCTTTCTTTGCCCAGGGAGGGAATATTTGGGAGACGCATGATTGCCCCCATGCTTGCATGGCTAGCTAGCCCTTAGACCAAATCAGGAGCCCATTGGCATGGCCGTTGCCATCATCTTGTTTTGTTTCTTTTTATTGAACTTTTCGTTAGCTAGCTTGTTGCCTAGCTGGGTTAGGCTGCTCGTAGTGGTAGTAAGGTGAGTAGTAACATACTCAGTTTCAGAGCTTAAGGCGTTCTCGTTTTGCGTGTTTTTTCTTTGACCAGGAATTATTCTAAATACGTAATAAGTTTTGGTATAAAACTAGTATCACTGAAAGTATTTTTCAATACGAATCCAACGGTATTAATTATGTACAATATAATCAAGATTTTGTTGCTTAGCTCTTTCGGTCAAACTTTGTTTTGAAAAGCGTGTGCGCTTTAAGCCCTGAAACGGAGGTAGTAGTTGCCACATAGACTAAAATGATGACGTGGCAAGCAATTAATAAAGAGAGAGACAAATGGAGTAACATAATATGTTACCATCACATCACACTTCCCAATACAAATGAGTCTATAAAACAATACTCTATGTTACTACGCTAAGTTACTTACACTATGAAGGTAGTAAATTAGACTAATAACATGTGCATGTTACTAGTCTAAGCTACTATGCACTATGACAAGTCTTAATAGGGCTGATAAGCAGGAGTACAATTGATATAACCAGGACTAAGTGCATGTCATACTAGTTGACTCAAATTTGTCTAGATTGGATGAATCTAAACACTATTTAGTAGTATATATAGGTTCATCCAAATTTTGACAAATGCTAGTCAACTAATATGGATCGGAGGGAGTACATAAAATTGACAGAACCCCTTAAACGAAGCATGTAAAATGGTTTCAGAATTTACAGTACCTACAAAAATATTTTAGAGGGCATTTTCTTTTGTCAAAAGGGCATGTTGTGCGCTCCAAAATCGGAACACCTAAAGCTCACCTCTATGGTTACGTCCAGGTTCAATACATATACCTAAACTCTGTAAGTAGGAATTAGGATTGTATCCTAGTGCTTAATTAGTACAAATTCCCATTTCGCAAAAAAAAAACTTTCTTTTTTGCATTTCTCCTCTCTCTAAGCATATAAACTCCACCTTGCCTCCAAATTTAAACAACACCTTCGATCGATGATGCTGGAACTAAACGTAATTCAATAACATTTCAAATCCATACTTCAAATTTTGAACTCAAACTAAATTTGCACAATAGATTAACCATCAGGTACATAGTTAATCGACACTAACATAGATGTTACATAATCGAAAGTTGCACATGTCATCACAAGATGGTCAATGATCATCTAATCACAAATAGTTCGACCATCACAGATCATCTAGAAACAAATGATATGACAAATCAATGGATAATATGAACATAGCATTAAAGTTTATACATGCACCCACATTGTTCTAGGGGCGGGGCTTTGATCACCGCGGACAGAAGCAAGCATGGATGCCGCAATGCGAGGTCTTGCCCTAAAGGCGGTGCTAGAACGAGGGGCACATGTCAGGCGGCGGGCGTCTGGGATGGGATTCTCTAAACATCGGCTCCCAATGGGAGACGTTGCGCGTGCAGATGGCTCGGGGAACTTGTGTTACTAAAAATGTTCCCTAAACCCTTGAAAACATAGCCCCCCCCCCCCTCCCCCTACATTTATGAGGCAGGTTACAAGGTACTCTCATCACAAGATGGTCAATGATCATCTAATCACAAATAGTTCGACCATCACAGATCAGCCAGAAACATATGCAATGAAAAATCCACGGACAATCCGAACATAACATTAAAAAGTTTATACACGCACCCAAATTGTTCTAGGGGCAGGGCTTTGATCACCCCGGACGGAAGCAAGCATGGATGCTGCAATGCGAGGTCTTGCCCTATAGGCGGTGCTAGAACGAGGGGCACATGGCAGGCGACGGGAGTCTGGGATGGGATTCTCTAAACATCGGATCCCAATGGGAGACGTTGCGCGTGCAGATGGCACGGGGAACTTGGGTTACTAAAAATGTTCCCAAAACCCTTGAAAACATAGCACCCCCTACATCTATGAGGCAGGTTACAAGGTACTCTCATCACAAGATGGTCAATGATCATCTAATCACAAATAGTTCGACCATCACAGATCAGCCAGAAACATATGCAATGAAAAATCCACGGACAATCCGAACATAACATTAAAAAGTTTATACACGCACCCAAATTGTTCTAGGGGCAGGGCTTTGATCACCCCGGACGGAAGCAAGCATGGATGGTGCAATGCGAGGTCTTGTCCTACATGCGGTGCTAGAACGAGGGGCACATGTCAGGCGACGGGTGTCTGGGATGGGATTCTCTAAACAGATGCAATGACGAGGTTTTGGTCAGGTTAACAGGAGGCGTCAGCTTTCCAATTTCCTTCACACGCATAAAGTGTGCGTGATTGGTATCCAAGAGACCATTAGGACAGATTTCGCTGATGCTGAGCTTCGGACACTGGTTAGTGAACTTCCTTTCGTGTGGCATTGGGTTCCGGCAGTGGGCCACTCCGGGGGCATCCTCATTGGGGAAAACTCCAATTCTTTTGATGTGGGAGAGATTGACTCGGGAAAGTTCTTCGCCAGCCTTCGACTCCACCAGCGCATCAATGGCTTTCAGTGGGAGGCTATTGTTGTATATGGCCCAGCTGATCACTCTTCGACTAACCTGTTCCTGGAGGAGATCCATCAGAAAGTCTTCGCCTCTGCCCTGACAGTTGTTGTCGCTAGGGACTTCAACTTGGTTCGGTATGTGCATGAAAACAGCAACAACAACATCAACCAAGCATTTGCTGACTCCTTCAATGACTGGATTGCAGATCTATCCCTGAAAGAGATAAGAAGGTAGGGGCCCGCTTTACTTGGTCCAACAATCAACATCCCCCGACTAGAAGTGTTCTTGACAAGGTTTTGGTGTGGTCAGAGTGGGAGGATAATTTCCCATTGTGTTCTCTACAGGCTGATCAGAGGCTGGGGTCAGACCACTGCCCGCTGATTCTTTCCTCTGGTGAGGGAGCGAGACCTCGGAGTAGACCCTTCCGCTTTGAGCGACATTGGTTGGCATTCCCAGAATTCAAGCAACTGGTTGTGTCCAATTGGCAGAGATCGTTGCGCTTCTCTCCGCACACTTATGGCATGATTTGTGACCAAGTAGATTTGTGAAAGCATTGCGTTAGATCCCTCCGCACACTTATGGCATGATTTGTGACCAAGTAGATTTGTGAAAGCATTGCGTTAGATCCCTCCGCTCTTACCTCAGAGGCTGGGGGGGCAATGTGTGTTGGAGATATGCCCAAGAGGCAATAATAAAGTGGTTATTATCATATCTTCACACTTATGATAAATGTTTACATACCATGCTATAATTGTATTAACCGGAAACATTAATACTTGTGTGATTTGTAAACTAAAATAAGAGTCCCTAGTAAAGCCTCTTGTTAAACTAGCTTGTTGGTTAATATATGATCATGGTTTCCTGATCATGAACATAGAGATGTTATTAACAACAGGATCATATCATTAGGAGAATGATGTGATGGACATACTCCTATAGATAAGCGTAGCATAAAGATCAAGTCATTTCAATAGTTCAATTGCTATATGCTTTCTGATACATAGTAACCTGATTCCTTCGACCATGAGATCATGCATATCACCTTTTCCGGATGGATGCTTTGATGTCATCAAACACCACACCGTAACAGGGTGGCTATAAAGGTGGCATTGAGTGTTCAGAAAGTATTGGTTGAAACACGTGGATCAAGAGTGGGATTTCTTCATCCATATGACGGATAGATATACTCTGGGCCCTCTCGGTGAAATGTCATCCAATTAGCTTGCAAGCATGTGACTGGCTCACAAGGGATCACATATCACGGGAACGAGAAAAGAGTACTTATCGGCAACGAGGTTGAACTAGGTATGCAGAGATACCGACGATCATAACCTCGGATAAGTAAACTATCGTGAGACAAAGGGAAATTGGTATCGTATGTAAGTGGTTCATTCGATCGCAAAGTAATCGTAGAAATATGTGGGAGCCATATGAATTTCCAGATTCCTCTATTGGTTATTGATCGGAGAAGTGTCTCGATCATGTCCGCATAATTCACGAACCGTAGGGACACACTTAAGGATTCGACGTTGTTTGAGTAGTTATGGTATTATGAGAAAGAGACCGAATGTTGTTGAGTCTCGGATGGGATCCGGATAGCGAGGTGATCCGGAATGGTCCGGAGAATAAGATTCATATAAGGAAAGTCCGTTTGAGTTCGGGAATGATTCCTGTTTTCGGGAATGTTCTAGAAGGTTCTGGATTGTCCCAAGACTCAGGGGAAGGGTACATGAATGTGTCATTGCATATTGGAATGATTGCATCATGTACTAAGTGTTCTCGCTGTTCCAAATAAAGGATTAAATTGAATCCCAAACAGAAAAGTCAAACGACCAGTTTGAAAGTCAAACGGCTAAAACAGGAAACTGTGGGAAACAAGCAAGAGGTGGTTGGAACCGACTTGGGGGAGGAGTCCCTCCAAGCCGGCGCGCCAACCAAGGCCGACTTGGGGAGGGACTCCCCTCCCCTTGGCCGCCCCTCCCACCTATAAAAGGAGGGGCAGGGCCTCCTCCTCTAGACACACAAGTTCCTATCCTCTAATCTCCGGTTTAGAGCCGTTTTGGTTTAGAGCTTCTAATTGCCCTAGCCTTCGGTTTAGAGCCTTATAATTGGTGTGTCTAAACCCTAGACCACTAATAGCTCTCTCTCATACTCCACCATACTCGCTCCGGCTTAAGGCGAAGCCCTGCGGGATCTTCCCTCTACTTCCCACCGCCGTTGTCTTTGCGGAATCGCGAGAGTGCTACAACCTCATTTTCTTTGGAACAAGGGAGAGGAAGGTCTTCGTCGAGTACCGAACGTGTGACTGACTGCGGGAGCGCTGCCGGAACGTGGCGCCGGAAGGATCGTCTACACGATCTTGAGATCGGAAAGAGTACGACTACATCACCCACGAGAATCTGCTCTCGTTAACCACTTTGGAATCTTCGAGGGTAAGTTATTCCATCGACTCGTTGCTACAATCTAGTAGATATATCTTGGCTTGTTTGTTTGTATGCGATAGAAAATTTTTGTTTTCCATGCTACGAACCCCTACAGTGGTATCAGAGCCGTGTCTATATGTAGATCTGTTGCACGAGTAGAACACAATGGTCATTGTGGGCGTTGATGCTTTTATTGTCGATTGCTTCTTGTGTACTTTGCATCTTGCGGTATGTTGGGATGAAGCGGCCCGGGCTAACCTTACATGACATCGTTCATGAGACTTGCTCCACGCTTGACATGCAACTTGTATTGCATAAGTGGCTTTGCGGGTGCCTGTTTCTCCTAGCATAGTTAAGATCCAATTTACAACGGGTGATCAACAATGCTAGTACCAATGTTGTGGTTCTTGTTCGTAAGTTAGAACGACACTTATTGAAAGCCCCAAACCACGTAAAATATGCAAAGAAAGTAGAGGCGTCTAACTTTGTTTTGCAGGGGTGTGCAGTGATGTGATATGGCCATGATTGTGATTATATATGATGTATGCAATGTTCCTTATTGTAAGTCGGCAACCGGCAGGAGCCATATGGTTGTCTTTAATTTCTGTTAAGACCAGCGTGTCTATTCAAAGTAGTTGTAATAGTTGAAGCCGGTGGACGACAACCATGGAGCAGCGTCATTGACCTTGATGCAATGCCGGTAATGATGGAGATCATGTTCGTGCTAGAAGATGGAGATCGGAAGCACAAAGAAGAAAGGCCATATCATATCACATATTATGAATTGCATGTGATGTTAATCCTTTATGCATCTTGTATTGCTTAGTAGACGACGGTAGCATTATAAGATGATCCCTCATGCACATGAATTTCAAGTCATAAAGTGTTCACCCTTAGTTAGCACTGTTGCTAAAGCTTGTTGTTTCGAAGCACCACGTGATGATCGGGTGTGTTAGATTCTACAAGTGTATACAACGTGAGCAAGCCAGATTTGCTCATGCGGAAACTAAGGTTTGATCTTGACGAGCCTAGCATGTACAGACATGGCCTCAGGGACACGGATTACCGAAAGGTAGAGCATGAGTCATATAGTAGACATGATGAACATGTTGATTGTTCGCCATTGAATCTATATCAACTCTCGTGATGATCGGTTTTGATGTGGTGGATTTGGTTCGTGTGATCACTAAAACAATGTGAGGGATATTGTTTTGAGTGGGAATTCACCTAGATTAATTTAATTATTAATTAGAACTCAATTTATCATAAACTAAATCAAAGTGAATTTACATAGTTGTTGTAGTCATTGGCATCCGTTTACCACCTTGCGCTTAGTTATAATTGAGATGATAGAACTATAGAATTCTGGTTAGTTACTTTACGAACTGGTATCGTATTGTTTTGAAGTGTTAATCTAAAGTTTAAAAGTCCTATTGCAAACTTTCAAGAAGTTCCTTACTCCATGAAGTTTAATAATTAGTATTAAATCAAGAGTAACAATTCCAAGTGTTAGTATATAAGTATCATGTTTGTCTCCATGATTCTTGATATTCAAAGGATTCTCTTAATATCAAGGTTATCTAGGATCTGAAAGAGTTGTTTCAGAAACCATGATGTATGGAAGATATTGTGATATCTGAAACGAAGTTTTGGTTACAACATGATAGAGTATAATATGGCAAAGTTCATGTTCTCATATTTTGATGAGAATTTGCAAAAGTTTGGAGACACTTGTTGTCCTAATCCTCCAAAAGGTTTTGGATAGCAACATTATACTCATAATTCATCGTTATAAGCTAACAGTAGCTTGATCATGGACGATTCCATGATAAGGGTGAATATTTGATGTAGGTAAAATGTTACTACACCAAGAGATTACTAAAGAAAGGAATTTGAAAGAACACCAAACATTTGATGATGGTGATCTACTTCAAAGTGCAAGTCCAAAGACATTGGTATTTAACTATACACGCTTTGGACTATACGTCATATGTATGACTCCACTATTGATGTTGATAGATTCTTTCAAATAGAAAAGGAAATATTGAAAGAAAATCTCATAAGTATATGGCAGAAAGGAAAAGACTAGAATTGTTCAGTTTAAGTATATAGATGATATACATGTTATGGCTATATTCTTTGCTTATTAAACAATGTGGTTCTTAAGTATTTAATACTGAATTTGTTGGTATGAATCGTCATACGAAACAATGTAATTCATGAACTACAATGGCCTAAGTAATTAGCAAAGAATATGTGATGATGTTCATCGAGAACAAATAAAGGGTTATTGTGTTGCTCGTTAAACATCAAAGCTTGCCTTCAAGATTTGTTTTATCAGGTATTATGAGAACAAAAGGGTTGTTCAAATAATTGTCGTAATCCATAAAAGATGGATGATTCACAAATCTCATTGGAGAAATCACATCCATAAAACTAGTGCTAAAAATGTCGAAAGACAAATTGATTGAAAGATCACTTAGGAAGTGACATCGCCGTTTAAATTATATTGGAAAGAAAACATGAAGAAACTCCATGTGGATGGAATTTTGGAGTCTTTTGGTTTTTGATCACATGACGCTTGTGAAACTTTCCTAGAGATAATTGAAAACTTCGTTCATAGGCCAAAAGGGAACGAATGACTAGCTTATTGGAACTTGTACATATTGTTGTACGAAGTCCATTATGTGTAGTCAAGAGCGATGGATTTCAACTTCATATGCTTTCTCCGAAAATTTGAGTGAATATATGAATATTTACTTAATAAGGATGAAGTGTGAAATATTTGAAAAGTTCAAAGACTTTCAAGATGAAGTGCAAAATCATTGTAACAAGAATATAAACAGTTTATGATAAAGATCATAAAGGAAGATATTTGAGTTACAGAATTTAGCATAATACCTAAGATTTAAGGAATCGTTCCGTGGATTTGCATTTCCCGAAACACCATAAGGGTATGGAGCGTTCGAGATATGTAATTAAACCTTGTTTGACATGGTAAGATCAAAGGTATAATTCATAAAACTGCCATTATATTTTAAAGATTAAAAGCTTTAGAGATTACCGTTTTTCCACCGAAAAGAGTTCCATCATAATCCGTTGAAATGACACCATATAAAGTTATGGTTTGGGATAAAACCCAAGTTGTCCTTTCTTAAACATTGGTTTGCTATGCATAAGAAAGATGTTTGCAACCAAAGTCGGATGAACCTGTCTTTGTATAACTGTTGAGTATTCCTCCATAACACCAGAGACAAAAGTGTTTGTCGCTTAGAACGTCAAGTTTCTTTAGGAAGGAATTTTTCGTGAAAAGTTAAGTGGGAGGACAATAGAACTTTGATAAGGTTAAAAGAACCTTAGCTATATGTGCAAAGTTGCGCAAAGAAAAGTGTTCCGAGGCGAGAATAATGCTCATGGCTCACGTGCCTCAAAGGTTGTGGTCACAGAGATCTAAGTTCCTATTGAAACAAGTAGATCGGGTAAACAATCAAATACCAAGATTTGAGGGTTGAATCATTATTTGAGAATAATGAACTGACTACATGCAAAGAAGCGATGATGGGCCCTGACTCCGTCAAATGGCTTGAAGCCATAAAATCCGTGATAGTTCCATACACGAGAAATCAAGTTTTGAACTTGAAGGACCCTCGAGAAAGGTGTAAGACCTTACAGTTGTGTCTGGATCTATAAACAAATAGACATGGATGTTTTACATCTATGAAATAGTCAACATGTTGGGAAAGAGTTCACAAAATGTTCAAAGGTTGACTATGACAAGATTTGATCTTTCATAGTGATATTTAGTCTAGACGGATTAATGTAGCAACTACTACATATAATTTGTTATATGGTAGTTGAATAAACAAAACAAGTTCTTCTAATAGAATCATTACCTAGGACATGTGCATAACACGGTCCATAGGGTTTTGTTAATTCAAAAGGATGCTAAAAGCATATGCAAACTTCAATGGTTAAAGTGAGCATCATGAGTTGGAATCTTCACCGTGATGAAAGTTAAAGGAGTTTAAAAGTTCATCGAGGCGATGGAGATGCTTGCATTTGCAAGAAATTAAGTGAGCGCTAAGACATGTTTCTAATACATTATGTGGAAGACATATTGTTGATTGGAAATAATGTATCTTTTATTAACACATATTAAGAATTTCATCCCGATGAAAGACTTAGGCAAAACCCAAATATTTTGCATCAATAGACGCTAATATGGTTGTGCGAGTACATAGACAAGATATTGAATGAGTTCAATATAGAAACTACAAGAGAGGTTCTTGTCGCACAGAAAGGATTGAATGAGTTCAATGTTGATGATATATTCAAGTGTATTGACATTTGGTAAAGTGAAACAAATAATCAAGTATAGATTGATACTTGATGTATGAAATCACAAAGAGTATTTATATCAATCATACTGTGATATGTACAAATTCAGATATGTCCTATGCTCTAAATGTTGTGAGCATATACCAGAATGATTCATAAGATGATCATTGGACAATAGTAAGGATATTCTTATGATCTTTTGGAAGAACTAAGAGTATAATATTTGTAGAAGTGACAAATAGATGGTTAGTTCATTATAAAAGTACTACATTGATACTAGCTTTGTCACAAAGTACAAATTAAGTTTATCTTAATCTAAACTAAGGGTGGCACAATATAATGGAAAGTGAGTTCCATAATGGATTTGGATGAGTTCCAAAGTTAATACATTGTGACAGATACTACAACAAAAGGCTAAGTATATGACTGCTATTTAGCAGCAAAAGAGGGCATTTTGTCAAGTAGTTTGTTATCAAACTAGGTGTAGTTCACAATGGGATAATACTATGAAGATATATTGTGCGACAATATTATCAACATGTTTTAACCCCAAAGAGCTAAAGGTCACACCGAAAGACCAAATTTATACAAAGCCATCTCATTAGAGAATGAGTGATGCGTAGAGACGCAAAGACATGCAATTACACACGGACCTGGAAGTGTCAGATCCGGAGATTATTGACTCTAGTGCAAGTGGGAGACTGTTGGAGATATGCCCAAGAGGCAATAATAAAGTGGTTATTATCATATCTTCACACTTATGATAAATGTTTACATACCATGCTATAATTGTATTAACCGGAAACATTAATACTTGTGTGATTTGTAAACTAAAATAAGAGTCCCTAGTAAAGCCTCTTGTTAAACTAGCTTGTTGGTTAATATATGATCATGGTTTCCTGATCATGAACACAGAGATGTTATTAACAACAGGATCATATCATTAGGAGAATGATGTGATGGACATACTCCTATAGATAAGCGTAGCATAAAGATCAAGTCATTTCAATAGTTCAATTGCTATATGCTTTCTGATACATAGTAACCTAATTCCTTCGACCATGAGATCATGCATATCACCTTTTCCGGATGGATGCTTTGATGTCATCAAACACCACACCGTAACAGGGTGGCTATAAAGGTGGCATTGAGTGTTCAGAAAGTATTGGTTGAAACACATGGATCAAGAGTGGGATTTGTTCATCCATATGACGGATAAATATACTCTGGGCCCTCTCGGTGAAATGTCATCCAATTAGCTTGCAAGCATGTGACTGGCTCACAAGGGATCACATATCACGGGAACGAGAAAAGAGTACTTATCGGTAACGAGGTTGAACTAGGTATGCAGAGATACCGACGATCATAACCTCGGATAAGTAAAATATCATGAGACAAAGGGAAATTGGTATCGTATGTAAGTGGTTCATTCGATCGCAAAGTAATCGTAGAAATATGTGGGAGCCATATGAATTTCCAGATTCCTCTATTGGTTATTGATCGGAGAAGTGTCTCGATCATGTCCGCATAATTCACGAACCGTAGGGAGACACACTTAAGGATTCGACGTTGTTTGAGTAGTTATGGTATTATGAGAAAGAGACCGAATGTTGTTCGGAGTCTCGGATGGGATCCGGGATATCACGAGGTGATCCGGAATGGTCCGGAGAATAAGATTCATATAAGGAAAGTCCCGTTTCGGAGTTCGGGAATGATTCCGGTGTTTTCATCGGGAATGTTCTAGAAGGTTCTGGATTGTCCGGCACTCCGGGAGGGGGGGGGAGGGTACATGAATGTGTCATTGCATATTGGAATTGTTGCATCATGTACTAAGTGTTCTCGCTGTTCCAAATAAAGGATTAAATTGAATCCCAAACAGAAAAGTCAAACGGCCAGTTTGAAAGTCAAACGGCTAAAACAGGAAACTGTGGGAAACAAGCAAGAGGTGGTTGGAACCGACTTGGGGGAGGAGTCCCTCCAAGCCGGCGCGCCAACCAAGGCCGACTTGGGAGGACTCCTCCCTTGGCCGCCCTCCCACCTATAAAAGGAGGGGCAGGGCCTCCTCCTCTAGACACATAAGTTCCTATCCTCCAATCTCCGATTTAGAGCCGTTTTGGTTTAGAGCTTCTAATTGCCCTAGCCTTCGGTTTAGAGCCTTCTAATTGGTGTGTCTAAACCCTAGACCACTAATAGCTCTCTCTCATACTCCACCATACTCGCTCCGGCTTAAGGCGAAGCATGGGATCTCCCTCTACTTAGGTACCACGTTGTCTTTCGGAATCGCGAGAGAGTGCTACAACCTCCGCACCTTTGGAACAAGGGAGAGGAAGGTCTTCGTCGAAATCACCGAACGTGTGACCGATCATGGAGCGCTGCCGGAACGTGGCGCCGGGAGGATCGTCTACGCGATCTTGAGATCGGAAAGAGTACGACTACATCACCCACGAGAATCTTCTCTCGTGAACCACTTTGGAATCTTCGAGGGTAAGTTATTCCATCGACTCGTTGCTACAATCTAGTAGATAGATCTTGGCTTGTTTGTTTGTATGCGATAGAAATTTTTTGTTTTCCATGCTACGAACCCCTACAATGTGGACTGTGCCCTTCGAGCAAAAAAGATGGAGCTATCTCACCTTATCCAGGTCCTCGATGACAAAGCTTATTCCTCGGGTTTGTCCGATATGGAGTGGAGTGCCAGATATAACCTAGAGAATGAGTTGACTTTCATTCTGAGATATGAAGAGCTGTATTGGCTGCAGAGGTCGAGGCAACAATAGTTGTTGGAAGGAGATGCTAACACAACCTTCCTCCATGCCTCAGCGAATGGTAGACGCAGACGGTGCTCCATCCTCTCGCTATGGCATGGTGATGTGATCCTCTCAGACCCGGAGCTTGTCAAGCAACACATTAACTCTTTCTACAAGGATCTGATGGGTGTTTCTTCGAGAGGAGGGGCCTCTCTTGCGGCTGACATTTGGGCTGATCAGTGTGTGTCAGATTCAGATAACTCCTTCCTTATCGCTCCATTTTTTATGGTGGACCTTGAGGCCTTGGGTTTGTTCCTGATGGATGTAACGAATGTTGTGGTGAAAGTGTACCACCTCTGCAGAGTGTCAAACTATTCGAATAGCTCGTCATGATTATGGACATTAGATGGCCATATCTTGTTTGCGTCATATATTTTTAAAATGACTTATGAAATAAACTATGACTTTGACTTGACCACAACAGGGTTGTGAATATGAAAACTAAGTTCCCACTTAGGTGTTGTAAAACCTAAAGTTAGTTTTATTTACTTCTAAACTCAGTTAGAGATAAATCTGTTTTTTTGCAAAATAAACCTAGAGCTTAAGATTCCTACTCGAACTATCTTACTTGTTAGTATTAGCTTGCGAGTACTTAAAGAGTACTCATGGCTTTGTCCCTGGCTATTTCTATGGCCAGAATATGAGGAGGACTACCAGAATGATGGATAGCAGGAAGTCTATGACAACTAGGATCATCTCTCATTGTCAGCATTGCCTGTGACCCAGAAGATGGAGCTTCGACCATGCTACCCTTATTATTATTCCGTTGTGTTGATTGTATTAGGACTGGATCATGAGATCCTTTATTTGTAAGACATGTATTATGGTTTGAAATGGATGATAAACTATGGTACCGATTTGTTATGTCTCGCAAAAATGGTAATCCTGAAATTGCGATGTATGGCATAACAGACATCTGAGATTAAAAATCCGGGTGTTGACAAGGCGGTGGACGACGACGTTGCGAACCTGCCCCCGGAGTACCGCGAGGTGCTGGCGCGGGGCTACGACAAGGACGCCTTCACTGAGCAGGCCATCGCGGCCAGCGTGCGGGAGGAGGAAGCCCAGTGGGTCGGCTTTGAGGAAGCCGTCCAACTCACCGGCATGGTGGCGCAGACGAACGCCTAGTTGCCTCCACCGTTGCCGCTGCCGAGATGGACACCTCTGATCGCGCGAGAGGTGCGGATGGAGCCGGCGCACCTCCCGCACGGTTGGACGACGTGGCCTGTGCGAACGATCAATCCACCTGCGCCCGCTTCGGCCCTACCACCGCCCAAACTCTGTACGCCGCCGGAGTACATTGACCTCGACACGTAGATGGACTAGGCGGCGCCAGCGCGAAGATCGATAGCTAGGATAGGCTAGTTTAAATTCTGTTTTTTATTTTAAATGTAAATTAGTATGAACTTTGCCGGTTGGTTTATATTTGAATTCATAAAAAAAAATGACGTACTCAAGTCGAATAAATAAATCGCGTCGCTTAGCGTGGTTGGTGCTGTCCTCCCGGTATAAAAAAACGGAATTGCTAATTCTCAGGCGCCTGAGAATTAGTTAAGTCTCAGTCACCTAATACACTGTTGGATCTCTGCTTTATGTTCAGCGCAAATCAGCTTGTTTTTCCTGTTGAGTTGTCGGGCGTGCGTTGCTTCTGCGCTGTACCCGCGCGCCCTGCATGTCGCTGTGTGCTGCGTATATGTATTTTAGTGGGCTCTTTTCTATGGGCTGGTCACCTATCGGTGAGTTTGTTTTTCCTGTTTTTTTCTTATTTCTTTTTTGTGGTTGTTTTTCTTGCTGGTATTTATTTTGTTTTCTTTTCCTCAGATGGAATTTTAAGATTAGGTTAATTGTTTGAGTAATCAAGTTTCATTTGAGTTTTAATTTTTTTATTTTTCTTTGTTGGTTGTATTTTCTTTTTTTTTTGTTTTTTCCTCTCCAAATTATATAGTTGTCGTTTGTTTTACTGCTAGGTAGAAATTTAAATTGTAAACTTTTTACTAGATTGATTTAACTTTCAATTAGTAACATGTACTTCCTCTGTTTTTATAATATAATATGTTTTTAGCTTTTTAAATGTGTAGATTCGAAGTGAACCTACACTTTAAAATTGGTCTAGACACACTCTTTTAGAAGCAGATTGGCATTTTAATCGTAGATGAGACTTTTTTAAAAATTTGTGTTGGGCTTTTTTCCTTTTCGTCAAGCCAGCTATGTCTTGGTTGTTATTTTTTAAAGCCAGATGCAATAATTTAACCCGCCGGGAGGGGGCAATTTGCAACCTTTTGCTTGTAATTAAACCCCCACCACGGGGCAGTTTCTCCCGAGGGCCAGTTTCAACTTGCTTGTAACTGAGCACCCGTTAGGAGGGGACATTTGCAACTTGCTTGTAATTGGGCCCCCGCAGTGTCCTAGTTGCAACTTGATTCTAACTGGCCTACCGTCGGTTCCCCGTCGGGGCCCCATTTGCAACTTGATTGCAAATGAGAACCCATCAGGGGGGCATTTTGGAACTTGCTTATAATTTGAGCCCACGGCGGCTCCCAGTTGCAACTTGATTGCAACTGAGAACCCGTCGGGGTAGGGCAATTTGCAACTTGTTTGTAATTGGGCCCCCGTTGGGTCCCAGTTGCAACTTGATTGCAACTGAGAACCCGCCGGGTAGGGCCATTTGCATCCTGTTTGTAATTGGGCCCTCGTTGGGTCCCAGTTGTAACTTTATTGTAACTGACCTACTGTTGGTTCTCCGCCGAGGGGCCAGTTGCAACTTGCTTGTAACTGAGCACCCGTTAGGAGGAGGGCATTTGCAACCTTTTCTCTTGTAATTGAGCCCCCGCTGTGTCCTAGTTGCAACTTGATTGTAACTGACCTCCCGTCGGTTACCCGCCGAGGGCCAGTTGCAACTTGATTGCAACTAAGAACCCGTTCGGGGAGGGCCATTTGCAACTTGTTTGTAGTTTGAGTCCTCGCCGAGGGTCAGTTGCAACTTGATTGTAACTGACCTACTACCGGTTCCCCGCGAAGGGGCCAGTTTCACCTTGCTTGTAATTGAGCACCCGTCAGGAGGAAGACATTTGCAACTTTTTTCTTGTAATTGAGCCCCCGCCGTGTCGTAGTTGCAACTTGATTGTAACTGAACTCCCGTCGGTTCCCCATCGAGGGGCCAGTTGCAACTTGATTGTAACTGAGAACCCGTAGGGGGACGGGCATTTTGCAACTTGTTTGTAATTGTGCCCCCATCGGGTCTCAGTTGCAACTTGATTATAACTGACCTACTGTCGTTTTCACGCCAGGGGCTAGTTGCAACTTGATTGCAACTGAGAACCCGTCGGTAGGAGGGAATTTGCAACCTTTTGCTTGTAGTTGAGCCCCCGTGTCCTATTTGCAACTTGATTGTAACTGACCTCCTGTCGATTCCCCGTCGAGGAGCCATTTTTAACTTGCTTGTAACTGAGCATCCATCGGGAGGGGGGCATTTGCAACTTTTTGCTTGTAATTAGGCCCCCGTCGGCAAATTGATTGTAATTGACCTCCTGTTGGTTCCCCGCCGAGGGGCCAGTTACAACTTGATTGCAACTGAGAACCATTCGGGAGGAGGGCATTTGCAACTTTTTGCTTGTAACTGAACCCCCGCCGTGTCCTAGTTGCAACTTGATTGTAACCGACCTCCCGTCGGTTACCCGCCGAGGGGCCAGTTGCAACTTGATTGCAACTGAGAACCCGTCGGGGAGGGGCATTTACAACTTGTTTGTAATTGGGACCCCGCCGGGTCCCAGGTGCAACTTGATTATAACTGACCAAGTGTCGGTTCCACGTCGAGCGGATAGTTGCAACTTGATTGCAACTGAGAACCTGTAGGTGGAGGGGCATTTTGCAACTTGTTTGTAATTGGGCCCCAGTCAGGTCCCAGTTTTCCCGCCGGTTCCTCGCCAAGGGGTCAATTACAACTTGATTGCAACTGAGAACCCGTCGGAAGGAGGGCATTTGCAACTTTTGGCTTGTAATTGAGCCCCCGTCGTGTCCCAGTTGCAAATTGATTGTGACTGATCTCCCGTCGGTTACACGCCGAGGGGCCAGTTGCAACTTGATTGCACCTGAGAACATCGAGGAGGGGCATTTGCAACTTGTTTGTAATTAGGACCCCGTCCGGTCCTAGTTGCAACTTTATTGTAACTGACCTAGTGTCATTTCCACGCCGAGGGGCCAGTTTCAACTTGCTTGTAATTGAGCACCCGTTAGGAGGAGGGAATTTGCAACTTTTTGTTTATAATTGAGCCCCCGTCGTGTCCCAGTTGCAACTTGATTGTAACTAACCTCCCGTCGGTTCCCCGCCGAGTGGCTAGTTGCAACTTGATTGCAACTGAGAACCCATCAGGGGAGGGGCAATTGCAACTTACATGTAACTGAGCCTACCGGGGGCCTAGTTGCAACTTGCTTGTAACTGGGGAACCGCAGAGGGGGCCATTTGCAACTTGATTGCAAGTGGGGGACCCTGTCGGCGGGCAGTTGCAACTTGCTTGTAACTGAGAACTTGTCGGGGAAGGAGGGCAATTTTGAAATTTGGTTATAACTGAGCACCTGTCAAGGAGGGGCAGTTGCAACTTACTTGTAACTGAGCCCGCTGGGACCCAATTGCAACTTGCTTGTAACTAAGACACTTTCGAATTGTTTTTCCATTTGTCTTGTTAGACTCTGGTCATACAAAGTGGCTAAATAAGAGTCGTGTATATTGATGTTCACTTTGACAAGAAAGGGTTCCTAAGGATACAATAATAGGTTAAATAAAAGGAAAAAACATAGTTATTTTTATACAATGATGTCTACGTTATAAACATTCGTGATATTTTTTAAAAAATATAATGATTTTTTCATATTTTTTTATCATATTTAATTAGACTGTGTTCAGCACATAACTTTTTATGCAACTATTATGTATGGGACCAAAATGTCAGTGGTCTTTTAGACACCTAGGATATTGGGTGCTAGCTAGCCAAAGAGATAATGTACATGCATATTTCGAAATCGCGGTCCTAGGAGATAGAAATGGAGACAACGAACAGACGAAGGGGGAGACGGAAGAGAAAGGAGGAAGACTCCTCAATGGGTGCAATAGCGGTGACTGCAATGGGCGCACCCGTGGCGGCGGCGACGACGGTGGTGACCGAGGCACGCGTGCAGGCAAAGGGTGTCCAAGCAGAGCGCGTGCCGGTGGCGACTAGTGAGGGCACTGGCGGCTACCATAGAGGGAGCTTGGGAGGCGAGCGCGGCGGGCGTGCGAGCGGCAATAGCGAGTACACTCTCCTCGGAGCTCCTGCAGCTGTCGGCGAGCAAAGCCGCATCCCCTGGTACTTTTCCGCTCAAATCCCATAATCTTACATTTCGTCACACTTGCGCTACCATTATCGATCTCGCCTCGGTTTTAATTGCAAAATCAAACTAGATTTGTAGGCTGTTAGGGTGGATCATGCAATTGACTGCATATTGTTCATGTTATGTGAGACATTCGTCCGGAATTTTGGGTGATAGCGGATGATTACGGTCAGCGATTTTGAGAATATTAATTTGTATTCTCTTTTCTAAGTTGTCTTTTCTAACTTAAATCAATTTGCAATTTATTACAACTAAGTCTTCAAAAAAATTCTTGCACAAATATTTAACATGATTTTTTGCAAATAATCTACAAGAAATAAGATATTTTTATATATTAATTATATTTTAACATGAAGACAACTTTATTTGTGAGACCATTTTTTACACGGATGTACTGTTTTTAGCCTGCGTGTCCATTTTGCACTATTTCAAAATTGAAGTGGTAGGAGTAAGAGAGGGACGGACACATAGAGGAAAAGGAAGAGCGACGTAAGGTGACTGAGATTTAACTTAAATCTCAGTCGCCTGAGATGTATGCACGCCCATAAAAAAAACGTACACGATCGATCCGACGGAGATGCCCTCATCCTCATGCGCAGCCGAGGCCAATAGCGCCCAAATCCGTCTCGCCACGTGTTCATTCGCCGCGTCTCCTTCCGGCCCGTAAGGGATCTCTCCTGCGGCCGCGATCATTCTGTCCCGCAATCACCCGTGCCGTGTGTGCGAACGCGTAAAAAGATGATGGCAGATAGGAGTCCACACGAACGAACGCACGCACGCACGCGCCAGTACGGTGGTATCTTTTCCGTCCGGTGGCGGTGCACTTTCGCGTGTTTATTACGGTGGCCGATTTCCCGTTGAAAGTTGGACGGCTTTTCCTCCCTTCTGACCTCCTTGCTTTGGCTCGAGCGGAGCCACGCGCACGCGTAACTCGTTGCGTCGGATATGGTCACGCAGAAAACGTTCACGCGTGCGCGGCACAGCTTGCACTTGTGAATTTTCAGAGGGGAATTTCCGTCACGATCGAGAACCTGAGCATCAAGCCGCAAACAAATATGTTCTTAATCTTAATGTGGTACCAATAATAACCTGCTAATTAGGACTTAATTAGGAGGAGTACATGATTAGCCGGGAATCAGCGAGTCAGTGAATAAAAGTCTGTTCAGGCAAGGACATACAGTAGTACAGCGGTTGTACGTGACCTAGTAGTACGCTGCGAGAGCGACTGGACTCCTAATTCGTACCTTAACCCCGACCAAATGTGGTCTAATTAATCGCTGCCACTTGCAAACACATCCCCTGAAAACGGCGGCCGGCGTATGAAAATCCGGTGGTGACGTGCTCACTGCCGAGTGCGTCGGCGGCTGGCTGCCGGGCCCGTCTAACTCGCCATACGATAGTGTACCGTACGCTGTATTTTTTGTTGTTGATATTCTACTGTACTCCGTCTCCGTGTTGTTTTTACCGATTGCTGAGTACAGTAATAAAGCAGTGTGTTTTTATTGCCTGGAGAAATAAATCGTTTTCCTAGGAGTACTACATTTGGAAAGAACACAATGATGACGTGGCAGTAGACCAGACTACACTACTCCCTCCTTCGCGGTTTGCAGGTCGCTCTATAAAAATCTCACGGACCTAGACGTGAACGTATTGGCTGAAAACTCTCGCAAAACTGTGAC
Source organism: Avena longiglumis (assembly GCA_030063025.1). NCBI lineage: Eukaryota > Viridiplantae > Streptophyta > Magnoliopsida > Poales > Poaceae > Avena > Avena longiglumis. The sequence continues at coordinate 63,448,867 of CP125979.1, read as the reverse complement.
GAACGACTGTTTTCATCACGCTGCTTTGATATTAGTATGAATCTACGCCCCTGCTTCCGCCGTTTATAAATATAAAATATTTTAATTTTATAGAATAAATATTCTAGACGTCTTTTAGCGTATAAGTTCATTCTTTTTTTAAGGGAAACAGTTAGAACACTGTCCCGCTGCAATCTATATTCGACTCACAAAAATAAAACGTTTTATATTTTAAAAGAAAAGAGAGAGTACTAGCTCGAACGATGTGTCACAACAACCGGCTCTTGTTTGATACTCCGTCGGTCAGAAGATGGGAATGGAAATGAGACGGTGACTCCGCGCAATTAGGACGCTGGAACGAGATAAATAAAAGGACACTAAGTTGAACGTAGAAAAATTTCGCGGCAATGATGCAAATCTCTTTTCGCGGTCAAACTCAAGTATATCCTCATAGTCGTAGCTTCTGTGGGAATTTCAGATCAGTACTACGATTTGACCGATCTCAAGGCAAAAGATTTGGCTTGCCTTGATTCATTGACTGACTAAGAAGAAGAGTTAGAAGCAAAATCGAAACCAATGTCTTCTCTTGAGTCAAGTTAGAAGCTTAACTGTCGGTGTTCACAGTTGAAAAACACTCGGTATTTTGATGCCCGAAAATTAGTCTTTTGTTTTATCCCGTGAGTGGCTTGTAACTTAAACTTTGAACCTCATTTGACCTATCTTGTTTGTGCAAATCATAACATCTAGAGAACCGAGTCAGACACAGTCACACGGCTTCAACTAGCCTTTTTTAATCTATTCCCAGTTAACATTTTAGATCCGCCTATGTACATCTTCACTGCTGACAGATATAATAAAAAGACCTAAGATACTCGTCATGGTGGTGCCACTTGTGTGATCAAGTGTGCCAACTGCATAAACAAACAGCAAAGACGAGAAGAAGAAATTGCCTTTCGTGGATGGACCGAAAGCTAGAGAAGAGGCAATATTCAACTAAGTATGCCAAGGTTTTCACGTCGGCTAGAAACACAAAGCGGTGCATTTGCAAATCCCGATGCTTCCAAAGCCTAGGATGTATGTCCGTTGGAAGTTCTAAAATGCATATGCTTCTAGCAACATTGCAAAAAGAGTCTCAACTACGTGCAAAAAAGTTGTCTACTTTGTTATAGGATCTATGCTAATATGAACCTATCGATGTGTATGGTATACTCGGCACCGGGTGCACACGATGGGTTCTTTGCTGACTTATGATCAAGTTCTGTCTCTCTTCTCATGCTTAAATTTATGCACCCGCGTGGCATTTTTTTTGTCATGTGGTGCAACAACCGTTCAATTGATGCTTTTAAGAAGTTCATGTGCTCTTGTGAGAATCCCGCCTTCAATGTAGTAGCTCCATGATAGACATTATATTATGGTTGTATTGACACGTCACATTTTGAGATATATTTTCCATTCGATATCTCAAGTCACGTTGTTGAAACAAGATGAAATGGGACTATGCAACAATAATCTTTGCAATAAACTCCATGAATAAATGTAACTAGTTAAAATCTCTGTCCAACTATCGCTATCTGATGGTGAAAGAGTATTCAAAGTAGTCGGCAGATGGTATACGGTTCCATCGCCGCCTGGACTCCAATGAACCATCATATCCTTTCGCTAGACACCTAGCAAGGCAACGAGCCAGCGAAATGCAGCTTTTTCGCTCTTAGAGCAGCCGTCTGCCGAAGTTGTAATTTCTACATTACTCTCTCTATTTCATATTAATCTGCATAGCGTTTTGCGTTAGTGTCCCCTCTTCTCTAAACTTATGAAACCGAAAACACAAGGACGACCGGAATTGGTCGTTTCCCATTAGGTTCGGAATCATGAGCTATCGGCCAATCCTGGTTATCATTGTGTTTTCAGTGTCATAAATTTGGAGTAGATGGGGAGCACACCGAAGCACACATCATCTGCATATTAGATTTAGTCAAATCTAAGTTTCTCCCTCCGTTCACTAATGTAATACCTTTTAGAAATTTTAAAGTAGACTAGATTCGAACTAAAGAAGGATGACCCAAAATATAAATGTGTGCACATACATGCATTTCTGAAAAAAAATCTAGAAGACCTTACATTAGGGAACGGATGGGAGTTTTGTTTAACTAACTATGTTTCAAAACGACAACAAAGACCTATCAGACATATATGCTCATACACATGCAATTAGAATTTTCATGGGTATCTGATGATGCCACTTGCAGGTTCATGTTTTTATGCACCGACCCATCTAAGACCTTCACCTGTAAAAAATACTTAAAATACTAGTTTCCATGGGAGGCTGTCACGTGAAGGATCAAACAAAATCGTCCCCGGTAGATGGCAACAATGTTTGGGACCAGCTGCCAGTAGATGCATCAAATCATGCGCGTCGCTTGACTTTTGTTCGCGTTCATACTAGCTTCGTGCTAATTTCAGATTTGAACTACCGTTCAATTTGGTCGATCTGGTCCAGCTGTTTCAGGTTTGGGTTGGCTAATCAGGTGCCCAACCATCACACACCGACCAATTGATGAATAAATCGCAACATATTTTATTATTTCTGGTACATCACCCTGTTTTTAATCATGAATTAGCTGGGCCATACTCATTGAGCTTTCCTTTGCAAATGTAACACAATCATTTTAAGCTAAGTTACACTGAGTACTACTAGTAGTGTAACGTGGATGTTTCCTAAAAGTGCACAACGTTAAATTACTTGAAGAATTGGTATCGACCACATTGATTTCAAGTACTCCCTCTTTTGGAACACGGACCACCGACCCCGCCAACTAGGGCGACGAAGTTGCCCCCACCCTCCAGCCGCCTGGTCCTCCCCTCCTCCCCTCCTCCCCCTCCCCCCGTCGCCACCGCCGGTAGGGGTCGTCGGGCAAAGCCATGGCGGCGGTGGCCTGCTTCTCCCCGCGTCATGGGTCGGGTCGGGGCTCCTCTCTCCATGGCAAGCGGTGCTCCTAGGATGGTTCTGGTCCGGCTTGCTGGGTGAAGACGGTGGTGGCGTTGCGGGGCGGCGGGGTTGTGCTGCATCTCTGCCCCGACCAAGACCTAGGCATCTCGGCCCCAGATGGGCTTGGGCGTGCCAGAGCACGATGGTTGTGGAGTTCTCTGTAGGCGGCGACAGCGAATAGCGGTTTGGGTACGGCGGCGCTGTGCCCCGCCTATTGCAGCATGGCGTATAGGGCTTTACGGGCCCATCTGGACCCGGCCGGGCCTGCTTGGCCTGGTGTGCCCTATCTGCTCTGTTTGGTCAACGACTGCCGAGAGGCGGTGTGGGTGGGTTCCTCCCGCGGGCTGCTAAGCTGTTGTCGCTTGGTCCGGCGATCTCGTGTACCTCCATTGTTCAGGCCACACGCTAGTGTCCACAAAGAGACAGTGATGGTGGCACGTTCTTGTGGAAGGCGAAGGTGGGTGGTGGTGCTCCGTTGTGCCGGTTTTTTTTTTGTGTGGGCGTAGGTCGGGAGAAATCTTTGTTGTCTCGTTCGACCCTGATGCGGTGCCGCCTTCGAGTGGCACCTTTCCTTCCCAGTGGGAGTCTTGGGAATCTTGTGTCCCCACTTTACTCTGAGTGTCGGGGGAAACCCTAGGACTATGGTCCGGGCAGGAACACCGTGTCGACGGTGCTTCCCTCTGTGAAGGTGCTGCTTGGTACTCGACGCATCAGGGCGCTTGTAGCGTGGTGGGACAACATCGGTGGGCGCAGCAGTAGCGGGTCATCATCATTTCATCGATTCGCCAGTTTCTCCATTTCTTTTCTTTTGGGGGCATGTTGTTGCTGCTACCCAGCATTTCTGTTGGATCGAACTTATGTATCGGTGCGATTGCTATATTAATATAGCGAGACAAAAGACTATTTCAAGAGAAACTACTCGAAGAAACTGCGCTTCACTACAGGAATGGCCAGATGCGCCGACGGCCGTCAGCTACGCCGACGGCCAAACGTCGGGGCCGTCGGCGTAGCACCGCGCCAGGCCAGCCCAAATGGCCAGCCCTCGGCGTAGCCAAGCCGTCGGCGTAGTGGCGGCCCTCGGCGTAGCAAGCGGACGCGTGGCACATGTCGGGTAGCACGGACGGCGCGCTAACGGTGCCGTCGGTTAGGCCGACGGCGACCCTCGGCATAGCATACGCCGACGGCCACCCTCGGCGTACGACAACGTCTGGATGGTCACCCTCGGCGTAGCCTTCTCTATTTTTCATATATTTTGTATTTGCATCAATTATTTATATATTTTTTTATTAATTGGATAATTTCGTACCCTCTGAATAGCAGTCTACACGTCCACATGAAATGTCGTTGCGAATCTACTCACACCCCGAGAAATTTCTATATGTTTGTAAGTGTTATTATCGCATGTGGTTCTCAATAGCACTCACCACGACCACATGAAGTGCTTGCATGGGTCCCCCCTCGCGTGCATGCGCTCTAACCTAGAGGCGGAGGTTCCGTACCCGTATGAGGGTGGAATCTCCCCGTCGAGGTGAAACCGGGTAGGATAGTTCCCCAACTTGTGAACCAACATGGTTTGACATCACCCTATGACCTAAACAAAAACAAAACAAGAGAGAGCTACGCCGGGCTACCCCTGTCAGAGGAACGTCTAGGGGGGTAGACGATCCGAGTGTGCACAGAGATCAGGGTTTCGCCGGAGGAAGACCACGAGAACATTGGAATGAGATGAAAACTTGCATGTGCCCCTAGCATATGTGTGTGTGTGGGTGTGGTGAGAGGTTGGTATATATAGGTGCTTGCACGTGTCCCCCCTCGCGTGCATGCGCTCTAACCTAGAGGCGGAGGTTCCGGACCCGTATGAGGGTGGAATCTCCCCGTCGAGGTGAAACCGGGTAGGATAGTGCCCCAACTTCTGAACCAACATGGTTTGACATCACCCTATGACCTAAACAAACACAAAACAAGAGAGAGCAACGCCGGGCTACCCCTGTCAGAGGAACGTCTAGGGGGTAGACGATCCGAGTGTGCATAGAGATCAGGGTTTCGCCGGAGGAAGACCACGAGAACATTGGAATGAGATGAAAACTTGCATGTGCCCCTAGCATATGTGTGTGTGGGTGTGGTGAGAGGTTGGTATATATAGGTGCTTGCATGTGTCCCCCTCACGTGCATGCGCTCTAACCTAGAGGCGGAGGTTCCGGACCCGTATGAGGGTGGAATCTCCCCGTCGAGGTGAAACCGGGTAGGATAGTGCCCCAACTTGTGAACCAACATGGTTTGACATCACCCTATGACCTAAACAAACACAAAACAAGAGAGAGCTACGCCGGGCTACCCCTGTCAGAGGAACGTCTAGGGGGGTAGACGATCCGAGTATGCACAGAGATCAGGGTTTCGCCGGAGGAAGACCACGAGAACATTGGAATGAGATGAAAACTTGCATGTGCCCCTAGCATATGTGTGTGGGTGTGGTGAGAGGTTGGTATATATAGGTGCTTGCATGTGTCCCCCCTCGCATGCATGCGCTCTAACCTAGAGGCGGAGGTTAGGACCCGTATGAGGGTGGAATCTCCCCGTCGAGGTGAAACCGGGTAGGATAGTGCCCCAACTTGTGAACCAACATGGTTTGACATCACCCTATGACCTAAACAAACACAAAACAAGAGAGAGCTACGCCGGGCTACCCCTGTCAGAGGAACGTCTAGGGGGGTAGGCATCCGAGTGTCTTGAGAGATCAGGGTTTCGCCGGAGGAAGACCACGAGAACATTGGAATGAGATGAAAACTTGCATGTGCCCCTAGCATATGTGTGTGTGGGTGTGGTGAGAGGTTGGTATATATAGGTGCTTGCATGTGTCCCCCCTCGCATGCATGCGCTCTAACCTAGAGGCGAAGGTTCCGGGCCCGTATGAGGGTGGAATCTCCCCGTCGAGGTGAAACCGGGTAGGATAGTGCCCCAACTTGTGAACCAACATGGTTTGACATCAACCTATGACCTATACAAACACAAAACAAGAGAGAGCTACGCCGGGCAACCCCTGTCAGAGGAACGTCTAGGGGGGTAGACGATCCAAGTGTGCACACAGATCAGGGTTTCGCCGGAGGAAGACCACGAGAACATTGGAATGAGATGAAAACTTGCATGTGCCCCTAGCATATGTGTGTGTGGGTGTGGTGAGAGGTTGGTATATATAGGTGCTTGCATGTGTCCCCCCTCGCGTGCATGCGCTCTAACCTAGAGGCGGAGGTTCCGGACCCGTATGAGGGTGGAATCTCCCCGTCGAGGTGAAACCGGGTAGGATAGTGCCCCAACTTGTGAACCAACATGGTTTGACATCACCCTATGACCTAAACAAACACAAAACAAGAGAGAGCTACGCCGGGCTACCCCTGTCAGAGGAACGTCTAGGGGGGTAGACGATCCGAGTGTGCACAGAGATCAGGGTTTCGCCGGAGGAAGACCACGAGAACATTGGAATGAGATGAAAACTTGCATGTGCCCCTAGCATATGTGTGTGTGGGTGTGGTGAGAGGTTGGTATATATAGGTACTTGCACGTGTCCCCCCTCGCGTGCATGCGCTCTAACCTAGAGGCGAAGGTTCCGGACCCGTATGAGGGTGGAATCTCCCCGTCGAGGTGAAATCGGGTAGGATAGTGCCCCAACTTGTGAACCAACATGGTTTGACATCACCCTATGACCTAAACAAACACAAAACAAGAGAGATCTACGCCGGGCTACCCCTGTCAGAGGAACGTCTAGGGGGGTAGACGATCCGAGTGTGCATAGAGATCAGGGTTTCGCCGGAGGAAGACCACGAGAACATTGGAATGAGATGAAAACTTGCATGTGCCCCTAGCATATGTGTGTGTGTGGGTGTGGTGAGAGGTTGGTATATATAGGTGCTTGCATGTGTCCCCCCTCGCATGCATGCGCTCTAACCTAGAGGCGAAGGTTCCGGCCAGATGAGGGTGGAATCTCCCGTCGAGGTGAAACCGGTAGGATAGTGCCCCAACTTGTGAACCAACATGGTTTGACATCACCCTATGACCTAAACAAACACAAAACAAGAGAGAGCTACGCGGCTACCTCGCCGAGGAACGTCTAGGGGGGTAGACGATCCGAGTGTGCACAGAGATCAGGGTTTCGCCGGAGGAAGACCACGAGAACATTGGAATGAGATGAAAACTTGCATGTGCCCCTCGAATATGTGTGTGTGGGTGTGGTGAGAGGTTGGTATATATAGGTGCTTGCATGTGTCCCCCCTCGCGTGCATGCGCTCTAACCTAGAGGCGAAGGTTCCGGGCCCGTATGAGGGTGGAATCTCCCCGTCGAGGTGAAACCGGGTAGGATAGTGCCCCAACTTGTGAACCAACACGGTTTGACATCACCCTATGACCTAAACAAACACAAAACAAGAGAGAGCTACGCCGGGCTACCCCTGTCAGAGGAACGTCTAGGGGGGTAGACGATCCAAGTGTGCACAGAGATCAGGGTTTCGCCGGAGGAAGACCACGAGAACATTGGAATGAGATGAAAACTTGCATGTGCCCCTAGCATATGTGTGTGTGGGTGTGGTGAGAGGTTGGTATATATAGGTGCTTGCATGTGTCCCCCCTCGCGTGCATGCGCTCTAACCTAGAGGCGGAGGTTCCGGACCCGTATGAGGGTGGAATCTCCCCGTCGAGGTGAAACCGGGTAGGATAGTGCCCCAACTTGTGAACCAACATGGTTTGACATCACCCTATGACCTAAACAAACACAAAACAAGAGAGATATACGCCGGGCTACCCCTGTCAGAGGAACGTCTAGGGGGGTAGACGATCCGAGTGTGCACAGAGATCAGGGTTTCGCCGGAGGAAGACCACGAGAACATTGGAATGAGATGAAAACTTGCATGTGCCCCTAGCATATGTGTGTGTGGGTGTGGTGAGAGGTTGGTATATATAGGTGCTTGCATGTGTCCCCCCTCGCATGCATGCGCTCTAACCTAGAGGCGAAGGTTCCGGGCCCGTATGAGGGTGGAATCTCCCCGTCGAGGTGAAACCGGGTAGGATAGTGCCCCAACTTGTGAACCAACATGGTTTGACATCAACCTATGACCTAAACAAACACAAAACAAGAGAGAGCTACGCCGGGCAACCCCTGTCGGGAGGCGTCTAGGGGGTAGGCGATCCAAGTGTGCCAGAGATCGTGGTTTCACGAGGAAGACCACGAGAACATTGGAATGAGATGAAAACTTGCATGTGCCCCTAGCATATGTGTGTGTGGGTGTGGTGAGAGGTTGGTATATATAGGTGCTTGCATGTGTCCCCCCTCGAGTGCATGCGCTCTAACCTAGAGGCGGAGGTTCCGGACCCGTATGAGGGTGGAATCTCCCCGTCGAGGTGAAACCGGGTAGGATAGTGCCCCAACTTGTGAACCAACATGGTTTGACATCACCCTATGACCTAAACAAACACAAAACCAGAGAGAGCTACGCCGGGCTACCCCTGTCAGAGGAACGTCTAGGGGGGTAGACGATCCGAGTGTGCACAGAGATCAGGGTTTCGCCGGAGGAAGACCACGAGAACATTGGAATGAGATGAAAACTTGCATGTGCCCCTAGCATATGTGTGTGTGGTGAGAGGTTGGTATATATAGGTGCTTGCATGTGTCCCCCCTCGCATGCATGCGCTCTAACCTAGAGGCGAAGGTTCCGGACCCGTATGAGGGTGGAATCTCCCCGTCGAGGTGAAACCGGGTAGGATAGTGCCCCAACTTGTGAACCAACATGGTTTGACATCACCCTATCACCTAAACAAACACAAAACAAGAGAGAGCTACGCCGGGCTACCCCTGTCAGAGGAACGTCTAGGGGGGTAGACGATCCGAGTGTGCACAGAGATCAGGGTTTCGCCGGAGGAAGACCACGAGAACATCAGAATCAGATGAAAACTTGAATGTGTACCTAGCATATGTGTGTGAGTTTGGTGAGAGGTTGGTATAGGTGCGTGCATGTGTCCCCCCTCGCATGCATGCGCTCTAACCTAGAAGCGAAGGTTCCGGACCCGTATAAGGGGGAATCTCCCCGTGGAGGTGAAACCGGGTAGGATAGTGCCCCAACTTGTGAACCAACATGGTTTTACATCACCCTATGACCTAAACAAACACAAAACAAGAGAGAGATACGCCGGGCTACCCTTGTGAGAGAAACGTCTAGGGGGGTAGGCGATCCGAGTGTGCACAGAGATCGTGGTTTGTGGGAGGAAGACCACGAGAACATTGGAATGAGATGAAAACTTGCATGTGCCCCTAGCATATGTGTGTGTGGGGTGTGGTGAGAGGTTGGTATATATAGGTGCTTGCATGTGTCCCCCTCGTGCATGCGCTCTAACCTAGGCGGAGGTTCCGGACCCGTATGAGGGTGGAATCTCCCCGTCGAGGTGAAACCGGGTAGGATAGTGCCCCAACTTGTGAACCAACATGGTTTGACATCACCCTATGACCTAAACAAACACAAAACAAGAGAGAGCTACGGGCTACCCCGCATGAGGAACGTCTAGGGGGGTAGACGATCCGAGTGTGCACAGATCAGGGTTTCGCCGGAGAAAGATATAGGGGTAGCCCACGTCTAGGGTTTGCTGTCAAAACAAGCACAAGACGAAATAAAAAAGTATATAGTAATAATATATTATAATTTTTATATTAGTAGACACCTTGTATAATTTTTATATTTGTGCTTGTATAATTTGTTACTAAAAAAAACCTTGCTACGCAGACGGCTGCCCTCGGCGTACGCCTGGCCGTCGGCGTAGCCCTATCCCTTTAGCTACCCCGCGGCCCACCCCGGGCCACTCACACCCACCCTTTACTCTAGCTACCCGTGCCTGACCCCGACCCAGGCCACCACCGCCGCTCGCCCCCGACCCCTCCGCACACCGCTGCCCGCTCGTGCCGCCTCCTCCATCTCCCCCATCCCCGATCCTCGTCCCCGCCTCCTCCTCCCCATCCCGAGCCCGAACCCGCCCTCCTCTTCCACCTCCGCCTCCTCCCATGAGCCTCCTCCCCACGGCCTCCCTCCTCCTCCCGCCGAGCCTCCCTCCTTCCCGAGCGCCGCCGCCTTCCCTTTCCCTTCCCAAGCGCCGCCGCCTCCGCTTTCCCCAGCCACCCTGCCCGCCAAATCCCTCCCAGCCCAGTCGCGCCTCCCAGCTAGATCCTCCCCGCCTCCAGATCCCTCCCCCGCCTCCCCAAGCTCGGCTCCGCCGCCCCGAGCTCGCCTTCGCCCCACAGGTACCTCGTCCACTCCCCTCTTCGGTTTAGGTTTAGGTTTAGAAATATATTGGTACAAATAAAATTGTAATAGTATTGGTACAAATAAAAATATAATAGGTTTAGGTTTAGGTTTAGAAATAGAAATAAAATATATTGGTAGAATATATTGGTAGAATTGTTTAGAAATATAATAGGTTTAGGTTTAGGTTTAAAATGTATTGGTACAAATAGAAATAAAATTGTTTAGAAATAGAATTGGTAGAAATGGGACTAGAAATGGTATGTGAGAAGTAGAATATTTTTTGAATGAGCCTAATTATACATGTTGTGACTAAGGAGTTATCTTTATGTCAATGTACAGACTTTGTAGTGTTTCGGGAGTGACCATCCTTGGCGGACTGACTGTCGTTGCGGGAGATGGTGTAGGTGACACCTCGATTCCGTCTCCGAGTTAAAATCGCCGACCTCGACACTTCGGTTGATCGACTACTTCCTCTCTGCCGAGGGTGAGAATCATTCGCCTCTCTTGTACCTAGGTTTTATTTTGTGTCTAGATCACCAAGTCTGCGCGTCACCTAGGCGTCATCCGGCCGTAAGCGTTCTGGCAATTAATATGCATTAGTGGTCTCGCATATTTTGGACCGTAACGCTTATGGCTTTTATCGGGCAGTCGGCGGATTCGTAGTTGGGTTTGGTTCTCCCTGGCTCTACCTCGATTCGAGACAGGATTTCGGTGGCGCCTCCTCGTTGTTCTCCGGATGCACATCCTCTTGGCTTTTTGTCGAGACGTGTATCGGGAGAGCAGCGGGGAGGTGCTGCCGTAATTCTGCTTGGATCGGGGTAGAACTTACCCAATCTACGGATCCGGCGGCTGGTTAGGATCCTCTTTTCCTATTGGACATGTAGGTTGATGAATGCGTAGAAATATGAAGCATTTAATCTCCTGTTTGATATAAAATGTTATATTTGTTGTTTGTCTCCCAACAAAGTAGAAGAGGATGGCTGATAATGGGTGGATGTACAGTGGCCGTATTAGTGCGACTAATAAAACAGACGATTGGGTACGGAACACTCATTTGTTAGTGAATGAGTTAGCGCGTGGTTCGAAGGCAATTGTTCGGGCACTTTGTCCCTGCGCTCATTGCACTAAGCGTCATCGTCAGGGAAAGGATGACATGTACAAACACCTTCTGCAATATGGGTACATGTCTAACTATGTCACGCAAGTCGACTTTGCTCGGTACGAACGTGATAGAGGTGAGGTGATGCGTCGGCTCAATGGCAATGAGCACGATGGGATTAGAAACATGCTAGATGATCTTATCGATGCCGACCAGCCGAATTCGCCACCTCCACGGGAGGAATCACCAGAACCGGAGGAACCGCTAGAACCGGAGGAACCGGAGCCAACCGCGAAGGCCTTCCTTGATATGATGGCCGCGGCTAAGAGGCCTCTGTACGAGGGTGCAAAGATTTCTCAGCTCGATGCCATCTCTCAGTGTCTAGCCGACAAGTGCCAGTACTCCGCCACCCATTCTCACTTTGAAGCTAATCTGAGAACATGTGGTAACATGTTGCCCGAAGGGCATTGTCTGCCTAAAACCTTTCACGAAACGAAGAAACTCATGAAGGAGCTCAACATGGATTATGAAAAGATAGATTGTTGTCCAAAAGGCTGCCTTTTGTTTTGGAAACAGTTTGAGGGTGACAAGTACTGCTCCATTTGTAAGGCCTCTAGATATGAAGAGATAAAGGGGAAGGATGGTCAGGTGAGGCAGTCGAAGGTCGCTAAGAAGATACTTCGGTATCTCCCATTCATAAAAAGAATCCAGCGACTTTACTTGAGCGAGGAGACTGCCAAACAGATGACGTGGCACAAGAAGGGGAAAAGATACGAGGCAGACGCAGACGGAATAAGATGGGACATCCATCTGATGGTAAGGCATGGAAGAACTTCGATGACAAATACCCCCGGTGGGCAGAAGAGGCTCGGAATGTTAGAATTGCGATAGCAAGAGATGGCTTCAACCCATATGGTATGTCGACGGCCTCGTACAGCTGCTGGCCGGTGTATGTTATTCTTCTCAATCTCCCTCCCGGAGTATTAATGCAACGGAAGACCATGTTTTTGTCGCTGATAATTCCGGACACAGTATCCGGGAAGAACTTGAGTGTCTACATGCACCGATTGTGGATGATTTGAACCACTCTTGGATACGGGACGTTGACATACGACCGAGCATCAAAGAGAAACTTTTGATGAAAGTTTGGTTACAATATACTATGCATGACATGCAGATGCACGCCCTAACGTGCGGATGGTGTACGGTGGTAAGTGGCCATGCCGGTGTCGAGCACCGACTTGAGTTCCTTTGGCTAAAGTCGGGTCGCAAATATGTTGCGTTTGACACGAATCGACGATTACCTCAAAAGAAATCATTCGTTCGAGAAGATAGAAAGAACTTCAAGAAGGGCAAAGTTGTGCATGAAGTAAAGAGGTACCAAAGTTCGAGGTGCGATTGTTGATGCCGAGATACGTGCTCGTGCCCATGGCCGGAACTGGCCATCAATTTGCAGGATATGGTGTGACGCATAATTGGACTCACGTGGCAGCCTTAACGAATCTCGTGTATTACAAGGACCTCGAACTTCCCCATAACATCAATGTGATGCACACCGAAAAGAATGTGGGGGAGTCCATTTTTCACACAGTCCTGAACATTCCTGGGAAGTCAAAGGATAATGTCAAGGCTAGAGTTGATGTTGAGAAGCTTTGTGATAGGAAGAGATTACACATGCAGCCTCAACCGTCTGGAAAAGAATTGGTTCAAGCCGCATGCCTACTACTGCCTTGATAATGTCCAAAAGAAGGAGTCATTTAGGTGGCTCAAATATGTCGTGATGTTTCCTGACGGTTATTGTTCGAATATAAGTAAGGGAGTCAATCTTTTGACGGGACAAGTCAACGGGCTCAAGAGTCACAACTATCATATCTGGATTGGTAGCTGATGCGGTGATGGTTCGAGGTATCTCCCGAAAAAGTATGGCGAGTGCTTGCGGAGTTGAGCCATTTCTTCCGCAACCTCCGTGCTAGCGGATATGTCCTCGTGATTGAGAAGCTGCAAGTTCAGGTCGGAGTTGCTATGCAATTTGGAGATGATCTTTCCAGGCTTCTTTACTCCGATGGCACATCTCATTGTGCACCTCATGAGCGAGGCACTATTGGGGCGGTGCAATTTCGTTGGCAATTTTGTATTGAGAGAGTTTAAGTATATTCAAGGATAAGCGGAAACAAAGCCAAGATTGAAGCATGCATAGCTGAAGCAACATGCCTTCGGAGATGGCGGGCGCGACAACCTACTGGCCCGATGATGTTCCCACTATGCATAACCCGGTCTCTCGTTACAATGTCGACCTGCCCAAGAATGACCCCAATCTCGAACTATTCCAATTTCCCGGTGGCAAGGCCGGTAAAGGACTAAAATATAGGTTGCCGAAGGAAGAGAAGGATTGCATAATGCTCTATGTGCTTATGAACATGAAGGAAGTGGTCGATTTCATTAGGTAAAATGGTGAACACCCTATTTCTCTATGCAGCTAGTAACTCGGTCTCCGTCTAATGCTTATTTTCTCCTTCTTAGCGATTTCACGGATGAGCGATGGCGGGACCGACTGATCCCTCTCCCATGGAGTTGGACACTCTACTGAAAGAGGGTGCTCCCGGAAATAAAAAAAACTTTGTGTCCTGGTTTATGGAAAAAGTAATTTCTAACCTGTCCCTCTTACCTTGCAATATGTGACTTGTCGCTCTTATTCCACGTAACTACTGAACGCAACAAATTCCTCTTGTACCTGTGAGAGCTGATCCCAACGTTGAGATGTCGGATGAGCTGAAATGTGTTTCCCAAGGTTGTATATGATTCGTCATGAAGTATGAGAAGTATGATGTGAATGGGTTTCGCTTCCATACGCAGACGCACTGAAAGGGCGAATGCAAAAGCGGTAAATCTTGGGGTGTTCACCAAAGGCGATTCCCTTGATTACTACGGAAGGTTAGAGAATGTATACGGTGACCTTCAATCGCATTTAATGTCGAACTCAATCTTGTTGTGTTCAAGTGCCACTGGTTTGACCCAAGGGTGGGACGAGAAGTACCCTTCCATTGGGTTAGTTGAAGTTAGGCCTTCAACCACCTATAAGCGAGCCGACGTCTTTGTTGTTGCTCACCAAGCCAACCAAGTTTATTATTTGCCCTACCCATGCCGTAAGCGGAACTCGGGGCTGGGAAGTCGTGTTCCAGGTATCGCCACATGGTAACCTACCGATTCCCTCCGAGGACGATTACAACAACATTAACCCTTTAACGTACGAGGGAATTTTCTATCAAGAGCAAGAGGACTTCGGACACTTTGATTTAGAACCGGTTGATCTTGAGGACCTTGGGAATGATGTAGAAACTCGGGGTGAGTCAGTGGTGAATCTACATGACATAAGTATGCTCGAGAAGCTCCATACCGAGAATGACAACGATGATGAGCCTACACCCTTCGATGAGAATCCAGATTTCTACTCAAAAGATAGTGATAGTGAGAATGAGAATGAGAATGAGAATGAGAATGAGAATGAGAATGAAAATGATAGTGAGTATTTATTTTTTAATGCATTTTATTTTGTCTTTGTGCTTAACTGTTTTCTTAATTGCATTATGCCTTTATTCTTTGTGTATACATTTTATTATGTCTTTGTGCTTAACTGTTTTCTCTTACTTAATGCGGTGATTGAACAATATGAGCGGCAAGGCAACCAGTTCGTCCTTGCTTAATGCTGAAGCAACAGAAGAAAAGTGCTACGGAGTGGGAGACAAAAATCCCAATCCGCGTTACCCGATCTTGCTCTGCTGGCGGAGGACGGGTCGAGGCCGAGGTCGAGGAGGACGAGGGCGAGGCGAGGTGCCACGAGGAGGCGTGGACTTTGACCCACCACCCTCGCTTCAGCGGCGTGGCTCTGAGTTGTTCTGACAGCAGCCTTCGGGGCCGAGAGGGAGGCAGAGTCCGAGAGGGGCGAGGACCGAGAGAGGCGGGGACCGATCTGAGGCGGACACTAGCCGCGAGTTGGTGGGGCCTAAGAAATTGCGGAATCGTGGGGAATCGGAGTCCCACGAGAAGTTTGAGCCTAGGACTCGGGAGGAAAGCCCTTATTATTCAGATGGCCTTGAGTAAGTGTACTAATTTGGCAATTGAAAACATTTTATTTCATGTTGGTCATAAATAATTATTGTGTACTAACGTTTATTATTGTGCAGCAATTGGACATTTCCTCGGGAAGCCTCGCCTTCCTAACAGCCTTGTTGGAGCTCGATTAGGAAGTTCTGGCCGGCTATCACATTAACCACGAGGGTGACGAAGCTAGCTACCACTTGGGCGGACTACGGACTACCGTGTCCGGGCTTTTCGACAGTTGATCTTGTCATCACCAAGTTTTGGGTAAGGCATATTTCTCGAGTTATGTTCATAATTGATGACCCCACCGTGCTAACTCATGACTCTTATGCATGATTGAAGTGCTTTTACCGTGTGGCCGAGGAGGACCAGGAGAAGGCGCAGAGGACTTTGCTTGGGGCTTGTGTGAAGTTGACCCCCAGATGTGGTACAACAAGAAGGTCATGGCCGCTAGCCACTTCTAGGCTGACAGGGGCGTGAGGGTCAGGAAGGAAGACATTGTCGGTAGGAACCCTAATCCTGAGTACTCGATGACGCCAGAAGAGTACATGTCGGTGAGTAAAATGTCAATGAGATTCTACATTGCTTCTAAGTTGCCATTGCATTGTCTGGAGTTGAGTATTGCATTTTCAGGTTATCCCCGATTGGGCCGAGCCGCATCGACTCGCATGGGAGGAGCTGGTTAGGGGCAGGTGGCTCGAGAAGACGAGGAGTTTGCAGCCTTATCGAGGCGGAACGCGGATAACCGAGGCGATGGTGGAACGCACCGCGGAAACCGCAACTTTGACCGCTTCAAGGGAAGGTGGTACATATATACATGGAACGACTGCGTGCATTTACCTTATGTTTGTACTTCATATGCATAATATTTTCTTTACGCGATACTGTGGCCGAGGCACAACCCGGCGGTGATTCATGGCGTCGCCGTCTATGAGATGATGCGGAAGAAGCCCAATTACTCGGGCCTCAACCCTCGTTGCCCGTGTACTTGCACCGCCGTAAGCGACTTGGGAACTACTGAGACGATGGTGAAGGCTCGTCACCCCATGTGGATGACCCCATTCACGCGGAGATCGACGAGGAGTCGTTGGTCTGTCGGGCACGGATTGCAGCATGGGCGCCTCAAGATTCTGAATAAGAAGGTCAAGCCTACCCTCGGACGAGCTTGGCCGTCTCAAGGCTACCTACCCCGCCGATGGCCCCCCTATCCCGCCTCATGGCCAGCCTCGTCGCTCCGCCGAGGATGTAAGTTTTTCTCGTTTTCATCATCTTTATGACTTTTGTTCCTGCATGGCTAACCGCTGACGAGATTCCTTGTATTTGAAATTGTAGCTTTGAGTTAGGCGGCCTACGATGCCGCTTATGAGGAATATCGTGGCCTTCGGCATCGGGAGGCGAATGCGATCTACATGCAATACGTAAATGTAAATCCAAACCTTTATTTTTGCAAAAGATACAAGTCCCACTTTCCCCCGTTTGTTGTACTACGGCCTGACATCTAAACTGTCTTACAGGCCATGATGGTGAATATTCAAACTGGCTAGAATAGAGATTTAGGGCCCGTGCCTCCCATGCCAGGTCCGATGCCATTTTGGCAATCGAAGGAAAGCTTCGCTAGGACCTACTACGCATCGACACCGGTAAGTTCTTTGCTAACCCACTGGTTATCGCTTTACTTTGCCTCGCAAGTTGCTAACATGTAGGCAACATGTAGGGAACGGGAGCTTCTGGGAACCGGCACTTTGGCCACGCCTCGCCGGATGGGCGTCAGATCACACCGCTTCATGACGATGGTCCATCTCCCGGCCACTCTGCAGGTGGTTCTCCCGAGCTTCACACTTCTACTCCCTCGCCAGGTGGCTCTTCTGCTGCTTCTACCGGACGCAACCCTCGGCAGAGGTCGCCACTTTTCACCAGGGGAGATCTCGGGTACACCCCCTCTCCTCCAGAGTTGTAGGCATGTGTGATGATGTATGAACGATGTATGGATGATGTATAAACAATGTGTGATATGACCATGTGTGATATGAACAATGTTTAATATGAGCATGTGTGATATGAACAATGTGTGATATGAGCAATGTTTGATATGAGCATGTGTGAAATAAAGGTGAGCATTGCTGTGAGCTGTGAGGATTTGATATGAGCATGTACTGAAATAAAGGTGAGCATTGCATTGCAGAAAAAAAACTGGGGCTGGTCCTACGCCGACGGCCTTGCCCTCGGCGTAGAAGGTACGCGCGACCAAATGGTCACGGCTACGCCGACGGCAAGGGCCAGCCCGCTGCTGCCAGGCCGCTCCGCTGCCTCCACGTGGCATATGTACGCCGAGGGGGAGGCCGTCGTGGCGCACCAGCCGCTCCGCTGCCTCCATGTGGCGAGCGTACGCCGAGGGGGAGGCCGTCGGCGTAGCGGCTGCGCCAGGCCGCCCGCCTGCCTCCACGTGGCGAGAGTATGCCGAGGGGGAGGCCGTCGGCGTAGCCGACGCGCCGTTAACTGGCCGTGTGACGGCGCTGCCGATGTTCACCGACGGCCTCTACGCCGACGGGCGCCGTCAGGCCGTCGGCGTTGACCTACGCCGACGGTCTTGTCATACGCCGATGACCGCGCCTGCTCCGCCGAGGGAGAGGTCCGCCGAGGACGGTACGCCGACGGCAGCCGTCGGCGTAGCTTACGCCGAGGGTTTTCCTGGCTACGCCGACGGCAATAAGCCCTCAGCATACCAGGCGTTTCCTGTAGTGCTTTAAAGTTTTGATCGGCCGAAAACATTAAAATTAAACCCAGTCAGTATCTTCTGGCGGCGGTGCCTTTTTCATTCATAGGCACAGCGAGAGCGTGGAGCCGTTACGATGGGGCATGGCAACAAGGTTCGATAATTGTAGCTCTCGAGAGCAAAGATTCCAAATGATTAGCCAGGAAAGGAGCATTAAGAGCAGTGGCGGAGCTTGAAGAAAAATCAAGGGCGGGCCATATTAAAAGAAAGAAAATGATATAGATTTCCCGGACGATGGGGGTTTTCCATCGTCCTCCTCCCCCAAAATCGCCCCAAATTTTAATTTTGCTGCAAAACGGTCCGTTTTTGCTACATATGTCCCCGCTTTTGCTTCCGAAGCAAAAAAAAAAAAAAAACGGTTCGTTTTAGAAATAGAACGTCTCGCCGAAGATCATGCAGCAAAAAAATTGTGCTAATTGCTACATTAATGGATGTATGCAGACATGCAGCAGCGTTGCGAGGTTCTATTCGTAAATGACAGTGATAATACTACAGTGGGTCCAATGACAATGTTCGTACAGTAGTACATAAAAGAAATTATCAAATTACTACATATATGAAAGGGAAGCCTTCCGGCGATCGTTTAGGTGTGCCAAATCAGACTTTGTTACTGTAGATGCGATCTACAGTTATCCCTTCCCCTGACGCTTTTATCTGGTGTCCTCTGGAGGCTTCGGTCAAGTCCATCGACAAAACAAACTTGAGTCAAAGCAGTGGATGCCTCTTCCTCTTATCCTGCCGACCGAGGCTTCTATTTGGTTGGGAAGCCACAACCGCTTCCTTCAATCCCCTCCCCGTCCTCCACTGCCCAGCGCTAGAGAAGATTTGGTCGCCGCCGGCGTGCTGCACCCACCCAACCACGTCTCTCTCTCTCTCTCTGGATGGTAGTGCGCGCCCCCGTCGTGAC
Source organism: Avena longiglumis (assembly GCA_030063025.1). Lineage (NCBI taxonomy): Eukaryota > Viridiplantae > Streptophyta > Magnoliopsida > Poales > Poaceae > Avena > Avena longiglumis. The sequence goes on along the minus strand of CP125979.1, from coordinate 63,429,751 downwards.
CTCCGTGTTGACCGTCGGACTGCAGACGGCTGAAATCGACGTGGGATGCCGAAATTGAGTGCAGGCAGTGGGGTCGGCAGTGGTCGTCGCGGCGGCGACGCCAACTCGCCGGCGAAGGCCGCCTGAGCACTCAGTCCGCGGGGCGGTGGGCCATGGGAGCCCCAGGAGCCGTTTCGGCCTCCAAACCATATGCGGTCACCCCGTCGCTGGTTATTCCCGCCGACTCCTGGTCGTGTTCTACAGTTTGTGTCTTCTTCCACCTTTTATTGTCCTCTTTTTTTCCTCTGGGTTGTATGTTATTGCTTGCGTGTGTTCCGCAGATTTTTATGCTTGGCGATGGTGGGGCGTCTTACAGTTCGTTGTTTCCATCTTCGTGGGATGGAAGATGCCACCGGTCCTATCACCCGCAGGCCTCGGACGAGGTGTGTTTTTCTTTGTTCTCTTTCATGGTTTAGCGGTGCGTAGGGTTCCTATGCATCTCAGTATAGTTAATTATATTTCCTTTTCTGCCTACCCATTTGATTGATTTGGTGTTCAACTTTTATTTAGGTTTGTGCCCGATGGATAGAACATCAATCCTTGAAGATGGGATCGACTAAGGAGATGCGTGATAGGATCGAGTGGTTACAACGGAAGATGGTGGAGCGGCATAGGATGCCCACACAGGGGCGACGGCATTGTTGAGCCTCTTTCTTGAGCCGAACTCGAACAATATGGAGCTAGGAGAGTGCGAGTGCGACAACCAAGCGGAGATGTATCTTGCGCTGCCGGGGCGATCACTCGTCGACTGTCAACACCCTTGACGTTCTGGGTCTTGACATCCAGCAGCGCGTTGTCTGATCGCTCCTTCAAAGCCACACATCTACTGCCCAAAGGTAGTTAATTTGCCTCCACAACCCTGTCTTCTTCTCCAGCTACATCAGATAGTTCTATATGAATTTGTCAATTGGTTCACTAATCTAAGGCATTCGGACATGTATTAGATGTTCTACTTCTCACATGTGATTCCCTGATGAACAAGCTGCAGCATATTGGATGGCGAAGGATATTGAATATGCATGTTCTTATTTATGTCTCATTCATATGTGTTCTTGATCGTGGGAATCAGGTAAAGGTTGTTTTTTGGAAGGGATCTGCATATGAGAGAGAGAAGTACCTCTCTCTCTTCTTCCTTTTCTTCACACATGAAGTGTAGACATTTCTTTCTCGATGTGTTGTTCATATGTCAGTAGGCTTTTTGCTTCTCTAATCATTATCAATATATTTGTCTTGATACCACTGTCCATTGCAGATGCATGAAAGGCCATTTCATTTGTTGTTCTGCCCACAAGTCACACATGTGAACTAACAAGCAGCAGAGGCCTTCCTTTCACAACGCGTGGGTACTTTTCCCTTACCATAAGAGATTAGATTTTCTTCTTGCACGAGGTAAGATTTTTCTCGCATTCCTGAATAGTGTTTGCGATACCACAATAGATGATATGTGCCATGCTCCATAACAAATGTAATGCGCCCTACAAATTTATGATATCTTTATACATGTACTCCGCGGTAATGCTTTAGCGTTTAATCCATCTTCTATTGCATCCTGATTTACACCAACCTACTTAAGAAATTTATGTACTTGGGTCTAAGAAAATGTTAGCACCGCTAGCTCATCTTTACTTTTACGTATAATACAACCTTTGCCAGCAACACAACCAGTTACAGACGGTGTTTTCCATGTACTATTTGTGAAACGTATCCCTATTGAACTATATAACAAGATCTAAATTTGTCTACCTAATCCCCTTTTTTGTGTATACTATATTTTTATAGCAACGTTCTCTAGCAGTATTGTCACGTGAATACATGGTACTTGCATACATACATTTCAAATTAGTGCTTACTTATTTTCTTCCTTCCCCTGTCCAAGTTCTTTGTGATTTTTTCAAAGAAAATGGGTTACCATCAGGTTATCTATTTTTCATTATAAGTTCTTGCTCACTTCCAATCTATGGTGTTGTCCATTGGCGTCTCACTTTCTATGCATATCAAACGGCTAGCTTGATTGAGATATTAGCTAAATTAATGTTCCTGCTCACTTTTTTATGTGTTAATTAAGTAAGCATGCTTTGGGCCAACATTTCAGGTATGAAATAATATGCAAAAAATCAGTACCCAATAACTTGCAGACTAAATTTGAGAAACAGGCTACATATGACCGTGACATGAAAATGCTTACTGTTGCCGCTATATTGGCAGGCCAGCCATGAACGAGGTAATGAGTGGCATGGTCTATCATTATGTACTAATTTCAATTATTGTTGCTGTTGAAGTTGAAGTTTCATATGCACTTTTATGTATGTCAGACCAATCCCGTGCTGAAAGTGAAGGAAAAGAGGGATGCAAGGAATATCCCAACATATCCTTCCAGGTGATGCCTAAAAGTTGCCCGAAAAATATGGTTTGTGATATAAGCTTCTTCATGCACACGGCTTTACATTGGCAGTATCGTTTTCTGAGTTGACTAACCTACAACTCCTAATGCTTATCGTTGAACATGCATGCCATATATCAGTTGGCTAATACTTATGTTATGCAAAATGGAGATTGGAAAGGCAAACATATATTGTGATTTTAGTTTGGCTGCTTCTCTGTGCCATATGGCTGTGTTTTTCCTAAATAAGGTAAGTAAACAGTTCTTTATTAAGAAATTGGACTACAGGGCATGATGCATATATTTTGTCACTACATATTCTATCTAAGATGAAAGTCCAACGTGGCTTACATAATGATTAAATTGTATAATGAATTGGCTTTGTTGTCTTTGGTTTGAAGGTCATTCTTCGCATACCATATGTTGTAGCATTTTAATTCAAAGATGTGTTGATTCATCTCTCAGTTAAAAAAATGGGCATCCTAGAATCCACCGGAAAAAGTAGAGCCTATAGTTATAGAATATTCCAGGGCTTTATATAACCAAGGTATACCCATAATTTTTCTGCTTGCCGCTTGATCCACCGGTTAATATCACAATTGTTGACAGAGTCGGTGTTGACAGAGTCGTTCCCCGGAATTGCATTCTACTACACCACCTTATGAAGGAAGATATTTGTGCCCCAACCAGTGAATGTCAAATTCTAGATCCTGAGGTACGTTCTTGAAGTTGAACTATTGAGGCCTCTGATGGCTGCACCAGCGACATGTTCTGAATATGATATCTTGATATATCACATCTTCTGAAGTTTTAAACTGTTTATACATGGCCTCAGTTTGCCAATGACAATGGCAACCAATTGACCACAGGTATAGATATTGGTTCTACCCTTCCAATTAGTACTTAACCAATTCCTTTCCTTAAATCTTCTTTGCATTGGTAATGATTGACAAAACTAGATTCTGGATTGTTTCCGTGTATACTGATTGTCATTTGAGAAAGAAAAACTCCATGTGTAAATGTATTATTATCCCTTGAAAGACGCAAAATTAAATTAAGATGCACATCATAAGTAAATGTCAGAAAAATAAGCATTGTTTTTTCCAAATTATTCATCCATGGGCATCGTTTTCACATTACATTTATGCTATTAAGTTCTTTGTTGTTGATAAAACCTGGTTTTTGTGATGGATAGATCAAAGGCAATCTCCAGAACCAGATGCCATTCAGGATGACCTACCATTGTTCTCTTAGACGCTTTGCAATACTGTTCCATTACGTACTTTTATAGAGGCAATGCACTATCATAAATTATACTGGGGTTTGTCTACTATTTTTGAGTTCTCTGAAAGAGCAAGGTTGTGCCTGCTTTGCTGCTAGGGGTGATGTAACCAGCCTTATTTACATATTCTCCCGTGTGATATTTCTGTGTCTTAGCCTTTCAACCTTCAATATATGGCACGTGAGGTGTTGCTGTCCCATGTACCAAGATAGATTAGCAAAATAACCTCCATGTTCATATGACTGTTGCATGAGGAGCTCAGAAACGGTGTGGTCCCATGGGGAAGAACTGGTGTCAGTAGTGTGTTTGTTCTCGCGCTTTGATTTAGAGGTAACCAAGGATATATGTAACTTTTTATGTAATTCCTTAAAATTTGCTTTTCTATGTAAATGATTCTTTAAGATTTATAGATTAATAATATTATCGTGGGAGTCTCTATCAGACGAATCAACGCCACGTGTCGCCGCGCCAACTTTACTAGTCTAGTGTAGTGTATTTGTTGATTAGTTACCCCGTTCATGAAAGAAAAAACAAAAGAAAATGAGAAAGAGAGGGAGGCAGGCCGGCACGCGCATCATGGGCAATGGGTAGCCAAAGCCGTCGTTGCGTCAGGTGATTGCCCTCTCGCCGCGTCTCTCTCTCTGTCTTTCGGTCCGCGTAGGCGCACGTAGCGATCTACTGCGACCGCGATCATTCTGTCTGTCTCGCGAACGGACACCCGTGTGGCGTGCGCGTGTGTGTGAACGGTGATGCCGCTACGGAAAAAAAGATGACGGCTGATTACTGTCCACACGAACGAACGCACGCACGCAGTAGCTTTCTGCCCGTTTTTGGTACAGTTTCACGTGTTAGGGCATTACCTATGTTTGTTGCCAAACCAAACCACAAGCTAGGCCCACTGAGTAGTCTTATGGCAAATGGAGTACTCCACTATGTATGTTACACAAGCATGCCTTAAGATGGGCTCCACATGTCAGAAAAAGTAGTCAAAAAGTGAACCTTATAGCCAATAGTAGATAGGGCAGCTCTAAAAGAAGTATTTATATATTCCTTATGGTAGTCCACAAGCTTGTAGGTTACCCACAAGGTTTGACCTTGTGGATAGCTTGTAGATAGGTTCCACTGTGTATGTAGAAGTCCATAAGGTGCACTTTTTGCTTGTAGACATCCTTATGGACAACATAGTGGATGCCCTTATTACGGTGGCCGATTTTTCCGTCGAAAGTTGGACGGCTTTTAGTGCGCTGTGGCTTTGCTTTTCGATCGAGGGGCACGCTGAACTCGTTGCGTCGGATAGATAGTGTTACTCGCGGAAAACGTTTAGAACTGGCAACAAAAATTTAGACCTGGCCAAATAAGGAAGTGAAAAGTTTTTAATGTCAAATAAGGAATCATATTGAGTGAGAAGTAGTGTCAAATAAGGAATTTTCTCGAACTTTTATTACCCGATAAGGCTACTAGTACTATAATTAGAAATGTTTGGTGAAAAAAATCTGAGCGCCATCTGACGGACAGACGGTTCTACTTTGGTGATGTAGACTATGGTTTTGACTTTGGTGATGTGAAATAAATAAGACAAGGAACCAGAGAGTAAACATACGGTGGCAAATTGTTAAGGCTGGTCATAGTGCTTGTGTTGGGGAGGTGACCCTCGATAGGGTAAGGACGGGGGAAAGACGAAAGGAGATTCCCCGTCCAGTTTCCGAGTTACACTCTAAATCGGCCGAATCCTGTAGGGGTCGGCCGAGGTGTGGAAGGGTAGAACCCTTATGATGATAGCAAGGCATTACCCGGCCGGGATACAGCGTAAGTCGGCCGGGTCAGCCCGAATAATCTTAATGTAGGTGAAGGCTAAGCCGAGTTATGCGAGACGGGGCCGAATGATATGAAGCTTGTAGGAAAAGGAGATGCCAATAGTCAAACTCTAGTCGCAGGCTAGGGAGAATCAAAGCAGGGCCAAGAGCAAAGGACAAGACGCAGAGCGACAGAGGGGCAAAAGGAGGTCACGGAGGTGACAGTCCTAAAGCCCGAGGCACGCAGGAGGGGTCCTCTGGAACCTTGCCGTCATTAGAAGGGCGACACGGAAAGGAGGCCGCCGAGTTACTATATTGGGACAAGCATATTCCTCGAATATGCTTGCCACGTCAGCCCTAGAGGAACCCATGGCTCCCCTTTATAAGGGGAGGCTTGGACCCTGAGAGGGACATTGGCTCATTTTAGTACCGTTAGGTTGGTAAAGTTCTCTCTTTCTTCTTGTACACAACTCAAGGAGCACTTGTAGCCCAAGGAAAAAGAAAGATCTCTACCTTAGTCTTTTGTATGTAGAATCAGCTACATCTTCTCTCCCCATATCCCTCTAGCATCCATTGGCCCCATACTTTAGCCTACCCATGGCATCTGCCGTGCCACCACCACGACAGCTTGTAACTAGACTAGTAACATGTATATATTACTTGTCTAAGTTACTATTTTTATAGTGGAAAATAATTTAAGTATGATAACATGCAATGCACATTAATTAGGTTATAGACTCACTTTGTTTTAAGAGAAAGTATAATAACATGACATCAACTGGCTATAAGACATTAAATAGTATATTTGTGCTGAGTTGGAAGAGAGAGAAGAGGAGAGAGAACGAGAGTGGGCTCTCATGCAAGAACCAGCTCTAGCACGTGCTTCTAGACACTTTATGAGAGTGAATGGTGGACCAAATATTGATAAAATAGTATATTTCTATAGCTTCTTAGGGCCAGTTTGATTTAAAGGATTTTCAAAAGAATTCTATAAGATTCCTATCCATAGGAATTTTTCCAATAGGGTGTGTTTGTTTCAAAGGAATAAATCCTTCAAAATTCCTATACATGGCTTTTCTACATTACAATCCTATAGGATTTCTAACAAGAGGTGAGACCTCTTGGAAAAATTACTTTGTGTCTATAACAACTATGACATATACCTAAACCTTATAAAAATTCCTGCGTTTTTCCTACGATGCAATCAAACAGCTTATCTTATCGATTCCTGCATTTTTCATTCCTATAAGATTCTAAGAGTCATGCCATTTTATTCCTACACTTTTCCTATTCCTACGTCTTACAAATCCTTTGAATCAAACAAGCCCTTATTGTATATATTTGCTATTTGGTTGGCTATAGATGACATGTCACTACCTTATAGCCAGCAATTGGCTATACTATTGTTCTTGCTCTAATATATGTGGTGTTGCAATAACATAGCTAGTTACTCTATCTATATCTTACCTTATTAACTTATCGTCACGTAAGCAAAAATGCTGAGGTAGACTCTTAGTTATTCCCAACTAGCCTAAGACGTGCACCGGCCAACTCGAATCCATACAACTCGTAACTTTGGTGTTATTTGGTGTCCACCTGACCTGCGTAAACTCGAATCATGACCACACTGTCCAAGAAAAGAAAAAAAACTAAACTCGAATCATGACCAGCTGAGCTGTGGACGAAAGGGGGTTCGAAAATCACCAGCTATTTCAGTCGATTATTCCGACCATCGGTCCACCGAACGGAGAGAAACTTCTGAACACTCCATTTCACGAGAAATCTTGAACAACGCTAGCACAAGAACTTTGACACAGAACTCGCACTAGCTAAGCCTGTTATAGTTCTATATGTATTGCCAACTAAATATTTAAATAACATGTCATGCGATTAAATAATAAGAGAAAGATTTATGGTAATTAGCTATATTACCATAATATCACATATTTTAATATAAAATAGTTTACATTACAATAAATAAAGCTTTGTATGATACCACACCAACATACTACTCTAGGCTATTCTTCACTATGACCCGCTTAAATCTAAATGTGTCCGTCCAATATACTTCTATTTGGGATTATTAGTCCTTCTGTCAAAATACTTCATAACTCTTTCATAACCAAGATACTCCGTACTTTATAACTCCTTCTCATTAATATATGCATGCACCAATAATACTGCATGCATTAGAAAAGTGAGAGAAAAAAGTAAATATGCATTGAACAAGTGAAAGTAATAAATAAAATAGCCCTTATAATCTCAAACAATATAAAAATCTTTTAAGACTACCAAATAAAGGCAGTAGTACTACACGGAGGCACTGCTGGAACCAGAATACACGGAACAGTAGAACAGTGACATTTCCACCATACGTCTTCTTTGCACAGCACAACGGTGGGTCCAGCTTGGTTCTGATGTTCCCAAAAATGCGCACCGTGGGACCTACAGGTTTGACCAGGACGATCCAGACTGCGAGGCGTATGTCGGGACTGGACGGTTGCCGAAAGAGAAAAAAAAAACTCTTATTCCCGCCTGGAGATTCGTGTGATTGGACGGGACAGGAACGGGCCGATGGCGTACAGCTTGCTACCGAAGGGACAAAACATCTTGCAAAACTGTGACGTCCAACTATCCAAAACTGTGTTGAAATTCTATTTCCCTCAAAAAAAAAAACTATCCAAAACTATGACGTGACTGACGTCTAACTATCCAAAAGCGTTTTCAGGTTGCTTCTATATTCTGAATCTACAATGGTACTAGCTCGACTCGTGTGTCCTTGACTTTTGTCTGTACATCTCACAAATACGAATGAGCTAGGAAAACAAATCCAAAATAAACATTGAAATCATAGATAGACGAAAGATAAATCGAACCCGAACTCATAATATCTGAAATTGGCACTCTGAACTCGATAATCCCAGTCTATTTGAAACCTTTGACTGTTTCAGCTGGGATTTGCTGATGTGGGAACTCAAAACTATTATTATCATTATTATTTTCTTTTCTTTTCTTGCGTGGAAGTGGACCGCATCACCGCCCAGCACCTGCTCTATTGCCTCTAGAGAAAAGAGTCAAACCGAGTCACACAGCTTCAAGTAGCGACTCCCGATTAACATTTTGGATTCACCCATGTGAGTCATCACAGTCGACAAAATTATCAAGATCGAAGCTACTTGGCTTTGTGTTTCTTGAGTGATAAGGCGCGCGAACTCCATGAAGCAAGGCAGGACGCGAGAAGAAGAAACTGTCTTTAATGGATGGTCTAAAAGCTAGAGAAGAGTGAATATTCGACTCAGTATGACATGGCTTTTATGTTGAAAGAGATTACGAACATGTATATTTGCAAATCATGATGCTTCCAAATCCTAGGATGTATACCGGTTTTGGAAAAAATCCTAAAATGTATATGGTTCTAACAACATTGCCAAAAGAGTCTCATCTATCCTGGAAAAAGTTGCATACTTTGTGGGTGTATGCTAATATGAACCTATCGATGGGTAGGCTATACCCAAGCACGGGTGCACATGATGGGTTCTTTTGCGAGTTATGATCATGTTCAATCTCTCTTCTCGTGCTTAAATATGTACACGCTGGTAACATTTTATTTCGTTTGGTGCAACAACCGTGCAATTGATGTTTTTGAGAAGTTCAATACCTTCATAAGGAGCACATGGGAGTTCATGTGTTGTTGTGAGTATTTCCCGCCTTCAATGTTGTAGCTTTGTTGTTGTCATATGCCACACCACATTCTGAGATATCTTTCCATTCGGAGTAAATTATAGAAAACCACCACCTTTCGGGTTTGTGACAAAAAAACCCACCACTCTAGCATAATATTGTGACAGGGGTTACGATAAAAATGATGGATATTTGACATGGTGTTACGCCAGAGTGGTGGGTTTTTGTCACAAACCGAAAAGTTGGTGGTTTTTTGTTATCTTAGCCCCAATTATGGTGGTCTTATGTAATTTTCTCTTCCGTTCGATATCTCATCACGCATTGTCATTAACAAGTAAAAATGGGACCGAACAACAGTAATCTTTGCAATATACAACCTACAACCAGCCAAACATATAAATGTCACTAGGTTAAATCTCCGCCCAATTATATATGTCTTATCATGAAAGGAATTGTTATTGTAGTCGGTATAGGTGTGCGGTCCCAGCTCCTAGTCTGCAAGATACATAATTAGAATAAGTAGGACTTAGGTTTTTAGGGTTTTGGTTTATTATTTAAGAATCATCGAATTGAGGATTTTCGTAACTATATAAGATTAATGGAATTTTGAAGTGTTTATAAATATTAATATTAGACATAAAATCTTTTATACATGGCATCCTAGCATGGTGATTTTCAATATTGGGGTGTTTAATATTAGAATCCATCTATTTAAATCCCTCGTGGTTTTAGGGTCTACAATTATTCTTTGGGAATGATTTAGTGACTTACTGGAGATAGTAAATGGTTTCATTGTCAAAGATGTATTAGCTATTTGACACCCTCTATCTTTAGAACCATATATTATTTTTACGTCATGTAAATTTTGTATTACTTCGTAAGTCCAGAAGAACATAATAAAATTTAGAAATGACATAATTTTTTTTGTTTACATGCCGTAAAAAAATTCGACGTAAAATACATATTTTTGGTGTTTTTACACTATAATTACCCATAAACTTTATTTTTGTGTCAAAGTTTTTGGTTGTGATGAATATATATATATATATATATTCAGCTAAACACAGGCATAGCTACGCATGGCCTATCCACCGTTGATTCTCTTCCCTTTTGATATAGGAAGCACATGTATCCAGACCCAGGATGTTGGCTCAATAGTAACGCCGTTAGTGTTCCTTTGATGCATGCATGAATCCCTAGCAAACAAAGCTTATCAAATTTCATTTAGGTGAGGCAAACCCTAATATACAACATGCGGTAAACCCTAACCCTAATATATTACACGGTAAACCCTAATATACTACATGCATAAAGTCCTAGCAAAACAAAGCTTATCAAATTTCATTTAGGTGAGGCAAACCCTAATATACAACATGCGGTAAACCCTAACCCTAATATACTACATGGTAAACCCTAATATACTACATGCATGAATCCCTGGCAAAACAAAGCTTATCAAATTTCATTTAGGTGAGTCAAACCATAATATTCTATATGCGGTAAACCCTAACCAAACTAAGCCTTATTTCATTGCCGCCGCAATAAACAAAACAACCTTTGTTTCGTTTTCTTCACATTCTCATGGATGCATGCGTCCACCAAACACATATCAAAACAACCTTTGTTAGGGCACTCTTTTGCATGGCACATATTCTAAAGCTTCTGCATGCAAAACCTATTTTAATCCTTGTTCTCAATCCCTTCTCATTTTAGATGCTAAAACTTCTCATTTTAGATGCTAAAACTTTTGTAGCCAAAACAGTATGCTAAATTGGAACCCATGCCAAACCCTAGATTCTTGCATGCATGCACAAAACTAACACCGTTATCTCAGCCATGTTCCATCCCACTTCCATCTAGAGGTTGCATGCATTTGATCCCTAAATCCAACGGTGCTCTGCCTATGCGCAGCTACGCGTGTGAGTAGCAAATCCGCGTCGATATATATATATATATATATATATATATATATATATATATTATTGCTAATATGTTAATCATAACAATCACACTTGACAATTTAGTGTGATTCAAAGTTAACATTCCATATTAGTAATTCGCTTCCTCTTTAGGTATGGTGATTTCTTGGTAGAAGTTTATCATATAAGGATTGGTAGCAAGTATTATTTAAGTGACAAAAGTGACCTATACGTCATGCAATAATTGTTTAACGTTTTAACTACAAGCATTTATTATGTGCTCTAGAGGATTTCCTATTCTCATAATCCTGCTTTGATCTTGATAGAAAGTTAGAATGTAATGGTGGATGTAAACATTTCTTATATGACAAATGCAATTCATTTATCATCTGACAATTGTTTAGGGTTTAGAAGAATGAATCAGACATCGAACTTGTGATGGATTGATATGGTATTGATTAAAGATTTATCATGAATTTCGTATCAATATTTCACTAGGCTTGGATTTAGTTATGGAATTCATTTCCGAGATATACTCTGTGCAAATCTCCTCATCTTTCACAAAAATCACGTCTTCCTGAACAAGTCAATCATATGACTCCACCATATCCATCATCTTATGATAACATGGTCATGTCACTTCAACATTAATCATTATCCATTCTTCCTCTAGTATACCTTACATTTCTTAGTTACCCTTGATGAATTCATTCATGTGGTTATTTCTATCTTCTTTAATCAACACCCTTAACATTCTTATTTCATCAACTACCAAGGCTTGCAAGGTTACACTCCTCACTGTATCACATGTGATATCAATCCTCTTGAAGAGGTATGGTAATATTCCCCATAATACAAGATTGTTCTTGTATTAGCTTGGTTAACATTACCATTTCTCCAACTACTCCATTCAACTCAGGTTCTATACTTCATCATACACTAGCTTGACTTATCATGATCAAGCTAGAGGACTTAACTAACTAAAGTCTAGTCTGTCTTGGAATACTAATATCAACTGTTCAACACCTAGTCAATTATCCTCAAGTGAATTGAGAATAATGACCATTATCCATTAAGTATACTAAACTTAGACTTCTAATTGTTTAGTCAAGATCTATCCTCAACTAAGTAGTAGGATTGTACTACACCTGGTCTCTTTATAGGGTTTATCTTATTAATAAGGCTTACTCTATGGTGACATCTACTTGAATTAACAAAATACTCTTTGATACACTATCATTACTAGAATTCTTATAACTTATTAATTACTATCTTAATTCTTAGGTTTAGATGCTTCTTCTAGTCAAATCCGGAATGAGTTAGCTCCTCCAACATCAAATAGTTTGATCTCCACTAAGGATCTCATCCCAATGATGATGGCACACTCTACCATAACTAGTTCCTTTTCCTTATTAATTTACTTTAGGAATTTGGAAAGGACAATATAACAAACCAAAGGCTAAGGTTTAAGACTTACTAGGTCAAGAATTGATCACTCACATTGATGATCAACAAAATCTAGTACATGGTTCAATAGGAATGGCATTTATTAAAATGTTAATAATGATATGTGGGGAATGGTCTTGGCTTGACTTCCTTCTTACTCTATTTGTGATGAGGGATAATGTTTAGGAACTACCATGATACTCATGGTAGTAATAACTAAGGTAAGCATGTATACCAAGGTTTAGTTATTGAGTTTCTTTACTTGGGTTATATACTTGATTTCGTATTCAAGTTTTGTTGTGAAAAGTACCTTGATATAATCTTTAGAAGATTAAGTATTCATCCGTAAGTAATGTGCTGTGGCTCTATTTTATTCTATTTGATCTTTCCATAGATCAAATTATCTTTTCCTAAATTAAGGTTTTAGCAAAGGTCACATTGAAACTTATCGCCGTCAACTTGATGATCTACTTCAGTTCCGTCAAGTTAAGATAATCTTCAATCACTTTGACATGTTTCACTTAAAAGCGCGAAAATTAAGCAGCACAACGGTGGGCCCAGCTTGGTTTTGGTGTTCCCTGAAACGCGCACCGTGGGGGTCGCCGGTGCTGGTACCTCCTACCGGGTCACCACCGTCCCTAAAAGGCCCCTCAAATTACAATCGACAAACTCAACCATTTAAAAGGTAGCCGGAACTGAAATATAGTTTTATTGTCACCGGGCATAGCATAGTCCAGATGATACAATGGTCACCAATCACCGGAATACAAGTCCATCAATCAAAATAAACATGCGAGGGGTGGGAGGAGTTAATCCGCCATGGTAGGAGGCACCTCCGGGGTTGCCGCGGCGGAACTGTGGTGCTGGCCAAAGTGCCAATCTTGGTCGGGATCGCAGTCGCAGTCACCGATGCCGGGGTGCTTCCCTGGTTGTCGCCCGCTCGGCTCTCGGAGAGGATCAAGGCGCGCTGATCAACACACCACGCCTTCACCTCGTCGTCCATGTCCTTAGTGTCTACCATCAAGATCTCCAAGCCCTCCCTCCTCTTCTTTGCCGCCATGTTGGCCTTGATGAGGCCGAGCTTGATGTCCTGCCGCTCGATGACCGACACCCACCTTGTCGCGGTGATCTACGATGGTACTAGCTCGACTCGTGTGTCCTTGACTTTTGTCTGTACATCTCACAAATACGAATGAGCTAGGAAAATAAAATCCAAAATAAATATTGAAATCATAGAAGAAAGCTAAATCAAATCCGAAATCATAATCTCTGAAATTGGCACTCAGAAACCGATAATCCCAGTGTATTTGAAACCTTTGACTGTTTCAGCTGGAATTTGCTGACGTGGCAACTCAAACTATTATTATCATTATTCTTTTCTTTTCTTGCGTGGAAGTGGACCGCATCACCGCCCAACACCGGCTCTACTGCCTCTAAAGAGAAGAGTCAAACCGAGTCACACGGCTTCAACTAGCGACTCCCGATTAACATTTTGGCTTGGCCTATATGAGTCATCACAATCGACAAAATTATCAAGATCAAAGCTACTTGGCTTCATGTTTCTTGTGTGATAAGGTGTGACAACTCAATGAACCAAGGCAGGACGCGAGAAGAAGAAACTGTCTTTAATGGATGGTCCGAAAGCTAGAGAAGAGTGAATATTCGAATGAGTGTGCTATTGGTTTTATGTCGAAAGATATCACTGACATGTATATTTGCTAATCCCGACGGTTCCAAATCCTAGGATGCATATCGGTTTGAAAAAAAATCCTAAAATGTACATATGGTTCTAACAACATTGCCAAAAGAGTCTCAACTATCATGCAAAAAAGTTGCGTACTTTGTGGGTGTATGCTAATATGAACCTATCGATGGGTAGACTATACTCGACCGAGGGTGCACATGATGGGTTCTTTGCAAGTTATGATCATGTTTGACCTCTCTTCTCGTGCTTAAATATGTACACTCGCGTAACATTTTATTTTGTGTGGTGCAACAACCGTGGAGTTGATATTTTCAAGAAGTTCAATACCATCATAAGGAGCACATGGGAGTTCATGTGCTGTTGTGACTTGTGAGTATCCCCACCTTTAATGTAGTAGTTTTGTGGTAGACAATATGGTCATATGACACGCCACATTTTGAGATATCTTTCTATTCAGAGTAATTTACAAAAATCCACCATAATTGGGGCTAGGGTAACAAAAAACCTACCACACTTTTCATGTTTGTGACAAAAAAGACGAACTCTAGCATAATACCGTCACAGGGGTTACGAGAAAGTGGTGGTTGTTTGAAACGGTGTTACGCTAGAGTGGTGGGTTTTTGTCACAAACTCGAAAGGTGGTGTTTTTTTGTTACCCTAGCCCCAATTGTGGTGGTTTCTGTAATTTTCTCTTCCATTCAATATCTCAACACACATTGTCGTTAACAAGCCAAAATGGGTCCGAACAACAATAATCTTTGCAATATACAATCTAAAACCGTGTACCGGCCAAAAATATAAATGTGACTAGGTTAAATCTCCACCCAATTATCTTTGTCTTATCGTGAAAGGAGTAGTTACTATAGTCGGTAAAGGTGTGCAGTCCGATCTCCTGGTCTCCAACAGACTGTCGTCTCCTTCATTTGTACAGATGTCAAAGGCAACATCCCACCAAATCCATATTTTTTGTTCTTACACTAATGTTTCCATGACCATTTAGGGGAAGCTATAGTTCCTATATACACAACTCACAAACTACAACAAAGTTCTATCAGACCGACATGCTCATTCGCAAACTAATAGTAATTCCATGTCCGTTTGATGCAACTTGCAAGTTCAGTTTTGTATGCACCGACCAAACTATGATCTTCAACACTAGAATGAGTACAACACTGGGAGATGCTGCCATGTGAAGGATACTAGTAGGAGAGGACAACAACAATGAGGACCGTCTGGCCGTAGATGCGCGGACAAATCATGCACATCAGTTTGGTCGTGAAAATTTGGTGTATACCGTTTCGGTTTTATTTATGGTGTGCCTTACAACTTTTAAAGGTTTTCGCAAACCTTTAGGATCTACGTGAGACATTTTTTTTTACGGAACCTTAAACAGCGGTTGCTCTAAGGGTTTAAGGTTCCACCGCCTGGTCTCCAATGAACCATTGTGTCCTTCCCTTGGACACATGGCAAAGGCAGCGAGCCACCAAAATGCAGATTATTTTTTCCTTAGGGTAATGTTTCCGTCTTCATTTGTGGAAGCTATAACTTCTATACTACACGGATCATAAACGACAACAAAGGAGGAGATACAAGATCATGAACGGAGCTCACAAGATCTATACATGAAAGCATAAAGGAGGGTGGCCGCGTCTAGGGGGGGTTTGGCCGCCCTGGCACGCTTCCTCGTCTCCCCTCTGGATTTTTTGTTTCCCACGGAAAGTAATTGACTTAACGTTTGTCCACTCCAATTCCGAGAATATTTCTTTACTATTTTTTCTGAAACCAAAAACAGCAGAAAACATGTAACTTTGTTAATAGGTTAGTACTAAAAAACATGTAAAAAACACCTCAAAGGGTAGACAAGCAAAACAAAATAGATACTAAACAAGCATGAAGCATAAAAAATTATAGATATGTTTCAGACGTATCACCGCCCTATAAGTGGAGCAGCCGACGCAGCGAGATGGCGAGCACCGGTCATAGGGGGGGAACAACGACACTGCTCCCTCCCTTGCACGTGCTCGCTTTCGGATAATGTTTCCGTTACCATTTGTGGAAGCTATAACTTCTATACTACACGGATCATAAACGGCAACAAAGGCCTATCATACAAACTTGCACATTTGCAAACTGTTAATAATTCCATGTGTGTCCGATGCAACTTGCAAGTTCGTTTTTGTATGTACCGACCCGGCTCTGATGCGAAGGATGCTAGTAGCAGAATCGCGAGCTGGTAGATGGCAACAACATTGGGAACCCACCGCCATTAGATGCATCAAATCATGCGCGTCGCTTGACTTTTGTTCCCGATCATCATAGTAGCTTCGTGGCCATTTTTTAGATTCGAACCACTGCTAATTCTATTTGGTTGATCTGGTTTGCGTTGGCTGATCACGGGCTCTATCATTGTACACCGACCAACTCATGAACAAGTCATAACGTACTGCATTATTCTGGTACATCGCTCTATATATTTTTAATCAGGAGTTAGCTGGGCCTGTACTTATAGAGCTTCTCCTTTGTAAGTGCAACACAATCAAGCGAGATTTAGGCTGCCACTAAGTTGCACTTAGAACTAACGTCGAAATTTCCTAAATAGTATTGGACACGATTAAACTAATTGAAGAAACTGCGATTTACAACGCGGATCGGCCGGAAAGGATATTTTTGATTTAAAACCCGGTATCTTTTGCGACGGCGCCTTTCCCCATAGGGGGAGCCGATGGGGAGTGGAGTCGTTACGACACATGGGCAGGCTGCTCACTTCGACCTCTTTTCCCTCATGATTATAGCTCTAAAGCTAAGCTTTCCGAATGATTAACCAAGAGAATTAGGTCTACAAATGGCACGGATTATGGTCTAGCTACTCCAAGGTCCTCACTTTTCATTTGCAGTAACTGGCAGAATGCAATATCCGTGCTGCTTTGCGAGTTGCCGTTCGTGTAGGAAAGCGAATGAAATGCGATGTTCGATAGTGTCATGGTGACCATAGATCCATGTAATCTCAGAAGTGGAGTACTAGATAACTCTTCTTTACACTTCTTCTCTTCCACCTTAGAGCATCTGATCCCGTAAAAGGGCGAATCGTAAATGCACTTTACGGGGCAAGAAATATGTGATATTACGGTCAAAAGAGCTCGGGTGGAACAAAATATTCTCTTTTACGGTATGCAGATGCAGTGTCTGCTGCTTCGCTCGGGTTCTTTCGACCCGTAAACTTGTGAACAAAAAACATGAAATTAAGAAGAATTCAAAGTTTTAAACTTTCAAACGTGAAAATTAGGATCCATCCAGACCACATGCACACATTAAGACAGAATTCAAAGTGACATCCTCCAAGGGGGTGTGGTTCATCGTTCTCTTTGGTTTTGCAACCGACGAACCATCCACTTCATCCACCTCATCATCGTCTTCTCCACCTCCATCCTCACCGCCGTCTGCCTCATTTTAAGCATAATCGTCGTTCGCGTACTCCCAGTACGTTCTTGTTGATGTGAACAGTGTTCTCATTCAAAAAAATTACGTAAGACGTTGGAATCTCGTGCAAATTCTCACTAAAACAGCGTGAATTAATACGATCACTCTTAGAAGGAGCACATGGGAGTTCATGTGATGTTGTGAGTATCCCAGCCTACCTCCGTGGTAGACATTATGGAAGCATCGACCCACCACATTTTGACCATATTTTTCATTTCTTTTTGAACTTTTCGCTAGCTGGCTTGTTGCCATGCTCGAATAAGAAGTTCCATTCAAGGAAATCCGATTGATAGAACTAGGCTTAAGTGCATCCTACAGATTCATATAAAGATTAATTTTTTACTTTTGGAAATATGCAATGTTGTTGACAGAACCCCTAAATCATAGTTTCTAGTACAATCATGTTAGAGTACCTTCAAAATAGTTTAGAGGGCACGTGACGCCCTCTAGAGACAAGAGTTGGGTACGACATCCGCTAGAATTCTTTCTTTCATATTTATCTTCTGTAAGCACATAAACTCCATTTGACCTCCAAAGTGTCGAGCATAATATTTCAACTAATGGCGCTAGAAGCAAAGAGAATTCAATAATATTTTAAATCCAAAATTCAAATTTTCAAAACCAAACAAAACTTGCACAGTAGATTAGCCAAATAGATAAAAGTTGCACATCTCATATCATAATAAAAAAAGTCGTTATTATTTCATAAAAAAATAGTTTAACCATTATCAATTAGACGCGGGAATCAGTAGGTAAAAATTTGTTAAGGCAAGAAGGGTACATACAGCACGCTAGAACGACTGGACTCCTAGTCCGTAGTCCGTGCTTAATCGCTGCCACCTCTAAATACTTGCCCTAAAAACTGCCTTCTAGTGGGCTTATAAAATTCCGGCCACGACGTGCTTACTGCCGAGTGCGTGTAGGCGGCTGCCGGGCCCATCGAACATGGCATGCGACAGCAACTGCTCTAAAACAGAATTCTTATTTTAACCTTGCTATACAGACAACACTTTTGGCACGATCTGCATACGACACCAACCAAGATTAGTCCGTCCGTTGGTTCCACCAAAGTGTAGAAAACCCGTGGATGTACATGGAGCGTACAAGGCAGCGCCGTTCGTGCAGCAATTTTGTTTCTGTTTTTTATTTTTACATTGGCGTACCTTATCTTTCAGCTGGAACGGATAACACCGACACTCCTAGATCTAAAGCATACTACTTTTTTTTGAGGTAACTATGGCGGGCTTACGCCAACCTAAACATAAAGGGAGGGGGTGGGAAGGGGAGGGGGTACTGGGCATTACATCGAGGGGCTTAAAGAGGCTCATAGCTATTAAACTAAATTTATCTTTCAGCCGGACAGATAAAGTTGGTGATATTCGCTCTCGCCCCCGCGTCCCTCCTAGAGGTGACACGGGGGAACCCTAGCTCCCGCCGGCGGCCGGCCTCCCCCAGCGGCAATCCCCTCTCCCGCCGCCGCCAAGAGGCTCCGTCGGGCAAAGCCTAGGCCGGGTGACGACGGCGGGCTGGACCTCCACTGGCCAGTCCGTCCGGTGGTGGATGTGGATCGGTGATCAGCGCTTTCCCGTCAACCGCATCAAGGTTCGGCTCTTCTCTCGACTGCGGTGCGTCCAAGTGTGGCTAAAGTCACTCCTTTTCTGGCGGTTTGGGGCTGACGGATGTGCCGGGGCGAAAGCTCTGCTTGAAGCTGACGACATCGACGCCTGCGGGCACCGTTTCCTCCTTGGGGGCGCTGTTATGGCACTACCCATGTTGTCCCATCTCGAGCGCCGGGGGAAACCCTTGATTCGGCTTGCCGGGTCGGACAGCGGCGGCACCACGGTGTCGTCCCCTTCTTGGAGGCGCTGTCTAGGCTACTCGTAGAATACCGGAGAGGCTTGATGAAGTCCAGGTTGGCGACCTCTTAGAGGGCGGGCTTTCGGGGCGCAATGTGCATCGCCGGCGGCGCTTCTCTGGTGGCTTCTACCGGTTGGTCCAGTCCCGCCGCTCACTTGCCGTTCTTAGGCGCTTGAGGGTGGACGGTGCGTTGGCTGTGCCATCCTTGGTATTCAGTCTCCTGAAGTTTCCTCCTTCGGTTGTGACGCGTTCCGGGAGCTCAATGTATCCCCCTCCCCACCATTCTTGGCGGGAGATGGTGCTAGGAGAGTCCTCGTTGTTTGGTTGTCGTGGGTTGTGTTGTAATCCGGTGGCGTCGAGTT
Organism: Avena longiglumis; assembly: GCA_030063025.1. Taxonomy (NCBI): domain Eukaryota; kingdom Viridiplantae; phylum Streptophyta; class Magnoliopsida; order Poales; family Poaceae; genus Avena; species Avena longiglumis. Next base: position 63,409,810 of record CP125979.1, on the reverse strand, counting down.
TGTATCGTGTGGCCTTCGTGGCTTCGTGGCGTTGTGCTGGTCTTTTGGCCTTTCTTCTATGAAACCGATACACCTTCCAGGATGTATCCTTGAAAATAAACTAAATTTATAGCTTGGAGGAGGTAGTACATCTGTGAGCCTAGAGTCGAACATCTTCCGGTCAGCTACGCACCACCATCTGCAAAGGTTCGTCAGTTGCAACCTAAAGCCTACTCTCGCGCTACTTTTCTCTCGCTAGCTCGCTGATCGCCAACTCTCATAAGCTAAACTCTTCCTTAATCCTCCTGATGAGCCGGTCAACTCCACATTGCCGCTGTTGATCGCAAAAAACTCCGGCGCTCATCTTAGCTCTCTCCGGGGCTTGGCTTTAATGCACTTTGGCCATTGAGCTTTTTATCCTTGTCGATTTGCGTTCTGAATGCTGAGCTTTTCTACGTACCTGCTCTTGTTATCCGGTAAAGCTAACTACTCTTAGAAATGTTTGGTGAAAAATGTGGGCACCATCTCACGAACCGTTCTACTTGAACAGCACACATGGACGTAGACCAGACGGCACGAACACACGTAGTACAGTGCGTGGAAACGTGGTGAAGCGGACTATGGTTTGGACTTTGGTGATGTGAAATAAATAAGACAGGGAGCCAGCAGAGAGTAAACGCACGGGTGTCAAATTCTTACATGTGCACCGGGCCGGCCAACGGGGCAGGCAAACTCGAATACTACTACATTGAACTCGAAACCTCCAGCCAAAGGGGGTTGTTGGTGTCCACCTGACTAAACTCGTCGAATCATGACCACCCTGTCATCTCTATCTCTATCTCTATCTATATCTCTATCTCTACTATCTAAAAAGAAAGTCAGGTTCCGTTGTCAACCGATACGTCGTCTCCCTTCGTCGAGGGTTTCCATCTTTCCGCACCCGCGCGCGCCCAACAAGTTGGGCCAAGCCAATGATCTCGTCAGAAAGAAAGAGTCGGGAAACCCCAACACCCAAGACCCCCGTCCCCAAAATCGACACCCTCCTCCTCCTTGTGCGGATTCCCGATCCACGTGCAGCTGTTGCTGCCGACCAACCTCCCTAACGATCTCATCCCGAGGCACCACCGTCGCTTATGAACATGTACGGGGTGTACGGTGCCGAGATCCCACCCCATCGCAGGGATCCGTCACCGCTGGGTCTTCACGGCATCGCTGACTCCACGCAGAGTGCGTCCGGTGGCCTCCGCCTGATCTTCACCACGAGCACCGCCGCCTCCAGGCAGAGTCCCATTGATGAGTGTACATTTGTTCTGGTTCTTGTGATTGCGGGAGGTGGTTCAGTTCGTGTGATTGCAGGACACTAATTTTACAGTTGTTAATTGAGTGCCAAATCGTGGACTGTGACTATCATGCTATAGGATCCGTACTCTATAGGCTACTTGTATTACGAAACATTAGGGGGTTCAAATCGATTATATCAGTTGTACTGATCTGCCATTTTATGTACAATGTACCCTACATGAAACTAATGAGCTCCCTGTATGTACATAATTGAAAATCAATCCGCGCCGTATTATAATTATATACGCAAGAATAACTGTCTTACTAATTGGATACATATTGAAGACAGTCATGTTTGAAAATGCTTTGCTTTAACAACCTCACTCTAGCACAATCTTGGATATGTGGATGCTGCGATGCAGGTTTGGTTCACCCTTGGTACTTTAGTGCTTATGAACCTTTTTATTTCTTATTGTGATATGTGGATGCAGCTTTGCAGGTTTGGTTCACCTTGGTACTTTAGTTTGCGCCTTAGGGCTCTAAGTAGATCTATTGTTACTTAGAGTTATGAACCAACAAATCATATTCTACGAGAGTTAATAATTTTATAACTGCTTCTTAATCTAACTTGCAGGCTTATTTGGAAACTGTACACCTGTTATTTTTCTCTATCTCTTCTATTAGTGGATGGCTTCCGAATAGCGAAACTCCACTTGCTACTTTTTTTGCTTCATCACTTCATTTAGTGCTCGACTATAGAAGATAAAAAATGAATTGTTGCTGCTATTTGCATGAAAATATCGTTCCACATTGTAAACTTTAGACATAATAGAACCATAAAAGGATATCACATATAATTATGAATATGTTTTTGAAATTAGATAAAAATAAGGACGAGTTTTATGTGTTGTGATCTGTAAGGCGATGAGTCAATGTCAGACCTTGGACATGGTTGATCTGTACCAAAACCTATATTTTCTCATGGACAGTGCTATGTCGCCATATCGAGACTCGAGAGTGACATCAAGGGAGAGATTAAAAATACTTGTTGTTGATGAAAATGGGGCACCAATATCGAAATTACAAATATAGTTTACGGACAAGCACTTGATCAACAGTAAAAATGTCTCATGGATTCAGGTATGCTTTACATAGTTACATAATGTGATGTTTCTCTGGCACAAATAATTTATTTATTTTGGCAACCGTAGTGATGGATCCCACCAGAGTATAGCCAAACATATGTGTTTATCGATGGATGTTATTCCGATTCTGTATTAGGTGTTTCTCCAACACAAAATGTACTTTATTTTTGGGTAAGAACTTCTTAGTAACTTCTTTTTGGGTAAGAACTTTCTATATGCATACTAGGATTTTCGAACTGTACTGGTCTTAGGATTTATGTGGTGCTAGATCATTGAAAATTATCTTGTTGGACATGAATGAGATAGTTTTGCCTGTTCTTGGTGACACTAAATAGTAAGTCCGGGGGAGGAGCATTGATTCTTAAGTTTTTTTGCAGTAATGTACACGAATTTCAATCTCTTATAGCTTATCGAGCCTATGTATTTATGTTTCTCCTCTCTGAACTTGGAGTTCTCAAATTCTGGACAATCTTTCTATTGATGATTGAAGGCATGTGAAGTTGTCAGGCATGGAACCTACCGAGTTTTTGCATATTGGGGATGACCATAGGAACGATCTATGAGTAGTTGGTGATGCATGCTGCTATTTATGTCTTTCGAGCAGTGACGTGCGGCCCGATAGTTTGGAGCGATTTTGTGGCTAACCCTCTATGTTAGCGGACACTCGAGGTTGTGCAGCAGTGACGCAGATGCCAATGAAACAAATGAGTGCGACTGGGCAGATAAGGTATGGCGGGTGAGGGAACCAGAATATAGCCTAACATATGTGTTTATCATTGTAAATTTTGGACTATAGTAGTATTCAGAGATAAAATTTTAGTAGGCTACTGCAGTGAGCTTATTTTTAGAGATCATCTTTTAAGGCCTCAATGGACTCGCTCCTTAGCCAAGATTCTTATGAAAGAACGCTGAAGAGATGGTCTTGGCCAGTTGGGCACCAAAGCGTGGGAGATGGTGCAGAAGGATGCCGATGTTGTTTCTCCAGTGATGCCGAATGCCATTCAAAGGAAGAGGAGATGTGCCTCAGGTGACTTCGAACACTGCCGAGTTTATCGTCCCTGTTCATTTGAATAGTGGTGTGTGCAATTTGTGCTTGTTAAGAATTTTCACCTTCTAAAGTTGAAATTGTACACAATCATGAGTTGTAGCATCTACCATGTTTTCTATTTTAGCAGTCACTTAGATTCTTACTCATAAAGTTTGGATTAGAAACTTATGCTGACTTCTAAACTAAAATGACCCCATTGATTCCCTATGTTACATCTTGCTAAACTCATAGTAATTTTTTGTTTAGTGTGTTTTACATTAGTCATAAGCTTACACGGTTCAACATTCGGCTTGCATTGGAAAAAATGAGCATGTACTTCTTTAGATTTATTTTCTTTCGTGAACCAAAATGGTTGATTTTCTTTAGATTACCTCCACCGGCTGCCGCAACAACATATTTGGTGTGCTACTCCTACGACGTTGCACCAATTCCCATGCTCCATCGATGCTCTCAGGGGTACATGGTGCGGTTATGGTTACTGCAAAGGAGCAACTAGCAACGATAAATACAACTACATGTATAGATGGCACCACTATCGGCATTGCAAATACACTTCAGGGCTGCACCACGATCGTTGACGAATGAATCATTTTTGTGGTATGGAAGATATACTTGTCTCCTTTCCTTTTGTGTTTAGTAATTTCTCTTCATTATTCAATTTGTATTTCTCTTAGTTTCCTATCTTACACATATGTCCTGGAAGATGTTTATTGCATTATTATGTACTACATTTTTCTCTTGAATATAAAAATGTCACAATTTTAAATCATGGCTCAATCTGTTCCGACACAACAACCAAGACTCTGCATCCCCACCCCGTTCCCCTCCTCTCCCTCGAGCCCCTGCTTTGAGAGTCGAGAGAAGGTGGTCGGGCCGACCCCGAGGCCTCTCCGCCGGCGCGGCCGGCAGGAGATGGCAAAGGGAAGGCGCCGAAGTAGGATTTAGGTTTAGTTTTTTAGTGTTTGGCTATTTTTTGGTAGTTTGGAGCTGGTCCCTGGATCTTGGCGCCCAGATCTGGGGAGTAGGTTCCCTGTTCTTGCTTCTTGGTCTCCTCTGGTTGGATGGGCGGCGAGAAGAGGGTCACTGTCTCCTTTAATAAACTTGGGGCTGCAGTTGTTGTGCTAATGCTGCTGAGGTGCTACGCTGTTGAGGTCTCCTGGCTGGCTGTGGAAGCAGGGGGAGGAGCAAAGCGATGTGGTCGGGCGCGTGGAAGGGATTCTCCTGGCCGGCCGTGGAGGCGAGAAGGAGATCTGTTTCCAGGTGTTTTCCTCGGCGGTATCTAGCAGTTTGCGTCGCCGGTTTCTGTGGAGTTTCGCCGGTGTGCTGCTCCTTATCTTGGCCGGCCGAGGAGGGGAGCGAGAGAAGCTGGGTGGTGCGGCGGCTGCGACGATGCGAATCCGGCGCGGCATGCTCGTGGAATCTGCAGCATGTGCAGTAGCTCCCAAGCATCGGCTCGTTTTGGCCGGCGCTATCCTTGGCCATGGGCATGGCCCTGCTACGCCTGAGCTGGAGTGCTCAGCTTTGTCTCTCTCCTTGAATGGAGGTTCCTATCGGATCCCGCCGTGGCGAACGACGCTGCCTCTCCATCAAGTGGTTCCGTCCCCGATGGAGGCGCTGGCGGCCATGGCTGGTGGTCCAAGTTCAACTGCGACGAGGGACTTGATCGCGTTTTTGCGTTTCTTTATGGGGTGTTTGCTACAAAAGTGAAAGGCTGTGTTGTATTTCCTTTCTTTCTGGAGGTCCTTCTTGTAATTGTTCATCCACCGCCGTATTAATGCAGATTCCAGGCCATTCGGGGCCTTTCCCGTTCAAAAAAAAAAATCTGTTCCGACACTTGAATGGTGTCCTTTTTCTACTCATGATGCTTCATTTTTCAGTTCTGTTTCATAATATTTTCAATAAAAAACATTATGGTGAGTAGTTATATGTTTGTTGTCTACATGTAAGCACTACCTGTAGTGAGCCCTAGTGATAGATGAAAAGCCTACAAGTTTCAAGTTTCTAAAGAGGAGTGAAAATATTTTCATTGAAAAGCTTATTCTATGAGAAGTGGATTTATTTGAATGTAACTTTAATTGGTTGAGGAGTAATGCGTTTGGTTTTTCCAGAAAAAACAAATAGTTTATCATGTCTTCTTCCATCATATACTTCTAGATTTCTTGTGTTGCGTTTTAAGTTTATATTGCTCGAGACTTGCCATCGTGGACAAGGGTGGTGTCGAAGCTATTTAAGGTCGTGGCACATACTGATCGTGGGGAGACGAAACACAAGAATTGCGATGGAAGAGAGAGAGAGCTATGTTTTAGGAGAATATACGTGTACAATTATGTTTTAGCATTTGCGATTGGAATTTTTTAAAATTCCGTGACAACGTACGGGCATTCAACAACTAGTCAAAACAAAAAAAACTCGAATCATGACAGGCCGAGCTATAGACGAACGGCCGGGGTTGGAATATCTGCTTGTATTTCTGTCGACCATCGACCCATTGAACGGAGAGAAACTTCTGAACATTCCCTTTGACCGAGAAATCTTCAAGATCTACGGAAGGAAGAACTCTGACAGAAATCTCGCACTATAGCCTCCTAAATCTAAATGTGTCGGCCGTGTCCGTCATACGTCCTGTGCGCACAGCACGAACCAGAATACACGGAGTACTAGGTGTCCTGTGCACGGCATTGATGTTGCCGGAATTGAGCACCATGGGTCCTACGGGTTTGACCCGGACTGCAAGGCATATGTCGGACTGACGAGTGGCGAAAGATCAAAAACTTTTGTTCCCACCTGGAGATTCGTGTGATTGGACGGGACGGGAACGGGCAGGTGGTGTACAGAAGGGATCAAACCTCTCGCAAAACTGTGACGACCAACTAGTCATTTTTATCTTTTCCCGCTTAGCATTTTTAGACCCGCCTATGTTGTTTCCAGGGTCGGCAGGTTTACTGAAGATCGAAGGTACTTGCCTTCCTGTCACGTATGTGATCTGCTGCGCCAACTCTATGACCGATCAGCAAAGCCGACGATAAGAAACCCTCTTTTGTGGATGGCCTCAAAGCTAGAGAAGGGTCGACATTTAGCCGAATATGTCGTGGTTTTTAAGTCGCCCGCAAAGAGAAAATGACGAATTTGTAAATCCCGATGCTTCCAAATCCCAGGATGTATATAGGTTTGAAAGTACTAAAATGTATCTATGGTTCTACTAACAATGCAAAAAAAAAGTCTCAACTACTTGCAAAAAAGTTCTGTGCTCTGTTATATGGCGTCTACTAATATGAACCTATTGATGGGCATGCTATACTGTGGGTTCTTTGCTAACCTACGATCTTGTTCGATCTCTCTTCTCATGCTTAAATATATACACTCGCATAATATTTTTTATCATCCGACACAACAACCGTGCAATTGATGCTTTCAAGAAGTTCAATACCGTCATAAGGAAGGAGCAGAAGGGAGTTCATGTTCTCTTGTGAGTATCCCCCTTTCAATGTAGTAGGTCTGTGGTAGACATTATGATCATATCGACACTCCATATTTTGAGATATATTTTTCATTTGATATGTCAAGTCATATTGTAGTTAACAAGCCGAAATGGGACTATTGCAATATACAACGATGCATCTACCGAATATATAAATGTAACTATTTATATCTTTGCCCAATTATCTCGGTCTTATTGTGAAAGAATACTTACCGTAGATGTCGGCAAACAGTGTGTGGTTCCATCAACCTAGCCTCCAATAAAAAATCGTCTCCACCTAGCAAAGACAACTAGATGCATATTTTTCATTCTTAAGAGCATTGTGTCCATGGCCATTTGGGAATTTTTTAATTGCTATATTACTCCCTTCTTTTCATATTAGTTCGCATATTAGATTTCTATGTTTCAAGACGACAGCAGAGGCCTATCGGAGCGACATGGCTCATACGCAAGCAATTAGAATTTCCATGTGCATCTCACGCAACTTGTAGGTCCGTCTTTATATGCACCAAGCCGACTACGACCTTCACTTGTATGAACGAACCACAAAGGCGAGAAGAAGAAACCGTCTTTCGTGGATGGCCTGAAAGCTGTAGAAGGGTCATCATTCAACTGAATATGCCGTGGTTTTTACATCGTCCAGAAAGAAAAATAGGTGCATTTGCAAATCCCGATGCTTCCAAATCCCGGGATGTATATCGGTTTGGAAGTCCTAAAATGTATATATGGTCCTAATAACAATGCAAAAGGAGTCTCAACTACTTGCAGAAAAGTTGTGTGTATATGGTGTATGATAATATGAACCTATTGATGGGCATGCTATACTCGGTCTCCTGTGCACATGGTGGGTTCTTTGCTGACTTATGATCTTGTTCCATCTCTCTTCTCATACTTATAAATATATATACTCGCCATAACATTTTTCTCTTATCCGACACAACAACGGTGCAATTGATACTTTCAAGAAGTTCAATACCGTCATAAGGAGCAGAAGGGAGTTCATGTTCTCTTGTGAGTATCCTCGCCTTCAATGTAGTAGGTCTATGGTAGACATTATGGTCATATCGTCACTCCACATTTTGAGATATATTTTGCATTTGATATGTCAAGTCGCATTGTCGTTAACAAGTCGGAATGGGACTAAGCAATAATAATTTTTGCAATATACAACGATGCATCTACCAAATATATAAATGTAACTAGTTAAATCTTTGCCCAATTATCTATGTCTTATTGTGAAAGAGTTGTCACCGTAGTCGACAATCAGTGTGTCGTTCCATCACCGGGCCTCCAATAAAAAATCATCTCCACCTAGCAAAGACAACGAGCCACCGAGATACAGTTTTCTTTGGTTCTTTAGAGCATTGTTTCCATGCCCATTTGGGGAATTTGTAATTCATGTATTACTCCCTCATTTTCATATTAGTTCGCTTATTAGATTTCTACGTTTCACAAAGGCCACTACAGGAAAAGCCGAATACGCCGACGGCCAGGTCCTGTCGGTATAGTCCCAAAATCCGGTTGGTGTAGATTGGCCCGACGGTTATCGTCGGCGTAGAAAAGCCTGCAGTTGGCGTAGATCGTATGGGTCCCAACTAGATGACTAACGACCGTTTGGCTACGCCGACGGCGTTGGCGTCGGCCTAAATTTTTCCATTTTTTTTTCAATTTTTTTAACTTTTTTGAATTGTTTAACTTTTTAATCTCACATGGACATTTTTAATTTTAAGTACAATTATTGTTAAGTTAAATTGCACAATTAGTCAAACTTCCCAATCGGTCACCCATCCTAATACTACTCTAGTCCCAGCACGCTTAACTTCTCCGTTCCTTCCACATGAGCTTCCGACAAACAAACTAGAACTTGTTGTAAATATTATCGTATCAATCCTATTAACCATTAGACTATAATGTTAGACTGTCTTTATTTTTTTACATTTCATAAAATTATTTGAATAAACAACAATAAATAAGTAATAATAATCTTGAATTCAAATAAAAATAAAATAAATTTTATTTATTTTGCCTTTTTTCATTTAAATTTGAATAATTCATATCTACAAATCCGTAAATCATAATTTGACAAATAATATATCCAAATCGGCCAGAAAATTGAGAGAAATCCAAATATGACATCCCTATCATCTATTTAATTATATATCATAACTTTCTAATATTATACCAATCGAAACTATGTCAGGATTCATGAAACACCCAGTTTTTGATACTCGGAAAATAGAAAATGGCTTTTTGGTACGACAAAAAGAAAACCTTGCATTAGATCTCTGATAAAATGGAATATTATGAATCTAAAAATGATTTTTACAAAAAATCATGAGCATCATATCATGTACTTATAGTTCAAATCTAATTCACTTCCTATCAATTCAGCAGGAATTTGACTTTTTCACGAGGGGTGGACGGAGAGGTTTGAGATATCCTGGTTGGGAAATTGTTAATTCAAAGTGGTCTAGTATTTTTGAAAAATTGGGTAGTATCATTTTGAAACATTCGTTTGGTGGTTGCTTCAGAAAACACCCCATTTTTTGCAGTCGGAAAATGAAAAATGGCTTTTTAGTGCGACGAAAAGGAAAACCTCCTCCTGCAACATTGTTCGTCATCCCATGATATACATGAGTGCACAATATGGACCATTATCGCAAACTATATCACGATTCTAGCAATAACATTGGTCATTTGACCTGAACTCTAGAAAACCTCGATTGAGATAGGTCATTTTGTGAAGGTTTTTTTGAGACACAATGATGCAGCCCGTCCTACGAATGCGTCTAAATCCCCGCCTACTAGTACCCCAAGTGGACCGATGACCCGCGCTCGAGCCAAGCTCCTACAAGCTAAGGTTAACTCGCTTCTTTCCTCGTGTGATTTCGATACACCCTTAGATGGCTTGCTACTTCATTTCCCAAACTTTGTGCGTCCTCAGCTATGAACCCAATGAATCATTATCAAGGGAGGGACCAAAGGCATCCCGAGGAGACACTCTAGAGCAAACCGGCGCCAGGCTCGGCGAACCGGTTCCCTCACAGAACTTCCAGCGATAGGCCCGGTCCACCGACCCCCTCGCCGACAATCCCGACAACGACCGAAATTCCCCGGCAGCGACCGACAACATGTTCTGTATGGCTTTCTGGTTCGTGACCGGTAATGTCGGCGGCCACCAGAATTTCCGGATACCACTCCGGCGTCGCCGGGCCTCTCGCCGGAAATCCCCAGAGTCAAGTCAACTTTCGGGCTTGGCCCGTGTAACCCTTTATTTCGCCTAGACTTTACCATTTTGTACCCAAACTACCCCTGTTTATGTGGCTGGCCTATAAATAGCCCCCACCCTCTATTGTAAACCCTAGACTTGGATAATTGTAATTGAAGACACCCTTTGAGGATCTATCACTTACTAGTCTCATGCTCCTTGACAAGGAGCACCAATTATCCCCCACCTCTTGGATTTTGCCTTGTGCGTTCAAGTTGTACAAGTTCGGTGTTCATCTCCAAGTAGTCAAGATCTCATCAAGCCTCTCACCCCCGTTGTTGGCCATGGGAGAGTGTCTTGCCCAACGTCAATCCTAGGGATTGTGTTGGACCGGTTGCCATCGGCGTGAGCTATCGGCTTGTATCGTGTTTTCGTGTGTGTGTGTTCATCGAGTTCTCCGCGTGTGTGTTCGTGGATTTCATCCGCCTCCTCCTCCCACTCGCTTACACCTCGATTTCCACGGGATTCGTGAAAGATCAGGCCACCCCTAACATATTGGTATCCAGAGCAAGGTTGATCACGAATTTCCCCCACAATTATTTTCGTCTATCCACCATAAAATCAAAAATTCCCCAAAAAGAGCCCCAAATTTCCTTCAGATCGATCTCTGGATTTGGTGAGTTTTTCGTGGTTTTGGTCCATAGATCTGTGGCTTTGGGTCTTGATCAATATCCCTTGACCTTTTCCCATCCCAATTTTGTCGAAATTTTGACGGATTTATCAGTTTGACTTTCTGGAGTTCGTCACGAACAGGTTTCTGCACCAGATCCGGCGAACCGGTTCTACAACTGAAATTTCCGGCGTCAGCTCCGACACGACCGGACCAACAACCGGAATTTCCGTCTACAGACCCGGCTCCGCCGGTTCCTGTGCCGAAAATTTTGCAGATTCCAATTTTTGACAGTTTCTTTTTGTTTGTTCGTGTATCGCGTGCGTGTCGGCCAAAACTAACAACTAGCTTCCGCAAATCAGTGAATTGCGCGCTCTTCGACACCGCGACATCCGAGCATCTTCCCCAACACCGGTTGCAAGTCATCAACAATACCAAAGGTATAACTTGCGTCACTTTGATCGCCACATATCTTCCTTTGTGTGTATCTATCCTATGAGAGCAACTCATTTTGTGTTTATCTAAGCATTGTGCACTTGCCATTGGAAAGTGAGAGTGTGATGGCAAATACAAACATTAACATAGTAGTATAGAAAGGGAGAAAAAGAATCAAAAAAGCAAAAGAAAAATAGAAAGATACATAGTCTCCCAATACAAAGAGAGTATCAAGATTGTAAGCAAAGAGAGAGAGAGAGGAAAAGGCGCGCCAAGGCAAGAGCACAAATCCGTTTCTCAACCCTATTTTGGCAAAAGAGTTGTGGTCTCTTCTTGCGTTGGCACGACACCGAGCTTAGACTACGTTAGGACATTTTGTGCTCAATTTCATAGTCGTGCTAACCCCTTTCATCTCCATGTGTGCGTTTCCTCGTGTTTTTGTAGTTCGTCTCCTTTTGCTTTTGATCTTTGGTTCTTTACCACCTAGAACAATACCTTTTTCGTGGATCGTTTCGTTTGGTTTTTCACAATCCTAACCTTCCACAAAAATCTTTTGAGAGTAGTAGTTGATTTGTGTGTGAGTTTCTTTGCGATTTCACTTTGCAAGCTCTTAGATCTCTTGTGTGGAATTTGGTTTGATACAATCTCCAAGGTGAGGTAAAAGACCAACTCTCCACGTATTATCCTCCATATACAATTCTTGTCAGCTTTGCATCATGGACAAGAATGGTGAGTCGACCCAACCAACGCCACCTCAAGAGGAAGACACATAATACATGACAAGATGGGATCATTGGAAGGTCCGAGGAGAATTCAACTACCGTTGTGACGCCCTTGAGAGGCGCCAAGACAGGCAATTTAGAGAAACCCGAGTGGAGTTCAAGAGCATCGACAACCGCTTTGAAGAGGTCCGAGGACAAATGCATGCTATGCAACACAACCTCGTCCATCAAAATGAAGCTCTTGGTCATGCTCTTGCCGCAACGGATGAGAAGCTTCAACGCCTCATTGGTGTTCTAGCAAGGCCGCGATCTCGCGAATCAAGCTTGTCACGGCACTCCTCGAGTGAATCAAGCTCTTCATGCCATCACGCTTCAAGGTACCAAGATGGACCCATCCTTCACTCCATGAGCTCTTCTCAAGTGGTACCATCTCCGCGACATGCCGCAATGTCAAGCTATGATAGTGACCTCTCCGCAAGACCTCCAAGACGTGAAGCAAACCAACCACAACCAAGGGCACTCATGATTCAACAAGAACAACCTCAAGTGGACCACCAAGCCCATCGTCACCAACACATTCCTCCAACTACAAGTGAAGCCTCCGAATTGGACAAACAAGATCGCCGTTGACGTGAAGCACTCGAAGACCCACCAAGACATCATCATCGACATGAACGTCAACGTCAACAACATGATCACCATGACGAGCCTCCTCCGCATCATGAAGAAAGGGACCAGCCCATTGCACATGCGGCTCGACGTCCTCCTCGCCTCATGGTGCAAGACAATACTCATCGTCATCAACCATGCCAAGAACAAGAGCAAGATCCCCAAGATCGTCGTGAGACCAAGCTCCTCCTCATCATCATCAACCGCGCCAACAACATGAGCAAGCTCCCCAAGCTCGTCGGCAAGACCAAGTTCCACCACCAAATGCGGCACCACAACAACTGCAAGAGCAACGCCACCATCACCAAGCAAGACGTGCAAGCTCGGATGATGAAGATGGCCACCAAAATCATGGAAACCACCGACATCGGAACCATAATGAAGAAGAAACCTTCGGCAAGCTCAAATTCACCATGCCCAAGTTTACCGGTTCCAATGAACCCGGAGAATATCTCTCGTGGGAACTCAATGTTGACAAGATCTTCCGCATGCACAACTATAGCAATGAGAAGATGATGGTCATGGCGTCCCTCGAGTTTGATGATTATGCCAACCTTTGGTGGGAACAAGTCCAACTCGCTCGTGAAGCAAAAGAAGAGCCTCCGATTACAACTTGGCAAGATATGAAGGTTCATATGAGATCTCGCTTTGTTCCTTCGCACTATACGCGTGACCTATTCAATAAGCTTCAAACACTTAGTCAAGGGACAAAGACCGTGGAAGAGTACTTCATGCAAATGGAGCTCAAGATGATCCGTGCCAACATTGAAGAGCGTGATGAACAAACAATGGCACGTTTCCTCAATGACTTGAACCATTCAATCAAGCGCATCACCGAGTTCCAAAAGTACAACAACATGGTTGAGCTTGTACACATAGCAACAAAAGCCGAACGTCAAGTGCAAGAGGACATCGAGTACAACAAGCCAAAGACGTACTTCACCTATAAGCAAGCACAAACCACGACATCAACAACTCCAAGTGGAAGATCTTCAAGTACCACCAAGCTTCCCTTCAAGCCAACACTTCCTCAAGGAAAACCACCCCAAGTGGCAAATATACAAAGGATGATCAACCATTCAATGGTTAATGCTACAAGTGTGGAGTCAAAGGACACAAGTCGGTCACATGTGGAAACAAGAAAGTTTTGTTCATCCACGAAAATGGTGATGAAGAATACTTGAGTGAAGATGAGTTTGATGCAAGGATCAAGGAAGCATTGTCAAGGCAACATTTGGAAGGTGACCAAGAACTACTTATGTGTGATCATGACACAAGTCCATCGCTTGTGGTCACAAGGGTCTTAACTACTCAAGTCAATGAGAATGAAGACCAAAGATCAAACATCTTTCAAACGCGTGCCGGTATCAATGGGAAGTCCATCAAAGTGGTCATCGATGGAGGGAGTTGCCACAATCTTGCAAGCACAGAATTGTGTGAGAAGCTCAACCTCTGTTGGGGTTTGTAGCATGGAAAACAAAAAATTTCTACTGCATGCACACAAACAAGCCAAGATCTATCTACTAGATTGTAGCAACGAGTCGATAGAGGAACTCACCCTCGAAGATTCCAAAGCGGTTAACGAGAGTAGATTCTCGTGGGTGATGTAGTCGTACACTTGCCGATCTCAAGATCGCATAGACGATCCTTCCGGCGCTGCGTTCCGGCAGCGCTCCCGCAGTCGGTCACACGTTCGATACTCGATGAATACCTTCCTCTCCCTTGTTCCAGCAGGCAGCAGAGGTTGTAGCACTCTCCTCATGATTCCGGCAGCATGACAGCGTGGTGTTGGAAGTAGAGGGGAGATCTCGCAGGGCTTCGCCTTAAGCCGGAGCAAGTATGGTGGAGTATGAGAGAGGCCTTGGTGATCTACGGTTTAGAGGGCACCAAGGGGGTGGCTTGGCCGGCGGCTAAGGTTTGGGGAAACCCTAGTCGGAGACTTGGAGGAGCCCTAGGCGGCGGCAACACTTGGGGTGGTGGCGCTTGGGGCTAGGGTTTTTTAGGTGTGAGGGGAGGGGGCGCCCTACCCCTCCTTATATAGGTGGGAGGGAGGCGGTTGGGAGGAGGGAGTCCTCCCCCAACTCCTCCTCCTTGGCCGACGAGTGGAGGGAGTGGGACTCCTACCCTAGGTAGGTTTCCTACTCTCCCTCCACCAAGCAAACTTCGGATTTGACTTTTCAAATTGGCGTTTGACTTTCAAACTTGGATTTGATTTATCTCTTCATATTTCCCAGCCAACTGACCTAATACATGATGCAACCATTCCACATTGTCATGACACATCCATGTACCCTTCCCCTCCGGAGTCCCGGACCTTCCAAACCCTTCTAGAACATTCCTGGTGAAAACACCGGAATCATTCCCGAACTCCGAAACAGGACTTTCCTTATATGAATCTTATTCTCTGGACCATTCCGGATCTCCTCGTGATATACCGGATCCCATCCGAGACTCCGAACAACATTCGGTCTCTTACTCATCGCTCCATAACTACTCAACAACATCGAATCCTTAAGTGTGTCTCCCTACGGTTCGTGAATTATGCGGACATGACCGAGACCCTTCTTCGATCAATAACCAATAGAGGAATCTGGAAATTCATATGGCTCCCACATATTTCTACAATTAATTGCGATCGAATGAACCACTTACATACGATACCAATTTCCCTTTGTCTCACAATAGTTTACTTACGAGGTTTTGATCGTCGATATCTCTGCATACCTAGTTCAACCTCGTTACTGATAAGTACTCTTTTCTCGTTCCCGCGATATGTGATCCCTTGTGAGCCGGTCACATGCTTGCAAGCTAATTGGATGACATTCCACCGTGAGGTCCCAGAGTATATCTATCTGTCATATGGATGGACAAATCCCACTCTTGATCCATGTGCCTCAACCCATACTCTCCGAACACTCAATGCCACCTTTATAGCCACCCAATTACGGTGTGGTGTTTGATGTCATCAAAGCATCCTTCCGGTGATGGTGATTAGCATGATCTCATGGTCGAAGGAATTAGGTTACTATGTATCAGAAAGCTTATAGCAAATGGACTATTAAAATGACTTGATATTTATGCTACTCTTATCTATAGGAGTATGTCCATCACACCATTCTCCTAATGACATGATCTTGTTGTTAACAACATCTCAATGTTCATGATCAGGAAACCACGATCATCTATTAACCAACAAGATAGTATTATAAAGAGGCTTTACTAGGGACTCTAATTTAGTTTACAAATCACACAAGTTTTAATGTTTCTGGTTAATACTATTATAGCATGAATGTA
Source organism: Avena longiglumis (assembly GCA_030063025.1). Lineage (NCBI taxonomy): Eukaryota > Viridiplantae > Streptophyta > Magnoliopsida > Poales > Poaceae > Avena > Avena longiglumis. Next base: position 63,393,881 of record CP125979.1, on the reverse strand, counting down.
AACATTTATCATAAACACAAAGATATAATAATAACCACTTTTATTATTGCCTCTAGGGCATATCTCCAACAGTCTCCCACTTGCACTAGAGTCAACTAATCTAGATAACATGGTAATATACCGAACACCCATGGCAGTTTGGTGTTGGTCATGTTTTGCCCTTTGGAGAGGTTTAGTCAACGGATCCGCCACATTCAGATCTATGTGTACTTTGCAAATCTTTATGTCACCATCTTGGACATGGTCTTGAATAGCGTGAAAACGTAGCTTGATGTGCTTCAGCTTCTTGTGTGACCTTGGTTCTTGCGCATTGGCTATGGCTCCCATGTTATCACAATAGATAGACATTGGGTCCAGCGCAAATGGAACCACACCAAGCTCTGTAATGAACCCCTTCATCCATATCGCCTCTTGTGAAGCCTCTGAAGCAGCTATGTATTCCGATTCAGTTGAAGATCTCGCCACAACGCTTTGCTTTGCACTCCTCCAGCTAACTGTTGCACCATTGAAAGTAAATACGTATCCAGAGTGAGATTTAGAATCATCCGGATCGGTGTTCCAACTAGCATCGGTGTAACCATTAACAACGAGTTGTTTATTACCTCCATAAGAAAGAACCATATCCTTAGTTCTTCTCAAATACTTAAGGATGTTTTTGACCGCTGTCCAATGATCCACTCCTGGATCACTTTGATATATGCTAGTCAAACTAACAACATATGCAATGTCGGGTCTAGTACATAGAATGGCATACATAAGAGATCCTATGGCTTAGGCATAGGGAGTCTTACTCATCCTTTCTCTATCTTCTGCCGTTGCAGTACTTTGAGTTTTACTCAAGGTCGTATTGGGCAACATGGGCAAGAACCCTTTCTTGCTATCTTCCATTCCAAACCTCTTTAGAACTTTGTCCAAATATGTACTGTGTGACAATGATATTAGGCGTCTCGATCTATCTCTATAAATCTTTATGCCTAATATGTAAGCTGCTTCGCCAAGATCTTTCATTGAAAAACTATTATTCAAATAATCCTTGACACTATTAAGAAGGTCTACATCATTCCCAATCAACAATATGTCATCTACATATAGTATTAAGAATTCTACAGAGCTCCCACTCACTTTCTTGTAAATACAAGCTTCTCCATAAGTTTGTAAAAAACCAAAGATTTTGATTACTTTATCAAAACGTTGATTCCAACTTCGGGATGTTTGCTTTAATCCATATATGGACCGTTGAAGTTTACACACCCTATTAGCATCTTTAGGATCGACAAAACCTTTGGGTTGCATCATATATAACTCTTCATCAATGTCTCCATTGAGGAACGCCGTTTTGACATCCATCTGCCATATCTCATAATCATAATATGCAGCGATTGCTAACATAATCCTCACCGACTTTAGCTTCGCTACTGGTGAGAAAGTCTCATCGTAGTCAACTCCTTAAATTTTTTGAAATCCTTTTGCGACAAGTCGAGCTTTATAGACAGTAATATTACCACCAACATCTGTTTTCTTCTTGAAAATCCATTTGTTCTCGACAGCCTTTCGGCCATCCGGTAAGTCCACCAAATTCCATACTTGGTTTTCGTACATGGATCCAATCTCGGATTTCATGGCTTCTTGCCATTTATTGGAATCTGGGCTCATCATCGCTTCCTCATATGTCGCAGGGTGATCGGTTTTGTCCACCAACATGACACTCATAACGGGATCATACCAATAAGGAGTGGTACGAGTTCTCGTCGACCTACGAGGTTCTGTAGTAACTTCAACCAAAGTTTCATGATCAACATCATTAGCTTCCTCTCTTATTGGTGTAGGCGCCACATGAACTACTTCCGGTGTTGCGCTACTCGCAAGTTCGAGAGAAGGTTCAATAACCTCGTCGAGTTCTACTTTCCTTCCAGTCACTTCTTTCGAGAGAAATTCCTTCTCTAGAAAGGATCCATTCTTGGCAACGAAGATTTTGCCTTCGGATCTATGATAGAAGGTATACCCAATAGTTTCCTTCGGGTATCCTATGAAGACGCATTTTTCTGCTTTGGGTTCAAGCTTGTCCGGCTGTAACTTCTTTACATAAGCTTCGCAACCCCAAACTTTAAAGAACGACAATTTAGGTTTCTTCCCAAACCATAATTCATATGGTGTCGTTTCAACCGGTTTAGATGGTGCCCTATTTAAAGTGAATGCGGATGTTTATAATGCATAACCCCAAAATGATAGCGGTAAATCTGTAAGTGACATCATAGAACGAACCATATCTAAGAGAGTTCGATTACGACGTTCGGACACACCATTACGCTATGGTGTTCCCGGCGGTGTCAATTGTGAAAGTATTCCGCATTTCTTCAAATGCTCTCCAAACTCGTAACTCATATATTCACCTCCACGATCAGATCGTAGAAATTTAATCTTCTTGTTACGTTGATTCTCTACCTCACTTTGAAATTCCTTAAACTTCTCGAAAGTTTCGGACTTATGTTTCATGAAATAGATATACCCATATCTACTCAAGTCATCCGTGAAGGTAAGAACATAACGATAACCACCGCGCGATGCTACACTCATTGGGCCACACACATCAGTATGTATGATTTCCAATAAGTCCGTAGCTCGCTCCATCATACCAGAAAATGGAGTCTTAGTCATTTTACCCATCAGACATGCTTCGCATCTCTCAAGTGATTCGAAATCAAGTGATTCAAGAAGTCCATCAGAATGGAGTTTCTTCATACGCTTCACTCCAATATGACCAAGACGACAGTGCCACATATAGGTCGAGTTATCGCTCAATTTCAAACGCTTAGCTTCAATGTTATTAATGTGTGTATTACCACAATCGATATTCAATAAGAATAGACCATCTATCAAAGGTGCATGTGCATAAAACATGTTACTCATATAAATCGAAAAACCATTATTCTCGGACTTAAACAAGTAATCGTCTCACAATAAACATGATCTAGATATAATGTTCATGCTCAACGCAGGCACCAAATAACAATTATTTAAGTATAAAACTAATCCCGATGGTAGATGAAGAGGTAGCGTGCCGACCGCGATCACATTAACCTTTGATCCATTTCCAACGCGCATCGTCACCTCATTCTTCGCTAGCTTCTGTTATTCTGCAACACCTGTTTCGAGTTACAAATATGAGCAACCGAACCAGTATCAAATACCCGGGCACTACTACGAGTACTAGTGAGATACACATCAATAACATGTATATCGGATATACCTTTCTTCTTGATGTTGCCGTTCTTCAAATCCGCCAAGTAATTTGGGCAATTCCGCTCAAAGGACCCTCCTTGCGTAAAAGCACTCAAGACGTGCTTAGGCCAGCCTTGGTCTTATTCGGCGGTAGAACTTTCTTACGCCTTCTTGAAGTTTCCCTTTTGCTTAGACTTGCCTTTCTTCTTGAATTTGGTGGTCTTATTGACCAACAACACTTGGTGCTCTTTCTTGATCTCCACTTCTGCAGATTTCAACATGGAGAAGAGTTCTGGCAACGTCTTGTCCATGTTTTGCATATTGTAGTTCATCACAAAATTCTTGTAACTTGGTGGCAGTGATTGGAGGACACGGTGAATCCCCAAAGAATTAGGAATCACTATACCCAAACTTTGGAGTTTGTTTGCATGCCCAGACATCTTAAGCACGTGCTCACTGACGAAGCTGCCCTCTTCCATCTTCCAGTTAAAGAACTTTTCAGAAGCCTCATAACTCTCAACTGCCGCGTGAGCCTCAAATATCATTTTGAGTTCACGGACAATATCATGTGGGTCATGGTTCTCAAACCTTTTCTGAAGCTCCGAGTCCAAACCATACAAGATAGCACACTGAACTGTGGAGTACTGATTCTTCCGAGTGAGGTAAACATTCTTTACTTCATCGGTAGCAGTAGCTGCAGGTGGGTCATCCAGCGGTGCATACAACACATAGGTCAAATTACCAGCATTGAGGACAATCCTCAAATTGCGGAACCAATCCGTGAAGTTGCTTCCATTGTTTTTCAACTTTTCTTTCTCTAGGAACGCATTAAAATTGATGGTAGGGGCCGCCATTGATCTCCAACATATTGCAATAGTTTAGACTAAGTATATGACAAATTGAGTTCTAATTAATAGTTAAATTAATCTAGGTGAACTCCCACTCAAAACAATATCCCACAAATTGTTTTAGTGATCACACGAACCAAATCCACCACATTAACACCGATCATCACGAGAGTTGATGTAGCTGCAATGGCGAACAATCAACATATGCATCATATCTACTATATGACTCATGCTTTACCTTTCAGTGATCCGTGTTCTGAGACCATGTATGTACATGCTAGGCTCGTCAAGATCAAACATTAGCTTCTGCATGAGCAAATCTGGCTTGCTCATGTTGTATACACTCGCAGAATCTAACACACCCGATCATCACGTGGTGCTTTGAAACAACGAGCTTTAGCAACGGTGCTTACTAAGGATGAACACTTTAAAACTTGAAATTTGTGTGCTTGAGGGATCATCTTATAATTCTACCATCGCAAACTAAGCAATACAAGATGCATAAAGGATTAACATCACATGCAATTCATAATAAGTGATATGATATGGCCTTTCTTCTTGTGCTTCCGATCTCCATCTTCAAGCTCAATCATGATCTCCATCATCACTGGTATGGCGTCAAGGTCAATGGCGCCGTTTCATGGTTGTCGTCCACCCGCTTCAACTATTACAACTACTTTGAATAGACACGTAGGTCTTAACGGAATTTAAAAGACAACCATATGGCTCCTGCCGGTTGCCAAATTACAATAAGGAACATTGCATACATCATATATAATCACAATCGTGGCCATATCACATCACATCACACCCCTGCAAAACAAAGTTAGACGCCTCTAATTTTCTTTGCATATTTTACGTGGTTTGGGGCTTTCAATAAGTGTTGTTCTAACTTACGAACAAGAACCACAACGTTGATGTTTGAACTATCAAGTGCCCGTTGTAAATTTAATCTATACTATGATGGGAGAGACAGACACCCGCAAAGCCAATTATGCAATACAAGTTGCATGTTGAGCGTGGAGCAAGTCTCATGAACGATGTCATGTAAGGTTAGCCCGGTCCGCTTCATCCCATCATACCGCAAGATGCAAAGTACACAAAAAGCAATTGATAATAAAAGCACCACCGTCCACAATGACCATTGTGTTCTACTCGTGCAACCGATCTACATATAGACACGGCACTGATACCACTGTTGGGGTTCGTAGCATGGAAAACAAAAAATTTCTACATCATGCACAAAAACAAGCCAAGATCTATCTACTAGATTGTAGCAACGAGTCGATAGAGTAACTCACCCTCGAAGATTCCAAAGCGGTTAACGAGAGCAGATTCTCGTGGGTGATGTAGTCGTACACTTGCCGATCTCAAAATCTCGTAGACGATCCTTCCGGCGCTGCGTTCCGGCAGCGCTCCTGCAGTCGGTTACACGTTCGGTACTCGATGAAGACCTTCCTCTCCCTTGTTCCAGTAGTCAGCGGAGGTTGTAGCACTCTCCTCGTGATTCCGGCAGCACGCCGACGTGGTGTTGGAAGTAGAGGGGAGATCTCACAGGGCTTCGCCTTAAGCCGGAGCGAGTATGGTGGATTATGAGAGAGGCCTTGGCGATCTACGGTTTAGAGGGCGCCAAGGGGGTGGCTTGGACGGCGGCTAGGGTTTGGGGAAACCCTAGTCAGCGACTTGGAGGAGCCCTAGGCGGCGGCACTTGGGGTGGTGGCGCTTGGGGCTAGGGTTTTAGGTGTCAGGGGAGGGGGCACCCTACCCCTCCTTATATAGGTGGGAGGGAGGCGGTTGGGAGGAGGGAGTCCTCCCCCAACTCCTCCTCCTTGGCCGGCGGGTGGAGGGAGTGGGACTCCTACCCTAGGTAGGTTTCCTACTCTCCCTCCACCAAGCAAACTTCGGATTTGACTTTTCAAATTGGCGTTTGACTTTCAAAATTGGATTTGATTTCTCTCTTCATATTTCCCAGCCAAGTGACCTAATACATGATGCAACCATTCCACATTTTCATGACACATCCATGTACCCTTCCCCTCCGGAGTGCCAGACCTTCCAGACCCTTCTAGAACATTCCTGGTGAAAACACCGGAATCATTCCCGAACTTTGAAACATGACTTTCCTTATATGAATCTTATTATCTGGACCATTCCGGATCTCCTCGTGATATCCCTGATCCCATAAGAGACTCCGAACAACATTCAGTCTCTTACTCATCATTCCATAACTACACAACATATCGAATCCTTAAGTGTGTCTCCCTACAGTTCGTGAATTATGCGGACATGACCGAGACACTTCTCCGATCAATACCCAACAGAGGAATCTGGAAATTCATATGGGTCCCACATATTTCTACGATTACTTTTCGATCGAATGAACCACTTACATACGATACCAATTTCCCTTTGTCTCACGATAGTTTACTTATCCGAGGTTTTGATCGTCGGTATCTCTGTATACCTAGTTCAACCTCGTTACTGATAAGTACTCTTTTCTCGTTCCCGTGATATGTGATCCCTTGTGAGCCAGTCACATGCTTGCAAGCTAATTGGATGACATTCCACCGAGAGGGCCTAGAGTATATCTATCCATCATATGGATGGACAAATCCCACTCTTGATCCATGTGCCTCAATCCATACTTTCCAAGCACTCAATGCCCCTTTATAGCCACCCAGTTACGGTGTGGTGTTTGATGTCATCAAAGCATTCTTCCGGTGATGGTGATTAGCATGATCTCATGGTCGAAGGAATTAGGTTACTATGTATCAGAAAGCTTATAGCAAATGAACTATTAAAATGACTTGATCTTTATGCTACGCTTATCTATAGGAGTATGTCCATCACACCATTATCCTAATGACATGATCTTGTTGTTAACAACATCTCAATGTTCATGATCAGTAAACCACGATCATCTATTAACGAACAAGCTAGTATTATAAAGAGGCTTTACTAGGGACTCTAATTTAGTTTACAAATCACACAAGTTTTAATGTTTCCGGTTAATACTATTATAGCATGAATGTAAACATTTATCATAAACACAAAGATATAATAATAACCACTTTTATTATTGCCTCTAGGGCATATCTCCAACAACCTAACCCTTCATCCACACAAGCATCCCTACCATATACAATGGCTAAGTGACCAAGGGTCCGTAAACATCAAGCACACCGTCTCGGTAACATTCTCAATTGGACCATACAAGGACACAGTGGAGTGTGATGTGGTTCCCATGATGGTTTGCCATATGTTTCTAGGTAGGCCGTGGCAATATGACAAGCGTGCTTTGCATGATGGTCGCACACACGATTATACCTTCAAATGGCTTAACAAGACTTGTGTTTTGCAACTAATGACTCCTAGCCAAATAATTGCGAACAATGCAAAGGCTTTAGCGAGGGAGGAAAGAACAACACCACCTTGTGAGAAGAGCGGTGAGCGATAGAACCACACTATAGTGAGTGAGAGCTACAAGCCAAACTCGAGTGAAAAAACTAAGAGTGTTCTTCTTGCCACCAAAAGTGAGATGAGAGAATCGCGGAACAACCCATCCATCTTGCACTATGTCCTTATATGCAAGGGACTAGTGGGAGTAACTAATGACTTGACAAATGTTCCTCCTTCTTTGATGACTATTTTGCAGGAATTCCAAGATGTGTTCCCGAAGAGCTTCCTCATGGACTACCCCCTCTTCGTGGAATTGACCATCGCATCGAGCTCATACCCGGCGCACCACTTCCAAACCGCGCCGCGTACCGCACGAACCCGGAAGATACGAAGGAGATAGAACGACAAATAAACCAACTCATATCCAAAGGTTTGATCCAAGTAAGCACTAGCCCAACCGTGGTACCCGTGATCCTTGTCCCAAAGACGGGTGATACGTTGCAGTTATGCATGGACTATCATCCAATCAATGCTATCCCCATGCATTATCGACATCATATACCGCATCTTGATGACATGCTTGATGAGTTGTATCGAGCCACTAAATTTTTGAAAATTGATCTTCGTAGTGGTTACCATCAAACACGCATGGCCGAGGGTGATGAGTGGAAAACCGCATTCAAGACCAAACTTGGTCTCTATGAATGGTTGGTTATGCCTTTTGGCTTATCTAATGCCCAATCCACCTTCTGTTGGAGATATGCCCTAGAGGCAATAATAAATGTAGTTATTATTATATCTTTGTGTTTATGATAAATGTTTACATTCATGCTATAATAGTATTAACAAGGAAACCATTAATACTTGTGTGATTTGTAAACTTAATTTGAAGTCCCTAGTATAGCCTCTATACTTCACTAGCTTGTTGGTTGATTAATGATTGTGGTTTCCCTATCATGAACATTGAGATGTTATCAACAACAAGATCATATCGTTGGGAGAATGATATGGTGGACATACTCCTATAGATAAGCGTAGCATAAAGATCAAGTCATTTCAATAGTTCAATTGCTATATGCTTTCTGATACATAGTAACCTAATTCCTTCGACCATGAGATCATGCATATCACCTTTACCGGATGGATGCTTTGATGACATCAAACACCACACCGAATCGGGTGGCTATAAAGGTGGCATTAAGTGTTCGGAAAGTATTGGTTGAAACACATGGATCAAGAGGGATTTGTCCATCCACATGATGTATAGATATACTCTGGGCCCTCTGTGGAATGTCATCCAATTAGCTTGCAAGCATGTGACTTGGTCACAAGGGATCACATATCACGGAACGAGAAAAGAGTACTTATCGAACGGTTGAACTAGGTATGCGGAGATACCGACGATCATAACCTCGGATAAGTAACATATCGTGAGACAAAGGGAAATTGGTATCGTATGTAAGTGGTTCATTCGATCACAAAGTAATCGAGAAATATGTGGGAGCCATATGAATTTCCAGATTCCTCTATTGGTTATTGTTCGAGAAGTGTCTCGATCATGTCCGCATAATTCACGAACCGTAGGGAGACACACTTAAGGATTCGACGTTGTTTGAGTAGTTATGGTATTATGAGAAAGAGACCGAATGTTGTTCGAGTCTCGGATGGGATCCGGATATCACGAGGTGATCCGGAATGGTCCGGAGAATAAGATTCATATAAGGAAAGTCCCGCTTTGAGTTCGGGAATGATTCCTGTTTTCATCGGAATGTTCTAGAAGGTTCCGGATTGTCCCAAGACTCGGGGAGGGGTACATGAATGTGTCATTACTTATTGGAATGATTGCATCATGTACTAAGTGTTCTTGCTGTCCCAAATAAAGGATTAAATTGAATCCTAAAATGAAAAAAATGTCCAAATTTGAAAGTCAAACCGCCAAAACAAGAAACTGTGGGAAACAAGAAAGAGGTGTTGAAACCGACTTGAGGAGGAGTCTCCCAAGCCGGGCCACCCAAGGCCGACTTGGGAGGGACTCCCTCCTGGCGCCTCCCCATCTATAAAAGGAGAGGCGGGGCTCCCTCCTAGACACACAAGTTTCACCTCTAGATTTCGTGTTTAGAGCCGTTTTGGTTTAGAGCTTCTAATTGCTTTAGCCAGCGGTTTAGAGCCTTCTAATTGGTTTAGAGCCTTCTAATTGGTGTGTCTAATTACTAGACCACTAATAGCCTCTCTCATAAGCTCCACCATACTCGCACGGCTTAAGGTGAAGCCTCATGATCTCCCTCTACTTCCTACCACGCCACAGTTGTCTTTGCCGAATCGCGAGGAGAGTGCTACAACCTCCGCTGCTGGAAAAAGGGAGAGGAAGGTCTTCGTCGAACGTGACCGATCGTGGGAGCGCTGCTTTAACGTGGCGCCAGAAGGATCGTCTACACGATCTTGAGATCGGAAGAGTACGACTACATCACCCACGAGAATCCGCTCTCGTTAAACGCTTTGGAATCTTCGAGGGTAAGTTATACCATCGACTCGTTGCTACAATCTAGTAGATAGATCTTGGCTTGTTTGTTTGTATGCGATAGAAAATTTTTGTTTTCCATGCTACGAACCCTTCTTGAGGGTATCGAGCCAGGTCTATATGTAGATCTCACAGACGAGTAGAACACAATGGTCATTGTGGGCGTTGATGCTTTTATTGTAGATTGCTTTTTGTGTACTTTGCATCTTGCGGTATGTTGGGATGAAGCGCCGGGCTAACCTTACATGACATCGCTCATGAGACTTGCTCCACGCTTGACATGCAACTTGTATTGCATAAGTGGCTTTATGGTGCCTGTTTCTCCTAGCATAGTTAAGATCCAATTTACAACGGGTGATCAACAATGCTAGTATCAATGTTGTGGTTCTTGTTCGTAAGTTAGAACGACACTTATTGAAAGCCCCAAACCACGTAAAATATGCAAAGAAAGTAGAGGCGTCTAACTTTGTTTTGCGGTGTGCGTGATGTGATATGGCCATGATTGTGATTATATTTGATGTATGCAATGTTCCTTATTGTAAGTCGGCAACCGCGTGAGCCATATGGTTGTCTTTAATTTATGTTAAGACCCGCGTGTCTATTCAAAGTAGTTGTAATAGTTGAAGCCGTGGACGACAACCATGGAGAAGCGTCATTGACCTTGATGCAATGCCGGTGATGATGGAGATCATGTTCGTGCTTGAAGATGGAGATCAAGGCACGAAGAAGAAAGGCCATATCATATCACATATATATTGAATTGCATGTGATGTTAATCCTTTATGCATCTTGTATTGCTTAGTAGACGACGGTAGCATTATAAGATGATCCTCATGCACATCAATTTCAAATCATAAAGTGTTCACCCTTAGTTAGCACCGTTGCTAAAGCTTGTTGTTTCAAGCACCACGTGATGATCGGGTGCTAGATTCCGCAAGTGTATACAACGTGAGCAAGCCATTTGCTCATGCGTAAACTAAGGTTTGATCTTGACGAGCCTAGCATGTACGCATGGTCTCGAACACGGATCACCGAAAGGTAAAGCATGAATCATATAGTAGATGTGATGAACATGTCGATTGTTCGCCATTGAAACTATGTCAACTCGTGATGATCGGTGTTGATATGGTGGATTTGGTTCGTGATCACTAAAACAATGTGAGGGATATTGTTTTGAGGGAGTTCACCTAGTTTAATTTCATTAATTAATTTGAACTCAATTTGTCATAAACTTAGTCTAAACTATTGCAAATATGTTGTAGATCAATGGCAGCCTACCATCAATTTTAATGCGTTCTAGAGAAAGAAAAGTTGAAAAACAATGGAAGCAACTCATGGATTGGTTCCGCAATTTGAGGATTGTCCTCACACCGGTAATTTGACCTATGTCTTTGGATGCATTGGGTGACCCACAGCCCAATGCCTCCGATGAAGTAAAGAATGTTTACCTCGCTCGGAAGAATCAAGACTCCATAGTTCAAAGGTGCTATCTTGTATGGTTTAGAATCGGAGCTTGAAAAAGGTTTGAGGATTCAGACCCATATGATATTGTCGAGGATCTCAAATTGATTTTTGAGACTCACGCGGCAGTTGAGAGCTATGAGGCTTCTAAAAAGTTCTTTAACTGCAAGATGGAAGAGGGCAGCTCCGGCAGTGAGCATGTGCTTAAGATGTCTGGGCACGCAAACAAACTTCAAAGCTTGGGTATAGTGATTCCTAATGCTTTGGGGATTTACCGTGTCCTCCAATCACTACCACCAAGTTACAAGAACTTTGTGATGAACTACAACATGCATAACATGAACAAGACGTTGCCAGAACTCTTTGCCATGTTGAAATCTGCAGAAGTGGAGATCAAGAAAGAGCACCAAGTGTTGTTGGTCAATAAGACCACCAAATTCAAGAAAGGCAAGTCTAAGCAAAAGGGACACTTCAAGAAGGGTGGTAAGAAAGCTACCACGACGAAGAAGACCAGGTATGGACCTATGCCCGATCTTGAGTGTTTTTACTGCAAGGGAGAAGGTCACTGGAAGCGGAATTGCCCAAAGTACTTGGCGGATTTGAAGAAACGGCAACATCAAGAAGAAAGGTATATCCGATATACATGTTATTGATGTGTATGTCACTAGTACTCGTAGTAGTGCCGGTATTTGATAATCGGTTCGGTTGCTCATATTTGTAACTCAAACAGTCTTGCAGAATAAACGGAAGCTAGCGAAGAATGAGGTGACGATGCGCGTTGGAAACGGATCAAAGGTTGATGTGATCGCGGTCGGCATGCTACCCCTTCATCTACCATCGGGATTAGTTTTATACTTAAATAATTGTTATTTGGTGCTGCGTTGAGCATGAACATTATATCGGGATCTTGTTGTTTATTGAGACGGTTACTTGTTTAAATCTGAGAATAATGGTTGTTCTATTTATATGAGTAATATGTTTTATGCACATGCACCTTTGATAGATGGTCTATTCTTATTGAATCTCGATAGTGGAAATACACATATCAACAACATTGAGGCTAAACGCTTGAAATCAAGCGATAATTCGACCTATATGTGGCAATCGTCTTGGTCACATCGGAGTGAAACGTATGAAGAAACTCCATTCCGATGGACTTCTTGAATCACTTGATTTTGAATCACTTGAAAGATGCAAGCATGTCCGATGGGTAAAATGACTAAGACTCCATTTTCAGGTATGATGGTGCGAGCTACGGACTTATTGGAAATCATACATACCGATGTGTGTGGTCCAATGAGTGTAGCATCGCGGTGGTTATCAAGTTATGTTCTTACCTTCACGGATGACTTGAGTAGATATGGGTATATCTATTTCATGAAACATAAGTCCAAACTTTCGAGAAGTTTAAGGAGTTTCAAAGTGAGGTAGAGAATCAACGTAACAAGAAGATTAAATTTCTACGTTCGATCGTGGAGGTGAATATCTAAGTTACGAGTTTGGCGAGCATTTAAAGAAGTGGAATACTTTCACAATTGACACCACCGAACACCACAACAGTAATGGTGTGTCCGAACGTCAGAATCGAACTCTCTTAGATATGGTTCGCTCTATGATGTCACTTACGATTTACCGCTATCATTTTGGGGTTATGCATTAGAAACACCGCATTCACTTTAAATAGGGCACCGCCGTCTAAATCCGCTGAAACGACACCGTATGAATTATGGTTTGGGAAGAAACCTAAATTGTCGCTCCTTAAATTTTGGGGATCTGAAGCCTATGTAAAGAAGTTACTGGACAAGCTTGAACCCAAAGCGAAAAATGCGTCTTCATAGGATACCCAAGGAAACTATTGGGTATACCTTCTATCATAGATCCAAGGCAAAACATTCGTTGCTAAGAATGGATCCTTTCTAGAGAAGGAATTTCTCTCGAAGAAGTGACTGAAGGAAAGTAGAACTCGACGAGGTTGTCGAACCTTCTCTCGAAATTGCGAGTAGCGCAGACGGAAGAAGTTCCGTGGTGCCTGCACCAATAAGAGAGGAAGCTAATGATGATGATCATGAAACTTCGGTTGAAGTTGCTCTGAGCCCTGGAGGTCAACGAGAACTCGTACCACCTGCATTGGTATGATTCCGTTATGAATGTCATGGTGGTGGACAACACCGATGACCCCGAGACATATGAGGAAGCAATGATGAGCCCGATTCCAATAAATGGCAAGAAGCCATGAACCGAGATTGGATCCATGTACGAAAACCAAGTATGGACTTTGGTGGACTTACCGGATGGCGGAAGGTCACGAGAACAAATGGATTTTCAAGAAGAAAACAAATGCCGATGGTAATGTTATCGTTTATAAAGCTCGACTTGTCGCAAAAGGGTTTCGACAAATTCAAGGAGTTGACTACGATGAGACTTTCACCCGGTAGCGGCTAAAGTCTGTGAGGATTATGTTAGCAATCGCTGCATATTATGATTATGAGATATGGCGATGGATGTCAAAACAGCATTCCTCAATGGAGACATTGATGAAGAGTTGTATATGATGCAACCCAAAGGTTTTGTCGATCCTAAAGATGCTAACAAGGTATGCAAACTTCAACGGTCCATCTATGGATTGAAGCAGCATCCGAAGTTGGAATCAACGTTTTGATAAGGTGATCAAAAGTTTTGGTTTTATACAAACTTATGGAGAAGCTTGTATTTACAAGAAAGTGAGTGGGAGCTCAGTAGCATTCTTAATACTGTATGTGGATGACATATTGTTGATTGGGAATGATGTAGACCTTCTTAATAGTGTCAAGGAATATTTGAATAATAGTTTTTCAATGAAGGATCTTGGCGAAGCAGCTTACATATTAGGCATAAAGATTTATAGAGAGATCGAAACGCCAAATATCATTGTCACAGTACATATTTGGACAAAGTTCTAAAGAAGTTTGGAATGGAAGAAAGCAAGAAAGGGTTCTTGCCCATGTTGCTAATACGACCTTGAGTAAAACTCAAAGTCCAACATCGGCGTAAGATAGAGAAAGGATGAGTAAGACTCCCTATGCCTCAGCCATAGGATCTCTAATGTATGCCATGCTATGTACTAGACCCGACATTGCATATGCTTGTTAGTTTAACTAGCGAGATATCAAAGTGATCCAGAGTGGATAATTGGACGGTCAAAAACATCCTTAAGTACTTGAGAAGAACTAAGGATATGGTTCTTTCTTATGGAGGTGATGAACAGCTCGTTGTTAATGGTTACACCGATGATAGTTGGAACCCCGATAAGGATGATTCTAAATCGCAATCCGGATCGTATTTATTTTGAATGGTGCAGTGATTAGCTGGAGGAGTGCAAAGCAAAGCGTTGTGGCGAGATCTTCAACTGAATCGGAATACATGGCTGCTTCGGAGGCTTCACAAGAAGCGATATGGATGAAAGAGTTCATTACAGAGCTGGGTGTGGTTCCAAGTGCGTTGGACCCAATGTCTATCTACTGTGATAACATGGGCGCCATAGCCAATGCGCAAGAACCAAGGTCACACAAGAAGTCAAGCATATCAAGCTGCGTTTTCACGCTATTCGAGAACATATCCAGGATGGGGATATAAAGATTTGCAAAGTACACACAGATCTGAATGTGGCGGATCCGTTGACTAAACCTCTCCCGAGGGCAAAACATGACCAACACCAAACTGCCATGGGTGTTCGGTATATTACCATGTAATCTAGATTAGATGACTCTAGTGCAAGTGGGAGACTGTTGGAAATATGCCCTAGAGGCAATAATAAATGTAGTTATTATTATATCTTTGTGTTTATGATAAATGTTTACATTCATGCTATAATAGTATTAACAAGGAAACCATTAATACTTGTGTGATTTGTAAACTTAATTTGAAGTCCCTAGTATAGCCTCTATACTTCACTAGCTTGTTGGTTGATTAATGATTGTGGTTTCCCTATCATGAACATTGAGATGTTATCAACAACAAGATCATATCGTTAGGAGAATGATATGGTGGACATACTCCTATAGATAAGCGTAGCATAAAGATCAAGTCATTTCAATAGTTCAATTGCTATATGCTTTACGATACATAGTAACCTAATTCCTTCGACCATGAGATCATGCATATCACCTTTACGGATGGATGCTTTGATGACATCAAACACCACACCGTGGCGGGTGTCTATAAAGGTGGCATTAAGTGTTGGAAAGTATTGGTTGAAACACATGGATCAAGAGTGGGATTTGTCCATCCACATGACGGATAGATATACTCTGGGCCCTCTCGGTGGAATGTCATCCAATTAGCTTGCAAGCATGTGACTTGGTCACAAGGGATCACATATCACGGAACGAGAAAAGAGTACTTATCAAGATGGAGGTTGAACTAGGTATGCGAGATACCGACGATCATAACCTCGGATAAGTAACATATCGTGAGACAAAGGAAATTGGTATCGTATGTAAGTGGTTCATTCGATCGCAAAGTAATCGTAGAAATATGTGGAGCCATATGAATTTCAGATTCCTCTATTGGTTATTGTTGAGAAGTGTCTCGATCATGTCGCATAATTCACGAACCGTAGGGAGACACACTTAAGGATTCGACGTTGTTTGAGTAGTTATGGTATTATGAGAAAGAGACCGAATGTTGTTCGAGTCTCGGATGGGATCCGGGATATCACGAGGTGATCCGGAATGGTCCGAGAATAAGATTCATATAAGGAAAGTCCCGTTTGGAGTTCGGGAATGATTAGGTGTTTTCATCGGGAATGTTCTAGAAGGTTCGGATTGTCCGGCACTCGGGGAGGGTACATGAATGTGTCATTACTTATTGGAATGATTGCATCATGTACTAAGTGTTCTTCTGTCCCAAATAAAGGATTAAATTGAATCCTAAAACAGAAAAGTCAAATGTCCAGCTTTGAAAGTCAAACGCCAAAACAAGAAACCTGTGGGAAACAAGAAAGAGGTGTTGGAAACCGACTTGAGGGAGGAGTCTCCTCCCAAGCCAAGCGCCACCAAGGCCGACTTGGGAGGGACTCCTCCCCGGCCGCGCCTCCCCATCTATAAAAGGAGGGGGGCTCCTCCTCCTAGACACACAAGTTTCACCTCTAGATTTCCATGTTTAGAGCCGTTTTGGTTTAGAGCTTCTAATTGCTTTAGCCAGCGGTTTAGAGCCTTCTAATTGGTTTAGAGCCTTCTAATTGGTGTGTCTAATTACTAGACCACTAATAGCCTCTCTCATAAGCTCCACCATACTACTTGGCTTAAGGCGAAGCCTCGGGATCTCCCCTCTACTTCCAGGTACCACGCCGTTGTCTTTGGAATCGCGAGGAGAGTGCTACAACCTCCATTTTCTTTGGAACAAGGAGAGGAAGGTCTTCGTCGAGTACCGAACGTGTGACCGATCATGAGCGCTGCCGAGCGTGGCGCGGAAGGATCGTCTACACGATCTTGAGATCGGAAAGAGTACGACTACATCACCCACGAGAATCCGCTCTCGTTAAACGCTTTGGAATCTTCGAGGGTAAGTTATACCATCGACTCGTTGCTACAATCTAGTAGATAGATCTTGGCTTGTTTGTTTGTATGCGATAGAAAATTTTTATTTTCCATGCTACGAACCCCTTCACCTTCATGCGCCTTATGAACCATATTTTGAGATCTCTCATTGGAAAGAGTGTCGTTGTATACTTTGATGATATTCTCGTATATAGCAAGTCACTAAAGGAACATGTTACACATGTTAAGGAGGTCCTTCAAATCCTTCGTCATGAAAATCTATACGCTAATCTTCCAAATTGTACTTTTGCGAAATACAAACTAATTTTCCTTGGTTTTGTTGTTTCCTCTAATGGCATTGAAGTTGATGTCTCAAAAGTTAAGGAGATACGAGATTGGCCCGTCCCTCCCAATGTTAGTGAACTTCGTAGTTTTCATGGGTTGGCCGATTTCTACCGTCGCTTTGTGACAGACTTTTCTACCATTGCTTGCCCTCTCAACGAGTTTACCAAGAAAAATGTCACATTCGTAAGGGGCAAAGCACAACAAAAGTCATTTGATGAGCTCAAAAAGAGGCTCACTGAAGCACCACTCCTTGCTTTGCCGGATTTCACAAAAACTTTTGAGATCGAATGTGACACTAGTGGTATTGGCATTGGAGGCGTCCTCATGCAAAATGGGTGTCCTATTGCATACCATAGCAAGAAACTTTATGGCGCACGCCCTGACTATCCAATTTATGACAAAGAGCTTTTTGCCTTGGTTCGTGTCCTTCAAGTGTGGCAACACTACCTTTGGCCCAAAGAATTTATCATACATTCTGACCATGAGTCGTTGAAATATCTTAAGGGCCAAGCTAATTTGAGTAAAAGGCACGCAAAATGGGTTTAGTTCATGGAGTCTTTTCCTTACATTGTCAAGTACAATAAGGGCAAAGAAAATCTAGTAGCGGACGCCTTGTCTCGCAAAAATACAAGCCTTCTTACACGACTCGAAGTAAATGTGTTGGGTCTTGATGACATCAAATCTTTGTACGCTTCCGACCCATTCTTTGGATCAATTTTTGCAAAGAGTTCAATAGACAAAGGGGTTGATGATTTCCATTTGCATAAGGGTTTTCTATTCAAACAAAACAAGCTTTGCATTCCGAAGTCGTCTCTCCAAATTTTGCTTCTTCGCGAGTCCCATGGTGGAGGCATTATGGGTCACTTTGGCCGTGACAAGACATACGACATGCTCTCCACTCACTACTTTTGGCCAAAGATGAAGCGCGACGTGGAGCTCCACATCCAACGATGCACTACATGTGTCCAAGCTAAGTCTAAGTCTAACCCTTTTGGTCTTTACATGCCATTTCTTATTCCTCATGCACCTTGGTCAGACATCAGCATGGATTTCGTGTTGGGATTACCTAGATCTAAACATGGCTACGATTCTATAATTGTTGTAGTGGATCGTTTTTCAAAAATGGCACACTTCATTCCGTGCCATAAGACCGATGATGCTTCACATGTAGCAAATCTGTTTTTCACGGAAATAATTCGGCTACACGGTGTACCTCAAACGATCGTCTCCGACCGCGACGTCAAGTTCATAAGCTTGGAAGACGCTCATGGCAAAGCTCGGGATCAAGCTACTATTCTCGTCCGCATCACATCCCCAAACTGATGGACAAACCGAGGTTATCAACCGGAGCCTCGGAACACTACTCCGCGTGTTGATCAAAAAGAACCTTAAGGATTGGGAGGAATGCATTCCCCACGCCGAGTTCGCCTACAACCGCGACAAACACTCCACCACCATGAGGATCCCGTTCATGATCGTCTATGGATTCGAGCCTCTCACCGCGCTCAACATACTACCTCTTCCTCTCCACGACCGCACCAACATGGACGTTGACAAGCGTGCCCAAGCAATGAAAAAACTCCATGAAGACACAAGAGCTACGATCGAGAAACGAGTCCTTCGCCAAGCATCAAGGCTAAACAAGAACAAGAAAGAGATAATCTTCGAAGAAGGAGATCTTGTGTGGATACACTTTAGCAAAGACCGCCTCCCCAAAGATCGCGACTCCAAGCTCAAGCCAAGAGGTGATGGTCCATTCAAAGTACTCAAGAGGATCAACAACAACGCCTACATCATCGACATACCAACATCAAAGTACCTTGTGAGCCCGAAGTTCAATGTCAAGGACCTTTCACCCTTCCATGGAGAAGATGAAGTTCAGAAGGTTGTCTTTCCCAAGGGGGAGGGAGATGATGCAGCCCGTCCTACGGATGCGTCTACATCCCCGCCTACTAGTCCCCCAAGTGGACCGATGACCCGCGCTCGAGCCAAGGTCCTACAAGCTAAGGTTAACTCGCTTCTTTCCTTGTGTGATTTCGATACACCCTTGGATGGCTTGATACTTCATTCCCAAACTTTGTGCATCCTCAGCTATGAACCCAATGAAGCATCGTCAAGGGAGGGACCAAAGGCAGCCCGAGGAGACACTCCAGAGCAAACCGGCGCTAGGATCGCCGAACTGGCTCCCTCGTCGGAACTTCCGGCGACAGGCCCAGTCAACCGACCCCCTCGCCGACAATCCCGGCAACGACCGAAATCCCCCGGCAGCGACCGACAACATGTTTTGTAAGGCTTTCCGGTTCACGACCGGAAATTTCGGTGGCCACAGGAATTTCCGGCTACCACTTCGGCGCTGCCGGGCCTCTCACCGGAAATCCCCAGAGTCAAGTCAACTTTTGGGCTTGGCCCGTGTAACCCTTATTTCGCCTAGACTTTACCGTTTCGTACCCAAACTACCCCTATTTATGTGGTTGGCCTATAAATAGCCCCCACCCTCTATTGTAAACCCTAGACTTGGATAATTGTAATTGAACACACCCTTTGAGGATCTATCACTTACTAGTCTCATGCTCCTTGACAGGGAGCACCAATTATCCCCCACCTCTTGGATTTTGACTCGTGCGTTCAAGTTGTACAAGTCCTTGGAGTTCGGTGTTCGTATCCAAGTAGTCAAGATCTCATCAAGCCTCTCACCCCCGTTGTTGGTCGTGGGAGAGTGTCTTGCCCAACGCCGATCCTAGGGATCGTGTTGGACTGGTTGCCACCGGCGTAAGCTATCGGCTTGTATTGTGTTTTCGTGTGTGTGTGTTCATCGAGTTCTTTGCGTGTGTGTTCGTGGATTTCATCCCCCTCCTCCTCCCACTCGCTTACACCTCGATTTCCACGGGATTCGTGAAAGATTGGGCCACCCCAAGGGGTAACCCCTAACACACAATCAATATACCAAGTTTGGTATTTCTCCATTCAAATATATCACATAATATGACACCATGAGAAGGTTTTGCATTGTTTCGATCGTTTTTGAATTTTTTTATGTCTGTTTCAAACTATCGTCAAACTTTCTAAATCGAGGGGATGAAGATTCTTAGCTCGGGGCTGAGCCTCACTAAACTTGCATTAGATATCTGATGAAATGGCATATTATGAACCTAAAAATTATTTTGCAAAAAATCATGAGCATCATATCATGTACCTGTAGTTCAAATCTAATTCATTTCCTACCGATTCGGTAGGAATTTGTCTTTTTCACGAGGGGTGGATGGAAAGGTTTGAGATACACCGGTTGGTAATTTTTCACGAGGGGTGGATGGAAAGGTTTGAGATACACCGGTTGGTAAATTGTTCATTCAATATGGTGTAGTATTTTCGAAAAATGTGGTATTATCATTTTGAAACTTTCATTTGGTGGTTGCTTAACAAAACACCCCGTTTTTGCACTCAAAAAATGAAAAATGGCTTTTTGGTGCGACGAAAAGGAAAACTTTCTCCTGCAACATTGTTCACCATCCCATGATATACATGAGTGCACAATATGTGCACATTATCGCAAACTATATCGCGATTCTAGCAATAACATTGGTCATTTGACCTGAACTCCAGAAAACCTCGATTAAGATAGGTCATTTTGTGAAGGTTTTTTGAGACACAATCAATATACCAAGTTTATATTTTTCGATGCAACTATGTCACATAATATGACACCACGCAAAGGTTTTGCATTATTTCGATCATTTTTAAAATTTTTATGCCTGTTTCAAACTATCGTCAAACTTTCTAAATCGAGGGGATGCAGATTCTTAGCTCGGGGCTGAGCCTCACTAAACTTGCATTATATCTCTAATCAAATGGCATATTATGAATCTAAAAATTATATTTGCAAAAAATCATGAACATCATATCATGTACATGTAGTTCAAATCTAACTCATTTCCTACTGATTCGGCAGGAATTCGTCTTTTTCACGTGGGGTGGACGGAAAGGTTTGAGATACCCGGGTTGGGAAATTGTCCATTCAATATGGTCTAGAATTTTTGAAAAATGTGGTATTATCATTTTGAAACTTTCATTTGGTGGTTGCTTCACAAAACACCCCGTTTTTTGCACTCGGAAAATAAAAAAATGGCTTTTTGGTGCGACGAAAAGGAAAACTTCCTCCTGCAAAATTGTTCGCCATCCCATGATACACATGCGTGCACAATATAGCCATATTATCGCAACTATACCGCGATTCTAGCAATAACATTGGTCATTTGACCTGAAATCCAAAAAACCTCGATTGAGATAGGTCATTTTATGAAGATTTTTTTGAGACACAATCAATATACCAAGTTTGCTATTTTTTCGTGCGACTATGTCACATAATATGACACCACGCGAAGGATTTGCATTTTTTCGATCGTTTTTGAATTTTTTATGCCCGTTTCAAACTATCGTCAAACTTTCTAAATCGAGGGACATGAAGATTCTTAGCTCGGGGCTGAGCCTCACTAAACTTGCATTAGATCTCTGATGAAATAGCATATTGTGAACCTAAAAATGATTTTTTCAAAAAATCATGAGCATTATATCATGTACCTGTAGTTTAAATCTAACTCATTTCCTATCGATTCGGCGGGATTTTATCGTTTTTACGAGGGGTGGACGAAAAGGTTTGAGATATCTAGGTTGAGAAATTCTCCATTCAAGATGGTATACTATTTTTGAAAAATGGGATAGTATCATTTTGAAACTTCCATTTGGTGGTTGCTTCACAAAACACCCCGTATTTTGCACCCGGAAAATGAAAAATATGTTATATAAAAAGTATTTGTATTTTTTTATATTTTTTTGTATTTTGCACTCGGAAAATGAAAAATATGTTATACAAAAGTATTTGTATTTTTTATATTTTTTTGAAATAAAATATGTAATATTTGAGTTTATATAGATAGATCTTATTTTTTTGTAAATTTTGATATATTATATGTATTTTTCTGAATTTAAATGATTTAGTTATGATTTTTTTTTAATATTAATAGGGCAAAAAAGAAAAATGGCTACGCCGACGGCTTTGGCGTAGACTTGACGCCGTCGCTCTGCCATTAGCCTAGTATACTATGTCGACGGTCTCGTTTACGCCGAGGCTGCCGTCGGCCTATTTATCCTATGCCAACGGTAAAACTGGGCCGACGGCCCGTCAAGCTACATCGACGGCCCCGACATTTTGCCGTCGACGTATAAAAAGGCCGCCGGTCTATCTTGTTATTTCCATAGTGGGCGTATCAGACCGACATGCTCATACGGAAGCAATTGGAATTTCCATGTGCATCTGACGCAACTTTTAGGTTTGTGTTTATATGCACCGACCCGACTACGACCTTCACTTCTAAAAATACTACAATCACTAGTTTCCATGGGAGGTTGTCATGTGAAGGATTCCAACAAAATCATGCCCGGTAGATGGCAACAAAACGTTGGGGACTGGCTGCCAGTAGTTGCACCAAATCATGCGTTTGACTTCTGTTCCCGCTCGTAGTAGCTTCATGGTCATTTCAGATTTGAACTATACGGTTATATTTGATCGATCTGGCCCAGCTGTTCTAGGATTGGTTTGGTTCAATTTGGTCGATCTGGCCCAGCTGTTCCAGGTTTGGGTTGGCTGATCTGGTGCTCGTTCATTGCACACCGACCAATTGATAAACAAGACGCAACATACCATATTATTTGGTACATCGCCCTGCTTTTAATCAAGAGTTAGCTGGGCCATACTTATTGAGATTCCCATTGCAAATGTAACACAATCAATTTGAACTAAGTGGCAATGAGAACTACGTACTAGATATTTATTAAAATCAAACAATGTTAAACTACTCGAAGAAACTGCGCTCTAAGGGGACGATCTGCTAGAAGCAATAAAATAAAACCCAGTATCTTCTAGCGAGGGTGCCTTTTGATAGGGGCAGAGAGTGGAGTCGTTAATGCTAGAGGCAAGATTCATTTCAGCCTCCTTTCCCCTGATGATTGTAGCTCAAAAGCAAAGATCCCGAATGATTAGCACATAGAAAGAGCATTAAGCGTGCTAGAGGCACAAATTACGGACCAGCTGTGTCAACACCTGAATTTTTAATCCCAGATGCCTGTTATGTCATATATCGCAATCCCAGGATTACCAATTTTGCGAGACATAACAGAATTGGATACCATAGTTCATCATCCATTACAAACCGTACATAAGTTCTTACACAAATAGGGATCTCATGATCCAGTTCTTAATACAACTTCAAGCAGCGGAATACATAATAATAACAGTAGCATAGGCGAAGCTCCATCTTCTGGGTCACAGGCAATGCTGACGATGGGAGATGATCCTAGTTGTCGTAACCTTCCTGGGGTCCATCCTCCAGGTACTCCTCTTCATAGTCTGGCCACGGGAATAGCCAGGGACAAAGCCATGAGTATTCTTTAAGTACTCGCAAACTAATACTAACAAGTGGAAGGGGTTTTTGATAATAGGACTCTAGGCTCTAGGGTTGTTTTGCAAGAAGCCAGATTTACATCTACTAAGTTTAGAAGTAAGAAAAGCTACTTAAAATTTTATAACACCTAAGTGGGAACTTGTATCTTATGTCACAACTCTATTGTGGTCAAGTCAAAGTCTCACTTCCTTGCACATATCATTTTGAAAAGTCTGACGGGGGAACAGTATGGCCACTCCAACTGTCCATAACCGTGGACGCGGCTATTCGAATAGTTTGACACTCTGCAGAGATTGTACACTTTCACCACAACATTCGATACATCCGTCAGAAACAAATCCTGAATTCACCATACTCAGTATGCGGGTAATCAATCCTAACCTTTCAATTACACGCCCTAGTATAAGCACCTCTCCTGTGAGTTTGGCCTCCCAACCATGAACAACTGTCATCTTGGGTACTGCACAGGTGGACAATCTTCACAAGGTAGACTCAGCTCAAACCTTGGCCGTGAGGGAACTAATACTAAGGTATATAAGTTTCCAGTCAAGCCCTACCCAACTCTCGGGTATTGTGGTTGTACGATAAAATTGGAATGGTATCGCATCCAGACAACCATCAGTTTTATAAAGGGGTAAGGCTCATGCCTCAACATTTTCATCACCATAAATCATCTGGTGTTCGGAAACACATGTCCAAAACATTTCAATAGAATGATCCATCATTCCAAGGTTTTCATAACCATTTTTCCACCAAGTATTCCCATCTAAAGTTGACCAAGTTTTATGCTTAGCACTAGCATCTACATGTGAGGGTAAGTACTAATGAGGGGTGGTAAACAAGTGGAGTTTCAACTAAATTCAATCTCATGCCTTAGGATGACATCAAGATTGTCTAGCTTAGGCCAAATTTTATGCGTTATGCAATCTTCAAATATCTTTCTAGTATCTACAATTCACTGAAGTCAACTCTAAGTAATAGCTTTGATAAATAAATAAAGTAATAATCTTGTAAGTAAAAACTAGGATTGGTTTATCAAGTGGGTAGGATCATTTATGCTTAAGGCATATAGTTGGCAAGGTGACAACCAAGTATTGGCTTGCACAATATCAGTATAAGCTTGCTAAACTAGAGTATCTTGCAAGTGTTAGCTTGCATTGGTCCACTTGGTTAGTAAAGCTTGCCTTGTGCAGAGCAGTGGTTGGACTTCTCCTCGGCTTCTTCTTCGTAGAATCCTCCTTCCTCCTTGTATCCTTGGTTGGTACTAGCGTCTATAAATAAATACGATGTACACAATCACCAAACAATACTTAACTACTCGCAATCATCAAACAAAAGGGTCCTATAGATGATCTAGCATCATCACTAACTTTACAAGATTAAAGCTTGGTTTAAATCCTTTTATTTTTAGAAAAGTAATTTCTACTCATTGAAAACTACTTAAGATTTAATATTCTCCAAACCAAACATGGGGTCATGTTGACACATGTCATCACCACATATTTTAGTCCATGAGAATGTGATTTAAAGTGGTGTCACAATTTAATAAGGTTTTACCCTTTTATTTTAATTAAATAAAGTGACTAGAAATGCCTATGTAGCATTCTTTTATTACTTGAACATTATTTCTGTAAGTAAACCTATATATTTTTATATATTCTGAAATGTATGGTTAAATCTGATTTTTGAGAGTTGGAATCAACTCAAAAGCTATTATGGTTTTAATTTGAAAAATGTTTGAATGCAGAAAAGCTTCTGCCTTGTTATTTTTACCAAGGATGATCTACAGATCCAAATGACTTGAATCCAACGGGCTTGGATTCAGCATTCCCAGACCTTTCTAACAAAATTGGTTTCATTCAATTTGGTTCACTGAATCGACCTGGGTTGATTTTTGAAACTGGGTACAGAAGTGTGTTTGAAATAAAATGGAAAAGGTTAAATTCAAATAACTGGGCTGCGCGGGAAGTGATACTGGGCCGGCCTGCTAAGCACAGCGCTTACGCGGGCTGGTTAAGTGGATGTCCCCATGCGTCAGTGAGACAAGGGGGTGCGAAGCGGTATGGGGCGATGTGGTGCGTTCGATCTGGTTCTAATCCAACGGCTGAGGGTCATCGTTGACGTTGGGCAACGCCGGCGAGACAGAAACCTAGCGCGGCCAGTGGGGGTCGTCGGGGGCTCACCGGGGTTCAGGCGAGGGTCGGCGAGGCGGGTGAATGACGAAGTCGACGACGGCGAACCTCCTGGTACCGGCAGCTTCTCCTGGGGCGGCTCCAATCGCTGGCCCCCTTCTTCTCCACCAGCGGCAGACTCCGGTGAAATTCCGGCGAAGTGCTGCTCGCCTTGCTCCGGGAACGGGGTGGCACGATCAGTGAGGAGAGGGGAGTGAGATGGTGTGTTCAATTTGGCTGGGGTGGCCTCTATTTATAGTCGCGATGATGAGACCGAACGGAATGGGCAGGCGATGGTGGCTACATGGCTACGGGCTGCTAGAGGCATGGCCGGTGGTGGCGATCGATCGATGGTCTCCTGGCGATGCTCTACGGCTTTAATGCGCATGTAGGGGCGGTGCGGTTTGGTCTAGAACGCGCGACGCTCTGCGCGGCAGAGGCGGCGAACTCTGCGGCGAGTGGTGGCGGTGCGTCATGGGGTGGCGAACGGTGATGTCTGGCGGTCTCCTGGGTCGGTGGCGATCATGTATGCACGCGGCGAGGGCGGCGCGCGGTCTGTGGGCTTCGGTCGAGGGTGGAGCTCTGGCGCACGCTCGGCATGGTTGACAGAGGCACGGGCGCGACGTTCCTGGGTGCTCTGGTCGATGTCCTCGAGACATGGCTGGTCGAGAGGGGCGGTGAGGCATGGGTGATCTTTCAGACAAGGTTGGCACGGCTAGTTTCTCTCCTAGCTTGTTGTCCCTACTGGGGTGGCATGGTGAGCTTCGACTATTCACCATTGATGTCATTGCCCAGCTTACAATGAGGCTAGTGCTTAGTTAAGTTGGCTAGATGATCTACTGAGATGGTTGTGAGCTAGAGAGGGAACAAGTTAGGCAAGAATCACTGTTCACAATAGTGTTTAAGATTTTGATGATTTATGTCTGCAATGTGTTAGATGAAATGGCCGCAAGAATTCAAGTTTTGAATTTTGAAAAGATTTTTGGTTGGTGTGCTAGGTTGGTGCTAGTGAGTCCGCAGATGCTTGGGTTTTAAAAGTTGAGCTTGTTTGAGTGGTTTTTGAAAAAGTGGAATCTTCCCATATGATAAAGATTCAATTTTGAACTGTCCTTTAAACTATATTGAATGTTTCTGGATGATCACAAAGTGGGCCTTGATAGTTTGTTATGAGTACAATCAAGGGGTGCAAAGATCCAGAAAAGTTTCTGTTAAGTTCTGAAAGTTTGAGACAGCCAAAATAGGCATGGGAGTTAAATTGGTCCAAATGGCCATTTCCTTATTTTATTTGTTTTGATTTACTTGTCTTTGAGAAAAGTTTGGAAATTGTTTAGATGATGTTTATTTCACCTAAGCATCCATTTACAAGCAAAGGAACACACAAACAAGTTGGTTCAAAAGAATTCAAAATGAAATGCATACTCACATGCATACTTTTATATTTTTATTTAGCAAAAAATTTGTTAACCCTAAATTTGATGATCCAAATTTAGTATTTTTGGGATGTTACAAGCTGCTCCAAGATATTTACTTTTCATCTATAGCAAATTAATGGTGGTATGCAGACATGCACTATAGCGTCGTCGCGAGGTTCGTGCAGGATGGCGATGGTATAGTTGGTTCGAAGGTGTCCCCGGAACTCTATAATGTCAGATGATGAAGAGTATCACTAGGAATGGAACGATTGATACGATGGAGCCAAGAAAAACGCACATACGCGCGCTGGGCATTACTCGTGGCCAAAGCTTTTTTTACACGCCTCGCCGTCTCCGGTTGGGGCCATAGGGGACAACCGCATGAGGTGTCCAAGTGGGCTTTCTCCTAAATGGTTTTTAATTAAACTTTTAGCCAATTTATGGTCATTAGAATTTTTTTCCATCTATTTATGTCCTCTTTAGTGTCAAAATTTGGTTTTCTTTGTCTAATGTTTTGGATATGTCATTTAAGTTGGCTAGTTTTATCAGGATCTATGCTTAAAATAACTAAGTTATTTGTGTCCAGCCACACTGAATTCTTTTTAATGACATATTTCTATCTCACGGACACCCATGAACACACGCGCTAGCGCGGTTGCCTTTATGGTATTTTTCACGTGAGAGACCGCCAATACACTTTGGCGTGTTATGCGACCAAAACTCACGGAGGGACGCACCCAGAACTCGTTATTGCGTCAGATGCCCTTGCGAGTATTCTCGATGGATTTCTCCCCTCGTGACATTGTGATTTGCGAGTTTCAAACTGCAAATATGTTCTTAAACTTCGAGATGTACCAACAACAACATGGCATGCTAATTAGGACTTGGGAGAGGGAGGGACGACAAAAAAATGATTAGACGGGAATTTTTTTGGGTATACATTTGAAAGTGGATGAAAGTTGGTTAAGGCAAGGACGAGAACGACTGGACTCCTAATCCGTACTTAATAACCCATAAAAAGTGGTGTAATCAATCGCTGCCACTTCTAAACACTTTTCATGAAAAACGGCGGAAGGCTTATAAATTTCCGGTGACGACGTGCTCACTGCTGACTGCTGAGTGGGTGTCGGTGGCTGCCGGGCCCATCCAACACGGATATTCTTTTCTCTTGTATACACTGTCTTGAGTTTATACGCAGCACTTCGGCCATGATGCTTTTACGCTTTTCGATCGCATTCTGAATAGTGGCACTGTGCTTTTGTTGCCTGGAAAAAAATGATGAGAAGCGTTTGCTGAGGAAAATAGTATAGTAGCGTCTGATCTGCTGGGTGCTTCTACCTGGAAATTACACAACGACGTAGACCAGATGGCAAGAACACACGTTGTAGAAAATTGTTGGACTTATTACGGTGGAACGGATTGCATGGCTGCGAGGTCGGAAGCCATGTTTTATACACTACGGTTTTGACTTTGGCGACAGGAAATAAACAAGACATAGAGCCGAGAGTAAACGGTGGCGAATTATTGCACTGGGCTGGCAAATTCGAATCCACTGAACCCGTCACCCCCAAAGAGAAAGGGTTTGCTGGCGTCCGCTGCGAGACTCTTGAGGCCTTGTTCGGTTCACAAAAAATTCAACGGAATTGGCGTGGATTGAGGGAGGAATGGATCCCATCTAAGCCAAATTTCACCCTAGTCCTCTCCATTCCACTCCAATCCATTAGTTCTAGCATATTTTAATTCTAGCATCCTTATTTTAATTCTAGCATCCTTATTTATTTTTAAAAAATGAAAACGAATAAAAGGAGACAGTTCCAAAAACAATTACTCCTTTTATTCGTAGAAGGAGCAGGTTGTTTAAAATGTAAGCGTAAACAGGAAGCAGCAGCCCCACTGATACACATGCCATGCATCGCGCCTTATATATAAAACTAAAATAAGATACGATCGAAAGGCAAACATAGTGATAAAGAATTCGCCGTACCAGAGGGGAGCATGTAGAATAATCACGGTAATCACGGTAAAAATAAATAAGGATACTAGAATTAATATATTTTCATATCTATAATAATAAAATCAATGTTAGCCTTTGAAAAATAAAAATAAAAAGTAGCATTTTGAAGAGTTGAACTCATGACCTACTAGCTAGCAACAAAGGCTTCTACCAAATCAGCAACTATACTTCTTTGTCAACTATGCATAGACGTTTTATAAATAGATAGTATAGCGCCTTACACATAGGCACTATGCTACTTACAGTAACATGCCACGCTGGCAGGGAGTGTATCGCCTTTCCGAGAGGCGCTAACCTATTGAGTATAGCGCCTTTGTGTTAGGCGTTACCCAAAAGGGTTAGTTGAGTGAAATACTTTTGCCACAAGTTTATTTTGTGAATTTCTTTAAACTTTGGGTCAAGTTTGTCCATTCTACCAACTGTGACGACCAACTAGTCATTTTTATCTTGGAAAAATCTAACGATCAGCGCCACACCACAAGCCTATCGTGTAGCGGCACTCATACCCATACGCGCACCGTGACTGCGGTGGCCGGGCGATCGATCCACATACGTATATGAGTATTTTTTTTCTATTGATACAAGTAGACATTTCCCAACTCTGTTATCTAGGGACGTGAGGTCGTGGGTTCTCTGGAACTACCATAACCGCGTAAGCTCTTGTCGAAGCCGCCCTCCTCCCTCGCCGCTGCCGTGGCCCTTTGTCCTTGCGGGCCTCGCCGGAAACCGGACGGTGCCACGCAACAGTGGTGTCGGGGGAGCACGGCTCCTGGAGACTCGGTGCTCTGGCACGACGTTCTCGTCGTTGTCGAGGTGCAGTCTGATATGTGGCTCTAGGATTCGGTGCTTCGGCATGGTGTGGTCGATGCCATTAAGGTGCATCTCGACGACCCTGCAGATGTAGCTGGGATCGTGCTTGTGCGCTGTTTATAGGCCGGTGATGTCATCATCATAGATATTTAATCAGGCAATCATGGCTAATTAATCTGGTTGTTGTGGCTAATTAACCCGGTGACTGATTTTTTCAAAGAACTTTAGTATATTTACATATATAATTAATCTGGCAACCATAACTAATTAATCTGGTTGTTGTCGCTAATTAACCTGGTGATTGTTTTTGTCAAAAAACTTTGGTATGTTTACATACACGTATAATCTGACAATCGTGACTAATTAATTTGGCAATTATGATTAATTAACCTAGTAGTTGTGAAAAAAAATCTTTCACAAAGAACAAGCTAATTGTTTACATAGATATTTAATCGGGCAATTATGGCTAGAATCTGGCAGTTTCTTCTAAAGAAGAACCGATAGCTAACAAAAAACCTAGAGAATGATCTTCAAACATGAAGTTGTATTTATAAAATCTGGAGGTTCTTTCAAACATGCAGTTCTATTTATATAATGTGGATGTTGTTTCTAGTAGACCCAGTGATAACATGGAAAGACCCGACATT
Source organism: Avena longiglumis (assembly GCA_030063025.1). Classification (NCBI taxonomy): domain Eukaryota; kingdom Viridiplantae; phylum Streptophyta; class Magnoliopsida; order Poales; family Poaceae; genus Avena; species Avena longiglumis. The sequence goes on along the minus strand of CP125979.1, from coordinate 63,363,066 downwards.
AGACTAAACATATTTTTCGTAAATATGAAGACTCATACAAAAGTCAATATCAAAGAAGATTGTTGCAAAACTGATGGAAGGTACACGCTCTAGAGCTAGTTGCATGCATTTTTATTTTTTTAGGATTGGTGTGTATCACCTGCCACTCGCATGCATGTATAGTGCTGCCTGCACGTGCCTCTTTTGCTAGTCCCTATTAGGAAAGGCCACAATATATAGTATAAGTACAGGTGCAAATATGGAGGAAGCCTCCTAACATATGGGAAAATACAATATACAAATATATACATCTCACACCCCTTCTCAAACTCATGGTAGATCCACAACACTGAGTTTGGAAAGTAAAAAATCATGCTGCGCTCTGGTCTGTGCCTTCGTAAAGAAATTCGCCAACTGTAAATCTGAAGGCACATCTTTGCGCAAAGCCTGCACCTGAGCACGTGTATAGAAAGCATCAACACCAATATGCTTGGTAAGCTCATGCTTGACCGGATCACATGCAACACTAATAGCACCTGTACTGTCAGACAAAACCAGAGTGGGTGTGGTAATAGAGACCCCAAAATCCGCAAGTAACCACCGTAACCAGGTCACCTCAGCAGTCAACAAGGCCAAAGCACGCAACTCAGCCTCAATACTCGAACGGGAAACCGCTGTCTGTTTCTTCGTCTTCCAAGCAATGAGCGAACCACCAAGAAACACACAGTAAGCAGAAAGTGAACGGCGATCCGAAGGATCACTCGCCCACGTAGCGTCCGAATAGCACTGGAGCTGGAGGAAGCTGGAACGAGAAAATAAAAGGCGATGAGTGATCATACCCCGAAGATAACGAAGAACATGGAGTAGATGACTATAGTGAATGGTGGTGGGAGCGAAAACAAACTGACTCAGAATATGAACAGGATAAGAGATATCAGGACGAGTAACAACAAGATAAACAAGACTCCCAACAAGATGACGATAACGCGTCGGATTAGGAAGAGGATCACCATCAGTAGGTTGAAGCTTAACATTAAGCCCCATAGGGGTCTCAATAGTGCGCTCATCCCCAAGCGCATCACGAGCAAGAAGATCCTGAATATACTTTTTCTGGGAGATGTAAAAGCCATCATAAGTGGAGGAGACCTCAATCCCAAGAAAGTATCGAAGAGGACCAAGATCAGTCATAAGAAACTGATCACGAAGACGAGCCTTAACGAAGGCGATATACTCAGAATCATCACCAGTAATGATCATATCATCAACATAGAGAAGAAGAAGAGTGCGTCCACGAGCAGAAGTGTGAACAAACAGCGCTGGATCATGAGCACTAGGAGAGAAACCAGCAGCAGTCACTACAGAAGCGAAGCGCTCAAACCAGGCACGGGGGGCCTGTTTAAGACCATAAAGAGAACGCCGAAGACGACAAACCATCCCCTCGGGAACAGAATACCCAGGAGGAGGCTGCATATAAACCTCCTCACTCAACTCACCATTGAGAAAGACGTTCTGAACATCAAGATGAGACATAGACCAGTGACGAATAGAAGCAAGAGCAAGAAGAGTACGCATAGTGGTCATATGAGCCACAAGAGCAAAGGTCTCATCATAGTCACGACCATGCTCCTGCTGAAAACCACGAGCCACAAGACGCACTTTATAGAGCTCAAGAGATCCATCAGAGCGAGTCTTAATCTTATAGACCCACTTACACGTGATAGGACAAACACCGGGAGGGGGAGAAACAAGATCCTAGGTGCCGGTACACTCAAGCACATCAATCTCCTCAGCCATGGCCAGCTGCCATTTAGGATGATGCACAGCATCCCGATAAGAAGTCGGCTCGGAGGCAACAAAAAGACCATACTTACTAGGAGAGTAACAGTTGGGGGCACGACGCCGACGACCATGACGAATAGAGGGAAGCTCATCAGAGGAAGACGACGCAGGAGACGCCGATGAAGAAGAAGGAATAGCAGAGGAAGACTCCGGAGAACGAGGAGAACTAGGAGAACTAGACGGAGTAGAGGAGGACGGTATCGAAGAAGATACATCAGGGGGAGGAGATCCAGAAGAAGACACAATAGGAGTAGAAGGAGGTGTGTCAGGAAAGAGAAGAAAAGAGATATCTTCCACCGGGTAGGTACCAGCAGTGGGACGAGGGTAGAAAGGACGCGTCTCATCAAAAGTAACATCATGAGAGATACACAACCGACGACCAACGGGGTCCCAACAGTGATAGCCCTTATGCTCGTCACTATATCCAAGAAAGACACACTCAACAGACTGAGCAGTCAGTTTGGTGCATTCACGAGGAGCAAGGAGAACATAGCAAACACAACCAAACAAGCGAAGCATGGAGTAGTCTGGAGACTGTCCAGATAGACGCTCAAGAGGGATACCACCCTGCAGAGCGGCAGAAGGCTGAATATTGATGAGGTAAGCCGACGTAGCGACAGCCTCAACCCAGAAATGCGGCGAAAGAGAAGAAGGAATCATCATGGCACGGGTGGTCTCAAGAAGATGGCGATGCTTACGCTCAGCAACGCCATTTTGGGCATGTGCACCAGGACAGGAGAACTGAGCAAGAGTGTCCTGCTCAGCAAGAACACCTCGCAACATCTGGGAGATATACTCACCAGCAGAATCAGCACGAAACACACGAATGGGGGTAGAATATTGAGTACGAACCATGGCCACAAAACGCTGATATATGGAGAGCACTTCACTGCGAGAGCGCATAAAATACAACCAAGTGTACCGAGAAAAAACATCGATGAATAAAATATAGTAGCGATGGACCCCTTTCGAAGCGAAAGGAGCCGGACCCCAAACATGAGAATGAACTAAATCAAAAGGTCATTGAGATACAGACGCGCTAGTAGGATAGGGAAACTGAATCTGTTTACCCAACATATAGCCCTGACAATGTAAAGACCCATCTCCTGAGACAGACCCCAGAAGACCACGATGAACTAATGGCGACAGGCGGGAGTCACAAAGGTGACCAAGACGATGATGCCACTTCTGAAAAGAGCTGGTAGCAGAGGCGACGACCGAAGAAAAACTGGCAGATGAAGTGGCAGCGGAAGGAACACGAAGCGAGTCTAACTCCCAAAGTCCTGAAGAGTCACGGCTGCGAGGGCCGGCTCCAACCAGGGCCTGTGTGCGACGGTCCTAGACAACACAAGAATCAGCATCAAGAATGACGCGACAACCAGAGTCAGTAAGCTGGCTAGCAGAAAACAGATTCATCTTAAGAAGAGGGACATGAGAAACATCGGAACAGAAAAAGAAGAAGTAGAAAGGGTGCCCCGACTAGAAATAGGAAGAGAGGTACCATCATCCGTAAAAACACGGACATGAGAAGGGAGAGAACAAAGAGCGGACAGAAAAGAAGACTCAGAGGTCATATAAAAGGAAGCTCCAGAATCCAGATACCACGGAGACGTACCTGACTATGTAGAAGGTGGTGGTCACGCAGGGCCTGAGGAATCAGTCACAGAACCAGCAGTGCCCGTCGAAGAAGAGCATGTAGCAGCAAGCAAACTGCGAAGACTCCTCATAATGTCCTGATCAGAGAGAGTAACTGCTGAAGACCCGGAAGGAGCCGACTGCCCACGAGCCTGGTGCTGCTAACGTAAACTGGGGTCCCGTGTATAACAGGTGGCCCAAGTGTGGACATCCCTGTTGCAGTAAGAGCAGTGACGAAGAGAACCACGGCGACCCTGACCACGAGCCTGCTGGTGCTGACTCTGACCCTAAGGCTGCTGGTGCTGAAGCTGACCCTGACCCTGACCTGGAGGAGTGGGTAGTATCGGCGGCGGCTGAGTCGAGGGAGCAGACGGTAAAGGAGCACCACGAGTAGCAAGCACAGACAAAACCGCAAGAAGACCAGCACCACGGAGACGGGTCTCCTCAGCCCGAAGCTCAGACAACACCTCAGAGAGCGGAGCACGACCACGAGCATTCAAATGAAACCGGGGCTCAAACTCTGGCGGCCGAGACGTAAACTCATAGATGCGGTGAAACTCCAAATCGAGCGCAATCTGGCAAAGACGAGCATGTGCCACAAACAGCAGTACGGAGAGAATCAAGCTGACGCCAGATAGCAGCACTTTGAGTATAGAACTCATCAATAGTGGAATCACCCTGCTGAAGAGCATGCTCCTGGCGAACCACGGACAGGTAAAGAGCATCCCAGACGGCTAATAGCGCTGACGAAGATGTGCCCACTGAGCGGCAACAGGAGGGAGACTCATGAACTCACCATCATATTGGGGCAGAACACTGGAGGTGAGAACAGCAACAGCACGAGCATCCTCATCGACCCACTGAGTGTAGGCAGTCAGAGCATGGCGATAGGTCTCGAGATCAGCAGAGTACTGTTTGACCTTCAGGTCATAAGAAGCAACAACACTATCATCAGCACTCTGAGCAGCATCCTTGGCCTCCTGAGAAGCATCAGCACCGAGAAAATCGGCGTCGGCGGAAGAGGAGCCACAGGAGCAGGGGGAACGGCGGACATGAGACCTCGTCGGAGAGCACACCCCAAATACGACCGCGCATGTGAATACGCATAAAGGCAGCAAAATCAGGATAATTCGCGCCATCAAATATCACCGGGCAGCGAGGAATCGCAACATATCCCGATGCAGAAGACATCTCTCTCTCTCTCTCAACTTTTTGAGTCAACGCTCGATCGGGCTGGAACGAGCGGACCAACTGAAGGCCGACGAGGGCAGAAACAAGCGTCGGCGGGGGCAAGGACGAGCGCCGGCTGAGTAGAGGTGGCGGCCGGCGACGAGGCCTGACCGGCGACGGGAATCTGGCCGGAAGCCGGTCAGCGAACGAGGAGCAGCCGCCCAGAGCTAGCGGACGGAATCAGGCGAAACTGGCGGGCGGCCGGCGGGATCAGGGCAGCGGCCGGCGGTCGGTGGAAATCAGGCGGCGGCCGGCGGGATCCGTGCGGCGGCTGGCGGGATTGTGGCGACAGCTGGCGGGATCAGGGCTTGGTGGCCCGATCTGAGTTGCGGAGAAGGACGGGAACCGGCGGGATCGGTCCGAACGGGACATGAACCGTCAGGAAGATGAACGTTCGATCCGATCTTGACGAGGAAAACGAGATGACAGCACACAAGCGGCCAGAACAGGAACCGGCGGAGGCCGGGGCAAGCTGACGGCGGTGGCGGTCACAAGCAGAGGACCGGTGGGCACGGAAACCCTAAAACCGGCTCTGTTACCATGTTAGGAATAGACAAGTTGTATTCCTCTGGGACCAAAGACCACAATATATAGTACAGGTACATGTGCAAATATGCAGAAAGCCCCTAACATATAGGGAAATACAATATACAAATATATATATCTAACAGTCCTGAGCCGCGCGGGTGGCATCGTGGCAGTAAGAGGGTAGCCGCCGCACAGAAAGTCCCGCGTGCAGCGCCGCGGTGTAGTCCACTCCTTTTATCTTTTCCCGGTTAGCATTTTTAGATCCGCCCATGTTGTTTTCAGGGTCAGCAGGTTTACTGAAGATCGAAGGTACTTGCCTTCCTGTCGCATATGTGATCTGGTGTGCTAACTCCATGAGCGAACAGCGAAGGCGAGAAGAAGAAACCGTCTTTCATGGATGGCTTGAAAGCTGTAGAAGGGTCGGCATTCAAAGGAATATGCCGTGGTTTTTATGTCGTCCGGGAAGACAAACCAGTGCATTTGTAAATCCCGATGCTTCCAAATCCCAGGATGTATATAGGGTTGGAAGTCCTAAAATGTATCTATGGTTCTACTAACAATGCAAAAAGAGTCTAAACTACTTGCAAAAAAGTTGTGTACTTTGTTATATGGTCTATGCTAATATGAACCTATTGATGGGCATGCTATACTCGGTCTCCGGTGCACATCTTGGCTGACTTATGATCTTGTTCAAAATCTCTTCTCATGCTTAAATATATACACTCGCGTAAAATATATTTTTATCATCCGACACAACAACCATGCAATTGATGCTTTCAAGAAGTTCAATACCGTCATAAGGAAGGTGCAGCAGGGAGTTCATGTTCTCTTGTGAGTATCCCCGCTTTCAATGTAGTAGGTCTGTGGTAGACATTATGATCATATCGACACTCCATATTTTGAGATATATTTTTCATTTGATATGTCAAGTCATATTGTCGTTAACAAGCCGAAATGGGACTAAGCAACAATAATCTTTGCAATATACAACGATGCATCTACCGAATATATAAATGTAACTATTTATATCTTTGCCCAATTATCTCGGTCTTATTGTGAAAGAGTACTTACCGTAGATGACAGTGTGTGGTACCGTCACCCTAGCCTCCAATAAAAAATTGTCTCCACCTAGCAAAGACAACTAGATGCAGATTTTTCATTCTTAAGAGCATTGTTTCCATGGCCATTTCAGAAATTTTTAATTGCTATATTACTCCCTCCTTTTCATATTAGTTCACATATTAGATTTCTACGTTTCAAAACGACAGCAGAGGCCTATCGGAGCGACATGGCTCATATGCAAGCAATTATAATTTCCATGTGCATCTGACGCAACTTGTAGGTCCGTGTTTATATGCACCAAGCCGACTATGACCTTCACTTCTATGAACGAACCACAAAGGCAAGAAGAAGAAACCGTCTTTCGTGGATGGCCTAAAAGCTGTAGAAGGGTCAGCATTAAACTGAATATGCCATTGTTTTTACATCGTCCAGAAAGACAAATCAGTGCATTTGCAAATCCCAATGCTTCCAAATCCCAGGATGTATATCGGTTTGGAAGTCCTAAAATGTATATATGATCCTAATAACAATGCAAAAGGAGTCTCAACTACTTGCAGAAAAGTTGTGTGCTTTGTTATATGGTGTATGATAATATGAACCTATTGATGGGCATGCTATACTCGGTCTCCGTTGCACATGGTGGGTTCTTTGCTGACTTATGATCTTGTTCCATCTCTATTCTCATGCTTATAAATATATACACTATGCATAACATTTTTCTCTTATCCGACACAACAACCGTGCAATTGATGCTTTCAAGAAGTTCAATACCATCATAAGGAGCACAAGGGAGTTCATGTTCTCTTGTGAGTATCCCCGCCTTCAATGTAGTACGTCTATGGTAGACATTATGGTCATATCGTCACTCCACATTTTGAAATATTTTTTTTTGAAAGGAATGCGGTAGGGGAATCCCCTACAGCGAGTTTTTTTTTGAATAATAAGAACCCAAATCTGTGTCCGTGAGGACTTGAACCTGGGCGGTTGGGCTGTACATTCACTTTTCTAACCAAATGAGCTAGGCTCACTCCTTATTTTGAGATATATTTTGCATTTGATATGTCAAGTCGCATTGTCATTAACAAGCCGGAATGGGACTAAGCAACATAATTTTTGCAATATACAATGATGCATCTACCAAATATATAAATGTAACTAGTTAAATCTCTGCCCAATTATCTCTGTCTTATTGTGAAAGAGTTGTCACCGTAGTCGGCAATCATTGTGTCATTCCATCACCTAGCCTCCAATAAAAAATCGTCTCCACCTAGCAAAGACAAGCCACTTTTCATTCTTACAATGTGTTTGGATGTAGGAAACTGAGCTCAGAATTGAATTGGGCTAGAAATTCCAAATCCAAGATGGAAAGAAAATAGCCTCTATTTCAGTTCTGGCGTTTGGATGTGCATGAAATTTTCTGTCAGAATAAAAGGGTAGTACACAATTACAAATCTTGTTTGGATGTACACAACATGTAATTGATTTTTTTTTGAGATTTGACAATTTAAACTTCTCTACACGTGTATGCTCAATAGTATATTGTATATTTGAGGTTTATATTAGATCAAAATGGTATGTATTAGATGTTCTTCCAAAGGAATAGATGCAACAACAAATCATGGAGAACAAGAGAGTGAGAAGGGGGGATGTCGGCAGGAGGAAGACCAGGGAGCCGCTTCTACTGAACTGACGCTGAGCTTCGACCTCCCGCTAGCCTAAGGGGACTACCACCACTGAACTTCCATGGGTTAGGGTACGGGCCGGCGCCCCTAGACTTACAAGGGGGAGAGTGATGAATGGAGAGGGAGAGAGAGAGAGAGGGAGAGGAGGCCGGGCAGGAGAAGAAGACGGCAGGAAAGGGGAGAGAGGAAGGAAAGGGGAGAGAAGAAGGGGAGGGGCGAAGGGTTTTTATGCGTGTCGCCAACGGTTCTATCGGGAACAGGGAGGGAAGAGAGTGGGTGGCGAGGCGAGATTCCACGTCTTTCCGAGGCTGGGGGCTCGAAAACTGCCTGGGAGGGGTGTACGCTAGCGAGGGAAGCTCGGAATCATGGTGTGTTTCTAGGAGGACATTCCTAGGCCCTTCCAAACGGTTGAAGTAGACCCAATAATTCCAAAATTCCAATTCCAAGGTTATTTTCCAACATCCAAACACAGCGCCTAGAACATTGTTTCCATGGCCATTTGGGAAATTTGTAAATCCTATATTATTACTCCCTCCTTTTCATATTAGTTCGCATATTAGATTTCTATATGTTTTCAAAAGACCTACATGGCTCATACGCAAGCAATTAGAATTTGCATGTGCATCTGACGCAACCTGTAGGTCCGTGTTTATATGCACCGAGCCGACTACGACCTTCACTTCTATGAATGAACAACAAAGGCGAGAAGAAGAAACCGTCTTTCGTGGATGGCCTGAAAGCTGTAGAACGGTCAACATTCAATTGAATATGCGGTGGTTTTTACGTCGTCCAAAAAGTCAAATCAGTGCATTTGCAAATCCCGATGCTTCCAAATCCAGGGATGTAAATCGGTTTGGAAGTCCTAAAATGTATATATGGTCCTAATAACAATGCAAAAGGAGTCTCAACTACTTGCAGAAAAGTTGTGTGCTTTGTTATATGGTGTATGCTAATATGAACCTATTGATGGGCATGCTATACTTGGTCTCTGGTGCACATGGTGGGTTCTTTGCTGACTTATGATCTTGTTTCATCTCTCTTCTCATGCTTATAAATATATACACTCTGCATAACATTTTTCTCTTATCCGACCCAACAACCGTGCAATTGATACTTTCAAGAAGTTTAATACCGTCATAAGGAGCACAAGGGAGTTCATGTGCTCTTGTGAGTATCCCCGCCTTCAATGTAGTAGGTCCGTGATAGACATTATGATCATATTGATACTCCACATTTTGAGATATATTTTTCATTTGATATGTCAAGTCCCATTGTCATTAACAAGCAGAAATGGGACTAAGCAATAATAATCTTTGCAATATTCAACTATGCATCTACCAAATGTATACATGTAACTAGTTTAATCTCTGCCCAATTATCTCTGTCTTATTGTGAAAGAGTAGTCACCGTAGTCGGCAAACAGTGTGCGGTTCCATCACCTAGCCTCCAATAAAAAATTGTCTCCACCTAGCAAAGACAATGAGCCACCGAGATGCAGGTTTTTTTGTTCTTAGACATTGTTTCCATGGTCATTTGGTGAATTTGTAATTCCCATATTACTCCCTCTTTTTCATATTAGTTTGCATATTATATCACAAAGGCCTATCAGACCGACATGCTCATACGGAAGCAATTAGAATTTCCATGTGCATGTGACGCAACATGTAGGTCCATGTTTATATGCACCGACCCGACTATGACCTCACTGGTGGAAACAACCCCATGCGTCCCGGTTGGTAAGCGGCATTAGTCCCGGTTGCCCAACCGGGACGGGGCAATCGGGACTAAAGCCCGAACCTTTAGTCCCGGTTGCCCCACCAACCGGGACAAAAGATCATACACGTGGCAGCTGCACCGTGCGAGGAGGGGGGGGCTTTAGTCCCGGTTCGTAATACGAACCGGGACTAATAACCTTCTGCCGCGGCAGAGATTTGGCCCATTTCTCTGCGCAGAATTCATTTTGCACATTTGTTGTTGCGGCAGCATTTTCGCCACTTTTTGTGCCGCGACATAGAATTCATTTAGGTTGTTTTATTGTTTATTTAGTGTTTTGCACTTATCAATGAAGGAACCTTATATTACACAAGATCATCATGACAATATTACATTCAATACACGGATCGAGTTCATGCACTACATACAAAAGTATTCCCCTTGTCTATACACGGATCGAGTTGCTATTTTTACAATCCCTATTGTCTATACACGTGAATAGTACTCCCCTTTCGGTCTAGGACTTACGCATCCAAGAATCCCGCCAATTCCTCCTGAATTGCTCGTACGCGATCCTTTGGCGTAAGAACGTCCGTAGACGTTCGATCTAATTTAAAAAGGAGTCAGTCTATATGAATGAAACTAAACACAATTTGTTTGAAAATAAAACTATAGAAATTGTTTACATACGTGAGTTGCTCTAAATTTCTGCCCTTCTCATCGCACGTCCTGGGATGAACTCACAAACATAGTATCCACAGAGATTGTTACCGGTCCTCGTGTCGCACTTCACAAGAACATAGTTCAATCAAAATAATAATCAAGCATGATAATAAGCGTATCAAAACTAGAATCAAAGAGATGCGCGGATATAGCTAGTGGTGCTTACATCTAGTGGTTGAAATGTAAGATCCTCTTTCCAAACACCCCTAGCCTTCTTGGTGAACCGTTTCCAAGCGCTGCCCAGAAGAAAAGCGAATAAAAGAAGTTATTAAGTACTTGATATCATAAAATTCACGAACGTTGCCGATATAGTGTCGTAATGATTAGAATTACCCGGAGAAGTATCTGCATGTCCTTCCACGTCTCAAGGGGTTTATGTTTCGAGTCCATGACTAGTACACGCCTTTGTCAAGTTGAATGATTAAGAATATAGTGGAAGCTGAATGCATAACTAATCAATTATATACTTAACATCGAGTAAGCGAAATAGAAAGTGTATACAAGACAATAACACTTACTCGAAGTTGTAAGGAAAAAGTATTTCCCTTTGGTTTCTTGAAACCTTAACGCTGTACTATATTATCCTCCGTATCCCGGGGCTTATTTTGAGATTAGCTTCATGAACCCAATATGGGTCAATGAAGCCAATATCATAGATTTGTCCTCACGCATTCGAGAATCTTCATTACGCATATTACAGTATGATTATATACATGCAATAAACAAAGTGAGATAGCTGGAGACTAAGTTAATTACAGAATTAGTACTTACAGACAATAGGAACAGATGAGCGATTTGTCCAAGGCGTCTTGATTGAATAATTGAAATAGCTCAACAAATTCAATGGATATCATGTCATCACTTTCTTTCCCATGATGCTTTTTTGTAACCTCGGCACTATCCGATTAGCCCCGCACTTGTGGCGTGCATGTACCAGATTATGCAATCTTCGCATTTTTGTTGAAAGATTATTTACCTCCTCGGGTTTGACGAGAGGTTTGCCGTCTTGGTATTTGTATGCTACTTCACTCACGGGAAGAACTCTAACGGGATAAGTAATCGGGCAATACTCATACCTTGAGCAGCGGCTTCTCCAGACAGTGCAACTACCTCTGGATCATACTGCTCTTGACCCCATATTTGCTCGACCCACATTGGTTTGAGAAATCACCTTGAGAGGGGCGCAAGTCTGTTTTGCTTGTTCTCCGAGCTGGGCAACAGATTTCCCGCTTGCATCAGTACTGCTCTTCGAGGATTTTTGTGCCGCATGTGACTTGAGAATAGAACGCTCATAGTCTAATGACAGCTTTGGCTCGGGTTGATGAAGAGTCTTTAGCATTTTCAACACTTTGGCTTTTTATTCTTTGGTGCTGGGGAACTCTGGCTCTTTCGGCCGCCTCATCTTAGCTTAAAAAACGTCGTTTCCGCATCAACGATCGCCAGATCTCCTCTTCAAGATACCATAAGCTCTCTTGGGAGGAACCGTTGGTACTTTTGGAAGAGGCTCTTGTTTACGTTTGGGCGATCGCCACGACGACAAGATGGCGATGCGCTTTACGCTTTTATCCCGAGGCTGGCGATGGCTCCTGGCGATGGCTGCACCGGAGACGGGTGAGGCGACGGAGGGTGAGGCGACGAAGACGGCTGCCATGGCGGCGACCGGCCGGAGACGGGTGAGGCGGCGAAGATGGCCTTGGCGTGTGATTTGAACGATACAATCCTTCGGCCATAGAATGGTGACGTTTTTCGTCACCCAAGATCACATCCCCTTCACCAGCGGGGTAGTGAAGATCCAAAACCTCAAAGGTGGGCATGATTTCATCCACGCCGACAACAACGTAGCCCTCGAACCGGACGACCGTGGTAAGTTGGTGTGGGTCCAATTGGTAAGGCATAGCCGACCGCCACCTTCATTGATATGTTCACAACTTTGACATGTAGCTCGCAGGTGTCATCTCCGTGATATCATCCACTGGGTAGCCAACAGAGCCATCGTCGGTGCATCATCGGCATCGCCATTGTCATCACCCGACCTCGGTGGAAGCCACACCGCTTTTCGATTATTCGATAGGCCGGTAGCATAGAATGCAAGGTGTCTTTGAGATGGGGCGCCGTAGTACTTTGCTCTTTAAGTGAGTTAATTTCATCTTGTTGTTGCTTTAATCGTTCTTCAATTAAACGCATTCGCTCTTCCGACTTTCGCTTCAACCGCCTACTGTTCTTACTCCTCGACGGCTTCTATCGGGATATTTCTTCCTAACTTCGGGAAGCCCAGTCCTCCATGATTGGGATCCTATTGTGCCTCGTGTTCGTCCATCATGTTCCTTATTTCCAAGGGCGAGTGTGAGCTCATCATTCTCTCTATCGGGAATGAAGTCCCCATCTTTAACAGCCTTTTACCGCTTTTCTCATCCTCTCGATTGGCAAGGGGTCTTTATGTCGTATGGTATATATACACCTCCTTCCGAGTCCAACGTGCCCCCATGCCCGTAAAACCAATTCCTTGCACGTTCTACCCAATCGCATCTGCAGGGTGATATTTTTATCACGCAGTTCCTGCTCAAGTTTCTCCCACTTAGGAATGCCAGCCCAGAGCCACCTTGCCCCATAGTATGGTGATACTTCTTGTTAGCGACATTCACTTATTCGCTTCGGACATTTTCTTAGCTTTCTGATTTCTTGTATTCCACAAACTCATCCTGAATGGTTTTATCTTCTCAAACTGAATATTCTTGAAATCGGAGTCTTCTTTTTCACGACATAGTCAAGGTGCAATCTTTTCTTCAGTTGGTGAAACACTGGCCATCTTCTTCAAAGCCCACTCGACCTTAGCCTCCATGGCTCTCCCATGTTGTAAAGGCCTCAATCGGATCCTCCGCATTTGGATCCAGCTCTATCTTCGTAGTTTGAAATTAACCATGAGCCTCTTCCACAAGAAATCTTTGGCGTGGTTAGGGACAAATAAACATGTTCCTCTTCATCCGCATTAGCAGGCCTATTCCAATTTCTAATGGTGATCGGATTAAGTCCCTAACGATTACTCGCATTGTGCCACAAATTTGGTTGCGACAACTTCGGAGCTGATTGCCGTCTGCAATGACATCTTCGATCCTGAACCTCTCATGGTCCTGCAACTTTTGGTTGGGCCTCGTCGCTCTTTTCAAGAGATTCCTTCGATCCGGAGGGCTAAAAGAAGAAAGATCGCCGTTACTATTTCTATATAGATAGCAGATGATTAATTAATGAATTGATTTATATTACATGCACCTTGCCGAGCGGTCGTCTTCGATTACACAAGGCATCGCTTCTCCTCATGGAAGGCAACACCTTCAACCTCAAAAGTTGTCTACTCCGTAAAAGAGGATCACCTCACCGAGTTGTTCGTAAACGTTGATACGTCTAAATTATCTTCCCACGGATCACACCTTGGATCAACTCTTCCTTTTCTTCGTCTCGGCGTGTGGATCCATATTTTACGCATAGGTGGAAAAGCGAATAAGTCAAAGCGGCTAAAGGAGAAAGTTAAGGAGAAACCCCGATATATACATACACAATAATAAAAATGAAGAGAAACCCTAAACCTAGCTACAAAAGGAAACCGTGTAGTAGATAGGTAACTCTAGCTAAAATCAACGGTTATCAATATTCGGAGTTCAGGGTGTAACCTAGTTCGGAGAAACCTCCGATGCATATGAGAGGGAACCCACATGCACCTAAGGGGTATTAATGATTCCTTATCTAACCACAGGATCGGCAATGTGAATCGGTCAGGGCTACCCACATTGACTGACCAAATGGGGCAAGACCAATAATACCAAACTAATTAATAAACCTAATAATACCTAACTAATAATAAACCTAATAATCGAAACACCGAAAAGAAAGGGAAACAATCAACACATGGCATCGATGCAATGCTCAAGCAAATCGATGATATGACAAGTTAATTTGCATTGGAATGTAACCCTAAGACATGCTCGACGATTTAATCGGGTTCCGACGGTGAAAACCCTAACTCGGAAACTCCTAACATATGAGAGGTGCATTTGTTCTTCTAATTATACTTGTCATTTAAATTGTTGAACAATGCATGATTATAGGATAAATAGATAGGTTTCATTTTCTGAACAATTTGATATATTATTTGTATTTTTCGACTTATAAATAAAAGATATTGAATTTACAAGTTTATATCAATTTTGGAATTATTAAATCATTTAAAATTGAATTCTGTGTCAATATGACATCAGCAAAGGGTTGGGTTTTTTTACCAAGACAGAACCTAGACACTCACATCGAGTCTGGGCCCTATGCCACATCGCAAGCCACCGTGGTGGTCAAGGTGAGCCCGTGGGCCACGTCGGTGTGGCGGGTGACATCATCTCGGCCACCGTCGGTGCTCACTGGGACTGTGGCGGCTACAACAAGCAAGCGGGCAAACGGAGGGCACTGGGAGGTGCAGAGGCTCACCGCGCGTTAGAGAGAGGCGGCGCCGCTCCTTCTTGGTCACCGGAGCGTCGCCTCCGTCGAGCTCGAGCGGCGGCGGCGTCGAGTTATAACCAAACAACTAAATCATCTAACAACTAAATAATCATCTACACATACACCTAAAATAATCATCAACTAAATCATCTACATCATCTAAATACACCTAAATCATCTACATCATCTAAATACACCTATATCATCTAACAACTAAATCATCTAACAAATAAATCATCTAACAACTAATACACCTAAAATAATCATCACCTAAATCAACTAAAAAACTAAAAAAGGGGAGCCTCGGGTAGTGCGGTACCGGCGGCGACGGTGGGTGCGGGCGGCACTATGGCGATCGGGGAGGAGAGGGAGAGGCGGCGCGGTGGCGCGAGGCAGCGGCGGCAATGCGTGGAGGATGGGCGCCGGTCTTTGGCCGGACGGAGGACGGAGGCGGCTGGCACGGAGGCAGGCAAGGCGATGGGCGGAGATGAAGGGTGGAGGCGGTCTTGGCGGCGACACCGGCGCGCAAGGATGGGGCAGCTGCGGCGTCCGGGATCGAAGGCGGCGTCTCTATGCTGCGTCGGGTTGCGAAGAATGGAGAAGGAAGAAGAAGAAGAGGCGTCTTGATTATAAAGGAAGGACCTTTAGTCGGTTGGTGGCTCCAGGGACTAAAAATCATCGTCGATTGGAGCCACCAACCGGGACCTATACTCAAAATTTTCAAGCGTTGGCCTTGAGGGTCTTTAGTCGGTTGGTGGCTCCAACCGACATATTCCCTTTTCAAAAAAATTGGTGTTTTCTCTCTTCCTTATTTTTTATTTTGGGGTTTAAATTTGTATTGTTTTTTAAATGATAATTAATTTGGAATTTAGAAAAACTTTAAACATAAAAAGTGTTTGGATTTGAATAAATAATTCAAAACCATTTTCTGTTTTAAAAAATAATTAATGTAACCATTTAAAATATGAACCATTTACAATTAAAAATGAATTAACTTTTATTTTTTTAATATCAATTTGGAATTTAGAAAAACTTTAAACATAAAAAGTGTTTGGATTTGAATAAATAATTCAAAACCATTTTCTGTTTAAAAAAATTAATGTAACCATTTAAAATATGAACCATTTACAATTAAAAATGAATTAACTTATATTTTTTTAATATCAATTTGGAATTTAGAAAAACTTTAAACATAAGAAGTGTTTGGATTTGAATAAATAATTCAAAACCATTTTCATTTTAAAAACAATTAATGTAACCATTTAAAATATGAACCATTTACAATTAAAAATGAATTAACTTATATTTTTTAAATATCAATTTGGAATTTAGAAAAACTTTAAACATAAGAAGTGTATGGATTTGAATAAATAATCCAAAACCATTTTCTATTTCTAGAAAATAATTAATGTAACCTTTTAAAATGAATTAACTTATATTTTTAATATTAATTTGGAATTTAGAAAAACTTTAAACATAAGAAGTGTATGGATTTGAATAAATAATCCAAAACCATTTTCTATTTCTAAAAAATAATTAATGTAACCTTTTAAAGTTAATTAACTTATATTTTTGAATATTAAGTTGGAATTTAGAAAAACTTTAAACATAAGAAGTGTATGGATTTGAATAAATAATTCAAAAACAATTTCTGTTTTAAAAAATAATTAATGTAACCATTTAAAATATGAACCATTTACAATTAAAAATGAATTAACTTATATTTTTTTAATATCAATTTGGAATTTAGAAAAACTATAAACATAAGAAGTGATAGGGGACGGCCATTGTTCGGATTTTTCCTTTCGAAACATGATCAATATACCAAGTTTGGTATTTTTCCTTTCAACTATGTAACATAATATGACACCACGCGAAGGATTTTCATTGTTTGGATTTTTTTTGAATTTATTATGCCCGTTTTGAATTATTTGAATTTCTAACTATGGTCGAACTGGTGTGCATGAAGATAGGGGACGGGCATTGTTCGAACTTGCATTGGATCTCTGAAGAAACCACATATTGCGAGTCTAAAAATGATTTTTTCAAAAAATCACGGGCGATAGATCATGTACCTGTAGTACAAACCGGACCCACTTCCTGTGATTCTAAGAGACATTTGTCCTTTTACCGGGATGGACGAAAAGGTTTGAGATGTACCGGTTGGGATATAGTCCATGTAAGGTGGTCTAGTATTTTAGGAAAATAGGGGTAGCATTCGAAACGGCATTTTGGTGGTTACTTCACAAAACGACCCGTTTTGCGCTCGGAAAATGGAAAAGGGCTTTTCCGTGCGACAAAAGGAAAACTTCCTCCTGCAACATTGTTCTCCATACCAATGTCCACACACATGCATAATATGGGCACAACATCACAAACTATGCCGTGATTCAAGACATAACATCGGTCATTTGGACCGAAAGCCATGAAACCTCGAACATGATAGGTCATTTTGTGAAGGTTTTTGAAACATGATCAATATACCAAGTCTGGTATTTTTCCTTTCAACTATGTAACATAATATGACACCACGCGAAGGATTTTCATTGTTCGGATTTTTTTGAATTTATTATGCCCGTTTTGAATTATTTGAATTTCTAACTATGGTCGAACAGGTGTGCATGAAGATAGGGGACGGGCATTGTTAGAACTTGCATTGGATCTCTAAAGAAACCACATATTGCGAGTCTAAAATGATTTTTCAAAAATCACGGGCGGTAGATCATGTACAGAGTACAAACCGGACCCACTTCCTGCCGATTCGGCAGACATTTGTCCTTTTTACCAGGGATGGACGAAAAGGTTTGAGATGTACCGGTTGGGATATAGTCCATGTAAGGTGGTCTAGTATTTTAGGAAAATAGGACGGTAGCATTCTGAAACGGCATTTTGGTGGTTACTTGACAAAGCGACCCGTTTTTGCGCTCGGAAAATGGAAAAGGGATTTTCCATGCGACAAAAGGAAAACTTCCTCCTGCAACATTGTTCTCCATACCAATGTCCACACACATGCATAATATGGGCACAACATCACAAACTATGCCGTGATTCAGCACATAACATCGGTCATTTGGACCGAAAGCCATGAAACCTCGAACATGATAGGTAATTTTCTGAAGGTTTTTTCGAAACATGATCAATATACCAAGTCTGGTATTTTTCCTTTCAACTATGTAACATAATATGACACCACGCGAAGGATTTTCATTGTTCGGATTTTTTTTGAATTTATTATGCCCGTTTTGAATTATTTGAATTTCTAACTATGGTCGAACCGGTGTGCATGAAGATAGGGGACGGGCATTGTTAGAACTTGCATTGGATCTCTGAAGAAACCACATATTGCGAGTCTAAAAATGATTTTTTCAAAAAATCACGGGCGATAGATCATGTACATGTAGTACAAACCGGACCCACTTCCTACCGATTCGGCAGACATTTGTCCTTTTACCGGGATGGACGAAAAGGTTTGAGATGTACCGGTTGGGATATAGTCCATGTAAGGTGGTCTAGTATTTTAGGAAAATAGGACGGTAGCATTCTAAACGGCATTTTGGTGGTTACTTCACAAAGCGACCCGTTTTTGCGCTCGGAAAATGGAAAAGGGCTTTTCATGCGACAAAAGGAAAACTTCCTCCGCAACATTGTTCTCCATACCAATGTCCACACATGCATAATATGGGCACAACATCACAAACTATGCCGTGATTCAGACATAACATCGGTCATTTGGACCGAAAGCCATGAAACCTCGAACATGATAGGTAATTTTCAAGGTTTTTTGAAACATGATCAATATACCAAGTCTGGTATTTTTCCTTTCAACTATGTAACATAATATGACACCACGCGAAGGATTTTCATTGTTCGGATTTTTTTTGAATTTATTATGCCCGTTTTGAATTATTTGAATTTCTAACTATGGTCGAACCGGTGTGCATGAAGATAGGGGACGGGCATTGTTAGAACTTGCATTGGATCTCTGAAGAAACCACATATTGCGAGTCTAAAAATGATTTTTTCAAAAAATCACGGGCGGTAGATCATGTACCTGTAGTACAAACCGGACCCACTTCCTGCCGATTCGGCAGACATTTGTCCTTTTTACCCGGGATGGACGAAAAGGTTTGAGATGTACCGGTTGGGATATAGTCCATGTAAGGTGGTCTAGTATTTTAGGAAAATAGGACGGTAGCATTCTGAAACGGCATTTTGGTGGTTACTTCACAAAACGACCCGTTTTTTGCGCTCGGAAAATGGAAAAGGGCTTTTCCGTGCGACAAAAGGAAAACTTCCTCTGCAACATTGTTATCCATACCAATGTCCACACACATGCATAATATGGGCACAACATCACAAACTATGCCGTGATTCAGACATAACATCGGTCATTTGGACCGAAAGCCATGAAACCTCGAACATGATAGGTAATTTTCAAGGTTTTTGAAACATGATCAATATACCAAGTCTGGTATTTTCCTTTCAACTATGTAACATAATATGACACCACGCCAAGGATTTTCATTGTTCGGATTTTTTTTGAATTTATTATGCCCGTTTTGAATTATTTGAATTTCTAACTATGGTCGAACGGTGTGCATGAAGATAGGGGCGGGCATTGTTAGAACTTGCATTGGATCTCTGAAGAAACCACATATTGCGAGTCTAAAAATGATTTTTTCAAAAATCACAGGCGGTAGATCATGTACTGTAGTACAAACGGACCCACTTCCTACCGATTCGAGACATTTGTCCTTTTACCGGGATGGACGAAAAGGTTTGAGATGTACCGTTGGGATATAGTCCATGTAAGGTGGTCTAGTATTTTAGGAAAATAGGACGGTAGCATTCCAAAGCGGCATTTTGGTGGTTACTTCACAAAGCGACCCGTTTTTGCGCTCGGAAAATGGAAAAGGGCTTTTCCGTATGCGACAAAGGAAAACTTCCTCCTGCAACATTGTTCTCCATACCAATGTCCACACACATGCATAATATGGGCACAACATCACAAACTATGCCGTGATTCAAGACATAACATCGGTCATTTGGACCGAAAGCCATGAAACCTCGAACATGATAGGTAATTTTCAAGGTTTTTGAAACATGATCAATATACCAAGTCTGGTATTTTTCCTTTCAACTATGTAACATAATATGACACCACGAAGGATTTTCATTGTTCGGATTTTTTGAATTTATTATGCCGTTTGAATTATTTGAATTTCTAACTATGGTCGAACCGGTGTGCATGAAGATAGGGGACGGGCATTGTTAGAACTTGCATTGGATCTCTGAAGAAACCACATATTGCGAGTCTAAAAATGATTTTTTCAAAAAATCACGGGCGGTAGATCATGTACCTGTAGTACAAACCGGACCCACTTCCTGCCGATTCGGCAGACATTTGTCCTTTTTACCCGGGATGGACGAAAAGGTTTGAGATGTACCGGTTGGGATATAGTCCATGTAAGGTGGTCTAGTATTTTAGGAAAATAGGACGGTAGCATTCTGAAACGGCATTTTGGTGGTTACTTCACAAAACGACCCGTTTTTTGCGCTCGGAAAATGGAAAAGGGCTTTTCCGTGCGACAAAAAGGAAAACTTCCTCCTGTAACATTGTTCTCCATACCAATGTCCACACACATGCATAATATGGGCACAACATCACAAACTATGTCGTGATTCAGCACATAACATCGGTCATTTGGACCGAAAGCCATGAAACCTCGAACATGATAGGTCATTTTGTGAAGGTTTTTTCAAAACATGATCAATATACCAAGTCTGGTATATTTCCTTTCAACTATGTAACAAAATATGACACCACGAAGGATTTTCATTGTTCGGATTTTTTTGAATTTATTATGCCCGTTTGAATTATTTGAATTTCTAACTATGGTCGAACCGGTGTGCATGAAGATAGGGACGGGCATTGTTAGAACTTGCATTGGATCTCTGAAGAAACCACATATTGCGAGTCTAAAATGATTTTTCAAAAATCACGGGCGGTAGATCATGTACCTAGTACAAACCGGACCCACTTCTGCCGATTACAGACATTTGTCCTTTTACCGGGATGGACGAAAAGGTTTGAGATGTACCGGTTGGGATATAGTCCATGTAAGGTGGTCTAGTATTTTAGGAAAATAGGGCGGTAGCATTAAAGCGGCATTTTGGTGGTTACTTCACAAAGCGACCCGTTTTTGCGCTCGGAAAATGGAAAAGGGCTTTTCCGTGCGACAAAAGGAAAACTTCCTCCGCAACATTGTTCTCCATACCAATGTCCACACACATGCATAATATGGGCACAACATCACAAACTATGCCGTGATTCAGCACATAACATCGGTCATTTGGACCGAAAGCCATGAAACCTCGAACATGATAGGTAATTTTCTGAAGGTGTTTTCGAAACATGATCAATATACCAAGTCTGATATTTTTCCTTTCAACTGTGTAACATAATATGACACCAATGCGAAGGATTTTCATTGTTCGGATTTTTTGAATTTATTATGCCCGTTTGAATTATTTGAATTTCTAACTATGGTCGAACGGTGTGCATGAAGATAGGGGACGGGCATTGTTAGAACTTGCATTGGATCTCTGAAGAAACCACATATTGCGAGTCTAAAATGATTTTTCAAAAAATCACGGCGATAGATCATGTACTGTAGTACAAACCGGACCCACTTCTGCGATTCTACAGACATTTGTCCTTTTACCCGGGATGGACGAAAAGGTTTGAGATGTACCGTTGGGATATAGTCCATGTAAGGTGGTCTAGTATTTTAGGAAAATAGGACGGTAGCATTCGAAACGGCATTTTGGTGGTTACTTCACAACGACCCGCTTTTGCGCTTCGGGAAAATGGAAAAGGGCTTTTCCGTGCACAAAAAGGAAAACTTCCTCCTGCAACATTGTTCTCCATACCAATGTCCACACACATGCATAATATGGGCACAACATCACAAACTATGCCGTGATTCAAGACATAACATCGGTCATTTGGACCGAAAGCCATGAAACCTCGAACATGATAGGTAATTTTCTCAAGGTTTTTCAAACATGATCAATATACCAAGTCTGGTATTTTTCCTTTCAACTATGTAACATAATATGACACCACGAAGGATTTTCATTGTTCGGAATTTTTTGAATTTATTATGCCCGTTTTGAATTATTTGAATTTCTAACTATGGTCGAACCGGTGTGCATGAAGATAGGGGACGGCATTGTTAGAACTTGCATTGGATCTCAAGAAACCACATATTGCGAGTCTAAAATGATTTTTCAAAAATCACGGCGGTAGATCATGTACTGTAGTACAAACCGGACCCACTTCCTGCCGATTCGCGGACATTTGTCCTTTTACCCGGGATGGACGAAAAGGTTTGAGATGTACCGTTGGGATATAGTCCATGTAAGGTGGTCTAGTATTTTAGGAAAATAGGACGGTAGCATTATTCAAACGGCATTTTGGTGGTTACTTCACAAAGCGACCCGCTTTTGCGCTCGGAAAATGGAAAAGGGCTTTTCCGTGCGAAAAAGGAAAACTTCCTCTGCAACATTGTTCTCCATACCAATGTCCACACACATGCATAATATGGGCACAACATCACAAACTATGCCGTGATTCAAGACATAACATCGGTCATTTGGACCGAAAGCCATGAAACCTCGAACATGATAGGTAATTTTTCAAGGTTTTTGAAACATGATCAATATACCAAGTCTGGTATTTTTCCTTTCAACTATGTAACATAATATGACACCACGCCAAGGATTTTCATTGTTCGGATTTTTTGAATTTATTATGCCCGTTTTGAATTATTTGAATTTCTAACTATGGTCGAACCGGTGTGCATGAAGATAGGGACGGCATTGTTAGAACTTGCATTGAATCTCTGAAGAAACCACATATTGCGAGTCTAAAATGATTTTTAAAAATCACGGCGGTAGATCATGTACCGTAGTACAAACCGGACCCACTTCCGCCGATTCTAAGACATTTGTCCTTTTACCCGGATGGACGAAAAGGTTTGAGATGTACCGTTGGGATATAGTCCATGTAAGGTGGTCTAGTATTTTAGGAAAATAGGACGGTAGCATTCGAAACGGCATTTTGGTGGTTACTTCACAAAGCGATTCGCTTTTTGCGCCGGAAAATGGAAAAGGGCTTTTCCGTATAAAAAGGAAAACTTCCTCCCGCAACATTGTTCTCCATACCAATGTCCACACACATGCATAATATGGGCACAACATCACAAACTATGCCGTGATTCAAGACATAACATCGGTCATTTGGACCGAAAGCCATGAAACCTCGAACATGATAGGTAATTTTCAAGGTTTTTTAAACATGATCAATATACCAAGTCTGGTATTTTTCCTTTCAACTATGTAACATAATATGACACCACGCCAAGGATTTTCATTGTTCGGATTTTTTGAATTTATTATGCCCGTTTTGAATTATTTGAATTTCTAACTATGGTCGAACCGGTGTGCATGAAGATAGGGACGGCATTGTTAGAACTTGCATTGGATCTCAAGAAACCACATATTGCGAGTCTAAAATGATTTTTCAAAAATCACGGCGGTAGATCATGTACTGTAGTACAAACCGGACCCACTTCCGCCGATTCTACAGACATTTGTCCTTTTTACCCGGGATGGACGAAAAGGTTTGAGATGTACCGGTTGGGATATAGTCCATGTAAGGTGGTCTAGTATTTTAGGAAAATAGGACGGTAGCATTCTGAAACGACATTTTGGTGGTTACTTCACAAAACGACCCGTTTTTTGCGCTCGGAAAATGGAAAAGGGCTTTTCCGTGCGACAAAAAGGAAAACTTCCTCCTGCAACATTGTTCTCCATACCAATGTCCACATATTCGGCACACATTTAGTCCCGGATGTAGTCACAAACCGGGACTAAAGGGATTGCGGCAGAGTGGGCCAGACAACACTAATAATAGGGGTGAGTGTCGACATTATGTCGTGCGGCTTGTACCTTGTCCCGGATGGTGTCACCAACCGGGACTAAAGATGAACCTTTAGTCCCGGTTGGAGACACCAACCGGGACTAAAGATGAGTCAGCACTAATAATAGGGGTGAGTGTCGACATTATGTCGTGAGTGTCGACATTATGCCGAGCTGCTTGTACTATAAATATGCATCCTTGTGAGTCCAGTCCTCCAGCCGTTTGAGGCATCTCCAAGATGGTTTTAGAGCAGGGACACCACTACGGCCGGGCCAGGAGATGCCGACGGAGCCCAATCCTCCGGCATCTCCGAGAAACTGGTCATAGAGGCACTCCCTAATATGTGAAATTAGTTAGCTCCCAGGCGTATTGATCTAGTTAGAGAAGTTACAAGCTGCAAGATGGTTTTCGAGAGCAGGACACCATCTGCGGCCAGTTTGTGGAGATGCCGACGGAGCCCTCCTCGGCATCTCCGAGAAACTGGTCATAGAGGCACTCTAATATGTGAAATTAGTTAGCTCCGAGGAGTATTGATCTAGTTAGTGAAGTTACAAGCTGCAAGATGGTTTTCGAGCAGGGACACCATGCGGCCATTGTGGAGATGCCGACGAGCCCAGTCCTCCCGGCATCTCCGAGAAATCTGGTCATAGAGGCACTCTAATATGTGAAATTAGTTAGCTCGAGGCGTATTGATCTAGTTAGTGAAGTTACAAGCTGCAAGATGGTTTTCGAGAGGGACACCATCTGCTGCCAGGAGATGCCGACGGAGCCAGCCTCCCAAGATCTCCGAGAAACTGGTCATAGAGGCACTCCCGGTCCAGCCACAAAATGGGACTAACACTCAAGACATTTATTAATATTAAAAACTGAGACTACAAAACCGGGACTAAAGGCCACAAACCGCGAAAGATATCCTTCGGTCAAGCCACAAACCGCGAAAGACATGAACTAGAGTTACATAATATGAGCATGAACTTCTTGGCATATGTCATTCCTTATGACCGCTTCAGACGTAACCATGGAGCATCTTCTTTACTTAACGGAATGCTTGGGTCAGTTTTCACTGTGAAGGGCGGAATTTCATCAAACTTATTATAATCTTCTGACATGTCTGTCTTGTCCTCAATTCCCACGATGTTTCTTTTCCCTGAAAGAACTATGTGACGCTTTGGATCACCATATGATGTATTCGTTTGCATATTTTTTCTTTTTTTGTCATCTGGAGGACATGTCCTTCACATAGAAAACCTGAGACACATCATTGGCTAGGACGAATGGTTCATCTCTATAACCAAGATTGTTGAGATCCACTGTTGTCATTCCGTACAACTGGTCTATCTTTACCCCTTCCCCATTCAAAGTTGACCCATTTGCATAAACAAAGGGACCTTAAAAGAGACTCCATAGTCTAGTGCCCATATCTCCTCTATGTAACCATAATATGTGTCCTTTTGTCCATTCTCGTCTATTGCATCAAAGCGGACACCACTATTTTGGTTGGTGCTCTTTTTATCTTGGGCGATCGTGTAGAATGTATTCCCATTTATTTCGTACCCTTGGAAATTCAATACAGAGAAGATGGTGACGCCCAACAAGTATAGCTGATCTCCAACAAGGTGTCATTCAAGAGATGTGTCCGCATCCAACCACCGAGACTTCATGTGTTCATCTCAGAATCCATGATTCAGCTTCCCGGTTTTTGAGCGTACAATATTCTTGTGTTCCTCCATATACGGAGCTGCCAAGGTGGAATTATGTAGAACTGTAGTGTGCTTTAGTGAAAGAATCCCGTCCCTACATATCGTGCTTTCTTTCCCAGCGTTTTTCCACTTAGTCTTCCCTCATGCCGCGAGTCGAAACACCAATCGGCTTAAGGTCGAATAAAGTCAACACAAAACTCAATGACCTCCTCTGCTCCATATCCCTTGGAGATGCTTCCTTCAGTCTAGCACGGTTATGAACATATTTCTTTAAGACTCCCATGAACCTCTCAAAGGGGAACATATTGTGCAGAAATACCGGACCGAGAATGGCAATCTCTTCCACTAGATGAACCAGAGATGCGTCATAATATTGAAGAAGGATGGTGGGAACACCAATTCAAAACTAACAAGACATTGTACCACATCCTTCAGAACCTTGGCAGAATATCTGGATTGATTACCTTCCGAGATATTGCATTGAGGAATGCACACAACTTCACAATGGGTACTCGAACATTTTCGTAGAAGCCCCTCAATGCAATCGGAAGCAATCACGTCATAATCACGTGATAGTCATGAGACTTCAGGTTTTGGAACTTTTTCCGCCATATTTATTATCCCTTTATATTAGATGAGAAGCCCGGGCACCTTGATACCGTAAAGGACTTCAAAAGATTTCCTTCTCTGCTTTGGTAAGAGCATAGCTGGCACGACTTAAGTGACGCCTTTATCCGTCTTGTTATCTGTATGCATGTTCTTTGGGTCTTTCATAATTTGTTGGTCCTCCTGCTTGGTGTATCTTTTGTCTTCCCATACACGCCTAGGAATCCTAGCAGTTCACGCAGAGATTCTTCGCCACGTGCATCACGTCGATTGAAGAGCGGACACGCAGGACTTTCCAATATGGCAGCTCCCAAAATATAGATTTCTTCTTCCACATGGGTGCGTGTCCTGTAGCGTCGCTTCGAACTGATTGACCGTCGGGACCCTTTCCAAAGATTACTTCTATGTCCTTGACCATACCAAATACATCATCACCAGCTGGGAGTTCAGGCTTCTTCCGGTGATCTGCCTCACCTTTGAAATGCTTGCCTTTCTTTCTTACGGGATGATTGGTCGGAAGAAATCGTCGATTCGCTAGGTACACAACCTTCTTGCATTTATGCAAATATGTACCTTCGGTCTTATCTAAACAGTGGGTGCATATGCCTTATATCCTTTGTTTGTCTGTCCTGAAAGGTTACTAAGAGCAGGCCAATCATTGATGGTTACGAATAACAACCCTCGTAGATTAAATGGCTCCTGTTTGTTCTCATCCCACGCATGTACACCTGGTTTGCCCCACAACTGTAAGAGTTCTTCAACTAATGGCCTAAGGTACACATCAATGTCGTTGCCCGGTTGCTTCGGGCCTTGGATGAGCACCGCATCATAATGAACTTACGCTTCTTGCACAACCAAGGAGGCAGGTTGTAGATACATAGAGTCACGGGCCAGGTGCTGGATCGCAGCTCCCCAAAAGGATTCATGCCATCCGTACTTAGACCAAACCATAAGTTCCTTGCGTCACCGCAAAGTCTGGAAGTCTCTCTCGCTTTTTCTCCACTGTGACCCATCGCCAGGTGTCTCAACTCCCGTCTTTCTTACGGTCTTCTTTGTGCCATCGCAACAACTGGCATGCTCTTTGTTTCGAACATGCGTTTCAACCTTGGTATTATAGGAGCATACCACATAACCTTAGCAGAACCCTCTTAGGAGGGGCTCTCCGTCAACATCACCGGTCATCTCGTCGATCTTATACTACAACGCTGCATACCGGCATTTATCTAAATTCTCATACTCCTTACATGTAGAGGATGCATCATTAATGCATGCATGTATCTTTTGCACATCTAATCCCGGAGGATAGAGAGTCTTCTTTGCTTCAGAGGTACTATCGGGAAGTTCGTTATGTTTTGGAAACTTGGCTTCATTATTTTCAGCATCTTTTCAAATGAGGAGTCGGTTAGACCACACTGCCTTCCATCGCAACAATTCCAGGTCGCATCGAGCTTTGTGCTGCCATCTTTACAATTTGGGTACAACAATTTCTTGTGATCTTCTAACATTCCTCTAACTTCAACTTCTCATTTTCTGTTTCACAGTCTCGCTTTGCATCGAAATGACCCTACCAAGTTCATCAGCCGCTCATCCGATGCCCGTTCTTCACCTTTTTCCTCTCCATTGTCTTCCATTGCAGTATCAGTATTCAGGAAACATATGATGATAGTTGTTATCATCATCTTCTTCTTCACCATCTTCCATCATAACCCCTCTTTCCCGTGCTTGGTCCAGCAATTATAGTTGGGCATGAAACCTTTCATAATCAGGTGGCGCGAATGATTTTCGAGGAAGAGTACTCCTTGTTGTTCCGACATTGAACACATGGACAACGTATAAATCCATTCTCTTTGTTTGCCGTAGCCACATCGATAAATTTATCCACGCCTTTGATATACCGGCTACCCGCCGTCACCGTACATCCATTCCCGACCGTTCATCTGCATCATATAAGTAAGTTTATCAAAAACAGGACATCATAAATAGTGAAATAACCAATTCACACCGACACATGAATTGTATCAATGACCTAGAAAAGATAAGATTGCTAACCTCGATCGAGGGAAATAAAGAGGAGAAAGCTCAAGTGCCTCGAACACCTTCTATATTTTTGTTCTATGAGAAATTCAACGGGATTTTTCACTCAAATATTTCAACAAACACCTTCAATGCATGCATGAAAAAACTAGCACACACCTCACACCTTACACCATTCAAAAAACAGAGTGGAGGCAGAGGGGCTGGGCGTTGCATTTATAGAGGGCAAGGGTCTTTAGTCCGGTTGAAGCAACCGGGACTAAAGGTGCGTACACGCCACGTGGCTGCTTAAACCTTTAGTCCCGGTTGGTGGCTCCAACCGGGACGCATGCCCCCTTACCAACCGGGACCCATGCCCCCTGGCCCCGTGCCCGCTCCAACCGGGACGCGTGCCAGCATTAGTCCCGGTTGCGCTAATGCTCCGAGGGGTCGCGAACGGATGGCCCTTTTTCCTCTAGTGCCTTCACTTCTAAAAATACTAAAATTACTAGTTTCCATGGGAGGCTATCATGTGAAGGATTCTAACAGAATCATGCCCGGTAGATGGCAACAACTTTGGGGACTGGCTGCGAGTAGATGCACCAAATCATGCGTGTCGCTTGACTTCTGTTCCCGGTAGTAGTAGATTCGTGGTCATTCAGATTTGAACTACGGTTCTATTTGATCAATCTGGCCTAGCTGTTCCAGGTTTGGGTTGACTGATCTGGTGCCCGATCATTGCACACCGGCCAATTTATAAACAAGACGCAACATACCATATTATTTGGTACATCGCCATGCTTTTAATCACGAGTTAGCTGGATCATACTTATTGAGATTCCCCTTTGCAAATGTAACACAATCAATTTGAACTAAGTGGCACTGAGAACTAACGTAGATACTTACTAAAATCAAACAATGTTAAACTACTCGAAGAAACTGCGCTTTAAGGGGCCGATCTACCAGAAACAATAAAATAAAACCTACTAGTATCTAGCGACCAACGGGCGATTCTGGAGTCTGTTGCCGGCGGCGGAGTCCGATGACGAGGATCACGACGGGGAGGGCGCAGAGTTCATCCGGAGAACCGCGATCTCCTACCTGGTGGCCTCCCCGACGAGCGACCCGACAAGAACCCTCTCGGAGACGTCCTCCAGGGCACGAAAGAGATGGAGAAAGAAAAGATATCAGCAGGAAGCTGTGTGGATCTTGCACTCATCGCCGATGAGTTCATCCTCTCAGTCAATTTCTTCCACTAATGCATCTGCTTCTGCCATGGCTAGGTGTCCGTGTTGACGGCCGGTTTTGGAACCAACGATCTTTCTGCTACAAGATGATATGAATGGTTTGCCCTGGACTGAAGTGAAGCGACGCTGTCGTAGATCCTGCCCTGTAGCACATCGTTCTGGTAGTAGTCACCAGCGGCGATCATCATCTTCAAAGACGATCCCTCCCGGTCGATGTGGATCTCGTGCGAGTATTTCAAATTTGGCTAGATTTTCGGGCCAAACGGCCAGACTTCCAGACACAAAAACTCTCTCTCTCTGGGCCATACGGGACTTATAGAGGAAGCAGCAGGGCATGGGTTACGTTGGCTTTTAGGAGTGGTAGGCGGCAGATCATCGCAATTAGCATCTAGGGTTCCCGCTAAGCAGGTGTCAGCAGGATCTCGTGCAGCCGCCGCCATGGCGGGTCGTGGAGGTGGTAGAGGGCCAGATGGAGGAGGAGGACAAAGATACTTTGATCAAGGTGCTAGCTCCAGTTTTGGTGGTCAAGGAGGATGTCCACCACCGCAAGGTTTTGGAGGGCAAGGCGGCGGTCCTCCACCGCCAGGTTTCGAAGGGCAGGGCGGTGGCCTACCACCGCAAGGGTACCGGTAGAATGAGTTCACCGGAGATGGTCGGACGTTCGATGTAAATCTGCCTGGATATCAAGGAAATCAAGGAGGAGGGCAGGGTTACCAAGGCAATGGATACAATGGAGATATTGGCTTCAACAGAAACTTTCAGCCCCCATATCCGAACGATGGATTTCAAGGCGGTCCGCCGAGAGGTTTCAACTTTGTTCCAGGACCAGGAGGGGGAGATTATCGTGGTGGAAATGGCTACGCAAACAATGGATACCAACGCCCATATGATCAGAGGAACAAAGCTGGCCCTTACCGTGGCGCTGCAAACGGCGGCCGCTATGGTGGAAGAGGGCGTGGACGCTACACTACGACCACCAACACAGACAAGGGAAAGGGAGCAGAGAAGAGCAAAGACTTGAGTTCAGAGAAGCAGGATGATGCGGCTGGGGGCAAGGTAGCAGCGGCACCTACCCAATAGTACGTACAGAAACAGGTGCAACCGGCTTTGGAACAACCGGGACAGTCTCAGCAGCAACGTCATACAGCCGGGCAGGGAAGCGGGTCTGGTTCGAGGACAGAGGAAGGATCAGCTGGGGCCGGCCAGCAAAACAATAAAAAAGAGAAGATAGTGGACAAAATGAAGTGCTTTGGGCGTGGGTTCTGGGGGCATTTTTCAATAGAATGTACTGTTAAAGTCTGCGATTTTTGTGAGTCAGCGGAACACAAGAACGATGACTGTCATTTACATGCAATGAAGAAGCCGGTACTAGCGTCGTATGACTATGGACATGAAGAGCTTGCCTTTGTGGAGGTTGAACCAACGCCTGAGTATAAGCCCAAATCCGACAATGGTCGGATGTGTAGGATTACAGTGAGGGGAGGTTCTTTAACCACTGAAAAAAATCATTGATCATCTTCGATCAGTGGGATGTGCAGCCTCACGGAAAAAATGTTTACAAAACTCAGTTTCCAAGTAAGCTGGAACTTCAAAGGGCCATGCACATTGGTGTTTTCCATGTTAATGACACATCTTGTTCCATTGAATTTGCCGAGTGGAGAACTGTGGTGAAACCTTATGTTCGTTTGCAATAAGTTTGGATACTTATTAGCGGTGCACCAGAGGGTATGTTCAAGAACTATCTAATTTATTGGGGCATGGGAGGAGTCATTGGAAAAACAAAGCAAGTCGATATGGCTTATACCAGGGAAAACGGTGTTGTTCGAGCTCTAGTCAAGGTAGTAGATATTGAAAAAATTCCTTATAGGAAGCTCATCTTCCATGAAGACGAAGGTTATTACCTTACCTTTGATATTGAGACCGATGATATGTCAGAGGATGAACATCCAAAGGATGAGGATGATAACATCAGAAAATCTAGAGAGGAGAAAGAAGAAAAGCCAAAAAGATACTAAGGAGGATAGCTCGGGTAAATCAACTAAGGGGACCAAGCAATCTGAAACTACTCCTAAACCTTGAGGTGGAGGTGTGAATATTGGTACCAAAGGTGTGCATACGGTTGCACCTGAGGTCTTGCACGGAAGTGGCTCCTTAAAGTTGAAGTCGACGGTGGACGAGATCAACGGATGGACTCCAACTCGGGTTACTAGTAGGCGCCTGTTCATCACACCGCCCAAGGGAGAAGATGGTTGTATGCTGGTTCAGGACGATGTAAAGAACGCTTCTCCTCAGTCACCTGGCATCTCTCGATCGAGGTCGCCGCTGCGCGAGGGAAGAGTCCCTGCCGCAGCAGAGTTTATGCCGGCTTCTCCTGCCGCGAAAGGAGTTCTGAACGGCCTGGCAGCAACGGCTGCTGCGGCAGAGCTTCTGCGGAATTTTGCTGTCACGGCTGGTGGCCAGGCAGCGACCAAGCAGTCCATGCTGGATGCTTCCGCTAGCTCTTTTCAAGCTCCTCCATTGATCCTTAACGAGGGAGTGAAATTCGTTTCAACAACTCAGCTTTCGACCCAGGTTTTTTATGATGAGCATTTCCCCACGTTACAAGATTCTTTTTGTGTTTCTAGCGTTAAATCCTATAAATTCGAAAAATATCTGCAGGGTCCGATGCCTAAAATTAAGACGCCAAACGTGGGTCTCAATTTGATGGCACGGTGCTTCTCTCCAAGTCCTGCTCAACATTCTTACGAAGATATTGTTGCATATGGGGGTATTCCAGAGAAGATGCCCAGTGGGGTACGCTCGTGCGGGCGTATCCGAGCCCAACCGAATGCAGATGACACTCAATTGGAGAGAACCATGAAGATGGCGCAAAACCGCAATTCGCCAGGTTTGATCTCCCAACCTAATCTTTCAATTTTGAATATTTCCGATAAAGCGGTTGTGGATGGAGCTAGTAGGCTAGGGGTAGAGCTAGGGGAGTCTCCGTCTGTTGTAGCTTCTTCAGTTAAGACCATTAAGGAGGTTGAGCGGGAAAGAGCTTTGGTCATTTTAAATCGTAAGAAAGTTTGGAAGAGAGTGATCCTAAGAGTCTTTTTGTGTCTAAAGTTTCGGGTTTATGCGATGATCTAGAGGAGGATGACCGACTTGATTTAGAGGATGGTCACACGGACCATGCCTGCCATGACCAGGTCGGTTCATGCAAGAAAAAGGGCACTAGGAAGGTGACCCAAGCTAGACAAAAAGGACTGCTAGCACGGCTGTTAGGAGAAGCTCTCGGCTAAGATTAAAATTTAGATTCTTAATATGAGAGCTTTTATTTGGAACAGCGAGGGCATTAGAGATACTTGCAAACATATTTTGATTCAAGCGAATATTACATATCACAATTTAGATATAGTGGCCATTCTTGAGACGGGGAGAACTAAGTTTTCGGTCTCCTTTCTGAAAAACCTCTCGGATGGAAAAGACTTCCTATGGTTTTGCCTACCTTCACGCGGAAGGTCCGCGGGAATCCTAGTAGGAATCAATGCTGAATCACTTATGGTTTGAGACGTCGATCATGGTGATTTTATAGTTCGTTTGAATCTTAGATCTAAAATAGATGGTTTTGATTGGTCTTTTGTGGCTGTTTATGGGGCTGACGCTCAAAAACCAGCCTTACTTGTTGAGCTAGCAAGATTTTGCGATAGTCCACGAGCTCCAATGATAGTAGGTGGTGATTTTAATATCTTAAGAAGCTCATTGGAGAAAATTAGGGGTACCTTTTATGCAAGATGGCCCTGTGTTTTTAATGCGATAATTCAGAGTCTAAATCTCCGTGAGCTCGCAACGTCAGGGAGACAATTCACTTGGGCAAGTCGCAGAGAAAACCCAACCTACGAAAAACTAGACCGAGTGCTAGTAAACGTGGAATGGGAACAAAAATTTCCCTTAGCCTCGGTTCAAGCTCTGACCCGTACGGGGTCGGACCACACACCACTTTTTTTAGACTCGGGAGAACAAGCTCACCTGGGTAACAAGTCAATTTTTTCATTTGAACTATCTTGGCTAAGAGAAGAAGGCTTTTATGAATTGATTAAAACTCAATGGGAATCGGTTGCATACAGTAATAGTCCCATTGACACTTGGCAAAGAAAGATTAGACATTTGCGTCGTTTCCTACGTGGATGGGCTAAAAATAAAAGTGGAATCTATAAGAAAGAGAGAGATAGACTCACCAAACTAATAGATGAGTTAGATATTCGGGCTGAATCGACGTCCCTTAATTCAGTAGATTGTGAGTTACTTAGAGGGGCAAAAAAAACTAGGGAGGTTAAGAAGAGAAGAGGAATCTAAATGGGCTTAACGAGCAAAGGTTAAATTCATCCAGGAGGGTGGAATAATACGAAATATTTCCACCTAATGGCGAATGGTAGATATAGGAAGAAAAGAATATATCAGTTAGAACAAGACGAAGGGACAATAATTGGTGAGGAGAATCTAAAAAAAATTATATCAGAATATTATTAGAATTTATTTGGGGTACCAGCCAAAAGTAGCTTTTCTTTGCGCGAGGATTTAATGGATGACTTTCTTAGAGTAACACCGGAAGAAACTATTATCCGAACCGCTAGTTTTACTGAGAAGGAAGTTTTAGATGCAATTATGCAAATGGAGCATAATAAAGCATCGGGGCCAGACGGGTTCCCTGCTGAATTTTATCAAACCTTCTGGGAAGTGATCAAAGGTGATCTTATGGCCTTGTTTATACAACTGTAACACGGAGTTTTTCCGCTGTATAAACTAAATTTTGGAATCATTACGTTGATACCAAAGAAGGAAGATGCAATGCAAATACAACAATATAGACCAATTTTCCTTCTTAATGTGAGGTTTATTTTTTTTTACGAAAGTTGGCACTAATAGAATAACAAGCATTGCACCTAAGGTCATCAAACCTTCCCAGACTTCGTTTATGCCTGGCAGACACATACTTGAAGGAGTAGTGGTACTGCATGAAACAATCCATGAACTTCATAGAAAGAAGATGGATGGTGTTCCTTTTAAAATAGACTTCGAAAAGGCCTACGATAAAGTCAAATGGCCTTTTTTTCAGCAGACTTTGCATATGAAAGGATTCTCCCAAAATGGTGTGACTTGATAAGTCAGTTCGTTGAGGGAGGATCAGTGGGAATACAGGTCAATGACGACATTGGCCACTATTTTCAAACCAGGAAGGGACTGAGACAAGGCGATCCTTTGTCTCCACTCCTTTTCAATATAGTCGCAGACATGCTGGCTATCTTAATTGCTCGTGCCAAAGAAGATGGTCAGGTAGGGGGACTCATACCTCATTTAGTGGAGGGTGAAGTCCCAATTCTACAATATGCCGATGATACAATTTTATTAATGGAACATGACATAGCGAAGGCGGTTAACATGAAACTAATTCTTTGTATCTTCGAGCAACTGTCTGGACTTAAAGTAAACTTTCATAAGAGCAAAATATTTTGCTTTGGTAAGGCAAAGGAATTTGACGACCAGTACAAGCAGATCTTTGGCTGCGAGTCTGGAGCCCTCCCCTTTAAATATCTTGGCATCCCCATTCATTACAGACGTTTATTAAATAAGGAATGTAATTCAGTTGAAACTCGCTTTGAGCGTAAACTGGGATGCTGGCAAGGCAAGCTTCTTTCATACGGAGATAGGCTTGTCCTGATAAATTCGATCCTAACAAGCTTATCGATGTTCATGCTCTCTTTCATGGAGATACCCAAAGGGGTTAGGAAGAGACTAGATTTTTATCGCTCTCATTTCTTTTGGCAAAACGATCAATTGAAGCAAAAATATAGATTAACTAGATGGAATATCGTATGTAGGCCGAAAGAACAAGGGGGTTTAGGAATCGAAGTCTTGGAATTAAAAAATAGATGCTTACTAAGCAAATGGCTTTATAAGCTTCTCAATGAGGAGGGTACGTGGCAGGAGTTGCTGCATAATAAATACCTCTAAAACAAGACTCTATCACAAGTGACCACTACAAGGAATTTGCTGATACATGACCCTCCATTTTTGTCACTGAATCTTCATTATCCACAATATATGACGATCTTATGACGAAAAACAGATCTTCAAAACTAAGCGTCAGTAATTGCATACAAAGACGTTTTTTTGAAATCGTCATAATCATCTATGACGATATCGGATCGTCATAACCTCTATGACGATCCAATATCGTCACTCGCGCTCTAGCCTAGCCACGTCAGGTCCTACGTGGACAATCCAACGTGGCAAAATTATGACGAAACGAAATCGTCGTAACGCAAATTTAGCCCGGTCCATTTCAATAGTTTGTATGGGCCGAGCCCAATAATTCAGCCTTTTTTTCTTCTGGGGGTTTTAACTTTTACAGTCCATTTCCTTTTGGGCCTTGGACTTTTTAAATTCTTTATTTTTCATTTTAAGCCTTTTTATAATCCGATTATTGTGGGTTGTGGCCTTTTTTCATTACTATTATATGGTCCATTATATTTCTACTGTAGCCTTTTTACAATGCAATACTATCTTGGCCTTGGCCTCTTTATATACAGTATTGCACAACCCATTTATATAGATCAAGACCAAAATTAAATAAGGCATTCTTTTGGATACACAAATGAAATAGCACACAGAATCTAGAATCTGAATAGTATTTGACTTCCAACATTTGGATTACATAGCACCAACATACAACCAGATTCACAGGTTCAACAAAATTATTACATACAAGTATATCCCAACAAACAAGTATCTCTGATTGACACACTTGAGCAAAATGCAAGAATGTACATAACATGGTTCACACACTTAGGCTTCCTGGCACGATGCACCTAGCCTGGAGGACCCTGAATGATGTGTGAGTGGTGTTTCGCTGGCATCCTGGATCATCTCGTGCCAACCTAGTGTTTAAGAAACAAGTACAAACATATAAGCTATCTCGTGCCAGCCTGATGATTTAAGATATGCATACATGGCAAATTAGAAAATGGAAGATCTAATCAAATGGTTTTCATGATAGACACACTATAACTAGCAAGAAACACAGTAGAGGATCAATTGACAAGTGAATCAATTTGGAAAAATAACATACTATCTAAACATAAGAGAGCATATCGAGATAATAATTACAGCATGCATACAACACAGTTACAAAAGCTCATATGTTATCAAAATAAGCTCAAATGCTAAAAAGCTGCACTAACCAAGAACCTACAAATCTACTAAGAGCTAGATCACTAACCAAGAGAACATGACAATCCCTAACAAAGAAACTTATGAGTTGCTTACCAGAGGGAGCAAATCTGAACCGTGGAGAAGACTATTGAGGAGGTAGTCAGTTAATAAAGGGAGATCAAGTAACCTTGTTGGAATCATCCAGAGTAACCTTGCTGGAATCTATCTAGTGCATGAAATTCTTGATAGAGATCCTATGATCCAAAGAAATGAAGTAGCAACTGCGTCAGGAATGCTAGAATGAATAGTTAGATAAAGCGACATGGCTAAGAAATGTGGAAGGAGATTGTAGTTTATGCAAACATCAGGGATACCACCAAACTTGGTTTATCAGACAGCATAAGGCACTCACAGGTGTCACAAATGTAGTACTGTGCAAGTACAATACAATACACCAATAAATCCAAGATATAGAAGTGGTCCAACAAGCAAAAAGATTTCCTGACTACAGCAGAAATGCATTGTTGTTCAACTATGCACCCCTTGCAATTCTATCCAAGTGAAAATGTTTACTCCATGATATGATAACACTCAAGGGCAGCCATTTATGGTACTCCAAAACTTGCTGAAGTTATACCTTCCTATTTTTTTACCGAAACACATGGTGCTTTTATCTCTATTTTACTAGAAACATACAAACAAAAGTTTCAGTACAAACAGACTATAGACAAGTGTAGAATGAAAGTACACATTCAAGGTAGTCCAACTTCTGTTCTAGCAGAACTAAACTTATCCTATTTTATTTTTTAGATAGATTAGAACATAATGAAATATTGCTAATGGATTTATTACTGAGGGGAACTCACTGGAGCAACAGATCTGGAAGATGTAAAAGTACTAAATATATAGTTGTATCACTATAGCTACACAAACTACAGCTTCTAACCATATAATTCTCTGGGCATAGCACAAAATTCTTCAGGCTAAGCAAGCAGCAGAACAACATAATTCACTGGCATAAGACAAACTATAGCCCTAACCAAAGTTGTATCACTGCGGCAATTGACAAAGTTATCACTATAGAAAGCTTTAGATGGTATAATGCCAGAACATATGAAGCATTAGAATGGACATTTCGACCTAAACCTGAAATTATTGTGCTAACTAAACTAACGGTGAATTTAGCAGTGCTTACATCTGGTCTGAACCGACGCTATAAGAATAGTAGCCGCACATCAGCGGCTATAACAACATGCAAGCATTACCACAAGCGCCTAGCATGCATGAGCACTGGGACATTCCATCAAGCAGCTCTTGTTCGCTACTGCAGTGGGGTTACCTGCTTGCGCTCGCGCCTGAACTGGTGCTTGGACTTCTTCTCCAGGAGATCGGCGCCGCTGGCCCTACTCTCCTCATTGGTGGGGGTGTCACGGACAGGAGGCGGGTGGAGGAAGGCTTCCTTGATGGGGGTTTATAGGACGGTGGTTGTTGGTGGTGCCGTGGCTACTACCGTTGGATCTGGTGTCGTTGGGCTCAAGGTGATGCAGCAGCGGGCGTTGCCTGGGCCGCGGATATGCCGCTTCTCATCTCACATCCACCGCCTGCCGATGCAATTCCCTGAACTGGAAGGAGACGAACAAATGAACGGTTAAAAGCGAGAATGGCCAGGAATCAAATCGGTGAGAGGAGGGCAAAGAGGATAGGATCTGCGCTTGATGTTGCACCCCTCGTTGAGGAGACTCGCGCAGTTGTTGTGGCCGCGTCGTCTTCGGCTTCCGGAGGCTCCTCGCCGCCTCCATCACTGCTCCATCGGCTCGATGTGTGCTCCAGTGAGAAGAGGTGGGGATCTGGCTCCAGCGAGATTGCAGCAGGGGGAGATCGGCGGCGCACAGACAGGGACAGGAGGGAGGGGTGGCGCGAGGGGGGACGATCGTGGGTTGCGGTGAGGAGCGAGGGGATTAGGGTTTCGGTGAGGAGCACCTGTCGAGCGAGATAGGGAGAGAGGAAGAAGTGGCGGCGGGGTCTGCAGGGAGGAGCGAGTGGATTAGGGTTTGTGGGTCAGTCCTCTCGACCATGTTCTGTATGTGCCTGATATCACGAAATTATCCCTGTTCAATTCGGTGGTGAAGTACATGAAACCCTAGGGCATTTCAGTCATTTTGCGTACAGAGACAGGGGGACAAGGAGGTGTCAGATGAAATTTGGGGCGTTAGATGGAGAGCATGTAAACGGCTGAGATCAGCTTCGGAGGGTAATCCGTGGGTCCTGTGGTTCTCTACTCTGATTGGCTAGCACTATTTTTCTATTTTCCGACTGCCAAAAAGGGTGTTTTGTGAAACAACCACCAAATAAAAGTTTCAAAATGGTATGAACACATTTTTATAAAATACTAGACCACCTTGCATGGACAATATTCCAACCGGGATATCTTATAACATTTTTGTCCACCCCTCGTAAAAAAGACAAATTCCTGCCGAATCGGTAGGAAGTGGGTCCAGTTTGAACTACAGGTATATGATACGATGCTCATGATTTTTGGCAAAAATCATTTTTAGACTCACAATATGCTATTTCTTCAGAGATCCAATGCAACTTTAGCGAGGCTCATCCCCTAGCTAAGAACCTCCGTGCCCGCCGTTTTGACCATAGTTTGAAACTGGCAT
Organism: Avena longiglumis; assembly: GCA_030063025.1. NCBI lineage: Eukaryota > Viridiplantae > Streptophyta > Magnoliopsida > Poales > Poaceae > Avena > Avena longiglumis. The sequence goes on along the minus strand of CP125979.1, from coordinate 63,323,787 downwards.
AAAAAATTCAAAAACGGTCCGATCAATGCAAATCCTTCGTTTGGTGTCTTCTTATGTGACATAGTTGTAAGGAAAAATACCAACCTTGGTACATTTTCAGTGTCTCAAAAAAACCTTCTCAGAAATGACCTATCATCTCCGAGGTTTCATGGCTTTCGGGCCAAACGACCACTATTATGGCCATATTCGCGACATAGTTTGTGATAATGTGCCCATATTGTGCACACATATGTATCATGGGATGGCGAACAATGTTGCAGGAGAAAGTTTTCCTTTTTGACGCACGGAAAATCCATTTTCCATTTTCCGAGCGTAAAAAAAGGGGCGTTTTGTGAAGCAACCACCAAATGGAAGTTTTAGAATGGTACCAACACATTTTATAAAAATATTAGACCACCTTAAATGGACAATGTCCCAACCGGGGTATCTCAAACATTTCCGTTCACCCCTGGGGAAAAAGACAAATTCCTGCCAAATCGGTAGGAAGTGGGTCCGGTTTGAACTACAGGTACATGATCCGATGCTCATGATTTTTGGCGAAAATCATTTTTAGATTCACAATATGCTGTTTCTTCAGAGATCCAATGCAAATTTAGTGAGGCTCATCCCCTAGCTAAGAACCTCCATGCCCGCCGTTTTGACCATAGTTTGAAATGGGCATAAAAAAATTCAAAAACGGTCCGATCAATGCAAATCCTTCGCTTCACATCATTTTATTTGACATAGTTGCAAGGAAAATATCAAACTTCAAATATTTTAAATATGAGTTGCCCTCACCTAAAATTTTGAATTAAAAACCCTAATTTCAAGATCATATTTTGAATTATTCTAGTGTCTCTACTATAGACTAATATGGAAATAGTAATTCCACTATTGTTAAATTATAAAAATATTCCTAATTAACAATCTAAGATGATCTACTGAATTTTATAAAAATAGAGAGACAAAAATCAATTCATTTGGACTTCATATGAAAGAAATACAAAAGAATTAATAAAACTGAAAAAGAAAAATAAGAGAAAAAAACATAGCCAGACCAGCCCAGCTGGCCGGAATTAATCTACCGCGCGTGGCAAGTAAAACCGGCCCAAGAAAATATTATGTACGTCGCGGGCCTAACCTAATCGAGTTCCGTGGTCAAGACCCAACAGACGAGAGTAACGTTAATAAACGAAGCGAGCTAATTCAAGACAGGAAAGAAATGATGGCCTGGTGGTTGTCATCGGCCAAGCAGTCTTAGGGGTTGCGGGTTCGACCCCCCAGTGCGTGTTAGATGGCCCTAGCTGTACGCGAGGTCGCTGGACTCCTTTTTGCGGAATAAACACTTTTTGCAAAACTTAAATGGGTCCCGCATGTCAGTTCGAGATAGTAGATTCAATTGCTACAACATACGCTGATATTTACACACAAATATGACACATAGTCAAAAACGGACACATAGACATGCCACGTAGGCATAATTGCTGATGTGGCCAACTAGTCAATTCAATGTATGATATCTTAGGCGATATGATGATTTAAATTGGTCATAATGGGGTATAAATAAGGCTCTAGGTTGTACCGTGTAGGTTATGACGATTTAATATGATGAAATTACGACGATTCCAACACAAAACGTCATTATTCTATAAGGTTTTAACCCTTCCAGACAGTATATGACCATTTTGTGCGAAATCGTCATAGATCTATGACGATTTCATTTTCCGTCATTATGAGAAGGTCATAAGTTAACATATTTCTTGTAGTGGACTACGAAACCAACTGATTCCCCCTTTTAAAAATGCCTGATGGGAGTGAAAGATGATTTCTTCTCACGAGGCACTTTTAAGTTAGGAAATGGGTAGCAAGTACACTTTCGGGAAGATACCTGGCTGGGTGACACCCCTTTAGCATGTCAATTTCCTTCGCTGTATAATATTGTTCGATGGAAAAACGTTCTTGTTGCCGATGTCATTACAGCAGCGCCTCAAAACATAGAATTTAGAAGGACTTTGTCAGAACACAAGTGGACCGCTTGGATAGCGCTAGTTCAATGGCTTATGGTAGTAACTTTGTCCGACGAACAAGATGTATTTGTTTGGAAATTGTCCACCGATGAATCTTTTTCAGTCAAATCAATGTATGCGGACTATATGAATGGGCACACGGTTTATTTGCGTAAGTATATTTGGAAGCTCAAAGTTCCACTAAAGATCAACATCTTTATGTGGTTCTTGCATAAGAAAGTCATCCTCACGAAAGATAATCTAGCTAGATGAAACTGGATTGGTTGTAAGAAATGTGCTTTTTGTGATTCAGAGGAACCAATCAACCATCTATTTTCGATTGTCCCTTCACAAAACTATTTTGGAGAGTTATCCATTTCACTTTCAATATTCCGCCCCAACCAATGTTACGAATATGTTTGGAAATTGGTTGAATGGAGTGGACAAGATAGAATAGAATTAGAATTGGTATTTGCGCTTTAATGTGGGCTATATGGAACTGTCGAAACGATATTGTCTTTAACAAGAGCACGAACTCTAATTTTTTATAGGTTATCCGTATGGTGTCACATTGGATCCACGATTGGTCTCTCTTGCTCCCGGAAGCGCAACGGGAGCCTATGCGTGCTGGATGCAGCCGTCTGGAGGCGGTTACACGGGCTATATACAGCCAGGCTGGGTGACAGCATTTTAAACGTCTTCATAATGCATAGACGTGTATCTATTTTATTCCGCTGGCTAATTCATGTGTACACGCTATGTGATCCATGAAATGTAAACTTGTTACTTATTCTTGGGTAATAAAGAGGGCTGTGTGCATCGATTGATGCAGAGGCCAGGGCTATGCTCCCATTTTGAAGAAAAAAAACTAGTATCTAGGGACGGTGCCTTAGGCAGAGTCATTACGAACGGCGCATGGTGGCAAGGCTCATTTCAGCCTCCTTTCCACGATGATTGTAGCTCAAAAGCAAAGATTCCGAATGATTAGCCTAGAGAAAGAGCATTAATTAAGCGTGCTAGAGGCACAAATTATGGACCAACTGCTCCAAGATCCTTAGTTTTCATCTATAGCAAATTAATGGTGGTATGCAGACATGCACTAGCGTCGCAAGGTTCGTGCAGGATGGCGATAGTATAGCGTGTTGAAAGAAGGTGCCCATGGAACTCTATATTTCAGATGATGAAGAGTAGAACTAGGAATGAAACAATTGAGATACGATGGAGCGAAGAAAAACGCACATATGCGCTAGGCATTACTCGTGGTCAAGGCTTGTTTACACGCCTCGCCGTCTCCGGTTGGGGCCATAGGGGGCAACCGCATGCGGCGTGAAGTGGGCCTTTGTCCTAAATGGTTTTTGATTAAACTTTTAGCCAATTTCTGGTTATTAGAATTTGTTTCATCTATTTATGTCCTCTTTAATATCAAATCAAAAGTTGGTTTGCTTTGTCTAATGTGTTGGATATGTCATTTAAGTTGGCTAGTTTTATCAGAATCTATGCTTAAAATAACTAAGTTATTTGAGTCCAGCCACACTGAATTGTTTTTTATTCTAGAGGGCTGAGATCGTTCTTATAAAGTCCAAGATTTTAGAAAACTGGCTAGTCCAAATGGCGCATTATACCTGTTTTGAGCCAAAATAAAAAAGGATAAGCCATTTAAGTCCAGTCACGCGAACTGATATATTTGATGGTCACAAATATATGGGATGGGCCATAAATAGTTAACTAAAGTTTTTCCAAAGAAAAAATATTTATAATATTTATAATTTTTAAAACTCTTTGTACTGATGTTGATAATTATTAATAGATCAGTGCAATTTCGTAAAAAAAAGTGACTTGAAGTTTGGCCCAACGTAATTTAGGATAAATAGCTCTATGGGTTCACCGGAAATAACAGCCACATAAAATAGCCAAAAAGTGATGGAAAAAGAGACCGTAAGACACCCCCGCCGTGGCATCATGGGCAACGAGGTTCGGCCATAGCCATCACACTGCCACACCTCTTCGTTCGCGGGGATCTCCTGCAACTGCGATCATTCTGTCTCACGGACACCCATGTGAACAGCGATGTCACCGCCCAAAATGACAGTCGCACACATGAACACACGCGCCAACGCGGTTGCCCTTACGGTATTTTTCCAATGAGAGACTGACAATACACTTTGGGGTGTTACACGACCGAATTCACTTCAAAGAAAAATTCAAAAAGCAATCGAAAAGCGTAGAAGTGGGGATTTACCCCTTCCCGTGACACACTTCAAGAAAGAAAGATCACATTAGGGCATGTTTGATTCAAAGGATTCAAAAAGAATTTTTTTGTAGGATTCTTACCCATAGGATTTTTTTCTATAGAGACCATTTGATTCAAAGGATTGAACCCTTCAAAATTCCTATGAATTCCTTTCCTATGCTACATTTGTATAGGATTTCTAACAAGAGGTTAGACCTCTTGGAAAATTTCCTATGTGTCTATAACAACTATGTCATGTACTCAATCTATATACGAATTTCTTATGTTTTTCCTGTGGCGCAATCAAACGACCGCTGCAGCTAATTCCTGTAGGATTTCACATGTCATGACATACCATTCCTATGCTTTTTCTATTCATGTGCTTTTAAAATCCTTTGAAACATGCCCTAAAAGTTTGATGGCCTTTTCATTCGTTTTGACTATGCGTCGATGCTGAAGCAAAAGAAGATCGAACGGAGGCACGCACGCGGGGCTCGTTGTTGCGCATTCTCGATGGATATTTTCCCTCGCGACGCGGGGCTCGTTGTTGCGCATTCTCGATGGATATTTTCCCTCGCGACATTGTGATTTGCGAGCTTGAAACTGCAAATATGTTCTTAAACTTCGAGATGTACCAACAACAACATGGCATGCTAATTAGGACTTGGGGGAGTGAGGGACGAGAAAAAATGATTAGACGGGAATTCAGTGGATGAAAGTTGGTCAAGACAAGGACGAGAGCGACTGGACTCCTAATCCTTACTTAACCCATAAAAAAGTGGTGTAATCAATCGCTGCCACTTCTAAACACTTTCCCGGGAAAACGGCGGAGGGGCTTCTAAAATTCCGGCGATGACGTGCTCACTTCTGAGTGCGTGTCGGTGGCTGCCGCTCCCATCCAACACGGATATTCTTTTCTCCTGTATACACTGTCTTGAGTTTATACGCAGCACTTCGGCGATGATGCTTTTACGCTTTTCGATCGCATTCTGAATAGTGGCACTGTGTTTTTGTTGCCTGGAAAAAAATGATGAGAAGCCTTTGCTGAGGAAAATAGTATAGTAGCGTCTGATCTGTTGGGTGCTTCTTCTTGGAAGTCACACAGCGACGTAGACCAGACGGCAAGAACACACATACTCCTGTAGAAAATTGTTGGACTTATTGTGGTGGAACGGATTGCATGGCTGCGAGGTCGCAAGCCATGTTCTATAGACTACGGTTATGATTTTGGCGATGGGAAATAAATAAGACATAGAGCCGAGAGTAAACGATGGCGAATTGTTGCACGTGCACCGGCCAAAGGGGCTGGCAAATTCGAATCCACTGAACCCGTCACCCTAAGGCTTTGTTCGGTTCCTAGGTAATCAATCCCCACAGGGAACTAACCCCAGGTGGAATTGGGTGATCACCCAATTCCCTGTTGGGATGGAATCTCCGTCAATACAAATCCCCTGCCGCTAACTATCCATCCAGTTAATCCCCTGCCACTAGGGATTCATTCATACGCAGCAACCAATATTCATACTATTTCATCGGCAGGACATAGAAGAAGAGGCAGGAGTAACCGGCGAGGAAGACCGTCTTCGTACAGAGGTGGACGGGGTCGGTCTCCGTAGATCGGATTTCTGCTCTCGCCGCCGGGCAGAGGTCGCTACAGCTCTAGGTCGCCTCAGATCTCAGGCCCAAGCAGTTTTGTCAGGTCGCTTCCTAGATAATGCCTACGGAACTGGCGGTGCTTGAAGCACACCGCCTCTATGGCCTCCAGTTGGTTGCACCGCCGCCTTCACCTCCGGGTAGTTGCGCCGCCGATGCCCCAAAACGCGCTGAGAGAGAAGGTTGGAGGCGAGAGTTTATTTTTTCTATGCCCGCAACGGTTCAGGAAAATTTCCACGGGTGGGGAGACGATGTTTCTTCCCCGGTGGAATGACACGGTTTCGAAGGAGGTAGAAAGGGATTAGATCCAGGCCAGGTGTAACCGAACGCATCTAAAGAAGCCGGCGGGAAGTAATACTCGTCCCTGCCGATCCACGGGGCTTGGACTGGAATCCCGGCAGGGATGGGCGTAACCGAACAAAGCCTAAAGAGAAAGGGTTTGTTGACATCCACCACGAGACTCTTGAGTAAACTCGAATCATGACAATTAATCTGAGCTTCTGGACAAGGGGTGTGAAAATCTCCATCTGTTTACGTCGATTGGATGGAGAGAAATTCAATGTAGACTAGAGTCCTTGTACCCAAGTTGGGGTTTGGACTGGCCGCCTGTGGCTTGTCCTACATAAACACTTTGTAATCTCGTGAGATAATAAAAGTTACAATTCCGCAAATCTATATGGTATCAGACTAAGATCCAAGGACATGACCCCTTCCATCCTGCCGTCTTCGGTTACTTCGAGTGTCGTTCGGCCCTCGCCGCCTCCAAAGCCGCCTTCCTCTCCTCCTCCTCCACCTCTTTAGCTTTAAACCCTACACCTCCTACCCCCGTGGCCTCATCAATCTCCTTTACCGACACCATCTCCGATGATACTCCCTTCATCCCAATTACACTAGATCTTGCAGCCCACAATTACTATCATTGGCGTCACCTCTTCAAAATTCATCTTGGCCGCTGCAATCTCCACGGCCATGTCGCTGCGAACTCTATTCCCTGCCACAATGATCCTCAATGGGTCAAAGACGATATCGTCATTATCCAGTGGATCTACACGTGGTTCTCCAACGAGATCTTCCATCTCGTCTTCCGCGATGCCGACACCGCCGCCGCTCTATGGGCGGCTCTTCGTCAACTCTTCCAGGACAACGTCGACGTCCGGGTAAACAACCTCAACACCGAGCTTCACAACACCGTCCAAGGCACCTCCTCCATCGGCATGTACTGCCAACATCTTCAATCAGTCTCCAACGAGCTCCGCGAACTCGGCGCTCCCATCGACGAACATCAACTCATCAGCGTGCTTCTTATCGGGCTCGGCGAATGGTTCGACAAGCAGGCGTGTTTCATCCCCTTGATGTGCCTGCCACCCACCTTCACCGAGATTCGATCCCTCCTGCAGCGGGCCGATGACACACAGTCACGCAAGGAGGCACATCCTCAAGTATTCATCGCCACTCCACGTCTGCATCACCCGGCCTCACCTGTCGTGCCACCATCGTCACTGGGTGCAACCTCCTCCTAGGTGGCAGCCTAGCCCGTATTACCATGGAAAAAACCCTACGTATCAGCCTCCACGCCCTTCAATAGCGACCACGGCCTCCTCCAGCACCATCCCGCCACCTGCGCCTCCAAGATGGAGTCCCTCTCAAGACCCCTGGACTAGGATGGTCCAGGCCTGGCCGATGCCCTGGATGGCTCCCTGAAAGTGTAAGATGGTTAACCTAGAGGGGGGTGAATAGGTTTCTACAAAATTCTTTATAATCTTTTGCAAGTTTTAGGCTTTGCGGAATATAAGTGAGCCTAAATGCAAACTAGGTGAGGCAACCTAGATGATAAACAAGATACTTCAAGATCGAAGGCTATCGCAAGGTAAACAACACAAGTAAGAGATCGGTTAAGGAATAACCGAAGCACACGGAGATGGAGATGTATTCCCGTGTTCACCACCTTTGGGAAGGGGGCTACGCCACGTTGGAGAGGTGTGAGGTTCCACGAAGGATTCCTCACACGCCACAAAGGCTCACCTTTTTCTCCGAGCCTATCCCACGAAGGAATAGCTCACTTACTCGTGGTAGACTTTAAGGTAGTCTCCAAACCCTCATAAACTTTCCACGGAGCAAATCACAAGCTGAATGCCTCCGGGAGACCCTAGCAGCCTAGGGTTTCCCACAAACCCAAGAGTAACAAGCTAACTCGTTTAACTCAAGGGAAAATGAACTTTGGCTTGGTGGAAACGTAGATCGGGACCTCCTCTCCCTTTCTACCAAAGGGATTTGGATTTGGTTGGGTAGAATGGGAGATCCTCAAGCTTTTGTGTTTCAACAATGGGAGAGAGAGAGCTTCAAGAAGGATATAAACTGAATGCCTAACCTATTCAAGGTGGAAGAAGGGATATTTATACTCAAGGAGAAAAACTAGCCGTTTCAGGACAATTTCGCAAGGTCCGGTTTTAAGTTCGGTTGGACCGGTTCACACACCGGACTGTCCGGTTCTCAGCCCGGAAAACCGGACTTCAGCCGAACATGCTCACTGTACCCAGACCCGGATAGATTTGGAATAAGTAATCTGGAAATCCCGGTTTGGGTTCGGATTTCCGATCCTGACACCGGACGGTCCGGTCTGGGAGCCGGTCCAACCGGTCTGAAAACCGGATCTGCAGAAAAGGGCTTGATGGATAGGATTTCTTCTCTTCTCTCTTTGGTGAAGGATTAGGTAGGAGAATGGGATGTGTATATGGCTTAGGTAATCATCCCCAACAAGCTCATCGGGAGAACCCCTGTTAATAGTGCGGAGATCCTAACCGGATTCAAATTACATAAAAAGGGAAACTCCGGTGCAAAGCTTCGTTATCAAAATGGGAGGGTCTCCGATGACCTTTCATCACAACATCGGACTAGAACCTGTGTAAGACACTAGAAGTACCATTAGTCCACTCTAACCACGGTGTCATTTTCAACCAAAAATAGTATAGGGTAAAATACCCTTCCAATCTCCCCCTTTTTGGTTGGCGATGACAAACCGAGCTAGAGTTCTCAAGGATATTATAAACAACAATAGACATAGTCATAGCATAATATAAACATCCATGGTTCACGCACATAACACAAACTTGGCCAACAGACGGAAAGAAGGCAGATAGTTCATACACAAAGCGAAGGGGAAAGCACAATGCCATAAGAAGCAATGAGAAAGCAAGGGGCATTGTGCTAACGGCGAACCCCGGGAAACCCCGGCAAGGAACCCGTATATAACTAATAGAACTCTACTCTTCTCCCCCATTGGCATCGAGACACCAAAAAGGAAGAGGAGTAGAGCGATGCTAACACATCCCAACTAGAAGAACGACGGAGGAGGCGGAACTAGGACGTATTCCTCTTCAGAGTACTCGTCACTATCAGCAGCATCATCATTGTCCTCATCATCAACGTTACCCTGAGCAGAGGGACCACTGGAAACACTGGGAGCAAACTGACCGGGGAAGTAGCCATAGAACATAGCATCATCAAGAGGCGGCATCTCATAGTTGACATAGGGGGCAGGAGCCATCTCAGGACCATCTGGTAGAGGAGTGACATTCTGGGTCGCAAGAAACTCATTGTGGAGGCGCCTAATCTCCTGGCTCATCTCTAAAGCCTTGTGGCTCACATCATAGGAAGAACGACACATCTGAAAAAGCCTCTTGAAAAACTTGGCAGCACCACCCTAAGGCCTGGGGTGAGAGGAGGACTCTCCAACGGGACGACGAGAACTAGCCCGAGTAGAAAAAGATGGACGAGGATCATGAGCAGCTTTGGTGCGGTGCTCAGGAGGCCGCATCCCATGATGGGGATATGCCTACTGGGGTATACCCAGCAGGATGTTTCCGACTGGCCCAGGAACTGGCGAGTGGGCCTGCAAGACGGCGATTGGATTGAAGCCCAGCGAGGAACCGAGCGACTGGAAGCTGAAGGCCCAGGCGAGTAGATAGGCCCAGTCGGATTAGGTTAAACGAGTACCGAAGCTTTAACTGAATCGGTTGAGATATGTAAACCCTAGGGGAGGTGAGCCTATATAAACCTCCCTATAGGGTGAGTAGAGATACGTTCCATCATACACCCAAGAGACTCGCCGCCTAGCCGTCGAGCTCGCCCATTGTACCAGCTTCATAATACAATCTAGCAGGAGTAGGTCTTTACCCTCCAGGGGCCGAACCTGGGTAAAACCCTGTGTCTTTGCCCTCATCTCGCACCGCAGATGGCTGGCCGCCCTTGCCCCTCGTTCTACTACTGGCCGATTGCGATCGCCGTGACCATTCCCATGACAGTGGCGCCACCGTGGGGCCGCCGGTCGGCGTTCTGCGGCGAGATCCAATCGCCCATCAACGACGGTCACCCGCCGCATGATAGCGATCGGCGAGATGCTCCAAATCTTGCCGAGCAGCTACGTCTGGCGGCGCCCGTCGAGCACAGCGTGATCCCGCCGATCGGCACGATCGGCCTCTTCGTCCTCACCGACGCCATCGTCTTGGAGGATTCGCATCCGCGAAGTCGCCGCGATCGGATCTCCGAGAGCCAGATCTGCAGGATCCATCGCCTCGCCTCCGAGTACAACTCAGCCCACAGCGACGTGGCCGAAAACTCAGTGGCCGCAGGAGACACGGCCCTCGACGACGACGCCGACTCGGCGACCCCGGCGTCACTCGCCGGGTCCATCACCGTGGCTTCACCCGCGGGCTCCATCACTCAGGTCTCCAACGTGGGAGACTTCGAGGACCCCTCCATCCTCGGGATCTTCGAATTCGACTCCGGGTCGGAGAACTCCGCCGACCTCCGCGACGGAACTGGTCGCCACGCCGCGACCTACATGGCGACCGGCACCGATCCGCCGGAGGATCCATTCTCCACCCCTATCCCTCCTAATGCCATGGCAACGGAGGTCGAGGAACTCCGCCTGAAACTGGCGGAGGCGGTGCGCAAGGAGCAAACCGAGCGCGAAAAATTTCGCCGAGCGGTGTGGCGCAGAACTATTGCGCTTCACCAGCCGGATCGGTCGCGCCTGAACCCCACCGTTCAGGGGCGCGCCCTGAACTTCGACGACGAAAATGACCCGGCCCGCGTGGCCGAGCGCGCGATCTGCGAGAACACGCCACCAGGAGGAAGCGCCCGGCCCCCGCCAGGATCAACGGCGATGGGCGCCCTACCTCCACCCAACCGCACCCCTCCCAGGGACCAGCCGCGGATAGTAGTCTCCTCATGGGAGCGAGACGCAAACGGCTTCCCACTGTTCTCCACCCCGATGGACAACCTCGTGGCAGACCGAGCAGCAGCCGACAGCATCATGGCCACCGGCGACGGCGTCCTACAGATTCAATACGTCAGGGCTCTGCTCGCAAAGGCCGTCGAGCAGCAAAGAGCGGGCGCCGACTCGCAAGATCGATTATACTCGCGTTCCTCGGACATGCATCAAACAAGTACTCTAGTATTTGTTGACTGCTGCTACTGAAGAAAATTAATCACTTGACAAGGAAGAACAGAAAAAAAAAGAGGAGCATACCACAAAGAAAAGCAGATCTTGTCGTGTGTACGTGAGTGAGAAAGAAGGAGGTTACCCGCTCGCTCTTGTGGCCGGCCGACAAGGCCGAGAACAAGTCGAGGAGGAAAAGACTGCAACAGCCTCCCATCTTCACGCCCATGTTTAGGGCTGCAACAACGAATGAAAGTATATGCATTTATCTTACCAAACTATAGTCATTTATCTTACCAAGCAGATGCATGTTTAGATGCTAGAAATTACTACTTATCTAAATAATCGGATCACACGTAGTAATTAAGAACAAACTTTACAGAACTTGAAGTAACAATCACCAACCAGTAACAATCACCCGGCTACCTTATCAGAGGATGTGCAGGTGAAAGTAGGTGGTGTGGCGGTCCTGAGGTTGCAGCGCGGCAGTACTGGAGGTGTTGGCGTGGTCCCATAAGGGGATGCGAGGGGGAGATGGAGGGCCTCACCAGCGTGCTTGAAGGGGTCGTACCCGGCGGGGTGTGTGGAGACGCAGGACGCTAGCACGGCGTTTGGCGAGAGCCTCTTCACCTTGCGGCGTAGCCAGAGGTCGCGGCGAGGAGCAGGGCGGCTGGCGGCATCATTCTCCGTCGCACACACGTTTCAGCCGATTTGAAACCCCGATTCCGCCGATCCGAAAGATGTTTAGGGGGACGAAGAGAGAGGGAGCAAGGGTGCGGCGGCCTCGTCGAAATTGGGGCGCTGGTGTGGTGTTGATCCATGACGGAGCTATGCACAGAAGGGGCCTTCTCAATCGGCACCGGGGAGATGGGGCAGCGGTGCGCTGTGAGCCTATGACTGAGCGGATGACTTTGACAAAGCATTATTTCCGGAGGCAGTGTTTGCGGGCGAGCGGGCGGATGAAGGACGAAACGTACGACGTATTGGTCAACCACGGAACACAAAGTTCTTTGTAGATAGTAGAGATAGAGAAGACCGAAGTGTTCCGTTTCCTGGCAGCCCACCGTTTCGCTCCTCCTTCGTCCGACGCTGAGTTATCGCTCCTCTCTTCCCACGCCTTTGAACTTTGAAGGATCCAATCCCGCAATGAAAAACGCAAAACGACGCCAATCAAAGGAGAGTCCCCCTCCCTAACGGCGACATCACGGGCAAGAAGGGAAACCCGCGGCATAGGCCTGGGCGGCGGGCGCGTCCTCGCCTTGCTGCCGGCGGTTGATGACCCGCACGTCGCCGCCAAGGAATGATCTCCCATGTAACCCTATTATAGGGTCCCTCTGTCGCCGCCCCTCACGTCTCGTTCCCTGCCCCAGTCGCCTCTCCATCTCGAGGTCCAGCCTTCCCGCCCTCCATCTCGTCCCTTCCCCAGCTGCCCAACCATTTTTAGGTACTCCGGCCGCCTCTCCCAGTACCTCGCCACCTCACGCCCCGGCAGACTCCTCCGCCGACTCATGTTCCAAATCTGCAGCACCCCCACGTGGTTGCTGCTGCTTCCGAAGTTGGTGAATCGAAAGGGCAGGCGCAAGAACTGATAAGTTGGTCGTGTCCCTGCAGGCCGCAGCGAGGGACACACACATGATCCTCGAGCAAGCCGTCTGTCATGGCTTCAGGCCATATCAACCCCAAACACTGCCAATGAAAGTTCGTCGGGCTGTCAATTCAAGGCAATGGACCTAGACCCCATGATGCATCTAGGTCAATTTCTACTCCCCTGATGCAAACATGTTCTAATTTAGGTGATGTGAATTCCTGGTCTACGTCCTCCCTCGGCTCTCACAAATTCCAGTTAGAAAAATCTGAATCACCATATAATGAATTGTTTTATTCTTGTTAGCTTACTTAGAATTCCCTGCTGCATGTTATTGTGCGAGGGGATCTTGCAAAGATGTTCCTGAAGTTGGTGAATCAAAAGGGATCCAACAGGTAAATCTCACTGGACCAAAGTCTATCAGTATATAGTCATCCTTTTTAAAAATAAAGATGTGAAATTCTTATGTCTGGTACAATCATTGTCACTGTCCAGGTCTTGAAAGCATGTTTGTGATGTTCAGACATTCTGTTCTGATGAATTGGTCTTGAAATAGGCTAAACTTGATGTGTGATTACTTTGGTTATTAATTGTGAGCATGCCATGAAACATAAATGAGGTGCAACTAAGGTGGCTGTGAATGAGGCAGTAGAACAAGTTGCTTATACAGATTGGATTTTGTTGAACAAGATATTTCGTCTTATGCCAATTTATTTTTTGTTATTTTATTGAACAATTTGTTTATGCAAAGGAGAGTTAGTTCTTCCCTCCCTCCCGCCCTCACCAGTCACTGTACTCTGTCCCTCTTGGTATTCTGCCTTTTCTATCTTTTCAAATATCAATTCAATATTTCCTGCCATTGAATAGAGTATGCATCAGATTTCAAGGACAACTACATGGCCTCAGGAGCTCGAGTGAGGAACCATTTAGGAGTGATAAGCAGTCAAGAAGATTTGGAGAATACATTGAGGTAAATGCATGCTTGTGTAAATAACATTGATGAATTCTTCTGGACGGGGCTGATTCTCAAGTGATTCATGGCCTTAAAATAAGTGGATTTAATTTTCTCTATCATTTTATCCAATTTAATGGATTAAAATATTGAGATCCGTCTAACATAAATGGTCATTATGTTGTCATATTGTTTATGTATTTTTTGAGTGTATGTTCGTATAAAATGCCCGTGCTAAAGAAAATTTTGGACATCGAGTATAGTTGTAAAAATTATAATATATTCCTCTAAATGAACATCATCTATTTTTGTAGTGATGAGTACCACTAACCGGGCCAGCATATGAAAATTATGATGTCTACAGACAGACATCTCTAATTACTTACTACTTTGTAGAAGTATCTCTACTATCTAAAAAGAATTTGGTGTTCTGTTTTCTTCCAGCAGCCACTCCATTGTTCCCTTTGTTCGACCCCTATCTCGCAATTCGCCGCAAAACCACAGAAAAAACATGTGCGGAATTAACTCCATGATCCCGTTGATCCCCTCACCCCTTGGACCAAGTCCCTCATCCCACCCCTGTCCCAAACCACCAAGCCCTAGGAACATCTCCAGATCCGCAGTTGGTGCATGCTAAATTCCTCATGGAGGTGCATTGTGGGCGAGCGATCGGATCTCCAGAGCTCGACGAGGACGTCCACAAGGGGCCTCCTGTCCCCACTGCATCGTCACCGGCACCTCGTGGTCAAGCAAGCCTGATATCCGCATCCTCGAGGCCTCGATCAATGCCGGCAAGCCCCTCCCGAGAAGCGCACTAGCTGTTGTGGCAAAAGAGGCGGCTGGGGGTATGGCACTTGCTCGCGGTTCGACGAGTTAATGCTATCGAAGAAGTCTGAAGAGATGAGAAAGATCCTGCGCACCGCCCTGCCCCATGCACTCCGCAGCCGCTATGCATGTCTGGCAAGACCCTTGCCTTCATCACTCCATTAAGCTTGTGATTTCAATTAACTGCCTAAATCCCCCTTACCTCTTCTCTATCTCTACTACCTAAAAAGACTGAAGTGTTCCGTTTTCTGGAAAGCCCAGCATTTTGCTCGTCCTTCGTCCGACGCCTGAATTATTGCTCCTCGCTTCCCACGCCATTGAAGGATCCAATCCTGCAAAGAATGTAATGACCGTAAAATTCCGGTTGGTGCTTTTCTCTTGTATTTGGTATGGCTTGGATGTCCTACTGTGATGGCTCCTCTTTAAATTCTTATGCTGTTGGAGACTAAGACGTTTCAAGCAAGGGATGATGAAGTGTTGCAAAGGCACCATCAGATAGCAAATGGTGGCCCCGATAATACAAGAGTTAGATTGACAACACGGCCAATGATAACATTGTTAGTTTTTATTTGGGCTGTATATTAAGTGAAATTGCAGGATTTCCATGTATAATTATTCACAATGACTTCTCTTTGAAAAGGCACCAACTGAGAATACCAATCACAGCCGATGGTTTCTTTAATCTAATTCTGGCATACACACCTCTCCCGCTCCTTTTCCCTGGGCTTCTCCTCCCCTTCTGTCGCCCGCGCAACACATTAGCCCTCGGACCTCGGCGAGAAGACCTGGTCGCTACCCAGGGCATTATACTAATTATCTTGGTTGGTTCCTTCAGCCCATTATCCATGGTCGCTACCCAGACTCGATGGTCTATTCTTTTCTAAAAAAAGTTATAAGCCAAATCAAAATGTACTTCTCATATAACAAGACAATTCACGTCCTGGTGCAACCACCGAGTAGAGAAAATATTGGGTGTTATTCTGACAATTGATCAGTGTAAGTGAAAACTTGGGAGACAAGGCTCAGCTTACACAACAAACTAGAACTCATTTGCCCATAACACCAGTTTGTCAACTATCATTCCTCTGCACACATGTATATTTCCATTTGGAATAAATAATGAGGATAACTCATATGTATGTGTGTGTGTACATATAGAAAAAGAAGTGTCTTTGTTTAGATATTTCTCTGCTTGGATGAATAAATCATACTCCATATCAGCTATGCTGTCACCACTGTCATATTTTTACTCTTAAAAATAATCGTTGGGCAATGTATTGTCAGGCTGCATATTGTGTGGTTGAGTAAACTGACAGGTTATTCAGAATTTAATTCTTGGATGTCAATCGTGTCATCCTTCTCTGGTATAGTTGTATGTCAATCACCTACATAGAAGTTTGTATCAGCAATATATACAAATACAATCTACTCCCTCTGTTTCAAAATATAAGATGTTTTAGCTTTGTGATGAAACAAATGTATCTAGACTACTTTTAGTAAGTAGGTTCATTCAGTTTTAGAGTGAATGTATACACTAAAACAAGTCTAGATATTTTTTTTTCATAAATCTAAAACATCTTATATTTTAAAACGGAGGGAGTGATTTAATAGGGATAAGGCTACGAAGAAATACAAGTAGGGTCAAATTTAATAAGGACAAGGTGCTAACAAGCTAATGGTCATCCAGTGGGTCAGCAGGCTATTTACACCCATGAATAAATCGGCATAGGGGAGCTCAATACATCCATATGCTTTTTGACAGCTAGAGCCCCTTGATTAGTCCTTTCACCGGAGCATTTTCAGATCCACCTATGAGTTATACAGCTAATGATGACATTTCAAGTGCAGACTGGACATATTATTCTTGCTAGATAAAGTATCTGCATTTTTTAATATAAAGTGATCACATTACTCTTACAGTACAAAATTTCTGCAGGTAAGGTTGTACACATGCAAGGTACTATATCATCAGCTGGATCAAGCCAGGACTGAATTCATTAGTGCTAATATTATGGTCAGGATTCAGGAAGCATAACATCGTTCTTCCAACTGTTCTCCACTACTAGATGAACTGGTATGCTAATTACAGATTCGATGGCATTGCTCGAGAGTGTATGTAACCTGTGTTTATTTTATATTGTACTCCCTCTGTTTTACAATATAAATCTTTTAACAAAGGGAGTATAAGTTATAGTTGTGGTTTTGTACACATGAACGGAATATAGATGAATGTTGTATTCTCTAGATATAGTAATTGAGAAATATGTGATGTTTTTCTTAGAGATGTATTATTATCGGTGGAAAGTTCTATTCATCCAATTGCTCTGTGGCTTTGAAATTTTATGTTAGATATGTGGCTCAAGAATTAATTTCTACAATATAGTTTTGTGAGAAAAAAATGAGCGACATATATTTATATTTAACCAACTCAGGTTTAAAAGAAGAGGGGTTAGAGATTATGGAAATTATTATCTACCACAAAGAGCGAGCAAAACACATGGTGGTAATGCTGGTCTAGATTCATGAGACAAATACACTGGCCACAAACGAGAAGTTGCTACAGACATGGCTAAATGTTATGATTTTCTAAAAAATGACTGTAATTATCACAAACACCATAAATTTAGGTCATGTTCTAAAAATTGAACAACCTTTTGATAATCATGTTTGATTTTGTTTGGTACCGTAGAAACTCACATATGTGGAGGCACCAAAATAATTTGTTTAAGAAGTGTTGACAAAAGTGTGGAGACAATCAAAGGATCGGAGAAAGTGAAATCTTGGTGAATCAGATATAATTATTTGAAGTCCGTCTCCAGGATAGGCCTTGAGCGAAGTGAAATATTGATAAGATATAATTATTGATTGTTGCTTTAATGCGTATTTTGTAGTATTATACTTCTACTAAGTTACATTTTAAGCAACGTAGATTTTTTCAATATTAATTATATGGCCATCTCTTTTCATGCGTCTGTATCATATTTACATGTGTGGCAAAAAAACTATATTTGTGTCCGTGGCAATGCACGTGCATTTTACTAGTTTTGAGATATATTTTTCATTTGATATGTCAAGTCATATTGTAGTTAACAAGCCGAAATGGAACTAAGCAACAATAATCTTTGCAATATACAACGATGCATCTACCGAATATATAAATGTAACTATTTATATCTTTGCCCAATTATCTCAGTCTTATTGTGAAAGAATACTTACCGTAGATGTCGGCAAACAGTGTGGTTCCATCAACCTAGTGTCGGGGGGTTGACCCCGGGTAGGTCAGAGACGGGGAAAGACAGAGGTACTGTCCCCGCCTGATTGCCGAACTACGACCTAGGTCGGCCGAATCATGTATATGTCGGCCGATGAACGGAGGCAAGAAGCTTACGTATAGGTATAAAGTGGTAACCTGACCGAGTTAATGAGAAGCTCAGCCGAGTTACACAAATGATCTCCGTGCAGGTGAGGAACGAGCCGAATAACACAAGGTAAGGCCGAGTTATACGAAGCTTGCAGGAGAAGGAGAAGCTTGGAGTCAAACCATAGCTGCAGGCTAAAAGGAATCTGAACAGGGCCAAGCGCAAGAGACAAGGAAGCGCAGGGTCAGAGGAGCAGAAGGAGGTCACGGAGGTGACAGTGCTGGAGCCCGAGGCGTGCAGAAGGGGGGCAGTTGGAGCTTTGCCGTTGGAAGGGAGACAGGAAAGGAGGCCGAATTACCTTTGGGACAAGCATATTCCTCGAATATGCTTGCCCGTCGACCTAAGGGCACCCAAGGCACCCTTTATAAGGGGGTTTGGGCCACGAGGAAAGGGAGAGTCTTTTGAGCAACGTTAGGTGGGGAAATTCAGATAGTTCCTCATAAACTGCTCTAGGAGCACTTGTAACACGTGAGAGAGAAATAAAGTTCATCACTTTGGCAGCTTGAGTGTAAAAAGTTGCATCTTCCTCCCAGATCCCACTAGCATCCATTGGTCCCATACTTTAGCCTACCCATGGCATCTGCCGTGCCACCACCACGACAGTTGGCGCCCACCGTGGGGCAGGCAGCGGTGCTAGCTGGAGTTGTGATCCGGACGGGAAACTTCATCAACACCGGCGAGCGCGTTGTTTCTGGCATGGTCCAGAGATTTGGTCTCTGTGACTATGTCAGAGACAACGCAGGAGCTTTCGGAAAACTCCCGGCAGCAGGATCTTCATCGGCTGGCGAAAGCACGGGATCTACGTCGGCGTCGGCGTCTCGATGTTTATCCTCATCGAGTTGTTGTTGCGGGGAACCACCTCGAAGCGATCCATCGAGGAGAACGTCGCCAGCGGCCGAGGTGATGGTCGCAGCAGAGCGCAAGCGAAGCATTGGCCGGGTCAAGCGGAGAACCGCGCCAAGCACACAGTTCGCCGGGCGAATCACACTGCTGAGGTAATTCCGCGGTGACAAACCCGGCCGAGCTACATGACACCACCCAAAGGCACCAAGAGTGAGAGGACCACCTCTGGAGACCAGAGAACATCCTTCAGCAACTATAGAGAACTTAACTACGCTGTAGCGCCGATACTTGATCCGCAAATGCTCGAGCAGAGTTAGAGGAAACCAGCAAAGGTCTTGGTAGAGGCCCGAAAGTATCGGCCTCGAGGGAATCCTTGAACAGGACCACGAGAGAATATGCAAAAGCTAACAAGCTTGATATCGCACCGAAAGTGGACGAACTGAGATTAAGAGGAAAGAACCTCATGAGTGATATTAACAAAGAGCATGAAGCTCACAGAGCCGAATCAGGCGATTTAGGTTTGCCGAGGTACAATACCCCGGCGAAAAACCTGAGAGCGGCAAATGCTGCAGCATTGGAATTAGAAGGGTTAACAGGGGAAGCTCGGCAAAAGCAGCAAGAAAGAGTGAATGAGCTGGTGCGCATAGCGAACCAGCAAAATGAGGAAATGCTCAGAGTTAACCCGGCAAGACCAGGGGCTTCACGGATGGTTCATTCAGCAGGGGCAGCACCTGCTTTATCCGCCGCAGCGGCATCATCACCAGGAAACAACGCTAGAAAAGAAAAGGCAGTAACCTCAGGGAAGAGGAACAAGCAGATTGTCCCGTATGACCCGGCAATAGCGGGAAAGGCGAATGAGAACAGAGGCAATGCAAGCCGAGGTAATAGTGGGGAGAGAAACCACGGCCGTATGGAAAAGGACGGAGGCCGAGGTAACGGGAGTACGGCGGGGAGAGAACCGCAAGAGACAATCATGAAAACCAAACCCCGGCGGAGTAAGGAGAGAAGTGCCGCTCAACCAAGACCACTGAGCCTCGGCGGAAAGAGAAGTGAGACCTGCTCGCTACAACCAGATAAATGAAAGGTATAATGATGGATATTCCGAGGTAGAATACGAATCAAGGTGGAAACAATCATTATGGAATGCGTGATAGAATCTGTCAGGATTTGCCAGCAAATGATGCAAGAGTAAAGTTAGATCGGTTATATCGGTCCGAGCTGTTGGAAGAGCAAGGTCCACCGGGTCCGGCGTGTTTTGGACCACGGATCATGGGAGAACCGCCGGTACCAAATTTTCAGTTGGCAAGAGGCACAAAACGCATAATGGAAGTACCAAGCAAGACTGGTTAATTGATTATGCTACCGCAGTGAAAATAGCAGGTGGCAACTTGAGATGGGCGGTGCGATATGTCCCGCAGATGTTGGAAGGACCAGCCAGAGTATGGTTGAATAATCAACCAGCAGGCAGTATCAACTGCTGGTTAGATTTTGAAGAGATGTTTGTCAGCAACTTTACCAAAGACATACAAGAGACCGAATAGACCACAAGAATAGCCATGTGCAAGCGAGGCCGAATGAAACAGATAGAGAGTTTTAACTCGGTGGTGTAACCTAAGAAACTCATGTGAAGGAGTTATTGAATCATAGCGATCGCTTGGTTCGGCAAGGCTGCCGTTACGAGCGGTGTCGTGGCAACGCTGCAGAGATATGCCAACCACACTGGCAGAAACTATCAGAATAGCGGACTCCTATGCTTTGGGTGACCCAACCCAACCAGAGTTAATGTCGGCAGATCATCGTGAGCAGCAAGACCAATACACGAGAGAATTGGCCGGATCATCTAGGCGTGATTTTAGAGGAAGAAGAAGAGAGGAGAGGCCGGATTATAGATATAATTCGGCCCATGTGGCAGCTGTGGCCCAAGAACAGCCGAGTCACGGAGTAACTCAACGGCAGAAAAATGGACCTCAACAGTGGACCGCAAGAAATGACGGAAAAGGGCAATGGACCCCAGAGCAAAAGAAGCAATGGCAAGAGAAGCCGAAGTATACATTTGAATCCATGTTGGACCAGCCGTGTAAATTTCACACATCAAACCCATCTAGACCAGCCAATCACACAACCCGGCAATGTGCTTGGATGAAAAATGCGATGGGTAACCCGCAGAGTTCAAGCTCCCCATCGATGCAACAAAGAACATCAGCAGCTAATCGAGCAAATACGAACAATCGATGTTGCCGCCCCCTCCTCCGAGGTATGATAACTCGGATCGGAGGGATGCGGTGCATCAAGTAATGAACCAGGGGCAGGACGGAAGGATAAATCCGGCAAATGCTGGACGCAATGATTACAGAGAACATCACCAGTCTTACTGCGTGTTCACAACAGAACAGCAGGACAAACAGAGTGTCAAATACGACATATGGAAGTGAATGCGGTACCAGCAGTGCCAAGATACCAGCCATGGTCAGACCAGGAGATAACTTGGAGTATAAAAGATCACCCCAGAATAATGCCGAGTCCAGGATCATACGCACTTGTGTTGGATCCGACATTTGTGGGACCAAGCATCAATGTGAAATTCTCAAAAGTACTCATTGATAATGGAAGCAGTATTAACATCATGTACAAAGATACCATGCACAAGCTCGGTATATCACAGAACATGCTGCAATCCACAAGGACAATTTTCCATGGGATAGTGCCAGGGCTTTCATGTGAGCCCATTGGTAAAGTCCGAGTGGACGTCTTATTCGCACAAGAGATAACTGCAGAGCAGAAAACTTGGAATTTGAGGTGGTTGATCTGGAAAGCTGTTATCATGCTCTACTCGGACGGCCCGCACTGGCCAAATTCATGAGCAGTTGTCATATAGGTTATCTAAAGATGAAATTACCCGGACCACAAGGGGTGATAACAGTTGCAGGGGATTACAAGAAGTCAATGGAGTGTGCCTCGGCCGGGTCAAATTTGGCCGAATCATTGGTCATAGCGAGAGAAAAGAAAAGGATTCAAGAGGTAGCAGCCCTCGCACAGTCAGCACAATTAAGCATGCCGGCATTGGCCAACCCTCATGGCAGCGTTTCTTTCCAACCAACCAAGGAGACGAAGAAAATTCAGATTGATGAGCAATTCCCAGAGCGCACTGTCACTATTGGTGCAGGTCTTGACGCCAAATAGGAAGGCGAGCTCACCAACTTCCTCCGTGAGAATCGGGACATATTTGCATGGTCCACTCAAGATCTGCAAGGTGTGCCGAGGGAGTTGGCTGAGCACTCTTTAAACGTCAGGCCAGGAGCACGGCCGGTGAAGCAACCTCTCCGCTTCACCAAGACAGGAGAAAAGTGATAGGAGATGAGATAGCTCGGCTTCGCCGGGTTTATCATGGAGGTGCTTTATCCGGATTGGTTATCAAATCCGGTGCTAGTAGAAAAGAAGAAAGATGACCCTAATGTAGCCATTGTGTGGCGAATGTGTATCGACTACACTAACCTAAACAAGGCGTGTCCGAAAGATCCTTTTCCATTGCCTAGAATAGACCAAGTCATTGACTCGACCGCTGGTTGTGAGTTGTTATCATTTGTAGACGCCAGATTCGGTTTCCACCAGATACCGTTAAATCCGCCGATCAAATAAAGACTGCATTTATTACCCGTGACGGGCTTATTGTTATCGCACGATGCCATTCGCCCGAGAAATGCGGAGCAACGTATCAAAGGTGCATGCAAAATGTTTACATGATCGATAGGGAAAATGTACAAGTATATGTGGATGATGTAGTCATCAAAACTAAGGAAAGCGTAACCTGCTAGAAGATATACGCAAACTTTCGCGAACCGAGAAGGTTCAATGAAACTCAACCCGAGAAATGCACATTTGGCGTGCGTGGAAAACTACTCGGGTTCCTTGTGTCCACCGAGGTATCGAGGCTAATCCGACGAAGATAAGAGCAATAGAAAAAATGGAATTGCCGAGGTGTTTGAATGATGTACAAAAATTCACGGGCTGCCTCGCCTCGCTTAGTCGATTTGTATGTCGGCTAGGAGAAAAGGCATTGCCACTCTATCAGCTGATGAGAAAGTCGGACAAATTCGGCTGGACTCCCCAGGCCGACATTGCGTTCCACGAGTTGAAAAAGATGCTAGTTACGGCACCCATTTTAGCTTCTCCATTATCGAAAGAACCTATGCTACTTTATATAGCGGCCACCAATCGAGTAGTTAGTACTGTGGTTGTAGTAGAACGGCTTGAAGAGGGTAGGTCAGTTCAGAGGCCAGTATATTATTTAAGCGAAGTATTATCCACTTCAAAGCAAAATTATCCACATTATCAGAAGATGGCCTATGGAGTATATATGTCGGCAAAAAAGCTTAAGCATTACTTTGAAGAGCATCCAATCAGAGTAATATGTGAGGCACCCATAGCCGACATATTGAACAACAAAGACGCAAGTGGCCGAATAGCAAAATGGGCAATCGAGTTATCACCGTATGCTCCACAATTTGATAGGAGAGATGCAATCAAATCTCAGGCTGTCGCCGACTTTCTCGTAGATTGGGCCGAGGTGCAATATGAGCCACCCTTGCCAGATCCAAATTACTGGACAATGCACTTTGATGGTTCCAAACTAAGGAACGGTTTGGGCGCAGGAATAGTGCTGACCTCGCCTAAAAAAGATCAATTGAAGTATGTACTGCAAATACATTTTGCCGCGTCCAACAATGTAGCTGAATATGAAGCACTAGTCCATGGATTAAAAGTCGCAAAAGAAATGGGAATACGCAGAATCCTATGCTACGGTGACTCGGATTTGGTAGTCTGACAAGTGTCGTGCACTTGGGATGCATTAGATGCTAACATGGCTTTATCTGATTCCATGCGTAAGATCGGTGGATATTTTGAAGGATGTGAATTCCACCACATACCACGAGCGAAAATGACGCTGACACATTGTCAAAATTAGGATCAACTCGGCAATCGATTCCGCCAGAATAGCCCTTGAGCACCTCGAGAAACCGTCAATAAACCCATCACGTAATCCGAATCAATCTTTATCCCAGAAGGTTCTGCAGAGAATCATACACCAATGGAGATAGATCTGCAGCAAAATTCGGAACCCCTAAAGAGGGGGACAGCCGAGGTAATAGCGATCATGGAAAGGACCGAGGTATGTATGTCGGCAGAGAGCATGGAGATAGCCAGTGAAATCACTGCAGAAAAAGCACGCCGACATGCGCAACCCATATTTTCGTACCTAAGAGACGCAGTACTGCCGAGTAATGAAGTATTAGCTAGACAAACCGTCAGAAGAGCAAAGGCCTATACAATCATAAACAATGAGTTATATAAGAGAAGCGTAACGAACATATTGCAGAAGTGCGTGAGTCCCGCAGAAGGTCAGGAGATCCTTCTAGATATACACCAAGGAGAATGTGGGCACCATGCCTCGTCTCGCTTTAGTAGCCAAGGCATTCGTGCATGGATTTTATCACAACGGCGTTAAGAGAGGCAGAAGAGTTAGTCAAGAAATGCAATGGGTGTCAGAGATATGCAACCAGAATCCATATGCCGGCGGCCGAGTTAAAAACAATACCCATTACTTGGCCATTTTCTGTGCGGGGTTTAGACATGGTAGGACCTTTTAAGCCCAAGAAGAGGAGGAATGACCCACATCTTGGTCATGGTCGACAAGTTCACAAAATGGATTGAGGTAAAACCAATCAAAAAGTGTGATGGGCATACAAAGTTGAAATTCCTCAAGGATATCATCTTGAGATACGGATACCCACACAGCATTATTACGGATAATGGCACGAACTTTGCGAAGGAGCTTTGCTAGATTTTGCCAAGAGAAACACATAAGACGATGTTGCCTCGTGGCTCACCCAGCATCCAATGGGCAAGTCGAAGATCTAATGGGCTGGTTTTATCGTGAATAAAACCACGGCTAGTCGAACCATTGCAAAGGTCGGCAGGATGTTGGATTGAGGAATTACGCAGTATTATGGAGCCTCGGGACTACTCGACAGATCAACAGGTTACACACCATTCTTTTTGGTATATGGGGCGAGGCCGTGCTTCCAACCGACATAATACATGACTCGCCAAGAGTTACTCAATATACATCTTCGAGGTGAATGAAGTAGCTCGGCAAGATCGTGAGACCTGTTGGAAGAAGCAGAACCGACATTATCACGATCGCCATTTATCAACAGAACTTACGGTATCACAGCAGGAAAGTGAATCCAAGAGTATTCAAAGAAGGAGATTTGGTACTCGGCTGGTGCAACGCACGACCAAGCATGCACAAATTGTCACCCCATGGAAGGACCATTTATCGTGAGCAAAGCATTGCACAACGATGCATACTATCGATTGACGCCCAATCACCGGAGAAGGCAAGGCAAACAAAAGTGGCGAAGAAAGCAAGCATACGCCTGAATGTGGCTTTACTTCGGCCATTTTACTCGTAGGATTATGTCTCAAGGTCACCAATGATGTACTTGCACCTCGACACCCAGAGCGGTGACTCGGGGACTGCCGAATGTTATATTTATTTCATATCGTGTATGTAAACCTCGGCGCCCTGAGCAGTTGCTCGGGGACTGCCATATGTGATGTTATCTCATGTTTGATGTTTAAACCTCGGCACCCAGAGCAGTTACTCGGGGACTGCCATATGTGATGTTATTTCATGTTTGATTTTTGGACCTCGGCACCCCGAGCAGTTACTCGGGGACTGCCATATGCAATGATTATTAAGTGTTATATGTTTAGGCCTTGGCATCCAGGGCAATAGCTCGGGGACTGCCATATCTTATACTTATCTCTTTCACGTTACACACTTGAACATTGGCGATCAGAGCAGTAACTCGGAGAGTGCAACATGTTATTTTCTTTTCATGTTATGAATATGCATCTTGGTTCCCAAAGCATTGACTCAGGAATTATCATAGGGTTGTCAAATTCATGGACACATAAACTTTAACACTTAAACCAACGACTCGGAAACTATGAGCCAACAAGGCAAAAAAGTAAATCCTGAAGGATGAAGAAATTATGAGCCAACAAGGCAAGAATTCGGACGAGCATTCACTTAACTAAGAGTCTCAAAGGCACATAGCAAAAGAACCTCGAATCATACGAGTTGATAAAAATTTTTTTTCGTTTACATTGAACACCCGGCATACCAGGGATCACGAATAACTTAGGCATCGTTCGTTGGAGGAGGAACCACTTGATCAGGTGCGGGGCACTCCGAAGTAGGGGGAACTTCGACTGAGGTAACCTCACCTTCCGCCGACCCAGGAGTAACTTCGGCGGTATCACGGGGTGGTTCAGGGGCGTCAGTACGCGCAGTAGAATGCCCAGTGCCTTTGGAGGAAGATCGTGCATCACCATTGCTATCTGAGCTTGAGCTGGAGCTATTGGATGTGGCCGAATCATCTTCATCTTCCCCGTGCTCAGCGGAATCATCACCCGGAGCATCTTCAGCCGCGATCTCCTGATCCGGATCTGGGAGAAAACTCGGCCCTTCATTCCAAGTGTGCACATCGGCATACTCGACGAGTGGAAGGCCCGAGCTTGCGAAGCAACGAAGGTGGGATCTTCAACCCACCGGAGCCGGTCGCAGATTCATCGAATGTCAAGAGAGATATCTTCATACCATGACATGATTACGATGGGGCCATGTCGGCACCAAAGACGCCGCAGCGGATTCTCTCAAAGACTCAATTGTCTCTCAGATGCCTTCAGCCTGGTCACCAATAACTTGACTTCGTCAATATCAGGGGACCCTGAGGTATTCGGCCAGAGTGCGTGGTAAGCTTTGATAGCGGCCTGCACCAAGTCCCGACCCATGATTTTCATCGGACCAACCGCAGCACCAACGGAAACCAAGAAATCCTCCATGGAGTATTCAAACTCAACATCAACAGGTTCACCTCGACGAACGCGCGCCGCAAGAACAGCTCTAGTGCTCACGGGTTTGGCCTCGGGAAAGTGATCTGCGCAAAACATGGACATGTCAAAAGATAGCAGCAAAGACAGAAAATTTTTAGCTCGGCCAGGCCAAATAACTTACGATGGATATAAGTCATCATTATTTGAAGATCCTTAGCCCAGATAGCTTTACTCTTCTCGAAACGAGCAATCTCCTTGCTCAAATCGTGAGTTTTAAGTTCGGCAGCTTTGAGGAGTTCTTTGTTCTTCTCCAGATCCAGAGTCAGCCGGCTCTTTTCCAAAGAGAATTCTTGATCAACCTTTTCTAGCTCGGATTTCTGGGAGAGCTTGAGTGCATTCACCTCGGATTTCAGGCGAGCTATCTCATCATCCTTCTCTTGTAGTTGCGCCGAATGAACTGCGCTTTGTTCTAAAAAATGAAGCATCACGTCAGGCATGGGCACGCAATCTTGTTGCGACGCTGCAAAGTCTTGCAACTCGGCTTTACCACAACCCAACGCAATAAGGACACTCAGCATAGATATTACAAGAAGAGGGAGAAGGGGGGAAAGGAAACTAACCTTCCAAGGACTTGACCTTCTTTTCAAGGCGGATGTTGAGATTATTGATATTACCTATTCAAGCGAGAAGTAAGCCGGCGCTTCACGGACAAGTATATAAGAAAGTTGGGAATAAGGAAAAGAAACTGTCGACTTACCGGCTTTCTTCGCGACGGGCAGAACTTTCTCATATTTCTCTTCCAACTTGCGGTGCAAGAAGAGCAACCTCTGGAACTCGGCAGTCCGTCGGTCATGGGCAACCTAAGAAATGGAGCACAATGATAAAACAAAAGTTAGAAGCTATAACAGATCCGAAACAAGCAAAGCTTACTTCGGCTCTAGGTGGCTGGATATTCAAAGCTATACCAGATCCGAATCAAGCAAAGCTTACTTCGGCTCTAGGTGGCTGGATATTCAAAGCTATACCAGATCCGAATCAAGCAAAGCTTACTTCGGCTCTAGGTGGCTGGAGATTCAAAGCTATACCAGATCCGAATCAAGTAAAACTTAATTCAGATCTAGGTGGCTGGAGATTCAAAGCTATACCAGATCCGAATCAAGTAAACCTTAATTCAGATCTAGGTGGCTGGAGATTCAAAGCTATACCAGATCCGAATCAAGTAAGACTTAATTCAGATCTAGGTGGCTGGAGATTCAAAGCTATACCAGATCCGAATCAAGTAAAACTTAATTCAGATCTAGGTGGCTGGAGATTCAAAGCTATACCAGATCCGAATCAAGCAAAGCTTAATTCGACTCTAAGTGGCTGGATATTCAAAGCTATACCAGATCCGAATCAAGTAAGAATTAATTCAGATCTAGGTGGCTGGAGATTCAAAGCTATACCAGATCCGAATCAAGCAAAGCTTAATTCGGCTCTAGGTGGCTGGAGATTCAAAGCTATACCAGATCCGAATCAAGTAAGACTTAATTCAGATCTAGGTGGCTGGAGATTCAAAGCTATAACAGATCCGAATCAAGCAAGACTTAATTCAGATCTAGGTGGCTGGAAATTCAAAACTACGCCAGATCCGAGTCAGGAAGGACTTAACTCGGCTCTATGAGAATAGAAATTAAAAGCTACGTCAAAACTAAAACAAACTATGAGCTAGGTGGCCGAACTAATGGAACCTTAGAAATAAAAATACGTCAAACTTCCAAGCATACAACAAGTTATTTCCTTGCAAGTTTCGGGGACTAGAGAGTATGATAACATGTGGAAAATAATTTAAGACCCGGAGATAAAACAATTACCGCATTCATCTTGTTCGTATCAACGATAAACTGGGCGGCTTGGTCAAAGCGGCCGCTGATGTCAGAAAGCTGGAAGGGTTGATTGACTGGATTGCCCTCAAACTGATCAATGCATTCCGCTTGTTGGCGAATTCAACCAGCGCTCAGTCGTTACCGCTAGCTGTCGGGTTAAAACTTTACCCGGCAAAGTGTCCAACCGACGATCGCAGGACTCTTATGAAGAGCAAGTGTTGCCCGATGGCCGAGGTAATGCCTTTGGCGATCTGACTCCTTTGGCGATGCCTCGCAATACTTGGTTGAGAGGTGCCGCAAGACTTTTCGAGAAGAGGTCTTGGGCGATAACACGTTTCTCCTTAGAAGAAGCACCGGCAGGACGTTGCGTCTCCGAGGTAGGGACGGAATCCTTAGGATCAGTAGAAGTTAAGCTCGCAGAGGGCGCCGGGGTAGCGATCTTCTCGGCAGAGGTCGGTGCGACCGTAGGAGCTGCCGGAGTAGATGGAAGCTCAATTGTAACGCTGGGGCCCATAGAGGGGGCAGCTGGCTCAACGAAAACATCGGAGGGCCGGATCGGATCCGGATCAATGGGAGAAACCTCAGGGGCATCACGGCGAACAGGCGAATTATCAGGAGCAGGGGGAGAAGCAGGACGAATAGGACTAGGAACTCTCGTGTCATCAGCGGGAGGAGGAGATGGCGGCCGAGTCGGACGGCTAGTCATACTAGGACCGCCGGGTTTAACAGACAGAGGAGCACTGCAAAAATACGAAAGAAGATTCGTTAGAGTGAGAAACAGAAAAAGAGAAACGAGAAATATAGGCAGAAGAACTTACCCAGCAACCCCGGGCATAGTCTTGCGCCTGGGAGGATTCGGAGCGGATTTCTTTACTCGCTTCTTAGGAACCGCATCCGAGGCACTGGCGGGAGCCCCGCGTTTCCCCGAGATAACGGGAGGCCGAGAAGCAATAGGTTCGGCGTCATGAACCTGGCCGGCC
This sequence comes from Avena longiglumis, assembly GCA_030063025.1. Taxonomy (NCBI): domain Eukaryota; kingdom Viridiplantae; phylum Streptophyta; class Magnoliopsida; order Poales; family Poaceae; genus Avena; species Avena longiglumis. The sequence goes on along the minus strand of CP125979.1, from coordinate 63,294,108 downwards.
GGATTAGCTGGAAAGCGAAGCGGAAATGCATAAGAAATAGGCATGGCGGCAACTACCTCAAGAATTTGGACCTCGTCGAATCACCTTCCTCCTCTGCTGAGGTTTTGCCGGAGCTCGGCGGGGCAGGATCGACTTAGGGACGAACTCCTCGAGTCCGGCTCAGATCCGGTGCTCCTATCCGCGGGCGGGGAGCTGCAGAACTTCGGCATCCTCGTCTTTCATTCGTGAACCTCTCGCATGACAAGGAGAGAAAATCATGAAAACCAGACTATAAAAGCGAGGAAAAGCAGTGATGAGGATTGGGCTTACCTCGGGAGGAGGATTGTCGGGTGAACGGTTTCAACCCCAGTCCAGTCATCGCATCTCCGTCTTGAAAATAGCTCGGACGCGCTTACAGATGAGGTAGTTGTCCAACTCCACGGTCGAGACTCGGTTAGGGTCCAGGGGACCGCTCATGTAGCACAGCTTGTGGGTCCTTTGTTGGAAGGGGCAGATCCGGCTACTAATAAAAGTGGCCATCAAGTCCTCTCGCATAACCCGCCCGAATCAACTCCTTCACCGAATCTCAAGGCCTCGGCTAGGGCATGAGTCTTCTTGGATTATAGAGCCAGTTCACTTTGGAAGGTGGACCAATTGAGAATGGGGAGCCGAATCTTGTCTGCCCTCTGTTCTTGACGTGAAGAACGATTTGTGCCATTTCTTACGACTCCAACCCGGTAACGGGGAACACGGATTGCCTCCGAGGTGTGATGGATGCCGCCCACATTGGGTGAGCAACTTCTCGGAAGGATGCAGATTTGTCGGGCACGACGTTGGAGCGAATCTGGAAGAATTTTGACCAGACATGTACCGATGGCCACAGTCAAGTAACCCTCGAGCGGAGATGAAAGCGGAAAGAGAAGCTATGGCGTCAAGGAAGGTGATGATGCGGTCAAGGTCAAGTAATCAAGAAATTCTCTAGCAAAGTCGCTAAGAGGAAGACCAAAGCCATGCGAAGTGGGACATGAAAACCACATATTCGCCTTCTCACGAGAACGGAGAGGACTCGGCTGGTAGACGACAGAAACCTCGAGAATCACGAGTTCGAGGAGCCACTCAATCTCGCGGCGCAGAATCGAGAACCCTGCCACGATCCACGCCGGGCCCGAGCCAGCGTCATCGCCCTCAACTAAAGCACCACTAAAGGAACTAGACATAGTTCCGGAGAGATCGCCGGAGGAAAAAGCGGCGGCGAAAGCTTAGAGCTGAGGCCCGTCGGAACCTAGCGAAAACAATGGCGAAAAAGAGGAAAAACTGTCTCGAGTACGGAAGTTGTGTGGATCGATCTAGGCAGACAAGACAAGACAAGATGGCCGAAAGGACTCACCGTGGCGGGGCCACGCGGCGTGGAGCGCGGGCAAGAGGCCGAGCAGCGTGGAAACCTCGCGGCGGAAGCTCTGGCTGAGCGGCGGCGGGCGGCAAGAAAGCACACAGCGAAGGAAAGAAGGAGAGCGACGCGAACGGTAATGAGAAAGAAGAACCGAAGGCGCGTTTCCCCACTTTATAGGCGAAGCGATGAAGCGGAGTGGGATCGTGGGTGTGGCGATTACCGCGTAGATCGTGGAGAAGCACGAGCAGCGACGGTGAGTGGAGCCACACCAGAGGCCACAGAAACGGAAAAGTTGTTACAATCCCAAGCGGAGCGGCTCACGAGGCGTCGTGGCGGCGGCGCAGCAGGTACAGGGTTTACTGTAGCTTGTCAGTAAATATTATAAGAGGACCTGAAAACTAGGAAAGCAATGATGGGGTGACACGTAGGACTTAGCGTCTGATGGAAGGAGCGAGAGAACCTCGGGCGAGGCCTTAGCTCGGAAACAAGACAAAAAGAAGGTGTTGAAGCTGATATAACCCGGCCAAAGTAATTGACAGGGCCACACCAGCTTCGGGGACTAATGTCGGGGGGTTGACCCCGGGTAGGTCAGAGACGGGGAAAGACAGAGGTACTGTCCCCGCCTGATTGCCGAACTACGACCTAGGTCGGCCGAATCATGTATATGTCGGCCGATGAACGGAGGCAAGAAGCTTACGTATAGGTATAAAGTGGTAACCTGGCCGAGTTAATGAGAAACTCAGCCGAGTTACACAAATGATCTCCGTGCGGTGAGGAACGACGAATAACACAAGGTAAGGCCGAGTTATCTGAAGCTTGCGGAGAAGGAGAAGCTTGGAGTCAAACCATAGCTGCGGGCTAAAAGGAATCTGAACAGGCTGCGCAAGAGACAAGGAAGCAGGTCGAGGAGGCGAAGGAGGTCACGGAGGTGGCAGTCTTTGGAGCCCGAGGCGTGCGAAGGGGCAGTTGGAGCTTTTGTCGTTGGAAGGAGACAGGAAAGGAGGCCGAATTACCCTTTGGGACAAGCATATTCCTCGAATATGCTTGCCCGTCAACCTAAGGGCACCCAAGGCACCCCTTTATAAGGGGGGGTTTGGGCCCTGAGGAAAGGGAGAGTCTTTTGAGCAACGTTAGGCTGGGGAAATTCGCATAGTTCCTCTGTAAACTGCTCTAGGAGCACTTGTAACACGTAGAGAGAGAAATAAAGTTCATCACTTTGGCAGCTTGAGTGTAAAGACAGTTGCATCTTCCCTCCCCGGATCCCACTAGCATCCATTGGCCCCATACTTTAGCCTACCCATGGCATCTGCCGTGCCACCACCACGACACCTAGCCTCCAATAAAAAATCGTCTCCATCTAGCAAAGACAACTAGATGCAGATTTTTCATTCTTAAGAGCATTGTTTCCATGGCCATTTGGGAAATTTTCAATTGCTATATTACTCCCTCCTTTTCATATTAGTTCGCATATTAGATTGCTACGTTTCAAAACGACAGCAGAGGCCTATCTGAGCGACATGGCTCATACACAAGCAATTAGAATTTCCATGTGCATCTCACGCAACTTGTAGGTACGTGTTTATATGCACCAAGCCGACTACGACCTTCACTTCTATGAACGAACCACAAAGGCGAGAAGAAGAAACAGTCTTTCGTGGATGGCCTGAAAGCTGTAGAAGGGTCAGCATTCAACTGAATATGCCGTGGTTTTTACATCGTCCAGAAAGACAAAAAGGTGCATTTGCAAATCCCGATGCTTCCAAATCCCGGGATGTATATCGGTTTGGAAGTCCTAAAATGTATATATGGTCCGAATAACAATGCAAAAGGAGTCTCAACTACTTGCAGAAAATTTGTGTGCTTTGTTATATGGTGTATGATAATATGAACCTATTGATGGGCATTGCTATACTCGGTCTCCGGTCCACATGGTGGGTTCTTTGCTGACTTATGATCTTGTTCCATCTCTCTTCTCATGCTTATAAATATATACACTCTGCATAACATTTTTCTCTTATTCGACACAACAACCGTGCAATTGATGCTTTCAAGATGTTCAATACCGTCATAAGTAGCACAAGGGAGTTCATGTGCTCTTGTGAGTATCCCCACCTTCAATGTAGTAGGTCTGTGGTAGACATTATGATCATATCGACACTCCACATTTTGCGATTTATTTTTCATTTGATATGTCAAGTCGCAGCCGAATCGTTAACAAGCCAAAATGGAACTATGCAACAATAATCTTTGCAATATACAAATCTACCAAGTATATAGATGTAACTAGTGAAATCTCTGTCCAATTATCTCTGTCTTATTGTGAAAGAGTAGTCACCCTAGTCGGCAAAAAGTGTGTGCTTCCTTCACCTGGCCTCCAATAAAAAATCGTCTCCACCTAGCAAAGACAATGAGCCACCGAGATTTTTCGTTCTTAGATCATTGTTTCCATGGCCATTTGGGGAATTTGTAATTCCTATATTACTCCCTCCTTTTCATAGTAGTTGGCATATTAGATTTCTACGTTTCAATACGACAACAGATGCCTGTCAGACCGACATGCTCATACTCAAGCAATTAGAATTTCCATGTGCATCGCAACTTGTAGGTCCGTGTTTATATGCACCGACCCGACTATGACCTTCACTTCTAAAAATACTAAAACTACTAGTAGTTTCCATGGGAAGCTATCATGTGAAGGATAACAACAGAATTGTGCTCGGTAGATGGCGACAACGTTGGGGACCAGCTGCCAGTAGATGCACCAAATCATGCGTGTCGTTTGACTTCTGTTCCCGCTCGTAGTAGCTTCATGGTCATTTCAGATTCGAACTATACGGTTCTGTTTGATCAATCTGGCCCAGCTGTTCTATGATTGGTTTGGTTCTATTTGGTCGATCTGGCCCAGCTGTTCCAGGTTTGGGTTGACTGATCTGGTGCTCGATCATTGCACACCGACCAATTGATAAACAAGACGCAACACACCATATTATTTATGTGGTACATCGCCCTGCTTTTAATCACGAGTTAGCTGGGCCATACTTATTGAGAATGCAAATGTAACACAATCAATTAGAACTAAGTGGCGTTTAGAAATATAAGATGTTTTAGATTTGCGAAAGAGATGTATCTAGACACGTTTGAGTGTATAGGTTCAAACAAATCTAGACACTCTAGATACATCTCATTTACAAAACTAAAACATCTTAAATTTCTAAACGGAGGGAATAGATGTTTACTAAAATCTAACAATGTTAAACTACTCGAAGCTCTCTAAGGGGCCGATCTGCCAGAAACAATAAAATAAAACCTAGCTACTAGTATCTAGCGACGGTGCCTTTTTTTATAGAGGCAGAATCATTACGAACGGAGCATGGTGGCAAGGTTCATTTCATCCTCCTTTCCTCGATGATCGTAGCTCAAAAGCAAAGATTCCGAATGATTAGCCTGGAGAAAGAGCATTAAGCGTGCTAGAGGCACAAATTACGGACCAACTGCTCCAAGATCCTTAGTTTTCATCTATAGCAAATTCCGAATGGTGGTATGCAGACATGCACTAGCGTCGCAAGGTTCGTGCAGGATGGCGATAGTATAGCGTGTTGAAAGAAGGTGTCCATGGAACTCTATATTTCAGATGATGAAGAGTAGAACTAGGAATGAAACAATTGAGATACGATGGAGCGAAGAAAAACGAACATACGTGCTAGCCATTACTCGTGGTCAAATCTTTTTTACACGCCTCGCCGTCTCCGGTTGGAGCCATAGGGGACAACCTCATGGGGCGTCCAAGTGGGCCTTTGTCCTAAATGATTTTTAATTAAACTTTTAACCGATTTATGGTCATTAGATTTTTTTATCTATTTATGTCCTCTTTAATATCAAATCAAAAGTTGGTTTGCTTTGTCTAATGTGTTGGATATGTCATTTAAGTTGGCTAGTTTTATCAGAATCTATGCTTAAAATAACTAAGTTATTTGAGTCCAGCCACACTGAATTGTTTTTTATTCTAGAGGGCTGAGATCGTTCTTATAAAGTCCAAGATTTTAGAAAACTGGCTAGTCCAAATGGCGCATTATACCTGTTTTGAGCCAAAATAAAAAAGGATAAGCCATTTAAGTCCAGTCACGCGAACTGATATATTTGATGGTCACAAATTTATGGGATGGGCCATAAATAGTTAACTAAAGTTTTTCCAAAGAAAAAAATATTTATAATATTTATTATTTTTAGAACTCTTTGTACTGATGTTGATAATTATTAATAGATCACTGCAATTTCGCAAAAAAAAAGTGACTTCAAGTTTGGCCCAACGTAATTTAAGATAAATAGCTCTATGGGATCACCGGGAATAACGGCCACATAAAATAGCCGAAAAGTAATGGAAAAAGAGACCGGAAGACACCCCCGCTGTGGCATCATGGGCAGCGAGGTTCGGCCATAGCCATCACACTGCCACACCTCTTCGTTCGCGGGGATCTCCTGCAACTGCGATCATTCTGTCTCACGGACACCTGTGTGAACAGCGACGTCACCGCCCAAAATGACAGTCGGACACACGAACACACGCGCCAACGCGGTTGCCCTTACGGTATTTTTCCAATGAGAGACTGACAATACACTTTGGGGTGTTACACGACCGAATTCACTTCAAAGAAAAATTCAAAAAGCAATCGAAAAGCATAGAAGTGGGGATTTACCCCTTCCCGTGACACACTTCAAGAAAGAAAGATCACATTAGGGCATGTTTGATTCAAAGGATTGAAAACGAATTTTTTTGTAGGATTCTTACCCATAGGATTTTTTCCTATAGAGACCATTTGATTCAAACGATTGAACCCTTCAAAATTTCTATGGATTCCTTTCCTATACTATATTTCCATAGGATTGCTAACAAGAGGTTAGACCTCTTGGAAAATTTCCTATGTGCCTATAACTATGTCATGTACTCAATCTATATACGAATTTCTTGTGTTTTTCCTGTGGCGCAATCAAACGACTGTTGTAGCTAATTTATGCTTTTTCATTCTTGTAAGATTTCACATGTCATGACGTACCATTCCTATGGTTTTTCTATTCATGTCCTTTTAAAATCCTTTGAAACATGCCCTAAAAGTTTGACGGCCTTCTCATTCGTTTTGACTATGCGTTGATGCTGGAGCAAAAGAAGATCGAACGGAGGCACGCACGCAGGACTCATTGTTGCGCATTCTAACTTCCCTCGCGACATTGCGATTTGCGAGTTTCAAACTGCAAATATGTTCTTAAACTTCGAGATGCATCTGATCTGCTGGGTGCAAATTCGAATCCACTGAACCCGTCACCCCAAAGCGAAAGGGTTTGCTGGCGTCCGCTGTGAGACTCTTGAGTAAAGTCCAATCATCACTGGCCGAGTACGAAGGTGTTGGAAAATCTCCTTCTGTTTTAGGTCCATTTTGTTTTTTTGGGGTAAAAGAAGATAATATTAGATCAACCACATTACAGAGAGGTCCACAAAGAAAGCAAAAATACAACCAAGCCCCTCTGCAAGACGACCACGCTATCGGTGCCGCGCATCGCCGCTGTCTCCCTTGATGCCTCCATTTGATGGAGATATTTTTTTATTCTGTTTGATAAGCAATGCCGAAGATGTACGGTAATGGGAACTTTGACACAATATACTATACTACCTAAATCAGAATCTCCAGCATACATTTATACCAACAACATTAGCTAGAACCAGAATATAGGGCTTCTTTGAGCCATTTTTTATTAAATAATACGCATTATTTAATTAATTTGAGTTCTATTATACGTTTTTTGGAAATTACAGATCTAGCACTTTGTCGGCCTGGGGCAAGCCGACTGGGCCAATCGGCCAGGGCCTGGCCGACAGCTTTGCACTCGTCCAACAGGTAGCCGACTGAGCGTTGGGCGTGGGGCAGCTGGGGCCCGCGTTGCCCCAATCGGCCTAGGGCAGGCCGATTGCCCTAATCGGCTTGGGGCAGGCCGACTGCCCCAATCGGCCTGGGCCAAGCCGACTGGAGTGCTATGGGTCGCCGCCGCCGCCTAAAATGATACAACAATGATTAGCATTTGTTTTTCAAATTGGCCTGTAGCAATTCCAGTCGGCTTGGCCTATGCAGATTGGGGCAGTCGGCCTGCCCCAGGCCGATTGGCCGACGTGGGCCCCAGCGGCCCTACGGCCGACGCTCAGTCGGCTTTCTTCAGGCCGACTGCACTAATCGGCTTCCACTAGACCGACAAAGTACTACTTTTGTAAAATCTAAAAAACGCGTAATAGATTTGGAAAATATTAAAAAGTGTGTATTATTTAAAAAAACGCGTAATAGATATGGAAATTTTTCCTACACTAGTTGTTTGATTCATAGGAACATATCCTGTAGGAATCTTGTAGTGCAAATCCTATAGGAATAAAACATTAGGTCATATCTTATGGAAAATTTCCTTTGGCACAATCAAACACAACTCATCTTCCTATAGGATTCAACTTTCCACGACATCTTAATCCTATGTTTTTCCAATTCTTATGATTTTTCTATCCTATTAACTAGCAGTGTGGCCCTCGCAATTGCGAGGGCATCATTTTTATCATGTCAAATGTGATAATTAAATCAATTCAAATTTCACGGATATTCAATTTATTATACATGGTATAATATAGATCCATACCCTAACTATATAGTAGATAGATGTGAGAATTTCTTGGTTATGGTAGATTGTGTTGTAGTCTATTGATATTTTCTCTAACAATAATCAATGTGTCAAGAATATGTCCATTGGCATATTACTTTTAATCTAAGTTAAATATAATATGTTTGAAATTTTGAAGGATCTGGTCTGCTTACTTCAGTGAAAACATTCAAACTCTTTAAGTCATAAAATTAAGAAACACACCAAGTCAATAGTCCACAGTTTCAATCTCTAGTGCCTCCTCTCATCTTGATAATTTGCTATGGTGTCAGGAGGTAGGGTAGTCATATATCTACCTCTCTTGTGTAGCTTTAAGTATCTTTCTTGACCTATCAGTGAGATGGTGTCGTACCAATAAGTTTGGATTTGTCACTCTACTCCATGACCATGTGGGTTTAGTCCATGGATCTAATGTTTATTATGCCTTTTTTTGCTCAGTAGTTCAGGGATAGTGTAGCAATTGGGCAACCTCCAGTTTGACTACTATTGTCCATTGATTTTTTTTGACATATGATGTTAGTAGGGATCCCACTCTTTGAGTGTTATTTTTCGTATCTAGAGTATTTAATTCTCTCCCCACTATCACATGCTCTTCAATCTTATGATTTTACTATCCCTTTCAAACATATTTGTTGTATGACATAACATTGCTACATTGACATGAAAGACATAATTTGGGGTTTTTAAGCACGTACAGGTTTAAAGGATTTGGTCGATGATGACACCAGGCTTCCTGATATTATAGTTATTCCAAACCATAGAATTGCATTGTGGATATAGATCATGAATCTTATGGATGACTTCTTCTGATCATTGTGCCAGAACTATTCTTATTTATATTGAATTGAATGAAACCAAATTTCTTATTTCATTTAACATATTATTCCAGATATCTTATATTAACTATAGTTCGACTCCTAGATATTAGTACTAATTTTCATATAAATTATTATGGAACCAAAATACCAATTCTTATGCAAATCTTATGGAACAAAAATACCAATTTTTGTTTCATTCTTATATTGAATATTACATGTAAGATGTAAAATAGTAGGCTCCTTCTTTATTTTCTTTTTAATAGATTGTTTGGTACCGTGAATTTCTGTTGATATAATTGTATTAAAAATGTTGTCTACATGTCTAGAAAGATTATTTTCTAGTCATGTATGAATAGAAGATCATCAGCGTGCAAACATGGCCAAAGTAATTCTCTAGCGACCTAATTATTTTATGATTAGTCTTAAGATTTTCAACCGCACATTTGATTTGCATGCAAACTCTTTCCGCCCCTTTCCTTATTTAATCCGAGCTCTATTCCAATCTATACATAGTGCATGCTAATTTTCCTTTTAGTTGGTTTTACAGTTTTTTTCATGGATATCTATAAACAAATCAATGTTTTGTTAAAAAATCTAACGTAGTAGAAAATAATAATGTTACTCGATTAAAAAAGAACCTTCAAGGAATTGTTGTGCTAGATTGACGGCTCTCGGCCTCGTTTATCCAAATATATAGGAAAGCACTATGTTATAATAATTTTATATCCTAGAGGAAAAATATGCATTATGTCTTCCTAGATTAAATAAAAATAAATCCTATACAAATCACAATGTCATTCATGGTTCTCTGTGTGAACAGAGAAATACATTATTGGACCGCTGGTAAAAGGAAAACTGGTATATTTTAGAAAATCATATATTTCCTCTATCTTCTTGGACATATGTCTTGAGTCCTTGAAACATAGATCGACTGCTTGCTATTCCAAGGTTCTAGAAATTAATCTGAACCACGTGTACTTTATTTATTTATTTATTTATTTATTTATTTATTTATTTATTTATTTATTTATTCTGCATGCAGATTTGTTGCACCAACGCGGATCCTAAATTGCTACATTTGGACCTATCTACTATGGTTTAGGTCTAGTAACTAACGATTATGTCGTCTTCCTATATATGATTACATAGGATAGTCCGTGCACAACCTGAACTTTATGGATGCCGCTTCCGTAACAAACAGTTACATATATGATGCCTAATTTTAAAAAAAATTCATGACCGGTAGGCATGTCTTGTATTTGAATACGACTCTATGGGTACAACTTCCGTAACAAACAATTACGTTCATATAAGTTAGATGGTACGTGTCGACCTAATTAAATCCCAGCCTTTAACTAAAGATCCTACTTTTAATATAATTTTGTTGATGTGGATCAACGTAATGCCTCGAAACAACCACTTATATTGCTTTTAGTGGCCCTCGCAAATGCGAGGGCTTCGCCTTCAGTTATATAAAGCGTTATATAAATAATTTCATAATAAAAGTAATTATTAACAATTATAACTAATACAACTCTATAATTACCAAAAATGTGACACCTTGTAAATATCACTTGTGTGAAAAAACAACTTTGTTATCTTAAATTAGTGGAATGATCAGTATAGTCTATTCCTAGAAACATCGTAGAGATCAGAGATGAACAATTATATTAAAGATTCTTATGTCCATGCATGTGCACATACATCGGGATTAAAAGAGAGTGGTGAAAGAGGAAAATTATAAGGGTATCATATTAATACTACACTTCAAGTATTGCTAAAATGGTAAAGAGCAAAAACATTTTATGTTACCAAAAAATATATCACTATACAGTAACATTAGAACTTAAAGTACTACTAATATTTTGTACACTCTAGCTTAGTACTTAACCCCATGTGATTTCACCGTTATAAAAAAGTATAATTTTACCTTTTTAAAGAATACACCACACTGAAAGCGGTCCTAGCTATTTTGTAGTATCGCAACGTCGACTAACTTATATTGGGAAAATCTGTCCCATAATTTCATATTTCTCTCCAATAAGGTATTGTTAGTATTAATTATTTATGCAATAACTTATCAAAGGCTAGTATTATAATTTTAGATGGTTCTAAATGTACTATTAACATCTTGCAAAAAATAAGATTAGTAGCAATGAATATGATCAATAGAAGAGCACACTGACTATATTTGATTGTACTCACCTGGCATGTCTTCATGGCATGATACCAAAAACATTTTTTTAACACTGGTAAATTCAATGGAAAAAAGCTTGCATAACCCTTTCATAGTTTAATTGATGATTTCAGTGGCACTCCATCCGATAGATTTATGTATCAAGAAAATAATAACACGATGACTCTGTGTATGTAAACTTTAGAAAATGAAATAGAATTTTAAATGTTGAGTAGGAACACAGTCATTTTCTTACTTTATTCTCAAGAATTATCATAGTAAGCCTTTTTTTACCTAGGAAAGAACCCAAATTTACAATAGTCCTGATGACTTGGAATTTGTAAAAAAAAATGATTTCCATACTAATGCATATGTTGGGAACCAAAGTGACAAACTAATCTTGTAAATGCATGACTAAACCTACAATGACAAGTTGCATGTAACTGAATATGCTATTTTAGTCAAGTTATCGGAAATATGGTTAAAAGAAAGACACTTCTGAGTGCAAGTCTGATTTCCATGTAGTGAACTCCATTTGAACTTCATCACATCCTTGCCATGGTCTCTGTCTTGTTGGCAAAAACAGAGATAGATCTATCGCATAATACTCCCTCCATCCGGAAATAAGTGATTTGAATTTGTCTAGATTCACATGTATCTAGACATGTTTTAGTGTATACATATATGCGAATTTAGAAAAATCCAATTCACTTATTTCAGACGGAGGGAGTAGTACATTTCAAAACATATATGAAGAAAACAGAAAATCACTGTAACCACATATTTAGGGAAATAAGCTATTTAGTCAGGTTTGCCTAAAGATGAGTTTCACACCCTCCAAACCTAAGGGTGCAAAATGCCAGCAAATATTGGATGTATCATATTGGATATATCATCTATTAGGCCCTTCTAACAATGGAGTGTATGATTGTTTAGTGTAAACTTTCTAGTTTCTCATGGATGTGAGAGCCTATCAACAATGTAAGAATTTATTATTTATTTGCTTAATTCAAAATGAAACCTAGAAACTCTTAAACTAAATCCACTCACTCTTCTCAAAATAATGATAGAGGTAAAAAAATTCACCTTTCAATCACACGATGATTAATTGTTGTACGGGCCAAATCTATGCATGCTCCGGATGGATACACTGCAAGATAAACTTTCAGATAATAACAATCTCATTTATAGCTATGGACTTGAATGTTTAAATTGTGAAGCCATGGAAAATAAAACAAAGAGCTTTCAGCTGGGAGAAGAAATAAGTTGCAAGAGGCATACCTTTCTTGAATATTTCTTGAATATTTTCGTATGTAGGTAAGAACCTCTAGTTTTACATTTAGGGTGCTAAGGAAACTTTAGTGGTCGCTTGGTGTACTCCCTACGTTCTGAATAAGATGTTATAGATTTTTCTAAATATGCATGTATCTAAACACGTATTACTGTATACATACATAGGAATTTAGACAAATATGCGATATACAGCGTATTATACATGAATAGATGGAGCGGTAAACTAATATATGTATCACTTGCTAGTACCTAGCTCAATGAAATTTGGAAGAGGAAAGTCTTTGATGATTTTTTTTTTGGGTAGTATCTGATCCACTGTGTGCAAGAGTATTGGGTCGACCTCGTACTTACCTAGATCCTGCATGCATACTTCTTGGTCTGTATTGTGCAGGCAACATTAGACAATAACCCGAGGGCCTCGGTATTCATGCACAGGCCGGATGGAATCTTGATCCGTCTTGGGTCGACCTCGTACTTACCTAGCTCCTGCATGCATCAATCGGGTGAGTCCTTGATCGGTCATAGCTCCTGGATGCATAAGGGCATGAAGCAAGCCTCGCTGGTGTGCATACGTAGGGTGGACGGCCGACTGGCGGGGATCGGAGCACCGAGGCGAACGCGGCGGCGTACTTTAGTACTGTAATGTAATACATGGAGGTGGAGGGGACACCGTAATCCTATTCTGTTTAGATCGGAATCAAAGGAACTGGTGTACGTGTTAGACCTGGACCGATACGGACTCTACAATAAAGTTACGTAATCTTTTGCTAAATCTTAACCGTAAATTTTAGATCTAACAGTTAAAATAATTTTGATGATGTGGATTAACGTGGTGCCTCGAAAAACACCCTTATATTGTTTTTAGTATATAATAGATTAAAGGATGAATTAAAGGAGCCCATATGAACATTGATATTTTCTATGCTGCAGAGCACAACGCTAGGACTAGGACCAACCTGGTTTTGGTGTTCCCGGAAATACGTACGGGTCCGGTAGGTTTGACATGACCCGGATTGCGAGGCATAAAGAACAAAAACTTTTGCTCCCACCTGGCGATTCATGCATGGGGCACGGACAGGCGGGTGGTGCACAGCTTGCACCCGAGGGGGCCCAAACCTGTTGCAAAACCTTGACATCTAAGAGCGAGCTTGGTAGCCTGCATTCCCTCCAAACAGGTTAGGGCGCGACGAAGTTGGCCCGTTTGGTTTTCCACGAATGGCCAGCACGTTCTGTAAAGCATCCCAGGCCCAGGCCCAACAACAACGCTCGAATCGAGCGTTTTCGTGAAGCCATGCCCTGGAGCTGGCGGGGTACACGTGCCATCCGCGGGGGCGCAGGCAGGAAACAGAAGTTTCCTGGCCCTGCTTCGCGCCAAGAGTACCCTCACTTGTTGGGATGGATCACTCTAAACGTTGTTCATCTCCAAACCCCTCCTCTTGACTCGAAACCACGAGCGACGACATTAGCGATGGCGGAGGCGCAGATCTACCCTACCCGGCGGTTCCTCCTACTGAGCTAATGAGCGACGGTCAGTGGCAGCGAGGCGCATCTCCCTCATTCTCCCTGGCTGCGCATCACCATGGGTGAGGTAACCATCGTCAATCCCTCTCCCTTGTTTCGATTAGGGTTGGAGCACCGATTTAGGAACAACTCACCATAACTCCGCATTGTTAGTCCAACATGATGGCGTTTATCCATCAGGCAGCTGCACTTATAGTAGTGATTCAAGCTTGGATCCTTTTATTGCACAATAGAGCTGTTAGGCGGCCTGCATTTGCTCGACTGAGTTACGGTCCTATGTGCGCGCTAGATCAAGAAAGGATGGACAATCTAAACTACATCTACAACAACAATGATGTGGAGTCTCTGAACATGCTCAGGATGAGAAGAGCCCCCTTCTTTGCACTTTTTGCAAGGTTAAGAACGGGTGGACTATTGGTAGATAGCATCCACACCTCAGTGGAAGAACAAGTTGTGATGTTCCTTCATGTGGTTGGCCATAACCAGAGGCTTAGGGTCATCCACAACACTTTCATAAGAAGCATGGATACAATATCGCGCTATTTCAACCGAGTGTCGTATGCAATCGGTGAGCTGAGAGAATAAATTATCAAGTCGCCTACGGGTCAAACACCAGAAAATATACGTAATAGCGTGAGGTGGGTGCCATATTTCAAGGTGCGCATGTGTTCCCTTGTTTTATCATTGCATCCTTCGATTGAGTCCCATGTGTTCCCATTTTCGCATTTCAGCCTTAATTATGTTCCTGTAACATGATTGTATCGGTGCAATCGATGGTACTCATGTTACTCTTGGAGTTCCAAGATCAGATTTTACCGCTTATAGAGGAAGAAAACACCACACCGACCAAAATTTACTAGCTAATGTTGTTCATATATATATATATATATATATATATATATATATAGGGTCGCGCTATTTGACACCCAGGGTGTAGAATAGTTATTCTACACCCACCCTCTATCTTTAGAACTGTATATTATTTTTACGTCACGTAATTTTTTTTACTCTGTAAGTTAAGAAAAACATAATAAAATTTAGAAATGACATAATTTTTTTATTTTCTTGTCATATAAAATTACGATGTAAAATACGTATTTTTTGGTGTTTTTACACTATAATGACTTATAAACTTTATTCTTTTGTTGAAATTTTTGGTTATGGTAAATATATGAACATAATTATTCATATACAAAACATAATTTTTTCAATCTAACAACATAAAAATATGTTGGGTGCAGAATTGTGCAGAATAGCAATTCTGCACCCTGGGTGCTGAAAAGGGTTTCTCTCTCTCTCTCTCTCTCTATATATATATATATATATATATATATATATATATATATGGGTGCCATATTTCAAGGTGAGCATGTGTTCCCTTGTTTTATCATTGCATCCTTCGATTGAGTCCCATGTGTTCCCATTTTCGCATTTCAGCCTTATGTTCCTGTAACAGGATTGTATCGGTGCAATCGTGGTACTCATGTTACTCTTGGAGTTCCAAGATCAGATTTTACCGCTTATAAAGGAAGAAAACACTACACCGACCAAAATTTACTAGCTAATGTTGTTCATATATATATATATATATATATATATATATATATATATATATGTGTGTGTGTGTGTGTGTGTGTGTGTGTGTGTGTGTGTTATCTGGTTGGGAAGGATCAACCCATGATGCAACCATCCTTGCTGACAACATGTCCAGGCCCGATGGGATCAATATTCCTAGTGGCAAGTTCTATCTAGGAGATGCTGGATATGGCTATCGCCCTGGGATTCTTCCACCCTTCAGTTCTACCAGGTACCATCTCAACGAGTTCACTGGAGGGAATATGCAACAGAATGCCAAAGAGCTCTTCAGTCTTAGGCACTCTAGCCTTAGGGTTACCATTGAGAGGGCATTCACTACTTTGAAGAACAGGTTCAAAATCTTTGATCATAAGCCATTCCACATCTTCCCCACACAGGTAAAGCTAGTGCTTTCTTGTTGCATACTACACAACTGGATCTTGGGGCATGGCCTTGATTTGTATGCGTCGGATGAGGAGAGTGTGATTTCTGACGAGAATGACACTGGCCATGGTGTCGAAGCATCTCAAAATAAAGCTTGGAAGCGGAAGAGGATGGAGTGGGCAACGACAATGTTGAATGACAGAGGCGCCACCATGATCTAAGAAGAAGATGATGGTGACGACGAAGAGGAGAAAAAGAGGATGAAGATGAAGAGAAGAAGGTTGCAGTACCCCCTCCCCCGATTCCTGAATGATAATCATGATCGACTGTGCTTGTGAACTGCCATTCGTATTAGCTAGGGGTTATGTGATGATGAACTGATGTACTTCCTATTCATAGTAGCTAATATTTGTTAGTCGATGAACTTCCTATTGGAGAGATAGAAGGGTAAGATTACCCGTTGGAGAGAAGAGGTGACCACAATTCCGTCCTGGGCCAACCAAACACACATACTTGCTTCATGTTTGGGTTCTGATTTTGAAAGCAGGCAACCAAACGGGCTGCACAAAATGCCCACGGATGAACTGCAGGCTACCAAATGGGCATCCATTTATGGCTCAAGACCTATATGAGGCTGTCAGTGCCAACCACAGCACTGCCGGGTCGGGCCAAAAAAAGCATACAGGCTACCAAACACGCCCTAATTGTCCATAGAGATTTTCTAGAAGCAATGTCCAAAGAGTTTTCACCTTGCTTCCATATCCTGAATCCTATGACGCTAGTTGCTTTGTTCTAGTTTACTCTGCCCCTAAATTAATTCTATATTTTCATGAAGGAGCGACCATTTTTGAAACCGTCCCTGCATTTACGCCTGCCGTTTCGCCTCCGGCTGATGTACAAACCGAAGTGAATGACAATCCAGCGGAATCACAAATCCCGATACTTCCAAATCCTAACATGTATATCAGCTAGAAATCATAGAATAGTATGGTTCTAAGGACATGGAAAAATAGTCTCGGCTAAGTGCAAATTCTGTGTAGTCTGTCCTAGTCGTACCGTGTATGCTAATATGAATCTATCAATGGCTATGCTATACTCGGCTGCAGGTGCATGCACATGACTTGGTTTTTTTCCAGGTTATCATCATGTCCGATCTATCTTTTCATGCTTAAATACATGCACGAGCATAACATTTGATACCATGTGGTGCAACCACCGTGCAATTGATTCAATAAGTTCATAAGGAGCACATGCGAGTTCAAGTGTTGTTCTGAGTATCCCCGTCTTCAATGAAGTATCTCTCTAGGAGACGTTATGGTTGTATCGACGCAACACTTGAGAAATCTTTGCATTCGATGTCCAAATTTGCATCTTTAGTAAAGAGCGGAAACGGGACTAACCGACAACAATATTTGGAGTGTACAATTACATATCAACGAAACATCATCGATTCTTCATTAGGTAAAGTTATGGCGCAATAATATACTCCCTTCGTTCCATAATATAAGATGTTTTAGCTTTTGTAAATGAATCTATCTAGATTATTTTTAGTGTGTGGTTCACTTCAAACCTACACACTAAAAGATGTCTAGATACATTTGTTTCACAAAAGCTAAAACATCTTATATTTTGAAATGCAGGGAGTATGTTTTATGGCGAAAGGAGTAGTAGCTGCAGCCGGTAAGGGTGTGCGGTTCCATCTTCCATCGCCTGATCTCCAATGAATAATTGTCTCCTTCCTATGGTCACATGGCATATCAAAGTAGTTACTCCATCACCGCTACACCACCGGCTACCCCGGCGACTGCGACTCCACAAGCCACATCAACTACTCCGGAGGCGTCTTCTACCCCGCCGGATGATCTCTCCCCTTGATTTCCGTGACTATGAAAGGCCAACATGCGCCCTTTTTTGCTCGCTAGGCTTGAATTGCAGCGATTTGCGACGACTTGATTATCGAGGCTATGTTCTATTTGATCATCGAGACTATGTTTTGAGGCACTATGTTTAGACCTGTCAAATGGGGCGACATTTTTTTGAGGGAGGGGATGCGTCGGCTGGGAGCCGGTGCCATCCGATAGGATCTAGTCGCGCCGGCGCCCCCCATAAGGCCAAGCGACGAAGACTGTATGGGGGGAGTGGAGATGCTCTAAGGGCCCATTTGGAACTATCCAAGAACAAGAGTTAGAAGCGAAATAATTGCTTCTGTAAAATCAAGTTAGAAACCAAACCATGGGTGTTCACTGGTGCTAAACACTTTGGTATTTTGATGTCTAGAGAGTCGTCTTTTGTTTTATCACGTGGATGATTTGTAACCTAAAGTTTGAACTAAATTTGACCAATCGAGTCATATGGAGTCACACGGTTTCAACTAGCCATTTTACCTTTCCCTCTTGTTATATTCTCCTATATCGTCTTCATAGGTGACAAATTTATTAAATATCAAAGCTATTTATCTTCCTATCACGTGTGTGATCTGGTGCGCCAACTCCATGAGTTAACAAAAAAGGCGAGAAGTAAAAAATGCCTTTCATGGATGGCCTAAAAGCTAGAGAAGAGTCATTTATTAATTGAATATGCCCTGCTTTTTACGTCGCATGTAGTTAAAAGCTCGTGCATTTGCAAATTCCGATGCTTCCAAATCCTAGGATGTATATCAATTTGGAAGTCCTAAAATGTATATGGTTCTAACAACATTGCCAAAAAGTTGTGTACTTTGTTATATGGTGCATGCTAGTATGAACTTATCGATGGGTAGGCTATACTCCGGCCTCCGGTGCACATGATGGGTTCTTTGCTCACTTATGATCATGTTCGATCTCTCTTCTCATGCTTGAAATATACACTCACACAATATTTTTTATCATGCGGTGCAACAACTGTTCAAGAAGTTCAGTAGTGTCACAAGGAGCACATGGGGAGATCATGTGCTCTTGTGAGTATCCCTGTATTCAATGTAGTACCTCCATGGTACACATTATCAGTGGCGGATCCAGAATTTCACCAAACCTCAGGCCAAAATCGTATAGTGTGTTAAAATTATGCTAAATCCTAAAAAAATTAGTGCATTTTTACTAATATATAGCTAAAAAATTTGTCTACACCCCGGGCCATGGTCCGGGTTGCCCGGGGTGTAGATCCGCCCTGCACATTATGCTCGTATCGCCACGCCACATTTTGTGATAAGTTTTCCATTCGATATATCAAGTCACGTTGTCGTTAACAAGCAAAAAACATCAATAATCTTTGCAATATATGAGACTAAACAGGAATAACGACTCTCCTGAATTTAGGGGATTAGGAGATATGTCATGGTATCGTGACATATTACTCTAACAATATACAACATGAATCGGCCAAACATATAAATGTAACTAGTTAAAATCTCTGCCCAATTATCTCTATATTATTGTGAAAGTGTAGTTACATTAGGCGTCAATCAGTGTGCTCTTCCATCACCTGGCCTCCAATAAAAAATTGTCTCCACCTGGCAAAGAAAACGAGCCACCGAAATGCAGATTTTTCGTTCTTAAAATACTTTTCCGTGGTCATCTTGGGAAGTCGTTGTAATTCCTATATTACTCTCTTTGTTTTATATTAGTCTACACATAATATTTCTATGTTTCAAAACAACAACAGAGGCCTATCAGACCGATATGCTCATATGCAAGAAACTAGAATTTCCATGTGCATTTGACGCAACTTGCAGGTTCATGTTTATATGCACCGACTCAGACTACGGCCTTCATCATATCTAAGAATACTAAAAATACTAGTTTCCATGGGAGGTGTCATGTGAAGGATTCCAACGGAATCGCTCCCAGTACATGGCAACAACGTCCGCCAGTTAGATGCACCAAATCATGCGTGTCGTTTGACTTATGTTCCCGATCATACCTAGTGGCTTCGTGGTTATTTTAGATTTGTACTGTTCTATTTGGTCGATCTAGCTAGCTTTTTGTTTCAGTTTTGGGTTGGACGATCTTTATTTTTTTTGAGAGAGGGATGGGTTGGCTACTAATCTGGTGCCCGATAATGGCACACCGACCAATTGATAAACAAGTCGCAACATAGCCTGCTTTTAATCAGGAGTTAGCTGGGCCATACTTATTGAGCTTCCCCTTTCCAAATGTAACTCAATCATTTTGAACTAATTAAGTGGCACCGAGAACTAACGTGGATGTTTTTTAAAATCACACAATGTTAAAGTACTCGAAGAAACTGCGCTTTAAGGGACGGATCGGCCAGAAACAGTGTGCCTTTTTCATAGGGCAGCAAGAGTGGAGTTGTTAAGATGGGGCATGGCGGTAAGGTTCATTTCGGCCTCCTTCTACCCGATGATTGTAGCTTGAAAACAAAGTTTCCGAATGATTAACCAAGAAAAAGAGCATTAAGTGTGCTAGAGCCACAATTTAAGGACCGGCTGCTCCAATATCCTCACTTTTCGTCTATAGAAAATTGATGGCGGTATGCAGACAGACAAGCAATAGCGCCGCGAGGTTCTGTTCCTGCAGTTTAGCGATGGTACCGTGGGTCGAAAGACAACCTTCTATATAATGTCAGACGATGAAGAGTAAAACTAGGAATAAAATGATTGATACGATGGACTGAACAAGAACGTGCATGGATGCTTTGTCCCAAATCTAGAGTTTAGGACTTGTAAGGAAGGGACGACACAAATGATTAGACGGGAATCACTGGACAAAAGTTCATTGTAGCGAAATCACAAAGGAAAGCGGAATCACAAATCCCGATGCCTCCAAATCCTAACATGCATGTAGTATATCGGCTAAAATTATTGAATAAATATGCATGGTTCTAAGAACATGGCAAAGTAGTCCCGGCTAAGTGCAAATTCTGTGTAGCCTGTCGTATGGTGTATGGCTGTATGCTAATATGAATCTACCAATGGCTATGCTATACTTGGCTGCAAGTTCACATGACTTGGTTTCTTTCCAGCTTATCATCATGTCCGATCTATCTTTCATGCTTAAATACATACACGAGCATAACATTTGATACCATGTGGTGCAACCACCGCGCAATTGATTCAATAAGTCCATAAGGAGCACATGCGAATTCAAGTGTTGTTGTGAGTATCCCCGTCTTCAATGAAGTAGCCGCCGTGCTAGACGTTATGGTTGTATCGACGCCACACTTGCATTCGATGTCCAAAGTTGCATTGTTAGTAAAGAGCGGAAATGGGACTAATCGACAACAATCACTAGTAGGAAAATGCCCTTTTGTACCGGTTCCAGAGGAGCTTTGGTACCGGTTTGGCAACCGGTACTAATCATTCGGGACTCAATCATTCCCCCCTTTGGTACCGGTTCCTTACGGACCGGTACTAAAAGTGCCTCCACGTGGGCACGCATGAGCCAGCGGGGCTGGAGTCTTTGGTACCGGTTTGTAACACGAACCGGTACCAAAAGTGGGGACACGGCAGAGATTAGGCAAAGAATTCAGTGTTTAGGGTTTAAGGAGGGGTTTAGGGTATCAGACCATTTCATCATACGAGGATCCCGTCGATGTGTCAGAAACGCGTTTGGGTTTAGGTAATACATGAAGATCAAGGTGATGCATATCAACTTGATGCATATCAACTTGATGCATATATATAAAATATGTAATTGCATAAGATCCCAAATTAAGTAGTACATGCATAGTGGTACTCTCCGAGGCAAACTATATATTACATGTAGTACATGCATGAAGATCGATCTTCATGCATAGTGGTACTCTCCGAAATTAGCTATGACGTCCCGAAGGAAAAATCCCGCCAATTCCTCGCCAATTGCTTTGAAGCGGTGCTCAATTGAGAGCGTGTCCCGCTTTCTTGCCAACTGTAAAAGAATGAGATACAAATAAATACATGAGCTATGTGTATATATATATCAAATCATAATGAAACAATTATGACTAAAACTCAGCACAACTGAAACAAAATAAATTTGTGATTATTGTTTACGTACCTCTTTATTTCTTTTATTATTCATTCTCTCGCTGACAATCTTGTGAATGTACTCACAAACGTAGTATCCACATAGATTAGTGCCCAGTGGTTGTTTCGCACATTTCTATACAAGAATATAATTCAATCAAACAATAATCAAGTATGATAAAGGTGTGTGGACCTCGGTAGTACTACTTACTTTGTTCAAACGCCATATCAGCTTCGGTTTCCATCCACCGGCCGGATCTTCCTCGATGAACTTTTGCCATACGCTGCCCGATAAAGAAAATGCATAAAAGAGTTAGCAATTTGTTGATATCAGGAAATTAACGAAAAAATCAATAAGATTTAAAATTACTTTTTGAGCATATCAAAAGCCGTCTTGTATAGTATAGGCTCTTTGGTTAGTGAGTCAAAGACTTCAACTTCTCCATCGTACATTTTAATGACGATAAGAATAAAGTGGAACCTGTGCACGTTTAAATATGCAGTGTCATAGATATAACTCATCAGTTAAAATTTTAACATCTGGTGAGCAAAAAAAATGTGTTAGAAGACAGTAACACTTACTTAAAGTTGTAAGGCCAAAGTATTATTTTTTTGTCACGTTGTCGCTTCAAAAACCTTAGCAAAGTCTCCGGTGTATCCTTGTTATATATGGGATCTTCTATGGTTTTTACATGCATTGTATCCGGGTCAATGAACCCAATGTCCTTGATTTCATCCCTTTTGCATTCGAGCTTCTTCGATCTGCATAATATAGCGCACAAAAGATTATATTGAGTATAATTGCAGACAATGAACGAGCTGAGCTAAAGACTTCTCAAATTACATAAATAAATCACTTACAGACAATAGCAACTGATGATAGATTTGTCGAGGGCCCGGAGATTGTATAACTGAAAAAGTTCGCAGAATTCAACGCTCACACTGTATTCTTGGAAGTAGTGCTCATCCTTAACTCGCACCATGATAGCCTCGATCCCTTTCTTTGTGGCATTAGTGTACCATATATGCAAATTACGCATACTTGTTGATAGCAACCTGACATTCTCGACCAAATCTTCCCCTTGAACAAATTTATATGCTACTTCAGCGATGGGGTAATCGGTTGTGTTTTGTCGAGAACTTTGAACGGCCTTCGTGTCAAACACCTTGAGAGGGGGGGCCGATTGAACGGGTTGTTCTCCGAGCTGGTGCACTTGTTTCCCTTTTTTTGCCTGGACCACCGATTGATTAGATTTTTTAGCCAAGACCATCTCGTCATATGACCTTTCAATAGAACGCCTATAGTCAGATGGCGGCGATGGTACAGGGTCATATAGATTCTCAACGGTACGCACAACTTTCACCGGATCTAATGTCTTCTCAAAAGGTATCTGGCACTTTCTTAGCAAAATGGGCTTCCACCTCGGACTTAGAGATTACGGTGCATTCCTCGATAGTTCTTTCCCAAGGTAACTTCTGAATAGGCGGCGGTGCTTTCTCCTTTCTAAGTCTCTTCCTAGTCGGCGAACCATTCCGCTTAACGGGCGCTTTCTTACGCGGAGGATATCGAGATGGTGGACTCGCGCTGGGGTCCCTCTCAAGTAGGTGTGGACTTTGCTGCTCATGTGGACTGCTACCAGGAGGAGTCGATGGCATTTGCTGCTCATGTGGACTTTGCTGCTCATGTGGACTGCTACGAGGAGGAGTTGTTGGCCTTGGCGAAAAGATAATGTATTTCTTGTTCCATAGGGCGAAACTGCGCTTGACATCGCCCATTGTCTTCTCATCGTCACCTCCAGGAAAATCAAGATCCATTGTTTCATAACCCGCCACAACGTCGTCCACCCCGACACGAGCATAGCCAGCCGGAATGGGCATATGATGGTGCGTTGCTCCATCTTCATTTGGGTAAACATAGCCATCCGCCACCTTAATGGACATGTTCCTCATTGGCACATGTAGCTCGCAATCTGTTTTCTCCGTGACATAATCCACGGGGTAGCTTGCTCCACATCCTACAAGATGCGAGGAACCCACGCTGCTTCTTGGCTTAGATGGGGCAACATCGGCTTGAGTATCTTGTAGAAACAGTTGCTGATCAGGTGCCCTCTGTCGACTAGTTGAGTCTATTTGATTTTTCTCAAGCAGCTGCACCTTACGTTCCAATTCCGATAACCGGTCTAAGTCCTGCTTCTTTTTTCTTGCACGACTTCTATAACTGTCAGCGCACTCCGGCCACGCTTCCTTTATGGTGACACCTGGGAGGGCTCGTAATCGTCCAAAGTGTTCAGGGTTCCCCAGAGCGAGTGTCAACTCGTCATTCTCTCTATCGGGAATGTAATCTCCCTTTTTAACTTTTTCTATTGCATCTACAAGCAGCTTCGTGACTTTTGTAATTTTTCCTTCCCTTTTCCCTTTGCAACGATCCGCCTCTTTGGGTCCAACCACGCCCCATGTGCAAACAACTGAACTTGGACCGGTTGGGCAGTCCTTTGTCCTGTGGATCGATCTTTGCTTTCATCTGTTTATCTTCAAATGCTATCCACTTTGGAATGGCAGTCTTGTAGCCACCTGACCCCAATTTATGGAAATATTTCTTCTTTGCAGCATTTTTCGTACCCATGACTGATCGGGACACGGCAGTAGACGATTGCTTATACGCCTTAAATGCGGGCCAGTGCGCTTCTATCTTCACTAGACTTTTAGTGAATATTGGATCTGCATCTTCATATTTGGCCCATAATTTTTTCTTCCAGGTCTGAAATTGTGTGGCCATCTTCATAAGAGTCCATTTCTTTACTTTCGTCTTCTGGCCTTCCGTCAAGTTTTCCGGTAGGTTGAAGTGTGTCAGTAGACTGTCCCAAAGAAATTTTTTTAGAGTATCGTTGACATAACTAGCTTCATCCCCCGCGTTCTTCGGCTTATGCCACTCTACAATGCTGATCGGTACATGGTCCCTAACAATAACTCCAGCTTGATTTATAAATCTACGGCAGTACTCTTTGGGTTCCACCGGTTCACCACTATCCTTAAATGCTATGAGGGCTAATCTACCCTCGCCCGATAGACGATGCGTCGGGCCTCGTGTCCCTTTATCACATTTGCTCGATGATCCAGAAGGCTAAAATAAAAATTATTCGTTAATAAGTGCAATACAAATAAATCAATGCATCTACTGATGAACATAGCCTTAATATAAATACACCTTGCCGGAGGTTGTTAAGGACACTTCGTTGTCTCTTCTTTCTTCAGACTCAAGTCCCTCACCGACATCGTTCAGAAATTGTGAGCCAAAATCATCGTCATCTCCATCGGGTTCTGGTCCACGGGCACTCTCATATATCATTTTTTGCACAATGTCTTCTTGCTCCTCATCTCGGATGAAGGGGTCGTGCTCCATAGCTCAACGATAGCACGTCGCCTTGCCGTACTATAGCTGTTAATATATAAGAAAATAGAATTTGAAGCTTATAGTGTAAAGAAGTATTGCTTAATTGGAAAATTAGGATATATTGTAGCATATGAACTAGTAGTCGCAAAGTTGGCCGGCTCGAAGGCTCAGGTTGTTACTTTTCTAACGCTAGTACTATCTACCGGCAGAAATTAGTTTCATCATGTAACAACAGTTTCATGTCCAGAATTAGCATCACAATTTTCACGACTTGAAGAAATTTCAACGACCATAATCACATATGATGCAGATAAATAGCACTAGCATGTCAAAATTCTGACTTTTTTTCTTTAGGATTACAACAACTTTAGATAGCAAAATATCGACACACTGAATCAAGTTGCTCACAATCGAGTCCATACACAGAAACAAAGCAACATAGAAAGATGTGGAACTAGTCTTTTTGTCTTTGCTCTCGCGCACAATGTCTTTAAATCACCACCGTTACTCTTCATCTCTGTGTCTGTGTTTTCACCATAAATCGCGTACAACTGCAGCCTAGATCATCACTCGATCGATGGAGTCACCAATCAATCAATAATAATCTAACTGGGAGAAGAGAAATTGCTGATTTGCTAGTTTTAAAATTAGAAATTGATGCTATGGACCAAGAGGAGCTAGAAGTTTTGGACTGAATACTACTACACAATTTTATTTTACAAAAAATAGTGGGTATTCAGCTATGTGTGCCCGCCTCTGTCCCTGCAGGTTGCTCTGTCGACGCCTGTTTCGCCGGAAGGAGGGACTCACACAGGGACAAGCGGCGGTGAGGGAGCACGGCCGGGCGAGCGGGCGTCGGCCGGAGCGGCAGCGGCAGCTGGGAGGGAGCTGCGCCGGGAGGAGCCGGGGAGCTGCGCCGGGAGCGGGCGGCAGCGGCAGCTGCGGAGCGGGAACGGCGGGGCGGACTGCGGGAGCTGCGCCGGGGAGAGCTGCGCCGAGGGAGCTGCGCCGGAGCGGCGGCCGAGGCGGCGGCGGCAGCTGCGGGAGGCGGGGCGGCGCCCGGACTACGAGCTGCGCCGAGGCAGCGCCTGGATCATGGAGCGGCGGATTGAGGGAGATGGAGACCGGTTTGGATAAGACACGCTTCGTCGTCGCTGTATATTCACACAGGATGGACTTTTGGTACCGGTTCCAACAAACAACCCATATTAATTCTTTTTTGTACCGGTTCCAAATAACAACCGGTACCAAAAGTCTTAGTTTTTTTTCTGTTTTCCTAGAATTTTGCTATTTTTGTATTTGTTTATACTTTTGGTACCGGTTCCAACAAACAACCCATATTAATTCTTTTTTGTACCGGTTCCAAATAACAACCGGTACCAAAAGTCTTTGTTTTTTTTCTGTTTTCCTAGAATTTTGCTATTTTTGTATTTGTTTATGAGGCATTTTATAGTACCCTCAAATTAATAAGGGCCGTTAATTGCAGTCAATCCAAAGGCTCGTATCAAATCATACTGGAGTTAAAATCTTAACCAGTACGATTGTTACTCGCAACAAGTGGAGGGCAAAATAGGCACACGAGTACCGTTCACCATAGTGGACTCCAGACAAGCCGCCTGCTCCATTTTAGCATCTCCTAGACAACCTGCAAGTCTCGCGTTCCAGGTCGCGTCTCCGGCTACGGGGCGTCCGGCGTCAGACGGAGCAGGACGAGCACCTCCCAGTTCGGGGAGCCGCACGGCACGGCTGCATCCACCTCCGTCATGGTCGCGGCAAGAGGGGTGCGCCTGTCGAAGGTGTCGTCAGGTCGTCAAAGCTGGAAGCCGCCATGGCCGGCGGGTGTGAGATCTTGTTTCCATAAAATCAGTAACGTCGCGTGCGCCCCCAGGAAGGTGGCGGCGGGGCTTTCTTTCCTCGTCTCGAGGTTTCCATGGCGGGTAGGCGGCAGTGTTTTTGGCCGTGCGCCGTGGCGGTGCTGGGTGGCCATCGCTGAGCGCGGAGGTGTGTCTCTCGAAGGCAGGAGGAGCTGCACGGCGGGCCTACGTGGCGGTGGTGTGTGGCCAGGCCGGATCTTTATTTCCTCGACAATCTTACCTCGGGCCAAATGACGGAGGAAACGGGCGAGAGGAAAAGGGCGGGAAATAATAGGCGGGAATAAAATTTTATTACGATTGAACTGGAATTAAAGTACATAGCTCAACTGAAAATTAAGATACATGGCCAGATTAAGTCACAATCAACCAAACTTGTTTTTGAATGTTGGAGTGATTCAGTCATACTCGTGCCTAGCCCTATAAACGTCGCCATTGTAGTCGCTGGTATCTGGGTCTTGGAAGCACGGAAAATGTTCACGGAGAAAGGTTTAATACATTATTACACATCACCAACAACATCCCTATCTAGTCTTCTGAGTTTTCTTTGTGTGTTTCCCTTTCTTCTGATTGCGACGCAACCATGGACAATCTTCATTATTTAACACGATGCTTGGATCAGTTTTCACCTTGAAGGGTGGAATATCATCAAACTTATTATAATCTTCTGACATGTCTGTCTTGTCCTCTACTCCCACGATGTTTCTTTTTCCTGAAAGAACTATCTGGCGCTTTGGCTCATCGTATGACGTGTCCTCTTGCCTTTCTTTTCTTTTTTTCGATTTGGTAGACATGTCCTTCACATAAAAAACCTGAGCCACTTCACTGGCTAGGACGAATGGTTCGGTGTCGTACCCTATATTCTTGAGATCCACTGTAGTCATTCCGTACCGCGGGTCTACATGTACCCCGTCTTTCAGGTTGAACCATTTGCACCGGAACAAAGGGACCTTGAAAGTAGGTCCATAGTTAAGTTCCCATATCTCCTCTATGTATCCATAATATGTGACCTTCTTCCCATTGTCCTCTGCTGCGTCAAAGCGAACACCACTGTTTTGATTGGTGCTCTTTTTATCTTGGGCGATCGTGTAAAATGTATTTCCATTTATCTCGTACCCTTGAAAAGTCGATATAGTCGAAGATGGTTGCTTGGCCAACAAGTATAGCTGTTCTTCATCAGTGCCATTAATGAGATGTGTTTGCAACCAACCGCCAAAAGTCTTCATGTGTTCTCCATCAATCCAATCTTCACGTTGCTCCGGGTATTCCGAGCGTAAAATATTCTTGTGTTCCACTATATACGGAGCCACCAAGCTAGAATTATGTAAAACTGTGTAGTGTGCTTGAGTGAAAGAATGTCCGTCCATACACATTGTTGCTTTCTTTCCTAGTGTGCCTTTTCCACGCAGTCTCCCCTCATAGCGCGATTCAGGAACACCGATCGGCTTAAGGTCAGGAATAAAGTCAACACAAAACTCAATGACCTCCTCTGTTCCATAGCCCTTGGAGATGCTTCCTTCTGGCCTAGCACGGTTATGAACGTATTTCTTTAAGACTCCCATGAATCTCTCAAAGGGGAACATGTTGTGTAGAAATACAGGACCGAGAACGCCAATCTCTTCGACCAGGTGAACGAGGAGATGCGTCATAATATTGAAGAAGGATGGTGGGAACACCAACTCGAAGCTAACTAGACATTGCACCACATCCTTCTGTAAATTTTGTAGAGTTAGTGGATTGATCACCTTCTGAGAAATTGCATTGAGGAACGCACATAGCTTCACAATGGGTACTCGAACATTTTCTGGCAGAAGGCCCCTCAATGCAACCGGAAGTAATTGTGTCATAATCACGTGGCAGTCATGAGACTTTAGGTTTTGAAACTTTTTCTCTGACATGTTTATTATTCCCTTTATATTCGACGAGAAGCCAGACGGGACCTTGATGCTACTCAGGACTTCAAAAAAGATCTCCTTCTCTTCTTTGGTAAGAGCGTAGCGGTACCTTGATACTTCTCTGGATTCAGGTTGTTTCCTTCATGGATACATTGCTGGCCCTGCCGTGCATCCGGTGTATCTTTTGTTTTCCCATACACGCCCAAGAAGTTTAGCA
This sequence comes from Avena longiglumis, assembly GCA_030063025.1. Taxonomy (NCBI): domain Eukaryota; kingdom Viridiplantae; phylum Streptophyta; class Magnoliopsida; order Poales; family Poaceae; genus Avena; species Avena longiglumis. Next base: position 63,264,970 of record CP125979.1, on the reverse strand, counting down.
GGTTCACGCAAAGATTTTTCGTCACGTGCATCACGTCGATTGCAGAGTGAACCTCTAGTATTTTCCAATAGGGTAGCTCCCAAAATATAGACATCTTCTTCCACATGGGTACGTGTCCGTCAACATCATTCGGAACAGATTTTCCGCCAGGACCCTTTCCAAAGATCACTTTTAAATCCTTGACCATATCATATATAACATCCCCAGTAGGGCGGGTAGGCTTTGTTCGGTTATCTGCCTCACCTCTGAAATGCTTTTCTCTCTTTCTTACGTGATGTTGTTTTGGAAGAAATCGGCGATGCCCCGGGTACACATTCTTGTTTCCCAAATATATACTGTCAGTCTCACCTAAACAGTGTGTGCATGCATTGTATCCCTTATTTGACTGTCCTGAAATGTTACTTAGAGCAGGCCAATCATTGATGGTTACAAACAACGACGCTCGTAGGTTAAATTCCTTTTGTGCGTGCTCATCCCACAGAGGTACACCTTCTTCACGCCACAACTGTAAAAGTTCTTCAACCAATGGCCTCAGATACACATCAATGTCATTGCCGGGTTGCCTCGGGCCTTGGATGAGCACTGGCATCATAATGAACTTCCGCTTCATGCACAACCAAGGAGGAAGATTATAGATACATAGAGTCACTGGCCAGGTGCTATGACTAGAGCTCTGCTCCCCGAAAGGATTAAAGCCATCTGTACTTAGACCAAATCTTAAGTTCCTTGCGTCCTCTGAAAATGACTTGAACTCTCTGTCGATTTTTCTCCACTGCGACCCGTCAGCAGGGTGTCTTAGCATCACATCTTTTTTACGGTCCTCTTTGTGCCATCGCAACAACTTGGCATGCTCTTTGTTTTGGAACAAACGTTTCAACCGTGGTATTATAGGAGCATACCACATCACCTTGGCAGGAACCCTCTTCCTGGGGCACGACTCGTCCTCAACATCACCAGGGTCATCTCGCCTGATCTTATACCGCAATGCACCACATACCGGCATGCATTCAAATTCTCGTGCTCCTCACCGCGGTAGAGGATGCAGGCATTGATGCATGCATGTATCTTCTGCACCTCTAATCCTAGAGGGCAGACAACCTTCTTTGCTTCAGATGTACTAGAGGGCAATACGTTCTTCCCGAAGCATCTTCTTTATTATTTTCAGCAACTTTTCAAATCCCTTGTCAAGTACCATTCTGCCTTCCATTGCAGCAATTCCAGTGTAGTACCTAGCTTTTTCTGGCCATCTTCGCAATTTGGGTACAGTAGTTTGTTGTGATCCTCTAACATTTTCTCCAACTTCAACCTCTCCTTTTCACTTCCGCAGTTTATCTTCGCATCAAGAATGGCCCGACCCAAATCGTCATCGGGCTCATCAAAAATGGGCTCATCAAAAATGGGCTCTTCTTCAGATTCGTCTCCCCCCATTCTACTATCACCGTCTTCTGTGAACATAGGATAGTTGTCATTATCCTCTTCTTCTTCATTGTCTTCCATTATAACCCCTCTTTCTCCGTGCTTGGTCCAACAATTATAGCCGGGCATGAAACCGTTCTCAAGCAGGTGGACGTGAAGGGTTTTTGAAGTAGAGTAATCCTTCGTATTCTTACAGGAACTATATGGACAACAAATGAAACCATTTGACCTTTGTTGCCTCAGCCACGTTGAGAAAATAATGCATGCCAAGAATGAACTCGGGATGGCATCGGTCACCGTACATCCATTGTCGATTCATCTGCATTATATAAGTATATAAAAATCATTAATTACACAACATCATGAATATATGAGTGACCAAATTAATTAATATTCAAGTTTATCATCACATAAAACTAAGTGTTTTATAAAAAAGAGACTCACCGAGGTTGTGCGGCTAGGGGCGGACGGCGGCGGCGATGAGGACGGGGACGATACTAAAACCAAAAAATCATACTTCAATTTGAGCTCAAATTGCATATAAAAAGAATGAAATCCCTAACTTAGGCATTTCATCGAACACCTTGCTAGCACTAGAAAAATGATACGAGTTAGACTAGAAATGAAATAAGCTAAATTAGGATGATATTGCTAACCCTTGGATAGACGGCTGATGCCGTCAATCTTGACAAAATGGTGGAGAAAAATGGAGATTTATTGGAGTGTGAGAGGAGGGAAATATTTGGAAATATGAGAGGAGAAGCAAAAATGAAGCTGGCTCGGGTGGCTCGCGTTAAGAAATAGAGCTGGAGACCTTTTAGTACCGGTTCTTTATATGAACCTATACTAAAGGTGCAACGCTGGACCCACCTCTGCCTCAAATTTGGCGCGAAACCCTTTAGTACCAGTTCGTGTTACGAACCGGTACTATACAACCTAAATGAACCGGTACTAAGGTTTGCCGGTGACCTGCGCAGTTAAACCGGTACTAATGCATCCTTTAGTACCGGTTCTTACGAAACCGGTACTAAAGGTCAAATCCTTTGGCTAGTTTTCTACTAGTGAATATTTGTATTGTACAATTACATATCGACGAAACATCACCGATTCGTCATAAGGTAAAGTTTCGGCACAATAATCTATGTTTTATCGTGAAAGGAGTAGTTGGTAAGGGTGTGTGGTTCCATCGACTTGTCTCCAATGAATAATCGTCTCCTTCCTATAGACACATCTAATATCAAAGTAGTTACTCTATCGCCCTGTCGATATGTAATTGACTAATTGTACAATGGAGTATCTACGATGGGGCATGACGGCAAGGTTCATTTCAGCCTCCTTTCCCCTATGATTATAGCTCGAAAGCAAAGATTCTGGTTTTAAGCGTGCTAGACGCACAAATTACGGACCAGCTGCCCCGAGATCCTCACTTTTCATCTATCTATAGCTAATTAACGGCCGTATGCAGACATGCGGTAGTAGGGTGGTGAGGTTCTATTCGTGCAGGGTAGCAATAGTGAATGTGTCAAAAAGACTACATTTAAAGGTGTCTATGGGACTTTGTAATGTGATACGATGAAGAGTAGAACCAGGAATGAAACGACTGATATGATGTAGGGAAGAAGAACACGCACGCACGCACCCTTTGTCCCAAATCTAGACTTTAGGACTTCGTAGGACGGCACGAATGATTAGACGGGAATCAGTGCATAAATCGTAGGAAGGACGGCACGAATGATTAGACGGGAATCAGTGCATAAAAATTCGTTCAGGCAACGACGTATAGTGGTGGTACGTACTACGTAGCGAGAGCGACACTACAGGCCGCGCACGCTACGCCGAGGGCAAAAAGCCGTCGGCATAGGCTAAAATGCCCTCGGCGTATGCTATGCCGACGGCTGCCCTCGGCGTAGCCTCCTCGGCAAAGGGTTCCCTCGGCGGAGCACGGTGTATATTGCCCTCGGCGTAGCGGCCATCGGCATAGCTTGTCGACAGGTTGCAAAAATATATTTTAAAAAAAAATTTAAATTTTTTATTTTATTTTTTTTCTAAATTTTCGATTCTTTGAATTGTTTGACTCGTTAATCTCTCACTTTGAACATTTTTAACACTAATTACACTCATTATTTAATTAAATTGCAGTCTTGGTCGAACTTTCCGGAAGGTCACCCATCCTAATACTACTCCAGCTCCAGCACGCTTAACTTTCTCGTTCCTTCAGAATCTGTTTCCGCAAAGTAATTCATACATTATGGTCAATACTATGATATCAATCCTATTAACCCTTATATCACATGTCACATGTTTGTATTTTTTGAAATTACAAACAATTATTTAAATAAACATTAATGAATAAGTAAAAATATTATTGAATTCAAATAAAAATATAATAATTTTACTTTTTTGTATTTTTCTATTTAATATGGAATAATTAATATCTTTAAATCTATAAATCGGAATTTAACAAATAATATGTCTAAATTGATCAGAAAAATGAGAGGAATCCAAATATAATATCCATATCAAGTAATCACAAACCCTCCGTTTTTGAATTATCTATTTGGTGGTTGCTTTAGAAAATTCCCTTTTTGCGCTCGGATAATGAAAAATGGCTTTTTGGTGCGATGAAAAGGAAAACTTGCATTGAATCTTTTATAAAATAGCATATTGTGAACCTAAAAATGATTTTTGTAAAAAAACATGAGCATCGTATCATGTACATGTAGTTCATATCTGACCCACTTCCTGCCGATTCGGCAGTAATTTGTCTTTTTCACCAAAGGTGGATGGAAAGATTTTGGAACCCCCTGTTGGGACATTGTCCATATAAGGTGGTATAGTATTTTAGTAAAATGTGGTGGTAGTATTTTGAATTAGCCATTTGGTGGTTGCTTCACAAAATCGTCCGTTTTTTATGCTCGGAAAATAGGAAATGGCTTTTTGGTATGACGAAAAGGAAAACTTCCTCCTGCAACATTGTTCGCCATCCCATGATGCATATGTATGCATAATATGGGCACATTATCACAAACTATGCCTTGATTCTAGCCATAACATTGGTCATTTGATCCGAAAGCCAAGAAACCTCAAATGAGATAGGTCATTTTGTGAAGGTTTTTTTGACACATAATCAATATATCAAGTTTAATATTTTTAATTATAACCATGTCACATAATATGATACCACGCGAAGGTTTCGTATTGTTTCGATCGTTTTTGAATTTTTTATGCCCGTTTTAAACTATCGTCAAACATTGTCGAACGGCGGGCATGAAGATTCTTAGCTCGGGGCCGAGCCTCGCTAAACTTGCATTGGATCTTTGATAAAATAGCATATTGTGAACCTAAAAATGATTTTTGTAAAAAAACATGAGCATCGGATCATGTACCTGTAGTTCATATCTGACCCACTTCCTACCGATTCGGTAGGAATTTGTCTTTTTCACCAGAGGTGGACGGAAAGGTTTCGGATTCCCCTGTTGGGACATTGTCTATATAAATTGGTATAGTATTTTTGTAAAATGTGGTGGTACTATTTTGAATTAGCCATTTGGTGGTTGCTTCACAAAATCGTCCGTTTTTTGTGCTCGGAAAATAGGAAATGGCTTTTTGGTGCGACGAAAAGGAAAACTTCCTCCTGCGACATTGTTCGCCATCCCATGATTCATGTGTATGAACAATATGGGCACATTATCACGAACTATGCCTTGATTCTAGCCATAACATTGGTCATTTGACCCAAAAGCCAAGAAACCTCGAATGAGATAGGTCATTTTGTGAAGGTTTTTTTTGAGACATAATCAATATATCAAGTTTAATATTTTTACTTATAACTATGTCACATAATATGACACCACGCGAAGGTTTCGCATTGTTTCGATCGTTTTTGAATTTTTTATACCCGTTTTAAACTATCATCAAACTTTGTCGAACGGCGGGGATGAAGATTCTTAGCTCGGGGCCGAGCCTCGCTAAACTTGCATTGGATATTTGATAAAATAGCATATTGTGAACCTAAAAATGATTTTTGTAAGAAAACATGAGCATCGGATCATGTACCTATAGTTCATATCTGACCCACTTCCTATCGATTCGGCATATGAATTTGTCTTTTTCACCAGAGGTGGACGGAAAGGTCTCGGATTCCCCTGTTGGGATATTGTCTATATAAGGTGGTATAGTATTTTTGTAAAATGTGGTGGTACCATTTTCAATTAGCCATTTGGTGGTTGCTTCACAAAATCGTCCGTTTTTTGTGCTCGGAAAATGGGAAATGGCTTTTTGGTGCGATGAAAAGGAAAACTTCCTCCTGCAACATTGTTCGCCATCCCATGATGCATGTGTATGCACAATATGGGCACATTATCACAAATTATGCCTTGATTCTAGCCATAACATTGGTCATTTGACCCGAAAACCAAGAAACCTCGAATGAGATAGGTCATTTTGTGAAGGTTTCTTTGAGACATAATCAATATACCAAGTTTGATATTTTTCCTTCTAACTATGTCACATAATATAACACCACGCGAAGATTTCGCATTGTTTCGATCATTTTTGAATTTTTTATGCCTGTTTTAAACTATATATAATGTTTTATGTTTTACTTAATTTTTATTTACAAATGTGTAATATTTGAGTGTAGATAGATAGGTCTTATTTTTCTGCAAATTTTGATATATTATTTGTATTTTTCCGAATTAGAATGATTTAGTTATGATTTTTCAATGTTTAATAAAATAAAATAAAAAATAGCTACTCCGAGGGCAGCCGTCGGCGTATGCTACGCCGAGAGCAGCCGTCGGCGCATCATATGATATGCCGAGGGCAATTCTACGCCGACGGCTGCTTGGCGGAGCGGGCCTAGACGATGGCTACACCGACGGCCCCGATGTTTGGCCGTCGGCGTAGCGACCGGCCGTCGGCGTAGCTTCCCATTCCTGTAGTGCGACTGGACTCCTAATCCATAGTATAATGGTGTAACTAATCGCTGCCACTTCTAAGAGCATCCCCACTCGTTGGGCAATCTCAGACCGAAATCCGGACCAAGTTTGGGCTAGACGAAACTCGTTTTTGGCCTGAAAACGCCGGGTTTCTCACTCGTGTTTTCAGGCCGAGTTTCCACGTGAATATAGGCGGATTTCATTAATTAGGACAAGAACGCACATATTACATCGAATTTAACTAGAAAAAGGCCGTTGGCATGGTCGACATCGGACACCACTTCTACATGCAAGAGACGGGGGTGGTTGGGATGTGCTCCATCGGCGGCGAAACTCGTTCCTCAAGCGAAAGGGTTGTTGGTCTGCGCTAGATTCTGTCATTCCGAGTAAACTCGAATCATGACCGGCTAAGCCGTGGTCGAACCGTGCTGGACTGGAAAATCTCCTGTTCCGGCCGATTCTTTCGACCGTCGATCTGTTGATGTGTCCTTAATTTTTGTTTGTACGTCGGAGCGCACCGAGCTACGCACACGAACTTCCGGTCGGTCACGGAAAGTGTTTTTTTCCCGAGACAACGGTTCCTTTTCAATTAAAAAAATTGAAAAATCATATTTATAATTTTTAAAAAGATGAAGATAATTTTAGACATAGACAATGCAGTATCTCACAAGAGGACAAAATCGTAACATGATTTTTTTATATTGCGAGCTACATAAAGATAACAAAATCTGATAAACTTTGGGGATTTGAAAAATACATGCACATATCCATGTAGTATTTTGTGTAGCCTAAATACAAAGTATTTAAATTTAAATTTTACACTTTTGGGGAAAAATCAATGGCTCCATCCAAATATTTTTTAGTTTTTTTAAACCCACAAATATAATTTTCGATTTCTTACAAAAAGCAGGAGCACTCGTGCTCGGGCACCAATAATCTCCACTCGGTCGGTCATACCAATGCAATGGAAATGAATCGATCACTCGATTTAATTTGGACACTGGAATTCTAGAACGAGATTAAAAAAAGATTCTGACTAAGAATGGATAAATCTCATGTCAATGATACGATCAATTTTCGCTGTGATTGAAAGCAAAGTTCCCAACCCTCGTAGCTTCCCTGGGGATTTCAGATGCTATCTTTTAACTTGTTGCTGATTCTGTTACTCCCTCCATTCCATAATATGTGATCTTTATTTAGTATATAGTTATACTAAATCCACGACATACCTTGCTTTTGCAAAGTCAGTCCATCATGTTGTCGGATGGCTTAGAGTCACAGGACTTGGACAACTGATCTTATATTTCTTACAAGACTGGTCAAGTTTGCCAACTCCATGATCACCATAAGCAGGCCAGAAGAAGGATTCGACCTTCATGGATTCCCTAAAGGCCATAGAACAGTCCACATTGAACCGACAATTGAATGGTTTCCCGGTAGAAGGGAAGACCACAAATGTGGGATCATAAATACCGATGCTTCCCAGTCTTAACACGTATATAAGCTAGAGGTCCTAGAATGTGTATGCTTCTAACACCATTGCAAAAGAGTCTCAACTAAGTGCAAACACTTGTGTAGCTTGTTGTATGGTGTATGCTAATATGAACAAAGCAAAGCCTACGCTATATGATGCCTTCTTTGTGAGTTATGATCATGTTGGGCATCTCTTCTCATGCTTAAATACATACATTAGCATGACAGTTGACACCATGTGGTGCAACGACCGTGGAATTGATGCTATTGTAGAAGTTCAATACCGTCGTAAGGAGCACACGGGAGTTCATGTGCTTTTGTGAGCATTCCCATCTTCAATGAAGTAGCTTTGTGGTAGACGTTATGGTTGTATCAATGCCTTATTTTGAGAAATATTTTGTATTCAATGTCTAAGGTCACGTTGTCATTAACGAGTTGAAATTGAACCAAACAACAACAATGTTTGTAATATACAATCACGTGTGGGGCCAAACATCATTGACTCATCATTGTGTAAAATTCCTGCACAATCATCTCTCTTAGAGTGAAAGTGGTAGTAACTGTATTCAGTAAGAGTATGTCGTTCCATCAACAGGTCTCGGATGGACCATCATCTCTTTCCGTTGGTGATATGGCAATGACAACGAGCCAATTTGGAAGCTGCCACGTTTTTCTGGGATAGTAACGGTTCTGCAGCCATTGAGAGGTTATAAATTCCTCACAAACATAGGCCTATTATACTCATACACAAACTAATACTATAGTAAATGGAAAAATTTCAAAACAAACCTTAAACTTGTATAGGTTAGCTAAAGCGGACCATTAACTTTAAATCCGAAAATTGGCACTCTAAACTATCAAATCCCGGTCTATTTTTAACCCTAGTTCCTTTTCACAAAAGCATGGAAATAATAAAATCTGGACGTGCCAATTTCCCGTATTCAAAGGTTAGTGTTTGATTTGGCTAACATCTATGAGTTTAAGGTTTGTTTCAGACCCTTTTCCCTAGTAATTCCATGTGCTTCCCACAGAGCTTGAAGTTGTATGTGTCGATCATCTTTACCTATAAAAGTACCAGTTTACATGGGTAGGGATACAGAAGTGTGACAATTGGGACAAGTGGGATACCATTTTTAGACTACTAGACTAACTTTAATTTAGGTGGAATAAATGAGATATGTCAAATCTAGCTTATCCCACTTGTTGCACATAGTTTTGAGTTAGTCTAGTAGTCTAAAAATGGTATCCCATTTGTCCCAATTGTCCCACTTCTGCATCCCTATACGGCCTTGTTTATTTCTCCGGTATTTTTATCCATAAAAGACGCGGGGATATACGGGGATTTGGTGGTCGCCCAATACTCTCAAATCCCCTCAAACCTCTTCCCCAAAAATACTCTACCATGATGGAGAGTTTTTAATCTAGTAAAAAATACACTAGTGTGGAGGGGATTTGTGGGTATATTCCGGGATTATCCTCTTAAAACCCGGCCTAGTAAACGACCTATCGGAAAATTCCGGGATACAAAATAATCCCTTCTCATCCCCTGAAATACCCTAGAAGAGGCCTACATGGGAGGCTATCATGTGGAGGATGTCAACAGAATCACGCCCTCTAGATGGCAACAACATTGGGGGCTGACCTCCAATTGATGCACCAAATCATGCGCTGTCCCTTGGCTTCTGTTCCTGAATGTAGCTTCACGGCCATTTCAGATTCGAATCGCTACCGCTAATTCTATTTGGTCGATATGGTAGGTGCATAATCATAGCTAGTCGATCCAGGGCACAATCATAGCATCCCCACCGACCTGGTGGGAATAAACTGCCACCGGTGCACAATTATTTCTGATCTATAAGAAAAAACTATCATTTCAGGTACATCCCCTTATTTAATCACAACTGAGCTAGGCGATACCCAGTACCCTTCTAAAAACACAAGGCTTTTACGGTTCAGAAAATAAGTCTGTGAGTCGCCCAAGTATCCTATCGACTAGTGTACTTGTAAAACTACGAACACACAACTTAAGACACTGATATATAGTGAAATCGAGTCCACAGCCCCATCATCTACCAAGACGCGCTTTTCACTGTTACCAGTACATCTTGCAATTGCAATACGAGCTTCTCCTCCTACTAATGCAGCAGAATCAAGCTTGTCTTACTGCGCCAACCACCGAAGAACGAACGTGGAGATTTCCTAAAAACTCAGACGATTAACTATAGGGAAATGATATGCCTCCCTCGGGGATAGGGGATAGCATCCCCCGAATCCAACCGACGCGCATGGTGGATGGGGCCCATCAGTGCACGTATCGTTGACCATAACTTACATCTCTCCTCCAGATTCTTCCTCTTCCTCCAGGAGATGCTGCGCTGCCCAAGCTCGCCACCGTCCGCTAGCTTCCGGGCGCCCGCCGCCATGGACCTCCCCTTCCGCCGTGCGTCTCCCTCTCGGCCCCGTGTCTCCCCGCTCCCTCCTCCGCCCCCGTGCCATCCTCCGCCCACTTCCCTCATCATCCATGGTGCTCACATGGGACCGGCGCCGCCGCGCGAATCTCTCACCGCTGCGACCCTCTGCCGCCATGCGCCTCGGTCGTCGTGCGAGCCTCTGCTGCACATCCTCCATGTCGCCTCCTCCGCGCGCTCCTCCTGTCAGCTCGCACGATGTTCTGGCCAGAAACACACAGCCATAGCCCCTGGTGATGGCAATGCTACGAACAGTCTTCGGCGTTGCTACCACAGTTTAGAGCGTGTGCTAATTTAGTTAGTCGGTGTTGCTACTTTTATGTCAGTCTTTGCTAAGAACGTTTTGCTATCTTAGCACATATTTTTTGCTATGTATTCATATTTTTTTTTTGCTATTTTCGTGTAATTTTTTTGCTACAATTAATTTATACAGTTTTGCTACGAGGTCTCCGGCAAGAGTCTCCAGTGATGTCTCCGGCGATGTGTGTTTTGCTACATTAGAAAAAATATTTTGTTACACCTTTTTTATGGTTTTGATACAATAACGTAAATTTTTTGCTACGAGGTCTTCGACGAGGTCTACCGGCGAAAGTCTCCGGCGAGGTCAGATTTGCTACATTAGTATAACTTTTTTACTACACGGTCTCCGGCGAGGTCTCCCGCGAAATCTCCGGCGAGGTTCAGTCTGTTTTTCTATTTTTTTGGGCTGAACCGTTTTTTGCTACATTGTAGCAAAAACGGGACTAGTTATAGCAAAAACGGGACTTTCTGTAGCAAAAGCGGATTTGACTCGGACCTGTTCTGAAAAAGTCGAGGTATTTCGAATTGTTTTTTATCCAAAAAAAAAGACACGTGGTTGGCTGAGGACTCGGGGGATAAAAAGCACAAATCCCCCGAGGAACGCGTAGGGCTGGCCGGAAAGCTTAAAACACGGTATCTTTTGGCAACAGCGCCTTTGCTAGCTAGGGGGCAGCGAGCGTGGAGTCGCCACGACGCATGGGTATGGCCAGGTTCGTTTCGGCTAGGGTTCAGATGCGGGCCCACTTAGACCCGCAAAACATGACAGTTAGTATAAATTATACTACTATGTACACAGATTGAAACAGACCTACAAATTATATCAGCTGACATGAGCTAAGACTAAATCGGTGTCCGCTTACCCGCCCCGCTTGTAACCCTAGTTTCGGCCCCCTTTACCCCACGATTGTTGCTCGAAAGCAAAGTTTCTGAATGATTAAACCAAGGGAGAAAGAGCATCAAGCCTGCAGAAGACACGGATTATGGACCAGCTGCAGAAAGATCCCCACTTTTCATTTCCAAGTTAGCGGCGGAATGCAGTAGCGTTGCGAGGTTCTGTACGTGGAGGTTCAAACCATACTGATCCAAAGACGAGCGTTTTAACCTCGAAGGTTTTTTATGGAACTCTATAGCATCAGGGGATGCTAGCGCTAGCAAAAAAAAATTTGTTGTAGATTAGTTAATCCTGAAAATGGTTCGAGAATTAAACCAAACCTTCACCAAACCCACGTGAGCAAAATTAGCCCCGAACCAGAACCAAAACCAAACCCATTTCATATGTATGTCAGCAACCAAAACCAGACCTCATTTATTTTCCATCCAAACCGAACTTAATTGAGGTCTTCACCCGTGGGTTGGAACCATTATCAAAAATGGTTTTAGAACTATACGATCAAATGGGTTGACTAGCTAACGTTGTAGCTCACTACAGTTGCCACCACTGTATGCAAAACTATGCACACCATGGGCAGGGCAGGGAACTAGCCGCAGTGCATGTCGTCGGCCCGGCGAACAGCGCGCTCTCGTTGTAGCTTAGTGTGGATGCCGGCGAGTTGAGTGCGGGCGGCGGAAAGAGCCCTCAGCTTGGCCTCGCGCGCCGTGCTTGCCTCGGCCTCGACTGGCGGCCGTCGTGTGACTGAGGTGCGTCGCGACCAAGGGCTCACGCCGGAACTGGCGGCCGCGTCAGCATCAGCACGGGTAATGTGAGCGGCAGCGGCACGGCGTCCGGCCCCTCTCGTCGACGGAACAGCGACCGGCGGCGACGAGGAAACGGAGCAGCCCTTGGACGTCATCGGCGGCGCGGCGAGCTCTTACACGTACACGTTCTTGCAGTGGCACTAATAATTTGTTAAGTTACAACCCAATCCTTCATGCATTCTCCAAGCAGAAGAAGATTGATGGAGCCATGGCGTTTTGTGGGAGCCCGTGCCAGTGTAGTACGGCTACGCGCGTGGCCGGCCGGCGACGGCGAGCGCTCGATCAGAGGCATGATGGGGCGTTCAGGTTGCTGGCTGAGGAAGATAATAAACGACGTGCTCAGCGCAGTTTTCGATCAATCGGAACGAGGGTAGTTAACTTCCGTAATCAGCGCACGTTCTTTTTTTTTTCCGTTCAGCGTCCCGGTCACCACCGATATATTCAATTTTTTTACTAGTCAGTCACAGAGCCAGAGGAATAGTCTAGGAACCAATCTCACGAACCAGTTGGTAACCACAGTTTAAACCTATTTAAAACTAAACCCGTTGGAACCATACCCAACTACACCTGAACTATATCTCTACTACTTATAAAGGCACCAACTAGAACTTTGCTACAGGCACCCCACCTACCATACTTGAACATTGTACAGCCACACGATCAAGAATCTGATCTTAATCTAACAGATTATATTAGGCTAAAACTTCTCTTTGGTGCACTTAGCAAATAGGTTTGACGGACTGTACTCTGCTTAGCCCGCACACCCGCCCCGCGTGCGCGCAGTCTTCTCCCATCTTGAACCCGGCCCCCTCACTCCGGAACCATCTCATATCAGGATCCAATCAAAACGCAAATCCTCATTCCTACATCACAGCATGGCAAATCCCCTCCCCGACCTTTAGCATGAACGACTCCCCGCCGCCTGGTGCGCTCCCATGGCCTGGCGCTGTCAACTCCCCGGCTAGAGGTGCTTCCTGATCTAACATGTGATCCACAGTCTTCCCCCCACGCGATCCGTTGTGGGGCGCCACCGGTTGCTCTTCCTGAGCCCTGCCCATGGTTGCTGGTCGTCAAACAGCCCACCTTGTTTGCTTGCTGTTGCAGGGGTGCTACTTCCCTTCCTCTCGGTTCCCCACCGCCGCCAATGAGGAACGACAGGATTCAGCGTCGCAAGCCAGTCAAAAGTCCCCAGCGTCACCTGCATCAAGGTACTCACTATGTCTGCTTTGTCGCAATTCCGAATGCCTCGATCGTGGCCCAACGACCACATGGTACCAATTGGTACAATCCAATAACTCCTACACTTGATGCTAGCACATAGAATGTTCTCCCATTTATATTTGAAATAATCAGATTGTTCAAAAGGAGATACGGCTGTATGTGCATATACTTTGTTTTTGTTAACATGTGTACATCATGCATCTGCTAATGATTTCCATATTCCAGCTTAGTCGGTTGATATTATTTTTAACTACTGAGAAAAGAATCGTATTGTACCTGTAAGCGTATTATTGGTGTCTCTAGCTTCAGTGCATTGTCTGACAGCTTTGGACACCATCGCTCTCCAGTTTTTATCAACCAATGGATAACATATTTGCGAGGATGAAACTAGCACAGAAGCATACATGCCCTTGTAATTGTTGTGTTTAAAACTCTCACTATGCAAGATATGAATTATCCCAGAAGTCCTTGTAATCTGAATTCACATGTTTGTGTAGGGAACATTTTTCTGTTGTGTATAAGAAAATGATTGTAAGTACTTCTTTAATTGCTTCCATGGATGTCAATATTTTTCTTACTATCAAGCGCCTGTGTTGTCATCCTGGTAAGTTGTGTTCTTAGGTGGTACAATCTGTCGGGAAGAATTGTGATTTCAGTGCATGTTGGGTATAAGTGTTTTACCAGACACTTATTTACTGACCTTAGTGTTTCCTCATGATTTAACATTTGCATATTTCCATCGTCGTCATTGCACATGAATAATATTCACCCACTCCTGTCCATGTTTGGACCAGCGGAGCATTTTCTTTTAAAGACCTAACGAGCACAGCTACAGAGGTATATTCAAATCCCACGAGTGGTAATCTTAGGAAACAAAAATAGCGGTGGTATGCCCCCCCCCCCCTTTAATGAGAAGAAAGCCAAGTACCTCGAGAAGCAATTTATATCCTTCCAACAAAAGAAGGCTATGGCTCTGATTAGTAATAGTTCTTAGAACTAACATCATCTGTTTCTAATTGTGTAGGCCACTGATGTTGGAAAATGGTAGAGGAGCTATATTTGGTAAGTACTTCCATTAGCTTCTATTTTACCTTATTTCACCACTGCAATATGTTACTGTTATTTTGTCCAACAAGACTCTGGGGTCTCATGGTCGGCTAGAACCTTGAAATATATATACGCTTCATTATAAGAAGAAAAAATATCAATCATGGAAAGGAAGCATAATGATTTGGGTTAATGGAAAGGTTAGTGTTTTTTGAATTCTTCTACAATTACTGTTTTGAGTGAGACTGTTATCTCATATTTTTCCTGTCCCCGCTGGCCCACTCCTCGTGGCTTGCTCCACCCGCCTACTCACTTCCTCAGGATAGCTCCGCCCGCCACTGCCTGCATCAACAAGTTTAGCTCCTTGCCTGAAGTTTTTTCTACGTATTTTGCTGTTCTGATTTTTACTGCAGCATGCGGCAACACTACATATGAACTCTGAACCCTTGCATGAAGAAATCCTTTTTGTTTCGAACTAATTGTGCAGCTTTTATTTATCAAAAGTGGAAGGTACATGGTATTCTAAAACTCAAAAGATGGGCAGGTGGGCAAGCTCATCAACATCGTCAAGGTCATGCTGAAGACGCAGTTCATCCAAGGACACCCTGTTTGTTTCTTATTATGTGGAACGTCATAATATATAACACCTTGTATGAATTTAACAAGTATATGCTCTTATTCGTAGGCCAGTTGAATGGAAGAAAGAACTACGAGGCAATGTGCAATTGGTCACTTTGTTTTGTCATCACGTGTCAATAGTGCTCCAAACCTAAGAATATTGACTCTACAAGTTAAATTGCTTTAAACCTTTTTTTTTGCGAAATTGCTTTAAACTAACATGTTTAGTTCTTGTGGCTGTTGAGCTGAGTCGTCTATGAGCTATGAACCCCTGGGACGTAGCAACTTTGCGACGATTGTGGTAATAGTTCATATGAAGAGATAATAATAATTTCAGCCTCGCCACCAAATTTTGGCGGTGGCGACCGGTGCCAATGTTGCCGTTGGCGTCATTTGCGTGGATTGGAGGACATTTTATATCTAATTTTGGCTACGTGCATCACCAAGCAAGAGTCTTAAGTATTCTTTAAATGGAAGGGAGAGAGGAGTGTGTCAATTTGGCTCACAGGCTCACTGGAGCTCTTTATTTTGAACATTTAAAAATTTATTTTCAAAGTGCCAATTTTTTTTAGAAAATGTTTATAGATATAGATCATGATGTATAATTCAAGTGTGCAAATTTTTAATCTGAAATATGTTATATTCTACGCTACATAAAAAGATAGAATTTCAGATCTAGATATGTGAATAGCACACCTAAAATCTTGTCAGATTTTGTCTTTTTTGTATAGCTCATAATACAACGTTTTTTGGATTGAAAAATTGCAAGCTTAAAGTATATATCATAATCTACATGTATATGTTTTTTTCACATTATTTTTAAACATTAAAATATCATTTTTGAATTTTATGGAAGTCCTCCGGTGAGCTCAAGCTCCAAACACACACATAGCAAATATATATAGGCGTGCATGGCACGTGCACACTTACTAGTTTACACAAAACAAAATTGAACCGGACCGTTCTCTGCCTCAGCCCATTAGCACCCAAACTAAATAAGCCCACATGCGAAAACCGAACCAACACACCCGGGTTAAAGGAAAACCATCCCCAGATTTAAGAGTAGTGCTAGCAAACCTCGGCATGTGCAGCCTGGCCCGACCCAAAAAAAAAGCCTGTGGGACGGGCCTAAGACCGGAACTGTGGCCCAACAACAGCTTGGGCCGGTCCGTGAGGTGACATCAATGCAAGCTGAGCTGTGCTCAGGTTCTGTGCGGTGGAATCCACCCAGGTTCAAATACTTCCTCCAATCCTAAATAAGTGTCACGGTTTTGAACTAACTCTAGTTCAAAATGACGACACTTATTTAAGATCGGAGGGAGTACTAGATTTGTCATGGGTGTTTGTATTATCTGAATTTATTCCACGATTTAATGGGTGATGTTCTGTCAGTGGTACACATGACCGTCAACAAAAAGGCGCCGTGGTGATTTGGTCAACCTTAAGATATGCCGACTCGGTCTCTCAAAGATGCTTATAATGGTAGGGTTTGCATGCATGTATTCATATGGGTGAGTATGTATATACATACGTGTATGTATATGTATTTGATAGACAGAATCAACTAGCTATAAGAGATAAAATAGTACTATAGTTTTGCACGAGTGGAAAAATATTACTATCATTTTACGTCTCCATCGGCGCCCGACAACCACACCAAAAGTAGGTTTGGAAAGGCCTTCCCAAACTGCCGGTGGTTTGGTGTGGCCGCCGCCACATCATCGTTCCCCAACGATCGCACCTACGATCATGATGCAAACAAAAATCAAAACATAAGGAAACTTCATTCAAATTTAGAGTAATTTTATGTGGTTTGGATGAAATTTGAACAAATACAAACTAAACAACTTAATTAAAATGGTACTAGTGACGGCGATGGGGATAGAGTTTGTGCCACCGCGTCCTACTCATCGTTGTCGGAAGCCAGATTGATCTAGTCCGGGTGCAGCCAAGGGTTGGGCCAGGGCGTCTGTTGCACCGACGATGGTGGTGGAGGAGGGTTGCCCTAGGCGCGGCTCAGAACATCGAGACAGTGGGCGGTAGCCACGCTCGGCTAGGACGGTGTTTGATGTAGAGGCCGTCCTAGTAAGCGTGGCGACTGTCGCGGTTTCAGGGCCCGCCGTAGGGGACGACGTGGACCTCCACCACGTCCTCGTCCTCGTCCTCCTGGTGGAGGACATCCTAACATTGTCCCAGGCTGGGTCGGCATGCGAGGCCGGCGGGAGCAGCAGCCGCCCGTGGTACACGATGACCTCTTCCAGGTCTTCATCGTGCGAGAGTGGCAGGATGGGGCAACATTCATTGGAGAGCTTCCAACTGCAGGGAGGCCGCCATTCCGGCGACACCAGTAGGTTGTTCTCGTACTGCAATGTCACCTCATCGAGGGTAGGGTGAGGTTGGTTGACCTCGCGGTGTGCTTAACTTCCTCCTGCTGCTGCCGGTGGGAGTCATGGATGTTGCCCTTTTAATAGGAGTGTGGGTAGGATGAACGGCCAGGAGACGAGCCTTCTATTGGGTTAGCGTCTGAACCAAGTCTTGCATGCAGCCGGGCAGTATGGAACCGACGCATTGGCGTTAATCGCGTTGCCGAGCACGTCCATTAATTGGCTAACAAGGAGGCTAGGCGTGACATGACACGACCAATCTGACATGGCGTGCTACCGACAGCCCAGCCCCTACCCCTACCCGCGGGATGGCAAGGGAGTGCCAGACAGTTTCCTGGTGGTCCAAGTTGCCAGCACGGGTTGTGGATGCTGGTGCAGACCGGTTTTTGGCCGCACCCCCAAATCCCGTTTAAGGGACGGGTTAGGGCGCGGGTGGAGATGCTCTCACAAGGATGAAACCGGAATTTTTCTGGTCGATGCCAACATAACGGCAGGTGATATTTTCCGTCCTGAATTTTTCTGGTCGATGCCAACATAACGGAAGTTTTCACAAGCTTCCATATTCTGAATCCTACAATGTCCTTAACTTTGGTTTGTATATCTGACACGTTGGACTGAGCTACAAGCTCAAACGTTTAATCTTCTTCCTGTCGGTCAGGAGCTGGGTATGGAAATGAGCCGACGACTCCGTTCAATTTGGACACTGGAAATTTGGAACGAGACTAGAAAAAGATACTGCATGCAGTAAAAAAAAATATACTGCATCTCATCAAAAAGAAAATGAACGATACTGACCAGAAGGGATAGCTTCGCTTTGGATTTCAGGTTCTAGCTACGACTTGCTGCTGATTCTGTTACTATGACCTTGTGTTTGCAAATCATAGTACTATGACCTTGTGTTTGCAAATCATAGTACCCTCCGTTTCAGTTCTAGTCCTGGCGTAGTTCTATGTCAGCCAAATTGAGCAACTTAGTATGATGTATATATTACAAAAAATATATCACCGGAAACTTTAAACTTTGTATTTTTCAATGATATAATTTTTATATTATATAATTCAAATTATATAGGTCAAATTGATAACCTAGATATACGCGTAGGCCTTGTAAACCGAAACGGAAGGAGTAGTAAATACAGAAGCAACTTGTCGGATGGCTTAGAGTCACACGGCTCCAACGACTGATCTTATCCCTTTCCAGTTAACTCTTTAGATTCGTCTCCAAGTGTCGCCATAGGCCACAAATTTCTCAAAGGTCGAAGCATGAGGCCTTTGTGTTGCAAGTCTGATCAACTTTGCCTAATCCATGATCACCATTAGCATGCCAGAAGAAGAATCCGACCTTCATGGATGCCCTAAAGGCTAGAGAAGACTTCATATTCAATCTACAATAGCGGGCTATGCAAGAAGAATGGGTTCCAATCAAAGAGAAATCACAAATCCTGGTGCTTCCAAAACCTAACGTGTATATCAACTAGAAATACTATAATATATATGGTTCTAGCAACATGGCAAAAGAGTCTCAACTAAGTGCCAAAATTTGTGTACTTTGTTGTATGGTGTATGATAATATGAATCTAGCAATGTCTATGCTATATTGGCCGCGTGTGCACATGAGATTGTTTCTTTCCCAGTTATGATCATCTTCGATCTCTCTTCTCATGCTTAAATAGATACATGAGCATAACATTTGATAACATGCGCTACAACAATCGTGTAATTGATGGTTTCAAGAAGTTGATAAGGAGCACATGGGAGTTCATGTGCCGTTGTGAGTATCCCGGCCTTCAATAAAGTAGTTTCATCGTACATGTTATGATTTTCTGGACGCTATACACTTTGAATAATCTTTTGCATCGGATATCCAAAGTTGCATCATCATTAACATTTGAAAATGAGACTAGACGACAAATAGTATTTACATATACCAAACATCACCGGTTCTTCATTAGGAAAAGTCGTTGGCCAGTTATCTCTGTCTTGTCGTGAAAGGAGTAGTCACCATAGTCGTAAGAGTGTGCGGTTCTACCACGTGGTCTCCGATGAAACGAATGTCTCCTTCCGTTTAATTATGTCTACCTTTAATTAGGGGAAATCTACTCTCACTAGGTTTGCAAAACCTGGCAGAAAGTGTGAACGCATGCTGTCAGTATTATTTCGAAAATTCAAAATGCTTTTTAGATCAAACCGTTTGTCCAATTTAAGATCCGTTTTCATCGTTAGACTAGTCGCGACAAGATCCTCAAAACTAGATCACATGTTGATATGTTTCGATGAAATTTTTTTAGACCAAAAAATTATCCACCCCAAACACGTGAGTTATCCATTACTCCCTCCGTTCCTATGAATAGGGCGTATAATTTTTTTCAAACTTTCACCAGAGAATAAGGCGCAGGGTGATGTCTGGCTGTTCCCTTCCCAATCTACCCCTTTTCAGTCATTAACATCTACCTAAATTTGTGCCGCTGCCATTGGCTTCCTTGACGCATGCATGAGATTAGCTGGAAACCAATGGCTTCCCTAATCGCATAGAGAGACAATTTATTACGGCGCTGCTAATTGGCCATGTGGTGCATGCAGGGAGGAAGGGGCACTTAATATGCGCTGCATGCAGTAGAGAAAGTAGGAAATGGTTCAGCGGGAGAAAAAATTAAACAACAAGTCTCACACATTAATAGGGGCACGATTGGAAACAATTCCTGTCGCCAGAGTCTCTTAATCGCCGAGCCAAAAAATTTACGCCCTGTTCTTAGGAACGGAGGGAGTATATAATATAAGTTATCCACCAAGTAAAACATAAGTTATCCACCATATAAACTTATTGGATAGAGACGTTCTCGTATACGTGTTGAGAAAGTTTAATTGGCACATAGTAGACTACTCCCTCTGTTAGGGCTTGTTTGATTCATAGGATAGGAAAAATAAAGGAATAGGAAAACCATAGGATTGCAATGTCATGTCCACTTCAATCCTATAGGAACCCACATGCAACAAAGTTTGTTTGATCTATCAAAGGATTCTAAGAAAGAGCTTTGGGTGGATGTTAGATTTCCTATGCAATCTAGTGCAAAGGATTTCCTAGGAAAGTTTCATATAGGAATCAATCCTCTGAATCAAACAACCACCATAGGAAAATTTCCTATAGGATTTAATCCTACAAATTTCCTATACAAATCCTTTGAATCAAACATGCCCTTAGAGATTATAAGGCCTATGGACCATTTTGATAGGATTAAGAAAATCAATAACTCACCCTCTTGATTACTACATGCACCAATAGTTACACATGCATGAGAAAAGATAGAGAAAAAGGAAAACATGTATTGGAGGAGAGATACTAATAAATGAGAGAGGACTTACAATTTCTAACATTTTAAAAAAGCTCTTAGGCCTTATAATCCCTAACGGAGGGAGTAGTTGTTAGGGTATTGAAGCTTTATTCCCATCAATGTGTTAGCGTCACCGATGAAACCTTGGGACCCTAAAACTCTTGAGGCTTCGTCATCCGTACGCCACAGTAACAACGACGGACGACCAAGCCAAGCCGCTAGTATACTAGTTGCGCATCACGTTGTTTACTACGACTTAGTGTGGTGGTTGGTTAGGCATAAGACCCTATTTATTTATATTGTATGAAACAAAGCTTAAATTTAGTTATTATGTTTGATGTTGGACGCGGTAGCCTTTTGAGGTTAAGTAGTCCATACGTTATGAGAACGGCGACGAGCAACGAGACCGAGCCGTTAGAATAACTTTTTATATTCTATTCGTGGTTAACTTTTATAGTAATGGATAACTTTTATAGTAATGGACCGAGCACTATCCTACCCGGTTTCACCTCGACGGGGAGATTCCACCCTTATACGGGCCCGGAACCTTCGCCTCTAGGTTAGAGCGCATGCATGCGAGGGGGGACACATGCAAGCACCTATATATACCAACCTCTCACCACACCCACACACACACATATGCTAGGGGCACATGCAAGTTTTCATCTCATTCCGATGTTCTCGTGGTCTTCCTCCGGCGAAACCCTGATCTCTGTGCACACTCGGATCGTCTACCCCCCTAGACGTTCCTCCGAGGGGTAGCCAGTAGCTCTCTCTTGTTTTGTGTTTGTTTAGGTCATAGGGTGATGTCAAACCATGTTGGTTCACAAGTTGGGGCACTATCCTACCGGTTTCACCTCGACGGGAGATTCCACCCTTACGGGCGGAACCTTCGCCTCTAGGTTAGGCGCATGCATGCGAGGGGACACATGCAAGCACCTATATATACCAACCTCTAACCACCCACACACACATATGCTAGCGGCACATGCAAGTTTCGTCTCATTCCGATGTTCTCGTGGTCTTCCTCCGTGAAACCACGATCTCTGTGCACACTCGGATCGTCACCCCTAGGCGTTCCTTTGACAGGTAGCCAGCGTAGCTCTCTCTTGTTTTGTGTTTGTTTAGGTCATAGGGTGATGTCAAACCATGTTGGCTCACAAGTTGGGGCATTATCCTGCGGTTTCACCTCGACGGGAGATTCCACCCTCATACGGGCGGAACCTTCGCCTCTAGGTTAGGCGCATGCATGCGAGGGGACACATGCAAGCACCTATATATACCAACCTCTAACCACACCCACACACACATATATGCTAGGGGCACATGCAAGTTTTCATCTCATTCCGATGTTCTCGTGGTCTTCCTTGGTGAAACCACGATCTCGTGCACACTCGGATCGTACCCCCTAGAAGTTCCTCGACAGGGGTAGCCGGCGTAGCTCTCTCTTGTTTTGTGTTTGTTTAGGTCATAGGGTGATGTCAAACCATGTTGGCTCACAAGTTGGGGCATTATCCTACCGGTTTCACCTCGACGGGAGATTCCACCCTCATACGGGTCCGAACCTTCGCCTCTAGGTTAGGCGCATGCATGCGAGGGGGACACATGCAAGCACCTATATACCAACCTCTAACCACACCACACACACATATATGCTAGGGGCACATGCAAGTTTTCATCTCATTCCGATGTTCTCGTGGTCTTCCTCCGTGAAACCACGATCTCTGTGCACACTCGGATCGTACCCCCTAGGCGTTCCTCGGCGAGGTAGTAGCGTAGCTCTCTCTTTTTGTGTTTGTTTAGGTCATAGGGTGATGTCAAACCATGTTGGCTCACAAGTTGGGGCACTATCCTACCGGTTTCACCTCGACGGGAGATTCCACCCTCATCTGGGCTGGAACCTTCGCCTCTAGGTTAGAGCGCATGCATGCGAGGGTGACACATGCAAGCACCTATATATACCAACCTCTAACCACACCCACACACATATATGTTAGGGGCACATGCAAGTTTTCATCTCATTCCGATGTTCTCGTGGTCTTCCTCGTGAAACCACGATCTCTGTGCACACTCGGATCGTCTACCCCTAGGCGTTCCTCAGCGGGTAGCCAGTAGCTCTCTCTTGTTTTGTGTTTGTTTAGGTCATAGGGTGATGTCAAACCATGTTGGCTCACAAGTTGGGGCACTATCCTGCGGTTTCACCTCGACGGGAGATTCCACCCTATCTGGGCCGGAACCTTCGCCTCTAGGTTACAGGCGCATGCATGCGAGGGGGACACATGCAAGCACCTATATACCAACCTCTAACCACACCCACACACACATATGCTAGGGGCACATGCAAGTTTTCATCTCATTCCGATGTTCTCGTGGTCTTCCTCCGTGAAACCACGATCTCTGTGCACACTCGGATCGTCTACCCCCTAGGCGTTCCTCGGCAGGGTAGCCAGTAGCTCTCTCTTGTTTTGTCTTTGTTTAGGTCATATGGTGATGTCAAACCATGTTGGTGCACAAGTTGGGGCACTATCCTGCAGTTTCACCTCGACGGGAGATTCCACCCTTACTGGGCGGAACCTTCGCCTCTAGGTTAGAGCGCATGCATGCGAGGGGACACATGCAAGCACCTATATACCAACCTCTAACCACACCCACACACACATATGCTAGGGGCACATGCAAGTTTTCATCTCATTCCGATGTTCTCGTGGTCTTCCTCGTGAAACCACGATCTCTGCACACTCGGATCTTCTACCCCCTAGGCGTTCCTCTGGCGGTAGCCAGTAGATCTCTCTTGTTTATTGTTTGTTTAGGTCATAGGGTGATGTCAAACCATGTTGGCTCACAAGTTGGGGCACTATCCTACCGGTTTCACCTCGACGGGAGATTCCACCCTCATACGGGCCGGAACCTTCGCCTCTAGGTTAGGCGCATGCATGCGAGGGGACACATGCAAGCACCTATATACCAACCTCTAACCACACCCACACACACATATATGCTAGGGGCACATGCAAGTTTTCATCTCATTCGATGTCCTCGTGGTCTTCCTCGTGAAACCACGATCTCTGTGCACACTCGGATCGTCTACCCCTAGGCGTTCCTCGGCGAGGTAGCCGGCGTAGCTCTCTCTTGTTTTGTGTTTGTTTAGGTCATAGGGTGATGTCAAACCATGTTGGCTCACAAGTTGGGGCACTATCCTGCGGTTTCACCTCGACGGGAGATTCCACCCCTTATACAGCCCGAACCTTCGCCTCTAGGTTAGGCGCATGCATGCGAGGGGACACATGCAAGCACCTATATACCAACCTCTCACCACACCCACACACACACATATGCTAGGGGCACATGCAAGTTTTCATCTCATTCGATGTTCTCGTGGTCTTCCTCCCGTGAAACCACGATCTCTGTGCACACTCGGATCGTCTACCCCCTAGGCGTTCCTCCGGCGGGGTAGCCGGCGTAGCTCTCTCTTGTTTTGTGTTTGTTTAGGTCATAGGGTGATGTCAAACCATGTTGGTTCCCAAGTTGGGGCACTATCCTACCGGTTTCACCTCGACGGGAGATTCCACCCTTATACGGGCGGAACCTTCGCCTCTAGGTTAGGCGCATGCATGCGAGGGGACACATGCAAGCACCTATATATACCAACCTCTAACCACACCACACACACATATGCTAGGGGCACATGCAAGTTTTCATCTCATTCCGATGTTCTCGTGGTCTTCCTCCGTGAAACCACGATCTCTGTGCACACTCGGATCGTCTGCCCCCCTAGGCGTTCCTCACGGCAGGTAGCCGGCGTAGATCTCTCTTGTTTTGTGTTTTTTAGGTCATAGGGTGATGTCAAACCATGTTGGCTCACAAGTTGGGGCATTATCCTACCGGTTTCACCTCGACGGGAGATTCCACCCTCATCTGGGCCGGAACCTTCGCCTCTAGGTTAGGCGCATGCATGCGAGGGGACACATGCAAGCATATATACCAACCTCTAACCACACCACACACACATATGCTAGGGGCACATGCAAGTTTTCATCTCATTCCGATGTTCGTGGTCTTCCTCGTGAAACCACGATCTCTGTGCACACTCGGATCGTCACCCCCTAGGCGTTCCTCCGAGGGGTAGCCGGCATAGCTCTCTCTTGTTTTGTGTTTGTTTAGGTCATAGGGTGATGTCAAACCATGTTGGCTCACAAGTTGGGGCATTATCCTACCGGTTTCACCTCGGCGGGAGATTCCACCCTCATACGGGCCGGAACCTTCGCCTCTAGGTTAGAGCGCATGCATGCGAGGGGACACATGCAAGCACCTATATACCAACCTCTAACCACACCCACACACACATATATTCTAGGGGCACATGCAAGTTTTCATCTCATTCCGATGTTCTCGTGGTCTTCCTCCGGCGAAACCCTGATCTCTGTGCACACTCGGATCGTCTACCCCTAGGCGTTCCTCACAGCAGGGTAGCCAGCGTAGCTCTCTCTTGTTTTGTGTTTGTTTAGGTCATAGGGTGATGTCAAACCATGTTGGCTCACAAGTTGGGGCACTATCCTGCGGTTTCACCTCGGCGGAGATTCCACCCTTATACGCCGGAACCTTCGCCTCTAGGTTAGGCGCATGCATGCGAGGGGACACATGCAAGCACCTATATATACCAACCTCTCACCACACCCACACACACACATATGCTAGGGGCACATGCAAGTTTTCATCTCATTCCGATGTTCTCGTGGTCTTCCTCCGGCGAAACCCTGATCTCTGTGCACACTCGGATCGTCTACCCCCCTAGACGTTCCTCGTGAGGTAGCCAGCGTAGCTCTCTCTTGTTTTGTGTTTGTTTAGGTCATAGGGTGATGTCAAACCATGTTGGTTCACAAGTTGGGGCACTATCCTGCGGTTTCACCTCGTGGGAGATTCCACCCTTATCTGGGCCGGAACCTTCGCCTCTAGGTTAGGCGCATGCATGCGAGGGGGACACATGCAAGCACCTATATACCAACCTCTAACCACACCCACACACACACATATGCTAGGGGCACATGCAAGTTTTCGTCTCATTCCGATGTTCTCGTGGTCTTCCTCGTGAAACCACGATCTCTGTGCACACTCGGATCGTCTACCCCTAGGCGTTCCTCGGAGGTAGCCCCGTAGCTCTCTCTTGTTTTGTGTTTGTTTAGGTCATAGGGTGATGTCAAACCATGTTGGCTCACAAGTTGGGGCATTATCCTGCGGTTTCACCTCGGCGGGAGATTCCACCTCATCTGGGCCGGAACCTTCGCCTCTAGGTTAGGCGCATGCATGCGAGGGGACACATGCAAGCACCTATATATACCAACCTCTAACCACACCCACACACACATATATGCTAGGGGCACATGCAAGTTTTCATCTCATTCCGATGTTCTCGTGGTCTTCCTTCGGCGAAACCCTGATCTCCGTGCACACTCGGATCGTCTACCCCTAAGTTCCTCGGCAGGGTAGCCAGTAGCTCTCTCTTGTTTTGTGTTTGTTTAGGTCATAGGGTGATGTCAAACCATGTTGGCTCACAAGTTGGGGCATTATCCTACCGGTTTCACCTCGGGAGATTCCACCCTCATACGGCCGGAACCTTCGCCTCTAGGTTAGGCGCATGCATGCGAGGGGACACATGCAAGCACCTATATATACCAACCTCTAACCACCCACACACACATATATGCTAGGGGCACATGCAAGTTTTCATCTCATTCCGATGTTCTCGTGGTCTTCCTCCGTGAAACCACGATCTCTGTGCACACTCGGATCGTCTACCCCTAGGCGTTCCTCACAGGGTAGCCAGCGTAGCTCTCTCTTTTTTGTGTTTGTTTAGGTCATAGGGTGATGTCAAACCATGTTGGCTCACAAGTTGGGGCACTATCCTACCGGTTTCACCTCGGGGAGATTCCACCCTCATCTGGGCGGAACCTTCGCCTCTAGGTTAGGCGCATGCATGCGAGGGGGACACATGCAAGCACCTATATATACCAACCTCTAACACCCACACACACATATATTCTAGGGGCACATGCAAGTTTTCATCTCATTAGATGTTCTCGTGGTCTTCCTCCGTGAAACCACGATCTCTGTGCACTCGGATCGTCTACCCCTAGGCGTTCCTCGGCGAGGTAGCCGGCGTAGCTCTCTCTTGTTTTGTGTTTGTTTAGGTCATAGGGTGATGTCAAACCATGTTGGCTCACAAGTTGGGGCACTATCCTACCGGTTTCACCTCGACGGGAGATTCCACCCTTATACGGGCCGGAACCTTCGCCTCTAGGTTAGGCGCATGCATGCGAGGGGACACATGCAAGCACCTATATACCAACCTCTCACCACCCACACACACACATATGCTAGGGGCACATGCAAGTTTTCATCTCATTCCGATGTTCGTGGTCTTCCTCCGTGAAACCACGATCTCTGTGCACACTCGGATCGTCCCCCCTAGGCGTTCCTCGGCAGGGGTAGCCGGCGTAGCTCTCTCTTGTTTTGTGTTTGTTTAGGTCATAGGGTGATGTCAAACCATGTTGGTTCACAAGTTGGGGCACTATCCTGCGGTTTCACCTCGACGGGAGATTCCACCCTTATCTGGGCGGAACCTTCGCCTCTAGGTTAGAGCGCATGCATGCGAGGGGGGACACATGCAAGCACCTATATATACCAACCTCTAACCACACCCACACACACATATGCTAGGGGCACATGCAAGTTTTCGTCTCATTCCGATGTTCTCGTGGTCTTCCTCCGGCGAAACCCTGATCTCTGTGCACACTCGGATCGTCTACCCCCTAGACGTTCCTCGGCGAGGTAGCCAGCGTAGCTCTCTCTTGTTTTGTGTTTGTTTAGGTCATAGGGTGATGTCAAACCATGTTGGCTCACAAGTTGGGGCATTATCCTACCGGTTTCACCTCGACGGAGATTCCACCCTCATACGGGCGGAACCTTCGCCTCTAGGTTAGGCGCATGCATGCGAGGGGGACACATGCAAGCACCTATATACCAACCTCTAACCACACCCACACACACATATATGCTAGGGGCACATGCAAGTTTTCATCTCATTCCGATGTTCTCGTGGTCTTCCTCCGGCGAAACCCTGATCTCCGTGCACACTCGGATCGTCTACCCCCTAAGTTCCTCGGCAGGGGTAGCCGGCGTAGCTCTCTCTTGTTTTGTGTTTGTTTAGGTCATAGGGTGATGTCAAACCATGTTGGCTCACAAGTTGGGGCATTATCCTACCGGTTTCACCTCGGCGGGAGATTCCACCCTCATACGGGCCGGAACCTTCGCCTCTAGGTTAGGCGCATGCATGCGAGGGGACAAATGCAAGCACCTATATATACCAACCTCTAACCACACCCACACACACATATATGCTAGGGGCACATGCAAGTTTTCATCTCATTCCGATGTTCTCGTGGTCTTCCTCCGGCGAAACCCTGATCTCTGTGCACACTCGGATCGTCTACCCCCTAGGCGTTCCTCCAGGGGTAGCCCGGCGTAGCTCTCTCTTGTTTTGTGTTTGTTTAGGTCATAGGGTGATGTCAAACCATGTTGGTTCACAAGTTGGGGCACTATCCTACCCGGTTTCACCTCGACGGGGAGATTCCACCCTCATACTGGGCGAACCGCCTCTAGGTTAGGCGCATGCATGCGAGGGGACACATGCAAGCACCTATATACCAACCTCTAACCACACCCACACACACATATGCTAGGGGCACATGCAAGTTTCGTCTCATTCCGATGTTCTCGTGGTCTTCCTCCGTGAAACCACGATCTCTGTGCACACTCGGATCGTCTACCCCTAGGCGTTCCTCGACAGGGTAGCCAGTAGCTCTCTCTTGTTTTGTGTTTGTTTAGGTCATAGGGTGATGTCAAACCATGTTGGCTCACAAGTTGGGGCATTATCCTACCGGTTTCACCTCGACGGGAGATTCCACCCTCATCTGGGCCGGAACCTTCGCCTCTAGGTTAGAGCGCATGCATGCGAGGGGGGACACATGCAAGCACCTATATATACCAACCTCTAACCACACCCACACACACATATATGCTAGGGGCACATGCAAGTTTTCATCTCATTCCGATGTTCTCGTGGTCTTCCTCCGGCGAAACCCTGATCTCCGTGCACACTCGGATCGTCTACCCCCCTAGAAGTTCCTCTGACAGGGGTAGCCCGGCGTAGCTCTCTCTTGTTTTGTGTTTGTTTAGGTCATAGGGTGATGTCAAACCATGTTGGCTCACAAGTTGGGGCATTATCCTACCCGGTTTCACCTCGACGGGGAGATTCCACCCTCATACGGGCCCGGAACCTTCGCCTCTAGGTTAGAGCGCATGCATGCGAGGGGGGACACATGCAAGCACCTATATATACCAACCTCTAACCACACCCACACACACATATATGCTAGGGGCACATGCAAGTTTTCATCTCATTCCGATGTTCTCGTGGTCTTCCTCCGTGAAACCACGATCTCTGCACACTCGGATCGTCTACCCCCTAGGCGTTCCTCGGCGAGGTAGCCGGCGTAGCTCTCTCTTGTTTTGTGTTTGTTTAGGTCATAGGGTGATGTCAAACCATGTTGGCTCACAAGTTGGGGCACTATCCTACCCGGTTTCACCTCGACGGGGAGATTCCACCCTCATACGGGCCCGGAACCTTCGCCTCTAGGTTAGAGCGCATGCATGCGAGGGGGGACACATGCAAGCACCTATATATACCAACCTCTAACCACACCCACACACACATATATGTTAGGGGCACATGCAATTTTTCATCTCATTCCGATGTTCTCGTGGTCTTCCTCCGGCGAAACCCTGATCTCTGTGCACACTCGGATCGTCTACCCCCCTAGACGTTCCTCGGCGAGGGTAGCCAGCGTAGCTCTCTCTTGTTTTGTGTTTGTTTAGGTCATAGGGTGATGTCAAACCATGTTGGCTCACAAGTTGGGGCACTATCCTACCCGGTTTCACCTCGACGGAGATTCCACCCTTATCACGGGCCAAACCTTCGCCTCTAGGTTACAGGCGCATGCATGCGAGGGGGACACATGCAAGCACCTATATATACCAACCTCTAACCACACCCACACACACACATATGCTAGGGGCACATGCAAGTTTTCATCTCATTCCGATGTTCTCGTGGTCTTCCTCCGTGAAACCACGATCTCTGTGCACACTCGGATCGTCTACCCCTAGGCGTTCCTCGGCAGGAGTAGCCAGCGTAGCTCTCTCTTGTTTTGTGTTTGTTTAGGTCATATGGTGATGTCAAACCATGTTGGTTCACAAGTTGGGGCACTATCCTACCGGTTTCACCTCGACGGGAGATTCCACCCTTATACGGGCCGAACCTTCGCCTCTAGGTTAGGCGCATGCATGCGAGGGGACACATGCAAGCACCTATATATACCAACCTATAACCACACCCACACACACATATGCTAGGGGCACATGCAAGTTTTCATCTCATTCCGATGTTCTCGTGGTCTTCCTCGTGAAACCACGATCTCTGTGCACACTCGGATCGTCTACCCCCTAGGCGTTCCTCCGGCAGGTAGCCAGTAGCTCTCTCTTGTTTATTGTTTGTTTAGGTCATAGGGTGATGTCAAACCATGTTGGCTCACAAGTTGGGGCACTATCCTACCGGTTTCACCTCGGCGGAGATTCCACCCTCATCTGGGCGGAACCTTCGCCTCTATGTTAGGCGCATGCATGCGAGGGGACACATGCAAGCACCTATATATACCAACCTCTAACCACCACACACACACATATATGCTAGGGGCACATGCAAGTTTTCATCTCATTCCGATGTTCGTGGTCTTCCTCCGTGAAACCACGATCTCTGTGCACACTCGGATCGTCTACCACCCTAGGCGTTCCTCTCACGAGGTAGCCAGTAGCTCTCTCTTGTTTTGTGTTTGTTTAGGTCATAGGGTGATGTCAAACCATGTTGGCTCACAAGTTGGGGCACTATCCTACCGGTTTCACCTCGGCGGGAGATTCCACCCTCATACTGGTCCGGAACCTTCGCCTCTAGGTTAGGCGCATGCATGCGAGGGGGACACATGCAAGCACCTATATACCAACCTCTAACCACACCCACACACACATATGCTAGGGGCACATGCAAGTTTTCATCTCATTAAGATGTTCTCGTGGTCTTCCTCCGTGAAACCACGATCTGTGCACACTCGGATCGTCTACCCCTAGGCGTTCCTCGGCGAGGTAGCCGGCGTAGATCTCTCTTGTTTTGTGTTTGTTTAGATCATAGGGTGATGTCAAACCATGTTGGCTCACAAGTTGGGGCACTATCCTACCCGCTTTCACCTCGGGGAGATTCCACCCTCATACTGGTCCGAACCTTCGCCTCTAGGTTAGAGCGCATGCATGCGAGGGGACACATGCAAGCACCTATATACCAACCTCTAACCACACCACACACACATATATGCTAGGGGCACATGCAAGTTTTCATCTCATTCCGATGTTCTCGTGGTCTTCCTCGTGAAACCACGATCTCTCTGCACACTCGGATCGTCTACCCCCTAGGCGTTCCTCGACAGGGTAGCCAGCGTAGCTCTCTCTTGTTTTGTGTTTGTTTAGGTCATAGGTTGATGTCAAACCATGTTGGCTCACAAGTTGGGGCACTATCCTACCCGGTTTCACCTCGACGGGGAGATTCCACCCTCATACGGGTCCGGAACCTTCGCCTCTAGGTTAGAGCGCATGCATGCGAGGGGGGACACATGCAAGCACCTATATATACCAACCTCTAACCACACCCACACACACATATGCTAGGGGCACATGCAAGTTTTCATCTAATTCCGATGTTCTCGTGGTCTTCCTTCGGCGAAACCCTGATCTCTGTGCACACTCGGATCGTCTACCACCCTAGACGTTCCTCTCACAGGGGTAGCCCGGCGTAGCTCTCTCTTGTTTTGTGTTTGTTTAGGTCATAGGGTGATGTCAAACCATGTTGGCTCACAAGTTGGGGCACTATCCTACCCGGTTTCACCTCGACGGGGAGATTCCACCCTCATACGGGTCCGGAACCTTCGCCTCTAGGTTAGAGCGCATGCATGCGAGGGGGGACACATGCAAGCACCTATATATACCAACCTCTAACCACACACACATATGCTAGGGGCACATGCAAGTTTTCATCTCATTCCGATGTTCTCGTGGTCTTCCTCCGGCAAAACCCTGATCTCTGTGCACACTCGGATCGTCTACCCCCCTAGACGTTCCTCGGCGAGGTAGCCCGGCGTAGATCTCTCTTGTTTTGTGTTTGTTTAGGTCATAGGGTGATGTAAAACCATGTTGGCTCACAAGTTGGGGCACTATCCTACCGCTTTCACCTCGGCGGAGATTCCACCCTCATCTGGTCCGGAACCTTCGCCTCTAGGTTAGGCGCATGCATGCGAGGGGACACATGCAAGCACCTATATATACCAACCTCTAACCACACCCACACACACATATATGCTAGGGGCACATGCAAGTTTTCATCTCATTCCGATGTTCTCGTGGTCTTCCTCCGGCGAAACCCTGATCTCTGTGCACACTCGGATCGTCTACCCTCCTAGACGTTCCTCTGACAGGGTAGCCAGTAGCTCTCTCTTGTTTTGTGTTTGTTTAGGTCATAGGGTGATGTCAAACCATGTTGGCTCACAAGTTGGGGCACTATCCTACCGGTTTCACCTCGGCGGAGATTCCACCCTTATCTGGGCCGGAACCTTCGCCTCTAGGTTAGGCGCATGCATGCGAGGGGACACATGCAAGCACCTATATATACCAACCTCTAACCACACCCACACACACACATATGCTAGGGGCACATGCAAGTTTTCATATCATTCCGATGTTCTCGTGGTCTTCCTCCGTGAAACCACGATCTCTGCACACTCGGATCGTCTACCCCCTAGGCGTTCCTCGGCGAGGTAGCCGGCGTAGCTCTCTCTTGTTTTGTGTTTTTAGGTCATATGGTGATGTCAAACCATGTTGGTTCACAAGTTGGGGCACTATCCTACCGGTTTCACCTCGGCGGAGATTCCACCCTTATCTGGGCCGGAACCTTCGCCTCTAGGTTAGGCGCATGCATGCGAGGGGACACATGCAAGCACCTATATATACCAACCTCTAACCACACCCACACACACATATGCTAGGGGCACATGCAAGTTTTCATCTCATTCCGATGTTCTCGTGGTCTTCCTCGTGAAACCACGATCTCTGTGCACACTCGGATCGTCTACCCCCTAGGCGTTCCTCGGCAGGTAGCCAGTAGCTCTCTCTTGTTTTGTGTTTGTTTAGGTCATAGGGTGATGTCAAACCATGTTGGCTCACAAGTTGGGGCACTATCCTACCCGGTTTCACCTCGACGAGATTCCACCCTCATCTGGCCGGAACCTTCTCCTCTAGGTTAGGCGCATGCATGCGAGGGGGACACATGCAAGCACCTATATATACCAACCTCTAACCACACCCACACACACATATATGCTAGGGGCACATGCAAGTTTTCATCTCATTCCGATGTTCTCGTGGTCTTCCTCGTGAAACCACGATCTCTGTGCATACTCGGATCGTCTACCCCCTAGGCGTTCCTCACAGGGGTAGCCAGTAGCTCTCTCTTGTTTTGTGTTTGTTTAGGTCATAGGGTGATGTCAAACCATGTTGGCTCACAAGTTGGGGCACTATCCTGCGGTTTCACCTCGACGGGAGATTCCACCCTCATCTGGTCCGGAACCTTCGCCTCTAGGTTAGGCGCATGCATGCGAGGGGGACATGCAAGCACCTATATATACCAACCTCTAACCACACCACACACACATATGCTAGGGGCACATGCAAGTTTTCATCTCATTCCGATGTTCTCGTGGTCTTCCTCCCGTGAAACCACGATCTCTGTGCACACTCGGATCGTCTACCCCCTAGGCGTTCCTCCAGGGGTAGCCAGGCGTAGCTCTCTCTTGTTTTGTGTTTGTTTAGGTCATAGGGTGATGTCAAACCATGTTGGCTCACAAGTTGGGGCACTATCCTACCGGTTTCACCTCGTGGGAGATTCCACCCTCATCTGGTCCGAACCTTCGCCTCTATGTTAGGCGCATGCATGCGAGGGGACACATGCAAGCACCTATATATACCAACCTCTAACCACACCACACACACATATGCTAGGGGCACATGCAAGTTTTCATCTCATTCCGATGTTCTCGTGGTCTTCCCGTGAAACCACGATCTCTGTGCACTCTCGGATCGTCACCCCCTAGGCGTTCCTCATGAGGTAGCCAGTAGCTCTCTCTTGTTTTGTGTTTGTTTAGGTCATAGGGTGATGTCAAACCATGTTGGCTCACAAGTTGGGGCACTATCCTGCGGTTTCACCTCGGCGGGAGATTCCACCCTCATCTGGGCCGGAACCTTCTCCTCTAGGTTAGAGCGCATGCATGCGAGGGAGGACACATGCAAGCACCTATATATACCAACCTCTAACCACACCCACACACACATATATGCTAGGGGCACATGCAAGTTTTCATCTCATTCCGATGTTCTCGTGGTCTTCTTCCGGCGAAACCCTGATCTCTGTGCACACTCGGATCGTCTACCCCCCTAGACGTTCCTCCGACAGGGTAGCCAGTAGCTCTCTCTTGTTTTGTGTTTGTTTAGGTCATAGGGTGATGTCAAACCATGTTGGCTCACAAGTTGGGGCACTATCCTATCCTGCGGTTTCACCTCGGGGAGATTTCACCCTCATCTGGTCCGAACCTTCGCCTCTAGGTTAGGCGCATGCATGCGAGGGGGACACATGCAAGCACCTATATATACCAACCTCTAACCACACCACACACACATATGCTAGGGGCACATGCAAGTTTTCATCTAATTCCGATGTTCTCGTGGTCTTCCTCGTGAAACCACGATCTCTGTGCACACTCGGATCGTCTACCCCCTAGGCGTCCCTCTACGAGGGTAGCCAGGCGTAGCTCTCTCTTGTTTTGTGTTTGTTTAGGTCATAGGGTGATGTCAAACCATGTTGGCTCACAAGTTGGGGCACTATCCTACCGCTTTCACCTCGTGGGAGATTCCACCCTCATCTGGTCCGGAACCTTCGCCTCTAGGTTAGGCGCATGCATGCGAGGGGACACATGCAAGCACTTCATGTGGTCGTGGTGAGTGCTATTGAGAACCACATGCGATAATAACACTTACAAACATATAGAAATTTCTCGGGGTGTGAGAAGATTAGCGACATTTCATGTGGGCGTGTAGACTGCTATTCGGAGGGTGCGAAATTATCCAATTAATAAAAAATATATAAATAATTGATGCAAATACAAAATATATGAAAAATAGAGAAGGATACGCCGAGGTGACCGTCGGTGCGTTCGAGGTGGCCGTCGGCGTATGCTATCTTAGGGTGCGCGTCGGCCTAACCGGCAACGTTAAGCGGCGTCGTCCGTCTTGCCGGCATGTGCCGCGTCCGCTAGCTACGCCGGGCGCCGCTTCGCCGAGGGTGACCGTCGGTGTAGTGTATGCTACGGCGGCAGCTACGCCGAGCTGGCTGGCGGTCTTGTGCTGGCCGCCGCAGGCCCGACGTTTGGCCGTCGGCGTAGCCGGCGGCCGTCGGCGCATCTGGCCATTCATGTAGTGTTCCATCAACAGGTCTCAGATGGACCATCATCTCTTTCCGTTGGTGATATGGCAATGACAACGAGCCAATTTGGAAGCTGCCACGTTTTTCTGGGATAGTAACGGTTCTGCAGCCATTGAGAGGTTATAAATTCCTCACAAACATAGGCCTATTATACTCATACACAAACTAATACTATAGTAAATGGAAAAATTTCAAAACAAACCTTAAACTTGTATAGGTTAGCTAAAGCGGACCATTAACTTTAAATCCAAAAATTGGCACTCTAAACTATCAAATCCCGGTCTATTTTTAACCCTAGTTCCTTTTCACAAAAGCATGGAAATTATAAAATCTGGACGTGCCAATTTCCCGTATTCAAAGGTTAGTGTTTGAGTTGGCTAACATCTATGAGTTCAAGGTTTGTTTCAGACCCTTTTCCCTAGTAATTCCATGTGCTTCCCACAGAGCTTGAAGTTGTATGTGTCGATCATCTTTACCTATAAAAGTACCAGTTTACATGGGTAGGGATGCAGAAGTAGGACAATTGGGATACCATTTTTAGACTACTAGACTAACTTTAATTTAGGTGGGATAAATGGGATATGTCAAATCTAGCTTATCCCACTTGTTGCACTTAGTTTTGAGTTAATCTAATAGTCTAAAAATGGTATCCCATTTGTTCCAATTGTCCCACTTCTGCATCCCTATACATGGGAGGCTATCATGTGGAGGATGTCAACAGAATCACGCCCTCTAGATGGCAACAACATTGGGGGCTGACCTCCAATTGATGCACCAAATCATGCGCTGTCCCTTGGCTTCTGTTCCTGAATGTAGCTTCACGGCCATTTCAGATTCGAATCGCTACCGCTAATTCTATTTGGTCGATATGGTAGGTGCATAATCATAGCTAGTCGATCCAGGGCACAATCATAGCATCCCCACCGACCTGGTGGGAATAAACTGCCACCGGTGCACAATTATTTCTGATCTATAAGAAAAAACTATCATTTCAGGTACATCCCCTTATTTAATCACAACTGAGCTAGGCGATACCCAGTACCCTTCTAAAAACACAAGGCTTTTACGGTTCAGAAAATAAGTCTGTGAGTCGCCCAAGTATCCTATCGACTAGTGTACTTGTAAAACTACGAACACACAACTTAAGACACTGATATATAGTGAAATCGAGTCCACAGCCCCATCATCTACCAAGACGCGCTTTTCACTGTTACCAGTACATCTTGCAATTGCAATACGAGCTTCTCCTCCTACTAATGCAGCAGAATCAAGCTTGTCTTACTGCGCCAACCACCGAAGAACGAACGTGGAGATTTCCTAAAAACTCAGACGATTAACTATAGGGAAATGATATGCCTCCCTCGGGGATAGGGGATAGCATCCCCCGAATCCAACCGACGCGCATGGTGGATGGGGCCCATCAGTGCACGTATCGTTGACCATAACTTACATCTCTCCTCCAGATTCTTCCTCTTCCTCCAGGAGATGCTGCGCTGCCCAAGCTCGCCACCGTCCGCTAGCTTCCGGGCGCCCGCCGCCATGGACCTCCCCTTCCGCCGTGCGTCTCCCTCTCGGCCCCGTGTCTCCCCGCTCCCTCCTCCGCCCCCGTGCCATCCTCCGCCCACTTCCCTCATCATCCATGGTGCTCACATGGGACCGGCGCCGCCGCGCGAATCTCTCACCGCTGCGACCCTCTGCCGCACTGCCGCCATGCGCCTCGGTCGTCGTGCGAGCCTCTGCTGCACATCCTCCATGTCGCCTCCTCCGGCGCGCTCCTCCCGTCGCGCTCGCACGGTGTTCTGGACAGAAACACACAGCCATAGCCCCTGGTGATGGCAATGCTACGAACAGTCTTCGGCGTTGCTACCACAGTTTAGAGCGTGTGCTAATTTAGTTAGTCGGTGTTGCTACTTTTATGTCAGTCTTTGCTAAGAACGTTTTGCTATCTTAGCACATATTTTTTGCTATGTATTCATATTTTCTTTTTGCTATTTTCGTGTAATTTTTTTGCTACAATTAATTTATACAGTTTTGCTACGAGGTCTCCGGCAAGAGTCTCCAGTGATGTCTCCGGCGATGTGTGTTTTGCTACATTAGAAAAAATATTTTGTTACACCTTTTTTATGGTTTTGATACAATAACGTAAATTTTTTGCTACGAGGTCTTCGACGAGGTCTACCGTGAAAGTCTCCATGAGGTCAGATTTGCTACATTAGTATAACTTTTTTACTACACGGTCTCCGGCGAGGTCTCCCGCGAAATCTCCGGCGAGGTTCAGTCTGTTTTTCTATTTTTTTGGGCTGAACCGTTTTTTGCTACATTGTAGCAAAAACGGGACTAGTTATAGCAAAAACGGGACTTTCTGTAGCAAAAGCGGATTTGACTCGGACCTGTTCTGAAAAAGTCGAGGTATTTCGAATTGTTTTTTATCCAAAAAAAAGACACGTGGTTGGCTGAGGACCCGGGGGATAAAAAGCACAAATCCCCCGAGGAACGCGTAGGGCTGGCCGGAAAGCTTAAATCACGGTATCTTTTGGCAACAGCGCCTTTGCTAGCTAGGGGGCAGCGAGCGTGGAGTCGCCACGACGCATGGGTATGGCCAGGTTCGTTTGACTAGGTTCAGATCTTGGGCCCACTTAGACCCGCAAAACATGACAGTTAGTATAAATTATACTACTATGTACACAGATTGAAACAGACCTACAAATTATATCAGCTGACATGAGCTAAGACTAAATCGGTGTCCGCTTACCCGCCCCGCTTGTAACCCTAGTTTCGGCCCCCTTTACCCCACGATTGTTGCTCGAAAGCAAAGTTTCTGAATGATTAAACCAAGGGAGAAAGAGCATCAAGCCTGCAGAAGACACGGATTATGGACCAGCTGCAGAAAGATCCCCACTTTTCATTTCCAAGTTAGCGGCGGAATGCAGTAGCGTTGCGAGGTTCTGTACGTGGAGGTTCAAACCATACTGATCCAAAGACGAGCGTTTTAACCTCGAAGGTTTTTTATGGAACTCTATAGCATCAGGGGATGCTAGCGCTAGCAAAAAAAAATTTGTTGTAGATTAGTTAATCCTGAAAATGGTTCGAGAATTAAACCAAACCTTCACCAAACCCACGTGAGCAAAATTAGCCCCGAACCAGAACCAAAACCAAACCCATTTCATATGTATGTCAGCCCAACCAAAACCAGACCTCATTTATTTTCCATCCAAACCGAACTTAATTGAGGTCTTCACCCGTGGGTTGGAACCATTATCAAAAATGGTTTTAGAACTATACGATCAAATGGGTTGACTAGCTAACGTTGTAGCTCACTACAGTTGCCACCACTGTATGCAAAACTATGCACACCATGGGCAGGGCAGGGAACTAGCCGCAGTGCATGTCGTCGGCCCGGCGAACAGCGCGCTCTCGTTGTAGCTTAGTGTGGATGCCGGCGAGTTGAGTGCGGGCGGCGGAAAGAGCCCTCAGCTTGGCCTCGCGCGCCGTGCTTGCCTCGGCCTCGACTGGCGGCCGTCGTGTGACTGAGGTGCGTCGCGACCAAGGGCTCACGCCGGAACTGGCGGCCGCGTCAGCATCAGCACGGGTAATGTGAGCGGCAGCGGCACGGCGTCCGGCCCCTCTCGTCAACGGAACAGCGACCGGCGGCGACGAGGAAACGGAGCAGCCCTTGGACGTCATCGGCGGCGCGGCGAGCTCTTACACGTACACGTTCTTGCAGTGGCACTAATAATTTGTTAAGTTACAACCCAATCCTTCATGCATTCTCCAAGCAGAAGAAGATTGATGGAGCCATGGCGTTTTGTGGAGCCCGTGCCAGTGTAGTACGGCTACGCGCGTGGCCGGCCGGCGACGGCGAGCGCTCGATCAGAGGCATGATGGGGCGTTCAGGTTGCTGGCTGAGGAAGATAATAAACGACGTGCTCAGCGCAGTTTTCGATCAATCGGAACGAGGGTAGTTAACTTCCGTAATCAGCGCACGTTCTTTTTTTTTTCCGTTCAGCGTCCCGGTCACCACCACCGATATATTCATTTTTTACTAGTCAGTCACAGAGACAGAGAAATAGTCTAGAAACCAATCTCACCAACCGGTTGGTAACCACAGTTTAAACCTATTTAAAACTAAACCCGTTGGAACCATACCTAACTACACCCGAACTATATTTACACAATACCAAATTGAACCGGACCGTTCTCTGCCTCAGCCCATTAGCACCCAAACTAAATAAGCCCACATGCGAAAACCGAACCAACACACCCGGTTAAAGGAAAACCATCCCCAGATTTAAGAGTAGTGCTAGCAAACCTCGGCATGTGCAGCCTGGCCCGACCCAAAAAAAAAGCCTGTGGGACGGGCCTAAGACCGGAACTGTGGCCCAACAACAGCTTGGGCCGGTCCGTGAGGTGACATCAATGCAAGCTGAGCTGTGCTCAGGTTCCGTCTTGATCGAATCCACCCAGTTCAAATACTTCTCGATCCTAAATAAGTGTCGCGGTTTTAAACTAACTCTAGTTCAAAATGACACTTATTTATGATCGGAGGGAGTACTAGATTTGTCATGGGTGTTTGTATTATCTGAATTTATTCCACGATTTAATGGGTGATGTTCTGTCAGTGGTACACATGACCGTCAACAAAAAGGCGCCGTGGTGATTTGGTCAACCTTAAGATATGCCGACTCGGTCTCTCAAAGATGCTTATAATGGTAGGGTTTGCATGCATGTATTCATATGGGTGAGTATGTATATACATACGTGTATGTATATGTATTTGATAGACAGAATCAACTAGCTATAAGAGATAAAATAGTACTATAGTTTTGCACGAGTGTAAAAATATTACGATCATTTTACGTCTCCATCGCCCGACAACCACACCAAAAGTAGGTTTGGAAAGGCCTTCCCAAACTGCCGGTGGTTTGGTGTGGCCGCCGCCACATCATCGTTCCCCAACGATCGCACCTACGATCATGATGCAAACAAAAATCAAAACATAAGGAAACTTCATTCAAATTTAGAGTAATTTTATGTGGTTTGGATGAAATTTGAACAAATACAAACTAAACAACTTAATTAAAATGGTACTAGTGACGGCGATGGGGATAGAGTTTGTGCCACCGCGTCCTACTCATCGTTGTCGGAAGCCAGATTGATCTAGTCCGGGTGCAGCCAAGGGTTGGGCCAGGGCGTCT
This sequence comes from Avena longiglumis, assembly GCA_030063025.1. NCBI lineage: Eukaryota > Viridiplantae > Streptophyta > Magnoliopsida > Poales > Poaceae > Avena > Avena longiglumis. Next base: position 63,224,199 of record CP125979.1, on the reverse strand, counting down.
GTTGCACCGACGATGGTGGTGGAGGAGGGTTGCCCTAGGCGCGGCTCAGAACATCGAGACAGTGGGCGGTAGCCACGCTCGGCTAGGACGGTGTTTGATGTAGAGGCCGTCCTAGTAAGCGTGGCGACTGTCGCGGTTTCAGGGCCCGCCGTAGGGGACGACGTGGACCTCCACCACGTCCTCGTCCTCGTCCTCCTGGTGGAGGACATCCTAACATTGTCCCAGGCTGGGTCGGCATGCGAGGCCGGCGGGAGCAGCAGCCGCCCGTGGTACACGATGACCTCTTCCAGGTCTTCATCGTGCGAGAGTGGCAGGATGGGGCAACATTCATTGGAGAGCTTCCAACTGCAGGGAGGCCGCCATTCCGGCGACACCAGTAGGTTGTTCTCGTACTGCAATGTCACCTCATCGAGGGTAGGGTGAGGTTGGTTGACCTCGCGGTGTGCTTAACTTCCTCCTGCTGCTGCCGGTGGGAGTCATGGATGTTGCCCTTTTAATAGGAGTGGGTAGGATGAACGGCCAGGAGACGAGCCTTCTATTGGGTTAGCGTCTGAACCAAGTCTTGCATGCAGCCGGGCAGTATGGAACCGACGCATTGGCGTTAATCGCGTTGCCGAGCACGTCCATTAATTGGCTAACAAGGAGGCTAGGCGTGACATGACACGACCAATCTGACATGGCGTGCTACCGACAGCCCAGCCCCTACCCTACCCGCGGGATGGCAAGGAGTGCCAGACAGTTTCCTGGTGGTCCAAGTTGCCAGCACGGGTTGTGGATGCTGGTGCAGACCGGTTTTGGCCGCACCCCAAATCCCGTTTAAGGGACGGGTTAGGGCGCGGGTGGAGATGCTCTCACAAGGATGAAACCGGAATTTTTCTGGTCGATGCCAACATAACGGCAGGTGATATTTTCCGTCCTGAATTTTTCTGGTCGATGCCAACATAACGGAAGTTTTCACAAGCTTCCATATTCTGAATCCTACAATGTCCTTAACTTTGGTTTGTATATCTGACACGTTGGACTGAGCTACAAGCTCAAACGTTTAATCTTCTTCCTGTCGGTCAGGAGCTGGGTATGGAAATGAGCCGACGACTCCGTTCAATTTGGACACTGGAAATTTGGAACGAGACTAGAAAAAGATACTGCATGCAGTAAAAAAAAATATACTGCATCTCATCAAAAAGAAAATGAACGATACTGACCAGAAGGGATAGCTTCGCTTTGGATTTCAGGTTCTAGCTACGACTTGCTGCTGATTCTGTTACTATGACCTTGTGTTTGCAAATCATAGTACTATGACCTTGTGTTTGCAAATCATAGTACCCTCCGTTTCAGTTTACAAGTCCTGCACGTAGTTCTATGTCGCCAAATTGAGCAACTTAGTATGATGTATATATTACAAAAAATATATCACCGGAAACTTTAAACTTTGTATTTTTCAATGATATAATTTTTATATTATATAATTCAAATTATATAGGTCAAATTGATAACCTAGATATACGCGTAGGCCTTGTAAACCGAAACGGAGGGAGTAGTAAATACAGAAGCAACTTGTCGGATGGCTTAGAGTCACACGGCTCCAACGACTGATCTTATCCCTTTCCAGTTAACTCTTTAGATTCGTCTCCAAGTGTCGCCATAGGCCACAAATTTCTCAAAGGTCGAAGCATGAGGCCTTTGTGTTGCAAGTCTGATCAACTTTGCCTAATCCATGATCACCATTAGCATGCCAGAAGAAGAATCCGACCTTCATGGATGCCCTAAAGGCTAGAGAAGACTTCATATTCAATCTACAATAGCGGGCTATGCAAGAAGAATGGGTTCCAATCAAAGAGAAATCACAAATCCTGGTGCTTCCAAAACCTAACGTGTATATCAACTAGAAATACTATAATATATATGGTTCTAGCAACATGGCAAAAGAGTCTCAACTAAGTGCCAAAATTTGTGTACTTTGTTGTATGGTGTATGATAATATGAATCTAGCAATGTCTATGCTATATTGGCGGCGTGTGCACATGAGATTGTTTCTTTCCCAGTTATGATCATCTTCGATCTCTCTTCTCATGCTTAAATAGATACATGAGCATAACATTTGATAACATGCGCTACAACAATCGTGTAATTGATGGTTTCAAGAAGTTGATAAGGAGCACATGGGAGTTCATGTGCCGTTGTGAGTATCCCGGCCTTCAATAAAGTAGTTTCATCGTACATGTTATGATTTTCTGGACGCTATACACTTTGAATAATCTTTTGCATCGGATATCCAAAGTTGCATCATCATTAACATTTGAAAATGAGACTAGACGACAAATAGTATTTACATATACCAAACATCACCGGTTCTTCATTAGGAAAAGTCGTTGGCCAGTTATCTCTGTCTTGTCGTGAAAGGAGTAGTCACCATAGTCGTAAGAGTGTGCGGTTCTACCACGTGGTCTCCGATGAAACGAATGTCTCCTTCCGTTTAATTATGTCTACCTTTAATTAGGGGAAATCTACTCTCACTAGGTTTGCAAAACCTGGCAGGAAGTGTGAACGCATGCTGTCAGTATTATTTCGAAAATTCAAAATGCTTTTTAGATCAAACCGTTTGTCCAATTTAAGATCCGTTTTCATCGTTAGACTAGTCGCGACAAGATCCTCAAAACTAGATCACATGTTGATATGTTTCGATGAAATTTTTTTAGACCAAAAAATTATCCACCCCAAACACGTGAGTTATCCATTACTCCCTCCGTTCCTATGAATAGGGCGTATAATTTTTTTCAAACTTTCACCAGAGAATAAGGCGCAGGGTGATGTCTGGCTGTTCCCTTCCCAATCTACCCCTTTTCAGTCATTAACATCTACCTAAATTTGTGCCGCTGCCATTGGCTTCCTTGACGCATGCATGAGATTAGCTGGAAACCAATGGCTTCCCTAATCGCATAGAGAGACAATTTATTACGGCGCTGCTAATTGGCCATGTGGTGCATGCAGGGAGGAAGGGGCACTTAATATGCGCTGCATGCAGTAGAGAAAGTAGGAAATGGTTCAGCGGGAGAAAAAATTAAACAACAAGTCTCACACATTAATAGGGGCACGATTGGAAACAATTCCTGTCGCCAGAGTCTCTTAATCGCCGAGCCAAAAAATTTACGCCCTGTTCTTAGGAACGGAGGGAGTATATAATATGTAAGTTATCCACCAAGTAAAACATAAGTTATCCACCATATAAACTTATTGGATAGAGACGTTCTCGTATACGTGTTGAGAAAGTTTAATTGGCACATAGTAGACTACTCCCTCTGTTAGGGCTTGTTTGATTCATAGGATAGGAAAAATAAAGGAATAGGAAAACCATAGGATTGCAATGTCATGTCCACTTCAATCCTATAGGAACCCACATGCAACAAAGTTTGTTTGATCTATCAAAGGATTCTAAGAAAGAGCTTTGGGTGGATGTTAGATTTCCTATGCAATCTAGTGCAAAGGATTTCCTAGGAAAGTTTCCTATAGGAATCAATCCTACGAATCAAACAACCACCATAGGAAAATTTCCTATAGGATTTAATCCTACAAATTTCCTATACAAATCCTTTGAATCAAACATGCCCTTAGAGATTATAAGGCCTATGGACCATTTTGATAGGATTAAGAAAATCAATAACTCACCCTCTTGATTACTACATGCACCAATAGTTACACATGCATGAGAAAAGATAGAGAAAAAGGAAAACATGTATTGGAGGAGAGATACTAATAAATGAGAGAGGACTTACAATTTCTAACATTTTAAAAAAGCTCTTAGGCCTTATAATCCCTAACGGAGGGAGTAGTTGTTAGGGTATTGAAGCTTTATTCCCATCAATGTGTTAGCGTCGACCGATGAAACCTTGGGACCCTAAAACTCTTCGAGGCTTCGTCATCCGTACGCCACAGTAACAACGACGGACGACCAAGCCAAGCCGCTAGTATACTAGTTGCGCATCACGTTGTTTACTACGACTTAGTGTGGTGGTTGGTTAGGCATAAGACCCTATTTATTTATATTGTATGAAACAAAGCTTAAATTTAGTTATTATGTTTGATGTTGGACGCGGTAGCCTTTTGAGGTTAAGTAGTCCATACGTTATGAGAACGGCGACGAGCAACGAGACCGAGCCGTTAGAATAACTTTTTATATTCTATTCGTGGTTAACTTTTATAGTAATGGATAACTTTTATAGTAATGGACCGAGCACTATCCTACCCGGTTTCACCTCGACGGGGAGATTCCACCCTTATACGGGCCCGGAACCTTCGCCTCTAGGTTAGAGCGCATGCATGCGAGGGGGGACACATGCAAGCACCTATATATACCAACCTCTCACCACACCCACACACACACATATGCTAGGGGCACATGCAAGTTTTCATCTCATTCGATGTTCTCGTGGTCTTCCTCCGAAACCGATCTCTGGCACACTGGATCGCCTACCCCTAGACGTTCCTCCGACAGGTAGCCCGCGTAGCTCTCTCTTGTTTTGTGTTTGTTTAGGTCATAGGGTGATGTCAAACCATGTTGGTTCACAAGTTGGGGCACTATCCTACCCGGTTTCACCTCGACGGGGAGATTCCACCCTTATACGGGCCCGGAACCTTCGCCTCTAGGTTAGAGCGCATGCATGCGAGGGGGGACACATGCAAGCACCTATATATACCAACCTCTAACCACACCCACACACACATATGCTAGGGGCACATGCAAGTTTTCGTCTCATTCCGATGTTCTCGTGGTCTTCCTCCGGCGAAACCCTGATCTCTGTGCACACTCGGATCGTCTACCCCCTAGACGTTCCTCTGACAGGGGTAGCCCGGCGTAGCTCTCTCTTGTTTTGTGTTTGTTTAGGTCATAGGGTGATGTCAAACCATGTTGGCTCACAAGTTGGGGCATTATCCTACCCGGTTTCACCTCGACGGGGAGATTCCACCCTCATACGGGCCCGGAACCTTCGCCTCTAGGTTAGAGCGCATGCATGCGAGGGGGGACACATGCAAGCACCTATATATACCAACCTCTAACCACACCCACACACACATATATGCTAGGGGCACATGCAAGTTTTCATCTCATTCCGATGTTCTCGTGGTCTTCCTTCGGCGAAACCCTGATCTCCGTGCACACTCGGATCGTCTACCCCCCTAGAAGTTCCTCTGACAGGGGTAGCCCGGCGTAGCTCTCTCTTGTTTTGTGTTTGTTTAGGTCATAGGGTGATGTCAAACCATGTTGGCTCACAAGTTGGGGCATTATCCTACCCGGTTTCACCTCGACGGGGAGATTCCACCCTCATACGGGTCCGGAACCTTCGCCTCTAGGTTAGAGCGCATGCATGCGAGGGGGGACACATGCAAGCACCTATATATACCAACCTCTAACCACACCCACACACACATATATGCTAGGGGCACATGCAAGTTTTCATCTCATTCCGATGTTCTCGTGGTCTTCCTCCGGCGAAACCCTGATCTCTGTGCACACTCGGATCGTCTACCCCCCTAGACGTTCCTCTGACAGGGGTAGCCCGGCGTAGCTCTCTCTTTTTTTGTGTTTGTTTAGGTCATAGGGTGATGTCAAACCATGTTGGCTCACAAGTTGGGGCACTATCCTACCCGGTTTCACCTCGACGGGGAGATTCCACCCTCATACGGGCCTGGAACCTTCGCCTCTAGGTTAGAGCGCATGCATGCGAGGGTGACACATGCAAGCACCTATATATACCAACCTCTAACCACACCCACACACACATATATGTTAGGGGCACATGCAAGTTTTCATCTCATTCCGATGTTCTCGTGGTCTTCCTCCGGCGAAACCCTGATCTCTGTGCACACTCGGATCGTCTACCCCCTAGACGTTCCTCTGACAGGGGTAGCCCGGCGTAGCTCTCTCTTGTTTTGTGTTTGTTTAGGTCATAGGGTGATGTCAAACCATGTTGGCTCACAAGTTGGGGCACTATCCTACCCGGTTTCACCTCGACGGGGAGATTCCACCCTATACGGCCCTAACCTTCGCCTCTAGGTTACAGCGCATGCATGCGAGGGGGGACACATGCAAGCACCTATATATACCAACCTCTAACCACACCCACACACACATATGCTAGGGGCACATGCAAGTTTTCATCTCATTCCGATGTTCTCGTGGTCTTCCTCCCATGAACACGATCTCTGTGCACACTCGGATCGTCTACCCCCCTAGACGTTCCTCTGACAGGGGTAGCCCGGCGTAGCTCTCTCTTGTTTTGTCTTTGTTTAGGTCATATGGTGATGTCAAACCATGTTGGTGCACAAGTTGGGGCACTATCCTACCCGGTTTCACCTCGACGGGGAGATTCCACCCTTATACGGGCCCGGAACCTTCGCCTCTAGGTTAGAGCGCATGCATGCGAGGGGGGACACATGCAAGCACCTATATATACCAACCTCTAACCACACCCACACACACATATGCTAGGGGCACATGCAAGTTTTCATCTCATTCCGATGTTCTCGTGGTCTTCCTCCGGCGAAACCCTGATCTCTGTGCACACTCGGATCTTCTACCCCCCTAGACGTTCCTCTGACAGGGGTAGCCCGGCGTAGATCTCTCTTGTTTATTGTTTGTTTAGGTCATAGGGTGATGTCAAACCATGTTGGCTCACAAGTTGGGGCACTATCCTACCCGGTTTCACCTCGACGGGGAGATTCCACCCTCATACGGGCCCGGAACCTTCGCCTCTAGGTTAGAGCGCATGCATGCGAGGGGGGACACATGCAAGCACCTATATATACCAACCTCTAACCACACCCACACACACATATATGCTAGGGGCACATGCAAGTTTTCATCTCATTCTGATGTTCTCGTGGTCTTCCTCCGTGAAACCTCGATCTCTGGCACACTCGGATGCCTACCCCCTAGACGCTCCTCCGACAGGTAGCCCGGTAGCTCTCTCTTGTTTTGTGTTTGTTTAGGTCATAGGGTGATGTCAAACCATGTTGGCTCACAAGTTGGGGCACTATCCTACCCGGTTTCACCTCGACGGGGAGATTCCACCCTTATACGGGCCCGGAACCTTCGCCTCTAGGTTAGAGCGCATGCATGCGAGGGGGGACACATGCAAGCACCTATATATACCAACCTCTCACCACACCCACACACACACATATGCTAGGGGCACATGCAAGTTTTCATCTCATTCTGATGTTCTCGTGGTCTTCCTCCGGCGAAACCCTGATCTCTGTGCACACTCGGATCGTCTACCCCCCTAGACGTTCCTCTGACAGGGGTAGCCCGGCGTAGCTCTCTCTTGTTTTGTGTTTGTTTAGGTCATAGGGTGATGTCAAACCATGTTGGTTCACAAGTTGGGGCACTATCCTACCCGGTTTCACCTCGACGGGGAGATTCCACCCTTATACTGCCCTAACCTTCTAGGTTAGAGCGCAGGCACGCGAGGGGGCACACATGCAGGCACCTATATATACCACCCTCTAACCACACCCCCACACACATATGCTAGGGGCACATGCAAGTTTTCATCTCATTCCGATGTTCTCGTGGTCTTCCTCCCATGAAACCTCGATCTCTGCACACTCGGATCGCTACCCCCTAGACGCTCCTCGACAGGGTAGCCCGGCGTAGATCTCTTGTTTTGTGTTTTTAGGTCATAGGGTGATGTCAAACCATGTTGGCTCACAAGTTGGGGCATTATCCTACCCGGTTTCACCTCGACGGGAGATTCCACCTCATACGGGCCCTAACCTTCGCCTCTAGGTTAGAGCGCATGCATGCGAGGGGGGACACATGCAAGCACCTATATATACCAACCTCTAACCACACCCACACACACATATGCTAGGGGCACATGCAAGTTTTCATCTCATTCCGATGTTCTCGTGGTCTTCCTCCGGCGAAACCCTGATCTCTGTGCACACTCGGATCGTCTACCCCCCTAGACGTTCCTCTGACAGGGGTAGCCCGGCATAGCTCTCTCTTGTTTTGTGTTTGTTTAGGTCATAGGGTGATGTCAAACCATGTTGGCTCACAAGTTGGGGCATTATCCTACCCGGTTTCACCTCGACGGGGAGATTCCACCCTCATACGGGCCCGGAACCTTCGCCTCTAGGTTAGAGCGCATGCATGCGAGGGGGGACACATGCAAGCACCTATATATACCAACCTCTAACCACACCCACACACACATATATTCTAGGGGCACATGCAAGTTTTCATCTCATTCCGATGTTCTCGTGGTCTTCCTCCGGCGAAACCCTGATCTCTGTGCACACTCGGATCGTCTACCCCCCTAGACGTTCCTCTGACAGGGGTAGCCCGGCGTAGCTCTCTCTTGTTTTGTGTTTGTTTAGGTCATAGGGTGATGTCAAACCATGTTGGCTCACAAGTTGGGGCACTATCCTACCCGGTTTCACCTCGACGGGGAGATTCCACCCTTATACGGGCCCGGAACCTTCGCCTCTAGGTTAGAGCGCATGCATGCGAGGGGGGACACATGCAAGCACCTATATATACCAACCTCTCACCACACCCACACACACACATATGCTAGGGGCACATGCAAGTTTTCATCTCATTCCGATGTTCTCGTGGTCTTCCTCCGGCGAAACCCTGATCTCTGTGCACACTCGGATCGTCTACCCCCCTAGACGTTCCTCCCGACAGGTAGCCCGGCGTAGCTCTCTCTTGTTTTGTGTTTGTTTAGGTCATAGGGTGATGTAAAACCATGTTGGTTCACAAGTTGGGGCACTATCCTACCCGGTTTCACCTCGACGGGGAGATTCCACCCTTATACTGCCCTAACCTTCGCCTAGGTTAGAGCGCATGCATGCGAGGGGACACATGCAAGCACCTATATATACCAACCTCTAACCACACCCACACACACACATATGCTAGGGGCACATGCAAGTTTTCGCCTCATTCCGATGTTCTCGTGGTCTTCCTCCCATGAAACCTCGATCTCTGGCACATTCTGGATCGCCTACCCCTAGACGTTCCTCCGACAGGTAGCCCCAGTAGCTCTCTCTTGTTTTGTGTTTGTTTAGGTCATAGGGTGATGTCAAACCATGTTGGCTCACAAGTTGGGGCATTATCCTACCCGGTTTCACCTCGACGGGAGATTCCACCTCATACGGGCCCCTAACCTTCGCCTCTAGGTTAGAGCGCATGCATGCGAGGGGACACATGCAAGCACCTATATATACCAACCTCTAACCACACCCACACACACATATATGCTAGGGGCACATGCAAGTTTTCATCTCATTCGATGTTCTCGTGGTCTTCCTTCATGAAACCACGATCTCCGGCACACTGGATCGCCTACCCCCTAGAAGTTCCTCTGACAGGGGTAGCCCGGCGTAGCTCTCTCTTGTTTTGTGTTTGTTTAGGTCATAGGGTGATGTCAAACCATGTTGGCTCACAAGTTGGGGCATTATCCTACCCGGTTTCACCTCGACGGGGAGCTTCCACCTCATACGCCCGAACCTTCGCCTCTAGGTTAGAGCGCATGCATGCGAGGGGGGACACATGCAAGCACCTATATATACCAACCTCTAACCACACCCACACACACATATATGCTAGGGGCACATGCAAGTTTTCATCTCATTCCGATGTTCTCGTGGTCTTCCTCCGGCGAAACCCTGATCTCTGTGCACACTCGGATCGTCTACCCCCCTAGACGTTCCTCTGACAGGGGTAGCCCGGCGTAGCTCTCTCTTTTTTTGTGTTTGTTTAGGTCATAGGGTGATGTCAAACCATGTTGGCTCACAAGTTGGGGCACTATCCTACCCGGTTTCACCTCGACGGGGAGATTCCACCCTCATACGGGCCCGGAACCTTCGCCTCTAGGTTAGAGCGCATGCATGCGAGGGGGGACACATGCAAGCACCTATATATACCAACCTCTAACCACACCCACACACACATATATTCTAGGGGCACATGCAAGTTTTCATCTCATTCCGATGTTCTCGTGGTCTTCCTCCGGCGAAACCCTGATCTCTATGCACACTCGGATCGTCTACCCCCCTAAACGTTCCTCCGACAGGTAGCCCGGTAGCTCTCTCTTGTTTTGTGTTTGTTTAGGTCATAGGGTGATGTCAAACCATGTTGGCTCACAAGTTGGGGCACTATCCTACCCGGTTTCACCTCGACGGGAGATTCCACCTTATACGGCCCTAACCTTCGCCTAGGTTAGAGCGCATGCATGCGAGGGGGGACACATGCAAGCACCTATATATACCAACCTCTCACCACACACACACACACATATGCTAGGGGCACATGCAAGTTTTCATCTCATTCCAATGTTCTCGTGGTCTTCCTCCGGCGAAACCCTGATCTCTCATGCACACTGGATCGCTCACCCCCTAGACGTTCCTCGACAGGTAGCCCACGTAGCTCTCTCTTGTTTTGTGTTTGTTTAGGTCATAGGGTGATGTCAAACCATGTTGGTTCACAAGTTGGGGCACTATCCTACCGGTTTCACCTCGACGGGAGATTCCACCTTATACGGGCCCTAACCTTCGCCTCTAGGTTAGAGCGCATGCATGCGAGGGGACACATGCAAGCACCTATATATACCAACCTCTAACCACACCCACACACACATATGCTAGGGGCACATGCAAGTTTTCGTCTCATTCCGATGTTCTCGTGGTCTTCCTCCGTGAAACCCGATCTCTGGCACACTCGGATCGCTCACCCCCTAGACGCTCCTCCGACAGGTAGCCCGGCGTAGCTCTCTCTTGTTTTGTGTTTGTTTAGGTCATAGGGTGATGTCAAACCATGTTGGCTCACAAGTTGGGGCATTATCCTACCCGGTTTCACCTCGACGGGGAGATTCCACCCTCATACGGGCCCGGAACCTTCGCCTCTAGGTTAGAGCATGCATGCGAGGGGACACATGCAAGCACCTATATATACCAACCTCTAACCACACCCACACACACATATATGCTAGGGGCACATGCAAGTTTTCATCTCATTCCGATGTTCTCGTGGTCTTCCTCCGGCGAAACCCTGATCTCCGTGCACACTCGGATCGTCTACCCCCCTAGAAGTTCCTCTGACAGGGTAGCCCGTGTAGCTCTCTCTTGTTTTGTGTTTGTTTAGGTCATAGGGTGATGTCAAACCATGTTGGCTCACAAGTTGGGGCATTATCCTACCCGGTTTCACCTCGGGAGATTCCACCTCATACGGCCCTAACCTTCGCCTCTAGGTTAGAGCGCATGCATGCGAGGGGGGACACATGCAAGCACCTATATATACCAACCTCTAACCACACCCACACACACATATATGCTAGGGGCACATGCAAGTTTTCATCTCATTCCGATGTTCTCGTGGTCTTCCTCCGTGAAACCTCGATCTCTGCACACTCGGATCGCCTACCCCTAGACGTTCCTCTGACAGGGGTAGCCCGGCGTAGCTCTCTCTTGTTTTGTGTTTGTTTAGGTCATAGGGTGATGTCAAACCATGTTGGTTCACAAGTTGGGGCACTATCCTACCCGGTTTCACCTCGACGGGGAGATTCCACCTCATACGGCCCGAACCTTCGCCTCTAGGTTAGAGCGCATGCATGCGAGGGGACACATGCAAGCACCTATATATACCAACCTCTAACCACACCCACACACACATATGCTAGGGGCACATGCAAGTTTTCGTCTCATTCGATGTTCTCGTGGTCTTCCTCCTGAAACCCTCGATCTCTCGCACACTGGATCGCTACCCCTAGACGCTCCTCGACAGGTAGCCAGTAGCTCTCTTGTTTTGTGTTTGTTTAGGTCATAGGGTGATGTCAAACCATGTTGGCTCACAAGTTGGGGCATTATCCACCCGGTTTCACCTCGACGGGAGATTCCACCTCATACGGCCCTAACCTTCGCCTCTAGGTTAGAGCGCATGCATGCGAGGGGACACATGCAAGCACCTATATACCAACCTCTAACCACACCCACACACACATATATGCTAGGGGCACATGCAAGTTTTCATCTCATTCCGATGTTCTCGTGGTCTTCCTTCGGCGAAAACCTGATCTCCGTGCACAATCGGATCGTCTACACCCCTAGAAGTTCCTCTGACAGGTAGCCCGTAGCTCTCTCTTGTTTTGTGTTTGTTTAGGTCATAGGGTGATGTCAAACCATGTTGGCTCACAAGTTGGGGCATTATCCTACCCGGTTTCACCTCGACGGGAGATTCCACCTCATACGGCCCTAACCTTCGCCTCTAGGTTAGAGCGCATGCATGCGAGGGGACACATGCAAGCACCTATATATACCAACCTCTAACCACACCCACACACACATATATGCTAGGGGCACATGCAAGTTTTCATATCATTCCGATGTTCTCGTGGTCTTCCTCGTGAAACCTCGATCTCGTGCACACTGGATCGTCACCCCCCCTAGACGTTCCTCCAGGGGTAGCCCGCGTAGCTCTCTCTTGTTTTGTGTTTGTTTAGGTCATAGGGTGATTTCAAACCATGTTGGCTCACAAGTTGGGGCACTATCCTACCCGGTTTCACCTCGACGGGAGATTCCACCTCATACGGGCCCTAACCTTCGCCTCTAGGTTAGAGCGCATGCATGCGAGGGGGACACATGCAAGCACCTATATATACCAACCTCTAACCACACCCACACACACATATATGTTAGGGGCACATGCAAGTTTTCATCTCATTCGATGTTCTCGTGGTCTTCCTCCGTGAAACCTCGATCTCTCGGCACACTCGGATCGCCTACCCCCTAGACGCCCTCCCGACAGGTAGCCCAGTAGCTCTCCCTTGTTTTGTGTTTGTTTAGGTCATAGGGTGATGTCAAACCATGTTGGCTCACAAGTTGGGGCACTATCCTACCCGGTTTCACCTCGACGGGGAGATTACACCCTTATACGGCCCGAACCTTCATTTAGGTTAGAGCGCATGCATGCGAGGGGGACACATGCAAGCACCTATATATACCAACCTCTAACCACACCCACACACACACATATGCTAGGGGCACATGCAAGTTTTCATCTCATTCCGATGTTCTCGTGGTCTTCCTCCGGCGAAACCCTGATCTCTGTGCACACTCGGATCGTCTACCCCCCTAGACGTTCCTCTGACAGGGTAGCCCCAGTAGCTCTTTCTTGTTTTGTGTTTGTTTAGGTCATAGGGTGATGTCAAACCATGTTGGTTCACAAGTTGGGGCACTATCCTACCCGGTTTCACCTCGACGGGGAGATTCCACCCTTATACGGGCCCGGAACCTTCGCCTCTAGGTTAGAGCGCATGCATGCGAGGGGGGACACATGCAAGCACCTATATATACCAACCTATAACCACACCCACACACATATGCTAGGGGCACATGCAAGTTTTCATCTCATTCCGATGTTCTCGTGGTCTTCCTCCCAAAACCTCGATCTCTGTGCACACTCGGATCGTCTACCCCCCTAGACGTTCCTCTGACAGGGGTAGCCCGGCGTAGCTCTCTCTTGTTTATTGTTTGTTTAGGTCATAGGGTGATGTCAAACCATGTTGGCTCACAAGTTGGGGCACTATCCTACCCGGTTTCACCTCGACGGGGAGATTCCACCCTCATACGGGCCCGGAACCTTCGCCTCTATGTTAGAGCGCATGCATGCGAGGGGGGACACATGCAAGCACCTATATATACCAACCTCTAACCACACCCACACACACATATATGCTAGGGGCACATGCAAGTTTTCATCTCATTCCGATGTTCTCGTGGTCTTCCTCCGGCGAAACCCTGATCTCTGTGCACACTCGGATCGTCTACCACCCTAGACGTTCCTCTCACAGGGGTAGCCCGGCGTAGCTCTCTCTTGTTTTGTGTTTGTTTAGGTCATAGGGTGATGTCAAACCATGTTGGCTCACAAGTTGGGGCACTATCCTACCCGGTTTCACCTCGACGGGGAGATTCCACCCTCATACGGGTCCGGAACCTTCGCCTCTAGGTTAGAGCGCATGCATGCGAGGGGGGACACATGCAAGCACCTATATATACCAACCTCTAACCACACCCACACACACATATGCTAGGGGCACATGCAAGTTTTCATCTCATTAAGATGTTCTCGTGGTCTTCCTCCGGCGAAACCCTGATCTCTGTGCACACTCGGATCGTCTACCCCCCTAGACGTTCCTCTGACAGGGGTAGCCCGGCGTAGATCTCTCTTGTTTTGTGTTTGTTTAGGTCATAGGGTGATGTAAAACCATGTTGGCTCACAAGTTGGGGCACTATCCTACCCGCTTTCACCTCGACGGGGAGATTCCACCCTCATACGGGTCCGGAACCTTCGCCTCTAGGTTAGAGCGCATGCATGCGAGGGGGGACACATGCAAGCACCTATATATACCAACCTCTAACCACACCCACACACACATATATGCTAGGGGCACATGCAAGTTTTCATCTCATTCCGATGTTCTCGTGGTCTTCCTCCCAGAAACCTCGATCTCTCAAGACTCCGGATCGCCTACCCCCTAGACGCTCCTCCGACAGGTAGCCCGGCGTAGCTCTCTCTTGTTTTGTGTTTGTTTAGGTCATAGGTTGATGTCAAACCATGTTGGCTCACAAGTTGGGGCACTATCCTACCCGTTTCACCTCGACGGGAGATTCCACCTCACGGTCCTAACCTTCGCCTCTAGGTTAGAGCGCATGCATGCGAGGGGGACACATGCAAGCACCTATATATACCAACCTCTAACCACACCCACACACACATATGCTAGGGGCACATGCAAGTTTTCATCTAATTCGATGTTCTCGTGGTCTTCCTTCTACGAAACCACGATCTCTGTGCACACTCGGATCGTCTACCACCCTAGACGTTCCTCTCACAGGGGTAGCCCGGCGTAGCTCTCTCTTGTTTTGTGTTTGTTTAGGTCATAGGGTGATGTCAAACCATGTTGGCTCACAAGTTGGGGCACTATCCTACCCGGTTTCACCTCGACGGGGAGATTCCACCCTCATACGGGTCCCAACCTTCGCCTAGGTTAGAGCGCATGCATGCGAGGGGGGACACATGCAAGCACCTATATATACCAACCTCTAACCACACCCACACACACATATGCTAGGGGCACATGCAAGTTTTCATCTCATTAAGATGTTCTCGTGGTCTTCCTCCCATGAAACCTCGATCTCTGCACACTCGGATCGCCTACTCCCTAGACGCTCCTCCGACAGGTAGCCCGCGAGATCTCTCTTGTTTTGTGTTTGTTTAGGTCATAGGGTGATGTAAAACCATGTTGGCTCACAAGTTGGGGCACTATCCTACCCGCTTTCACCTCGACGGGGAGATTCCACCCTCATACGGGTCCGGAACCTTCGCCTCTAGGTTAGAGCGCATGCATGCGAGGGGACACATGCAAGCACCTATATATACCAACCTCTAACCACACCCACACACACATATATGCTAGGGGCACATGCAAGTTTTCATCTCATTCCGATGTTCTCGTGGTCTTCCTCCCATGAAACCTCGATCTCTCAGGCACACCTGATCGCCTACCCTCCTAGACGCTCCTCCCAGGGGTAGCCCGCGTAGCTCTCTCTTGTTTTGTGTTTGTTTAGGTCATAGGGTGATGTCAAACCATGTTGGCTCACAAGTTGGGGCACTATCCTACCCGTTTCACCTCGACGGGAGATTCCACCCTTATACGGGCCTAACCTTCGCCTCTAGGTTAGAGCGCATGCATGCGAGGGGGACACATGCAAGCACCTATATATACCAACCTCTAACCACACCCACACACACATATGCTAGGGGCACATGCAAGTTTTCATATCATTCCGATGTTCTCGTGGTCTTCCTCCCGTGAAACCTCGATCTCTGGCACACTCGGATCGCTACCCCTAGACGCTCCTCCGACAGGTAGCCCGGTAGCTCTCTCTTGTTTTGTGTTTTTAGGTCATATGGTGATGTCAAACCATGTTGGTTCACAAGTTGGGGCACTATCCTACCCGGTTTCACCTCGACGGGGAGATTCCACCCTTATACGGGCCCGAAACCTTCGCCTCTAGGTTAGAGCGCATGCATGCGAGGGGGACACATGCAAGCACCTATATATACCAACCTATAACCACACCCACACACACATATGCTAGGGGCACATGCAAGTTTTCATCTCATTCCGATGTTCTCGTGGTCTTCCTCCGGCGAAACCCTGATCTCTCTGCACACTCGGATCGTCTACCCCCTAGACGTTCCTCTGACAGGGGTAGCCCGGCGTAGCTCTCTCTTGTTTTGTGTTTGTTTAGGTCATAGGGTGATGTCAAACCATGTTGGCTCACAATTTGGGGCACTATCCTACCCGGTTTCACCTCGACGGGAGATTCCACCCTCATACGGCCCTAACCTTCTCCCTCTAGGTTAGAGCGCATGCATGCGAGGGGGACACATGCAAGCACCTATATATACCAACCTCTAACCACACCCACACACACATATATGCTAGGGGCACATGCAAGTTTTCATCTCATTCCGATGTTCTCGTGGTCTTCTCCCATGAAACCACGATCTCTGGCATACTCGGATCGCTCACCCCCCTAGACGCTCCTCCGACAGGGTAGCCCGCGTAGCTCTCTCTTGTTTTGTGTTTGTTTAGGTCATAGGGTGATGTCAAACCATGTTGGCTCACAAGTTGGGGCACTATCCTACCCGGTTTCACCTCGACGGGAGATTCCACCTCATACGGGTCCTAACCTTCTAGGTTAGAGCGCATGCATGCGAGGGGGACACATGCAAGCACCTATATATACCAACCTCTAACCACACCCACACACACATATGCTAGGGGCACATGCAAGTTTTCATCTCATTCCGATGTTCTCGTGGTCTTCCTCCGGCGAAACCCTGATCTCTCAGCACACTGGATCGCCTACCCCCTAGGCTCCTCCGACAGGGTAGCCCGCGTAGCTCTCTCTTGTTTTGTGTTTTTTTAGGGCATAGGGTGATGTCAAACCATGTTGGCTCACAAGTTGGGGCACTATCCTACCCGGTTTCACCTCGACGGGGAGATTCCACCCTCATACGGGTCCTAACCTTCGCCTCTATTAGAGCGCATGCATGCGAGGGGGACACATGCAAGCACCTATATATACCAACCTCTAACCACACCCACACACACATATGCTAGGGGCACATGCAAGTTTTCATCTCATTCCGATGTTCTCGTGGTCTTCCTCCCGAAACCCACGATCTCTGTGCACTCTGGATCGCTACCCCCCTAGACGCCTCCCGACAGGTAGCCCGTAGCTCTCTCTTGTTTTGTGTTTGTTTAGGTCATAGGGTGATGTCAAACCATGTTGGCTCACAAGTTGGGGCACTATCCTACCCGGTTTCACCTCGACGGGAGATTCCACCTCATACGGCCTAACCTTCTCCTCTAGGTTAGAGCGCATGCATGCGAGGGGACACATGCAAGCACCTATATATACCAACCTCTAACCACACCCACACACACACATATATGCTAGGGGCACATGCAAGTTTTCATCTCATTCATGTTCTCGTGGTCTTCTTCCACAAACCACGATCTCTGGCACTCGGATCGCTCACCCCCTAGACGCCCTCCGACAGGGTAGCCCGTAGCTCTCTCTTGTTTTGTGTTTGTTTAGGTCATAGGGTGATGTCAAACCATGTTGGCTCACAAGTTGGGGCACTATCCTACCCGGTTTCACCTCGACGGGAGATTCCACCTCATCTGGTCCGGAACCTTCGCCTCTAGGTTAGAGCGCATGCATGCGAGGGGGGACACATGCAAGCACCTATATATACCAACCTCTAACCACAGCCACACACACATATGCTAGGGGCACATGCAAGTTTTCATCTCATTCCGATGTTCTCGTGGTCTTCCTCCCATGAAACCTCGATCTCTGGCACACTCGGATCGCCTACCCCTAGACGTTCCTCCGACAGGTAGCCCAGTTTCTCTCTTGTTTTGTGTTTGTTTAGGTCATAGGGTGATGTCAAACCATGTTGGCTCACAAGTTGGGGCACTATCCTACCCGGTTTCACCTCGACGGGGAGATTTCACCCTCATACGGGTCCGGAACCTTCGCCTCTAGGTTAGAGCGCATGCATGCGAGGGGGGACACATGCAAGCACCTATATATACCAACCTCTAACCACACCCACACACACATATGCTAGGGGCACATGCAAGTTTTCATCTAATTCCGATGTTCTCGTGGTCTTCCTCCGGCGAAACCCTGATCTCTGTGCACACTCGGATCGTCTACCCCCCTAGACGTCCCTCTAACAGGGGTAGCCCGGCGTAGCTCTCTCTTGTTTTGTGTTTGTTTAGGTCATAGGGTGATGTCAAACCATGTTGGCTCACAAGTTGGGGCACTATCCTACCCGCTTTCACCTCGACGGGGAGATTCCACCCTCATACGGGTCCGGAACCTTCGCCTCTAGATTAGAGCGCATGCATGCGAGGGGGGACACATGCAAGCACTTCATGTGGTCGTGGTGAGTGCTATTGAGAACCACATGCGATAATAACACTTACAAACATATAGAAATTTCTCGGGGTGTGAGAAGATTCGCAACGACATTTCATGTGGACGTGTAGACTGCTATTCAGGGTACAAATTATCCAATTAATAAAAAATATATAAATAATTGATGCAAATACAAAATATATGAAAATAGAGAAGGATACGCCGAGGGTGACCGTCGGGCGACGCTTCGAGGGTGGCCGGGCGTATGCTATGCCGAGGGTCGCCGTCGGCCTAACCGACGGCACCGTTAAGCGGCGTCTGTCGTTGCCGGCATGTGCCACGTCCGCTAGCTACGCCGAGGGCCGCCGCACGCCGAGGGTGACCGTCGGTGTAGTGTATGCTACGCCGACGGCTTGGCTACGCCGAGGGCTGGCCGGTGCGGCTGACGCCGACGGCTTCGACGCTTGGCCGTCGGCGTAGCCGGGCGCCGTCGGCAAGATCTGCCATTCATGTAGTGTTCCATCAACAGGTCTCAGATGGACCATCATCTCTTTCCGTTGGTGATATGGCAATGACAACGAGCCAATTTGGAAGCTGCCACGTTTTCTGGGATAGTAACGGTTCTGCAGCCATTGAGAGGTTATAAATTCCTCACAAACATAGGCCTATTATACTCATACACAAACTAATACTATAGTAAATGGAAAAATTTCAAAACAAACCTTAAACTTGTATAGGTTAGCTAAAGCGGACCATTAACTTTAAATCCAAAAATTGGCACTCTAAACTATCAAATCCCGGTCTATTTTTAACCCTAGTTCCTTTTCACAAAAGCATGGAAATTATAAAATCTGGACGTGCCAATTTCCCGTATTCAAAGGTTAGTGTTTGAGTTGGCTAACATCTATGAGTTCAAGGTTTGTTTCAGACCCTTTTCCCTAGTAATTCCATGTGCTTCCCACAGAGCTTGAAGTTGTATGTGTCGATCATCTTTACCTATAAAAGTACCAGTTTACATGGGTAGGGATGCAGAAGTAGGACAATTGGGATACCATTTTTAGACTACTAGACTAACTTTAATTTAGGTGGGATAAATGGGATATGTCAAATCTAGCTTATCCCACTTGTTGCACTTAGTTTTGAGTTAATCTAATAGTCTAAAAATGGTATCCCATTTGTCCCAATTGTCCCACTTCTGCATCCCTATACATGGGAGGCTATCATGTGGAGGATGTCAACAGAATCACGCCCTCTAGATGGCAACAACATTGGGGGCTGACCTCCAATTGATGCACCAAATCATGCGCTGTCCCTTGGCTTCTGTTCCTGAATGTAGCTTCACGGCCATTTCAGATTCGAATCGCTACCGCTAATTCTATTTGGTCGATATGGTAGGTGCATAATCATAGCTAGTCGATCCAGGGCACAATCATAGCATCCCCACCGACCTGGTGGGAATAAACTGCCACCGGTGCACAATTATTTCTGATCTATAAGAAAAAACTATCATTTCAGGTACATCCCCTTATTTAATCACAACTGAGCTAGGCGATACCCAGTACCCTTCTAAAAACACAAGGCTTTTACGGTTCAGAAAATAAGTCTGTGAGTCGCCCAAGTATCCTATCGACTAGTGTACTTGTAAAACTACGAACACACAACTTAAGACACTGATATATAGTGAAATCGAGTCCACAGCCCCATCATCTACCAAGACGCGCTTTTCACTGTTACCAGTACATCTTGCAATTGCAATACGAGCTTCTCCTCCTACTAATGCAGCAGAATCAAGCTTGTCTTACTGCGCCAACCACCGAAGAACGAACGTGGAGATTTCCTAAAAACTCAGACGATTAACTATAGGGAAATGATATGCCTCCCTCGGGGATAGGGGATAGCATCCCCCGAATCCAACCGACGCGCATGGTGGATGGGGCCCATCAGTGCACGTATCGTTGACCATAACTTACATCTCTCCTCCAGATTCTTCCTCTTCCTCCAGGAGATGCTGCGCTGCCCAAGCTCGCCACCGTCCGCTAGCTTCCGGGCGCCCGCCGCCATGGACCTCCCCTTCCGCCGTGCGTCTCCCTCTCGGCCCCGTGTCTCCCCGCTCCCTCCTCCGCCCCCGTGCCATCCTCCGCCCACTTCCCTCATCATCCATGGTGCTCACATGGGACCGGCGCCGCCGCGCGAATCTCTCACCGCGACCCTGCCGAGATCGCCATGCGCCTCGGTCGTCGTGCGAGCCTCTGCTGCACATCCTCCATGTCGCCTCCTCCGGCGCGCTCCTCCCGTCGCGCTCGCACGGTGTTCTGGACAGAAACACACAGCCATAGCCCCTGGTGATGGCAATGCTACGAACAGTCTTCGGCGTTGCTACCACAGTTTAGAGCGTGTGCTAATTTAGTTAGTCGGTGTTGCTACTTTTATGTCAGTCTTTGCTAAGAACGTTTTGCTATCTTAGCACATATTTTTTGCTATGTATTCATATTTTCTTTTTGCTATTTTCGTGTAATTTTTTTGCTACAATTAATTTATACAGTTTTGCTACGAGGTCTCCGGCAAGAGTCTCCAGTGATGTCTCCGGCGATGTGTGTTTTGCTACATTAGAAAAAATATTTTGTTACACCTTTTTTATGGTTTTGATACAATAACGTAAATTTTTTGCTACGAGGTCTTCGACGAGGTCTACCGGCGAAAGTCTCCGGCGAGGTCAGATTTGCTACATTAGTATAACTTTTTTACTACACGGTCTCCGGCGAGGTCTCCCGCGAAATCTCCGGCGAGGTTCAGTCTGTTTTTCTATTTTTTTGGGCTGAACCGTTTTTTGCTACATTGTAGCAAAAACGGGACTAGTTATAGCAAAAACGGGACTTTCTGTAGCAAAAGCGGATTTGACTCGGACCTGTTCTGAAAAAGTCGAGGTATTTCGAATTGTTTTTTATCCAAAAAAAAGACACGTGGTTGGCTGAGGACCCGGGGGATAAAAAACACAAATCCCCCGAGGAACGCGTAGGGCTGGCCGGAAAGCTTAAAACACGGTATCTTTTGGCAACAGCGCCTTTGCTAGCTAGGGGGCAGCGAGCGTGGAGTCGCCACGACGCATGGGTATGGCCAGGTTCGTTTCGGCTAGGGTTCAGATGCGGGCCCACTTAGACCCGCAAAACATGACAGTTAGTATAAATTATACTACTATGTACACAGATTGAAACAGACCTACAAATTATATCAGCTGACATGAGCTAAGACTAAATCGGTGTCCGCTTACCCGCCCCGCTTGTAACCCTAGTTTCGGCCCCCTTTACCCCACGATTGTTGCTCGAAAGCAAAGTTTCTGAATGATTAAACCAAGGGAGAAAGAGCATCAAGCCTGCAGAAGACACGGATTATGGACCAGCTGCAGAAAGATCCCCACTTTTCATTTCCAAGTTAGCGGCGGAATGCAGTAGCGTTGCGAGGTTCTGTACGTGGAGGTTCAAACCATACTGATCCAAAGACGAGCGTTTTAACCTCGAAGGTTTTTTATGGAACTCTATAGCATCAGGGGATGCTAGCGCTAGCAAAAAAAAATTTGTTGTAGATTAGTTAATCCTGAAAATGGTTCGAGAATTAAACCAAACCTTCACCAAACCCACGTGAGCAAAATTAGCCCCGAACCAGAACCAAAACCAAACCCATTTCATATGTATGTCAGCCCAACCAAAACCAGACCTCATTTATTTTCCATCCAAACCGAACTTAATTGAGGTCTTCACCCGTGGGTTGGAACCATTATCAAAAATGGTTTTAGAACTATACGATCAAATGGGTTGACTAGCTAACGTTGTAGCTCACTACAGTTGCCACCACTGTATGCAAAACTATGCACACCATGGGCAGGGCAGGGAACTAGCCGCAGTGCATGTCGTCGGCCCGGCGAACAGCGCGCTCTCGTTGTAGCTTAGTGTGGATGCCGGCGAGTTGAGTGCGGGCGGCGGAAAGAGCCCTCAGCTTGGCCTCGCGCGCCGTGCTTGCCTCGGCCTCGACTGGCGGCCGTCGTGTGACTGAGGTGCGTCGCGACCAAGGGCTCACGCCGGAACTGGCGGCCGCGTCAGCATCAGCACGGGTAATGTGAGCGGCAGCGGCACGGCGTCCGGCCCCTCTCGTCAACGGAACAGCGACCGGCGGCGACGAGGAAACGGAGCAGCCCTTGGACGTCATCGGCGGCGCGGCGAGCTCTTACACGTACACGTTCTTGCAGTGGCACTAATAATTTGTTAAGTTACAACCCAATCCTTCATGCATTCTCCAAGCAGAAGAAGATTGATGGAGCCATGGCGTTTTGTGGAGCCCGTGCCAGTGTAGTACGGCTACGCGCGTGGCCGGCCGGCGACGGCGAGCGCTCGATCAGAGGCATGATGGGGCGTTCAGGTTGCTGGCTGAGGAAGATAATAAACGACGTGCTCAGCGCAGTTTTCGATCAATCGGAACGAGGGTAGTTAACTTCCGTAATCAGCGCACGTTCTTTTTTTTTTCCGTTCAGCGTCCCGGTCACCACCACCGATATATTCATTTTTTACTAGTCAGTCACAGAGACAGAGAAATAGTCTAGAAACCAATCTCACCAACCGGTTGGTAACCACAGTTTAAACCTATTTAAAACTAAACCCGTTGGAACCATACCTAACTACACCCGAACTATATTTACACAATACCAAATTGAACCGGACCGTTCTCTGCCTCAGCCCATTAGCACCCAAACTAAATAAGCCCACATGCGAAAACCGAACCAACACACCCGGTTAAAGGAAAACCATCCCCAGATTTAAGAGTAGTGCTAGCAAACCTCGGCATGTGCAGCCTGGCCCGACCCAAAAAAAAAGCCTGTGGGACGGGCCTAAGACCGGAACTGTGGCCCAACAACAGCTTGGGCCGGTCCGTGAGGTGACATCAATGCAAGCTGAGCTGTGCTCAGGTTCCGTGCGGTCGAATCCACCCAGGTTCAAATACTCCCTCCGATCCTAAATAAGTGTCACGGTTTTAAACTAACTCTAGTTCAAAATGACGACACTTATTTATGATCGGAGGGAGTACTAGATTTGTCATGGGTGTTTGTATTATCTGAATTTATTCCACGATTTAATGGGTGATGTTCTGTCAGTGGTACACATGACCGTCAACAAAAAGGCGCCGTGGTGATTTGGTCAACCTTAAGATATGCCGACTCGGTCTCTCAAAGATGCTTAGGGTAGGGTTTGCATGCATATATTCATATGGGTGAGTATGTATATACATACGTGTATGTATATGTCTTTGATAGACATAATCAACTAGCTATAAGAGATAAAATAGTACTATAGTTTTGCAGGAGTGGAAAAATATTACTATCATTTTACGTCTCCATCGGCGCCCGACAACCACACCAAAAGTAGGTTTGGAAAGGCCTTCCCAAACTGTCGGTGGTTTGGTGTGGCCGCCGCCACATCATCGTTCCCCAACTATCGCACCTACGATCATGATGCAAACAAAAATCAAAACATAAGGAAACTTCATTCAAATTTAGAGTTATTTTATGTGGTTTGGATGAAATTTGAACAAATACAAACTAAACAACTTAATTAAAATGGTACTAGTGACGGCGATGGGGATAGAGTTTGTGCCACCGCGTCCTACTCATCGTTATCGGAAGCCAGATTGATCTAGTCCGGGTGCAGCCAAGGGTTGGGCCAGGGCGTCTGTTGCACCGACGATGGTGGTGGAGGAGGGTTGCCCTAGGCGCGGCTCAGAACATCGAGACAGTGGGCGGTAGCCACGCTCGGCTAGGATGGTGTTTGATGTCGAGGCCGTCCTAGTAAGCGTGGCGACTGTGGCGGTTTCAGGGCCCGCCGTAGGGGACGACGTGGACCTCCACCACGTCCTCGTCCTCCTGGTGGAGGACATCCTAACATTGTCCCAGGCTGGGTGGGCCTGCGAGGCCGGCGGGAGCAGCAGCCGCCCGTGGTACACGATGACCTCTTCCAGGTCTTCATCGCGCGAGAGTGGCAGGATGGGGCAACATTGATTGGAGAGCTTCCAACTGCAGGGAGGCCGCCATTCCGGCGACACCAGTAGGTTGTTCTCGTACTGCAATGTCACCTCATCGAGGGTAGGGTGAGGTTGGTTGACCTCGCGGTGTGCTTAACTTCCTCCTGCTGCTGCCGGTGGGAGTCATGGATGTTGCCCTTTTAATAGGAGTGTGGGTAGGAGTGAACGGCCACCGACCATTAACCCAGGCTCGTTAGGAGACGAGTCTTCTATTGGGTTAGCGTCTGAACCAAGTCTTGCATGCAGCCGGGCAGTATGGAACCGACGCATTGGCTGGGGCAGTATGGATTTCAGATTCTAGCTACGACTTGCTGCTGATTCTGTTACTATGACCCTGTGTTTGCAAATCATAGTAATTACAGTAGCAACTTGTCGAATGGGTAACGGCTCCAACGACTAATCTTATCCCTTTACAGTTAACTCTTTAGATTCGTCTCCAAGTGTCGCCATAGGCCACAAATTTCTCAAAGGTCGAAGCATGAGGCCTTTGTGTTGCAAGTCTGATCAACTTTGCCTAATCCATGATCACCATTAGCATGCCAGAAGAAGAATCCGACCTTCATGGATGCCCTAAAGGCTAGAGAATACTTCATATTCAATCTACAATAGCGGGCTTTGCAAGAAGAATGGGTTCCAATCAAAGAGAAATCACAAATCCTGGTGCTTCCAAAACCTAACGTGTATATCAACTAGAAATACTATAATATATATGGTTCTAGCAACATGGCAAAAGAGTCTCAACTAAGTGCCAAAATTTGTGTACTTTGTTGTATGGTGTATGATAATATGAATCTAGCAATGTCTATGCTATATTGGCCGCGTGTGCACATGAGATTGTTTCTTTCCCAGTTATGATCATCTTTGATCTCTCTTCTCATGCTTAAATAGATACATGATCATAACATTTGATAACATGTGCTGCAACAATCGTGTAATTGATGGTTTCAAGAAGTTGATAAGGAGCACATGGGAGTTCATGTGCCGTTGTGAGTATCCCGGCCTTCAATAAAGTAGTTTCATCGTACATGTTATGATTTTCTCCACGCTATACACTTTGAATAATCTTTTGCATCCGATCTCCAAAGTTGCATCATCATTAACAAGTGAAAATAAGACTAGACGAAAAATAGTATTTACATATACCAAACATCACCGGTTCTTCATTAGGAAAAGTCGTTGGCCAGTTATCTCTGTCTTGTCGTGAAAGGAGTAGTCACCATAGTCGTAAGCGCGTGCGGTTCTACCACGTGGTCTCCGATGAAACCAATGTCTCCTTCGGTTTAATTATGTTCTACTCACTAGTAGAGAAAACCTTATAGTAGCACTTCTTACCACTGGCGAACTTGGGCCAAAGTTACCGGGTGTAAGGCCTTCCAGGACCGCCGCGTGCTAGCGCCGGCGAACATACTGTAAACGCGCCGGTGCAAATCAATTTACCACCCGCGAACACGGGCTAAAGTCGCCAGCGGTAAGCCTTCTAGGCCCGCCGTGCGCTACCGCCGGCGAATTGCTGCAGTGTGCGCCGGCGCTACGTGAGATACACTCGGCGAATACGGCCTGCGTGCGCTGGGGCTAAGGTGTACTGTATCCATCCAGATAAGCCGTGCCATACCCCCGGCGAAGCGAGCACGCGTTCGCAGGCGCAAACGCTGATACCACTGGTGAATTTTGCGTTGGTGCGATGGGGATAAGATGGGCTGGGTCCAGGCCTCCCACAGCGAACCACCCCTCCACCCAGAAAAAACAAACTCTATTCTCAGCCGATGGCAGCCACACCCACACCCTATCTACTCCTTGTCTCTTCTCTGCCTCGCGAGCGGCGGCCGGTAGCAGTCACGGCGGCGGCGGTTTGCAGGCAAGGAGGCCTCCTTGCCTAACACAGCTCCTCCTCCTCCGTAGATCCCATAGCGTGGATCCTTCGATCTACGGCCAGCCCCCCGACGAACCCTAGCCTGTGCGGTCGATTCCAGCTATGAAACCCCGATGAGCGAACCACACAATGCCGGCAGGGACGCCGCCCTTGTACCCCTCAATCGCATCGCCTCCTCCTGGCTACAGCGGAGCATCAACGCACGCGAGATGCGCGCTAGGATCTGCGTCGGTCGGTTGCCACGGTCGAGCTCGTTGGCCAGTTTTCTCATTAGGAAAAGTCGTTGGCCAGTTTTCTCTGTCTTGTCGTGAAAGGAGTACTCACCATAAAGCGTGTGCGGTTCTACCACATGGTCTCGGATGAAACGAATGTCTCCTTCCGTTTAATTATGTCTACCTTTAATTAATTAGGGGAAATCTACTCTCACTAGTTTGCAAAACCTGGCAGGAAGTGTGAACGACATGCTGTCAGTATTATTTCGAAAATTTAAAATGCTTTTTAGATCAAACCGTTTGTCCAATTTAAGATCCGTTTTCATCGTTAGACTAGTCGCGACAAGATCCTCAAAACTAGATCACATGTTGATATGTTTCGATGAAATTTTTTTAGACCAAAAAATTATCCACCCCAAACACGTGAGTTATCCATTATATAATATGTAAGTTATCCACCAAGTAAAACATAAGTTATCCACCATATAAACTTATTGGATAGAGACGTTCTCGTATACGTGTTGAGAAAGTTTAATTGGCACACATTAGACTACTCCCTCTGTTAGGGATTATAAGGCCTATGGACCATTTTGATAGGATTAAGAAAATCAATAACTCACCCTCTTGATTACTACATGCACCAATAGTTACACATGCACGAGAAAAGATAGAGAAAAAGGAAAACATGCATTGGAGGAGAGAGACTAATAAATGAGAGGACTTACAATTTCTAACATTTTAAAAAAGCTCTTAGGCCTTATAATCCCTAACGGAGGGAGTAGTTGTTAGGGTATTGAGGCTTTATTCCCATCAATGTGTTAGCGTCGACCGATGAAACTTTGGGACCCTAAAACTCTTCGAGGCTTCGTCATCCGTACGCCACAGTAAAAACGATGGACGACCAAGTCAAGCCGCTAGTATACTAGTTGCGCATCACGTTGTTTACTACGACTTAGTGTGGTGGTTGGTTGGGCATAAGACCCTATTTATTTATATTGTATGAAACAAAGCTTAAATTTAGTTATTATGTTTGATGTTGGACGCGGTAGCCTTTTGAGGTTGATTAGTCCATACGTTATGAGAACGGCGACGAGCAACGAGACCGAGCCGTTAGAATAACTTTTTATATTCTATTCGTGGTTAACTTTTATAGTAATGAATAACTTACATATTATTAGGTAGATAATTTACATGATGAAGCATGGATAACTCTTGTTTTACTGATGGGTAACTTGTGGGTAAACAAAAAAGTTATATATTCCTACACGTGATCTGTGGTTAATTTATTTATAATGATGGATAACTTACATGTTATTAGGTGAATAACTTACATGTTGAAGTCTGGATAACTCGCGTGTTACGGGTGGATAACTTTTGGTTCAAATAAAATTTGTTAAAAATACCAATATGGGATCTAGTTTCGAAGATGTCGTCGCGACTAACCTAACAGTGAAAACGGATCTTAATTCGAACAAACGGTTTAACCTAAAAACTATTTTGAATTTTCGTATTTGAAATAAGCTGGCTATAGAAAGATACCTTGCTGGACCTGAATTCCTGCCAGGATTCTATATTTTTAGACCGGTAGTTACGTAGCAACATCCTTTAATTATGTCCTACTCCATGCGGTATCATAATGATGTACTCCTAGCTATGTCCTACTCCATGCGTCAGACGTATCTTTCTCACTAGGCACAATGATAGGTGTCGTAAGCGTGTGTGGTTCTACCACACGGTACAAGTAGTAATAAATGCGGCGGGTGTGGGTTGAAACCCTCACTTTCTCCCGTTCCCAACCCTAGCTCTGCCGCTAGCCGTTGCGCCCAGCTATAACTCCAGCGAGCAATTTCGTGCGATTTGGTGATATCTTGTTGTCGCGGGATGTTTGGGGTAGGGATGGCCATAGCAGCGGTGGCAGTGACGATAATCGGACCCGTGGCGGTATGACGAGCTCTTTGAGGACGAAAGCAAGTGGCTCGTGTGGATGGAGGGCGTGAAGAAGCACGCGGCGAGGTGGTGGACCAACCACAGGATTTCGCCCTGCCATCCCTCCGTAGGTACGCTCCGGCAGCGCCAAGGTACCGCTCGACGTCGCCGGAGCATGTTCTGATGATCCGCAGGTACGCCCACAACGGGGGCTGGTTCCTCGCACAGCCTCGCTCCTCCCTCACCCCTCTTCCATGAATTTTTCCGTGAGTGCAAAATTCAAAAATTTCAGTTGCTCCCTGTATGGTTTTCAATTCTCTTATTTACTTTACATTATCTATTAGAGTTGCTCTAAGGGTTTTGTTAGCATCCGCCACGAGACTCTACCTACAGTACACTCGAACCATGACCAGCAGAGGTTGAGCTTCTGTAGGAAGTGATGGGAAAGTCCCCTCCTGTTTAGGTCGATTGGATGGGAAGAAATTCAATATTCCCTGTGATGAGCAATGCGGAAGATTTACCCGAGGGAAACTTTGACACAAAATACTTCTTTAGATAACAAGTGTCGATTATTTAATACAATTTCATACTAAATAGATGAAACTTATTTTAGATCGGAGGAACGGTCTAAATTAAAATGTCCAACATACATATAGTAACAACTAGGGTGTCAAGCCGGGTGAGTTTGCGGGCAAAATTATTTAGTCTAAGAAAATTACACGCAATACAATTTATATACACATTTTAATCTATACATTAGTACAATTTATACTAGCCGGTGAAATTATGTTGCCCGCGAAGCTGCCCGGCTTGACATCCTAGTAACAACGACATTAACTAGATCCAGAATATATGGAACAGTGGCATTTTCTGTGCTGCAGAGCACAACGGTATGGGTTTTGTGCTCCGGAAAATGTAGGTTTGACCAGTACGGCCTGGACTGCAAGGCATATGTGACTGAAAGAGAAAAAACTTTTGCTCCCACATGGAGATTCGTGTGATTGGAGAAGGCAGCAACCCGATGGGCCAACCCCTCTCGCAAGTCTGCAAATTGCAAAACCGGGACGTCCAACTGTGCAAAAGAGTTTTCATGTTTAGTTCCCTCCGACCTCCGTTTACATTACTCTACATCTTGTGTATGCAAATCAGACTTGATGGATTCAGACGGCTCGAACAACCGGTCGTATCCTGTTCTGGTTTGAATTATGGATTCGCACCTGCCATCTCTCCATATTCAGCTGATTCGTCAAATATCGAAGCATCCTGACTTTGTCTTCCAAGTCTGATCAAGCATCCCAACTCCACGAAGGGAAATACAAGGCTAGGAGAAGAAACCGCCTGCTATGGATGCGTTTACAGCCGAAGAAGAATCTATATTCAGTCAATAATTGGACGGGTTTCACCGTCCTGCTGTGACCTAGGCTGCAACCGCAATTCCTAATGCTTCCAAGTCCTAACGGTGTATGTCGGTTGGAAGTATTGGAACGCATATGGTTCTAACCACATTGCAAAAAGAGTTACATCAAAATGCAGAAGTTGTGTACTTTGTTATATGGTGTATGCTAATATAAACTTAGCAAGAATGGCTATGCTATACTCGGACATTGGTGCACATCGTGGCCTCTTTGCAAGCTACGATCTTCGATCCCTCCTCTTCTTGCTTAAATACATAAGCTAGCATAACATTTTATAGCTATGTGGTGCAACAACCGTGGGATAGATGCTTTCAAGAAGTTCGATAATGTGAATTCATGTACCCATGTGGGCACCCCCTCCCTTAGTAAGTACCTCTGGAAGACGTTATGGCATTATGGACGCCACATGTTAGTGTTTTGCAAATTCCACTTATTCATAACTAATGATAATGATCTAGGTCCTCCACTTGTTTTTTGATTAAAGTTCTCACGGATTTTCCCAAAAAATTGTTGTAGTGGTTGGTTCGCTCCATTCTCTACGAATAATGCGCTATCAATGAGTGTTTAATGATGCCACAAAAAGTACGAATCATTGTCTTCATCTTTTGACCATTTTGATTCTCTCTTAACCTTCTTCACCGAGCTATGAAGATGAAACAACACATTTATTCACTGCGAAATTTATGAGCTTTTTCACAAAAAAGGAGGGACACAATTCACCTTGTTCCGGCCCCGGGATCATAAGCCGAGGACGCGGTCTGCGTCCGTGAGGGTGCCTCTACAGGAGCTCAGGCGACCTCCTCGACCTCCACTAATACATTGTTCGCCGGAGAAGGCGGCAACCCTAAGTCCGGCGAGATTTGATGGTGGCAAGCCTAAGGCTAGCGAGATTCGACGGTGAAAAGCCTAAGGCCGACGGTATTCAACGGTGGATAGAGGAGGAAGACAACCAGAGATGTGCGGTGGAGCGGATCCGCCCAAAACGTGACCCGCCGCTGCCTAGGTCGGTTGAACCCGGTGATGAAGGCGACGAATTTGTGGTCGAACCTGCAGGTTGATTCGGCCTGATTCTGACGATAGAATCAACACATGGCGGCGCGAACCGGTGCAGGAGTGTTGGTGGAGCCTACGGGGAGAACTGGGGGGCAATGTGCCGGCGAGGAGGCAGGGGGAAGAACTAGGGCTGATGGTGTGTCGCAGGGGCGATGGGGGATGGAGATATTTTTAGGATACGCGGGTGCCGTCGAGCAATTATAAGAGCCAAGGGGGGGGGGGCGGTTTCTAATTTTTTTATCAACCAACAGGTATAGGGGTTTGGCTAGGGTGCATTTTAGATGATAAAAAGTTAGCCCCACTGATCTTTTTCTTTTCTTTTTGAGGGTTATGTTACATTTGCTCTTAGAGTCACAGGTCTCGGACAACCGACCATATCTTGTTCCTGTTCAAATTTTCGATTCGCGGCTGGATTTCTTCATATTCCGCAGGTTTTTCAAAGATCGAAGCAGCTTCATTTTGTGTTCCAAGCCTGATCAAGCGTCCCAACTCCACAACGACGAACACAAGGCTAGGAGAAGAAACCGCCTGCCATGGATGCATTGACAGCCGAAGAAGAGTCTATATTCAGTCGACAATTGAATAGGTTTCACGTCCTACCGTGACCTAGGCTACTGCAACCGCAATTCCTAATGCTTCCAAGTCCTAACGGTGTATGTCGGTTGAAAGTATTGGAACGCATATGGTTTTAACCACATTGCAGAAAGAGTTACATCAAAATGCAGAAGTTGTGTACTTTGTTATATGGTGTATGCTAATATAAACTTAGCAAGAATGGCTATGCTATACTCGGACATTGGTGCATATCGTGGCCTCTTTGCAAGCTATGATCTTCGATCCCTCTTCTTCTTGATTAAATACATAAGCTAGCATAACATTTTATAGCTATGTGGTGCAACAACCATGGGATAGATGCTTTCAAGAAGTTCGATAATGGGAATTCATGTATCCATGTGGGCACCCCCTCCCTTAGTAAGTACCTCTGTGGAAGACGTTATGGCATTATGGACGCCACATGTTAGTGTTTTGCAAATGCCACTTATTCATAACTAATGATAATGATCTAGGTCCTCCACTTTTTTTTGATTAAAGTTCTGACGGATTTTCCCAAAAATTGTTGTAGTGGTTGGTTCGCTCCATTCTCTACGAATAATGCGCTATCAATGAGTGTTTAATGATGCCACACAAAGTACGAATCAGTGTCTTCATCTTCCGACCATTTTGATTCTCTCTTAACCTTCTTCACCGAGCTACGAAGATGAAACAACACATTTATTCACCGCAAAATTTATGAGCTTTTTCACAAAAAAGGGGGGACACAATTCACCTCGTTCCGGCCCCGGGATCATAAGCCGAGGACGCGGTATGCGCCCGTGAGGGTGCCTCTACAGGAGCTCAGGCGACCTCCTCGACCTCCACTAATACATTGTTCGCCGGAGAAGGCGGCAACCCTAAGTACAGCGAGATTTGATGGTGGCAAGCCTAAGGCTGGCAAGATTCGACGGTGGCAAGCCTAAGGCCGACGGTATTCAACGATGGCTGGAGGAGGAAGACAACCGGAGATGTGCGGTGGAGCGGATCCGCCCCAAACGTGACCCGCCACTGCCTAGGTTGGTTGAACCCGGTGATGACGGCGATGAATTTGTGGCCGAACCCGCAGGTTGATTCGGCCTGATTCTGACGATAGCAGCAACACATGGCGGTGCGAACCGGTGCAGGAGTGTTGGTGGAGCCCACGGGGAGAACTGGGGGTGATGTGTCGGCGGGGCGGCGGGAGGGAAGAACTAGGGCCGATGGTGTGTCGGAGGGGCGGTGGGGGGTGGATATATTTTTAGGAGACGCGGGTGCGGTCGAGCAATTATAAGAGCCACGGGGACGGTTCCTAAATTTTTTTATCAGCCAACGAGTATAGGGGTTTGGCTAGGGTGCACTTTAGATGATAAAAAGTGGCCCCCACTGATCTTTTTCTTTTCTTTTTGAGGGTTAGGTTACAGTTGCTCTTAGAGTCACAGGTCTCGGATAGCCCACCATATCCTGTTCCTGTTCAAATTTTAGATTCGCGGCTGGACTTCTTCATATTCCGCACATTTTTCAAAGATCGAAGCAGCTTCATTTTGTTTCCAAGCCTGATCAAGCGTCCCAACTCCACAACGGCAAACACAAGGCTAGGAGAAGAAACTGCCTGCCATGGACGTGTTGACAGCTGGAGAAGGAGTCTATATTCAGTCGACAATTGGATGGTTTTCACGTTCAAATGGTGACCTAGACTACAACAATCGTAATTCCTAATGCTTCCAAGTCCTAAGGGTGTATATCGGTTGGAAGTACTAGAACGCATATGGTTCTAACAAGATTGCAAAAAGAGTCACAACAAAATGCAGTTGTGTATACTTTGCTATATGGTGTATGCTAATATAAACCTAGCAATAATGGCTACGCTATACTAGGACACTGGTGCACATGGTGGCTTCTTTGCAAGCTACGATCTTCGATCCCTTTTTTTTTGCTTAAATACATAAACTCGCATAACATTTGATACCATGTGGTGCAACAACCGTGGGATAGATGCATTCAAGAAGTTCAATAATGGGAATTCATGTACTGATGCGGGCATCCCCTACCTAGGTAAAGTACCTCTATGCTATTGAATTGTTACTCTAGCCAATTATTCTAAAAGTCCAAACTGATGGACAACATATTTATATTCTCAACATTCCCTCACGTCCAGGCTGGTGGTATTTTTTTTCCTTCACGGGCCTAGGACGTGAATGTGGATTTGGGTGTCCGCATATATTTATTTTTAATGCTGCGTTAGCTAGGATTTGAACTCAAGACCTCTGGCTCTAATACCATATTGAATTGTTAACCTTATGTTCAAAGAAACTAGATGAGTTAAAGCGTAATATAAACCTCTCCCAGGTTTAGTTTAATGGGGTATTAGAGATGTAATATTGTTACGTATACAAGATGGTGTAGTACACCACCGTATACGTATCCAACCTTGTACAAGTCACGCGAAGGGCTATTCCTAGCCTATTTAACACGTACTCAGTACCTCGAAAGAGGTCACGGTTCGTCCCTACGAAATCAACATAGAACACATGTCCAAAAAATGAGCCTAGAAAAAATAAACAGTTCACTCTCTCGTGGCATTATATTTCTCAGTTGCCTCCTTGAGATCTCCATAGAGTTGCTTCTCTTTAATGCCCGCGAAGATAATCGCATACATGGTGGATATGCTTCTAAAGACCCACACATTCCTCTCATTTCATATTTCACAGCAAATAAGCATAGGAACATCGTGATTGACCTTATGCGGGTGCCATGTAGATTTGTTACAGCGTACCACTAGTGGACCTTTTCCCACAAGTATAATCAAGTGTACCAACTCGACGATCACAATTATCGGGCCATAACAAAAATCTGACCTTCATGGATGTCCCAAAGATTAGAGAAGATTCCGAATTCAACCCGCAGTGGTTTGCTTTTCGCGTAGATGGTGTCCCCATAGAAGTGCAATTGTAAATCCTGATGTTTCAAAGTCCTAACATGTATATAAGCTAGAAATCCTAGAATGTATATGCTTCTAACAACATCGCAAAAGAGTCTCAACTAAGTGCAAAATTTGTGTAGCTTGTTGTATGGTGTATGCTAATATGACCTGACCAATGGTAGGCTATATGATGGCTTCTTTGCGAGTTATGATCATGCTCGACCTCTCTTCTCACGATTAAATAAATACACTGACATAAAATCTGGTACAATGTGGGGTGCAACAACCATGCAATTTATGCTTTCAAGAAGTTTAGTACTCTCATAAGGACCACTAGGGAGTTCATGTGCTATGAGCATCCCTACCTTCAACGAAGTATCTTTGTGGTAGATGTTATGATTGTATTGACGTTTCAACGCTTTATTTGAGAAAGCTTTTGCAACCGATGTCGTATGGTCATTTATGAGTGAAAATGGGACCAAGCGACAACAATCTTTGTAATATAAAATCACATACCAAACATCTATTGATTATTAGGTAAAACTAGCATGGCGGCCCTCGCAAATGCGAGGGCATCACCTTTATTTGCTTTTCATAGAAGAGCATCATATTTAGTGTCTCAAAATTTATGACACAATATCTTCATAAATTGATGGACATAACATTATATATGATTTGAAGTAATACATTATACAACCACCATTGGTATATCTAAACTAAATAGTTATCGGCAAGCGTAGAAGAGATTTTTAATCATAGTTAATTTATAGACAAAAGACAATTAGGATATTTCGAAACAATACATTAATGAAGATATGTGCAATGTATGCATGTGATTAAATGGGTATATACAATTGGAGTTTAAACTATAAGATAGCGCTTATAGCTTGTAGTTTTTATGTGATCTTAGATTAATATGCAAGGTTAACCGTCACACTTAAATTATTAGGGTTTACCTGAGAAATGATTCCACGATGTTTAGACCATTTTGAGGGAACATAATATATTATTTTGTTAATAAGGCTAAAAATAATTTGCCCCTTATTTTTTCGTAAAAAGAGTTTATCCTCATTACTCATCAAGAATTTCAATTCTACTTTTATCTGATCTTTTTGCCTCTAGTCCCTTCATTTTCCATAAAAAATACATTGTATTTTTCATGTTGGTTGAAATACATGACGTCTTACAAATGGTCATTCTAAAATATACAACTGATCCATTAGTTATGTTATCATAGAAAAAAGAATACATGTTATGTCAAATTAATCGATATGACTTTATTTGTAAGGATCCAATAAATATCTTCCATACCCATAACAATAGACTATCTTTATTTTGCAATGGATGCAATATTATGTTTTACCATTTTAACCTACTATTTAGTCAAGTTATTATGCGCTCACTTTTACTTGTATTTGTTGTCATGTAACATGACTACACTGTTATGGATGATATAGTTCTGGCATCTTAATCAACTACCATTTTCTCTTTATGATTACAAATTCTAATAAGTATCCTAATAAATTGTAGGGATATGAAACCACATAAACTTACTCATGGTTTTTTATTTATGTAATAGATTATTTAATCATGTTCATCGTAGGAAAACCATATGTCGGGGATTCACTAGTGCAGAACGGCCCATGCGTCCCGGTTGGTAAGAGCCATTAGTCCCGGTTGCCCAACCGGGACGGGGCAATCGGGACTAAAGCTCTAACCATTAGTCCCGGTTGCCCCACCAACCGGGACAAATGGGTGCACGCGTGGCAGCAGCAAAGCGCGAGGGGGGGTGGAGCATTAGTCCCGGTTCGTGTTACCGGGACTAATAACCTGCTGCCGCGGCAGAGATTTGGCTCATTTCTCTGCCGCGGCAGAGAATTCATTTTTGCACATTTTGTTGCCGCGGCAGCATTTTCGCCACTTTTTGTGCCGCGGCAGAGAATTCATTTAGGTTGTTTTATTGTTTATTTAGTGTTTTGCACTTATCAATGAAGGAACCTTGTATTACACAAGATCATCATGACAATATTACATTCAATACACGGATCGAGTTCATGCACTACATACAAAAGTATTCCCTTGTCTATACACGGATCGAGTTGCTATTTTTACAATCCCTATTGTCTATACACAGCAGAATAGTATTCCCCTTTCGGGTCTAGGACTTCTGCATCCAAGAATCCCGCCAATTCCTCCTGAATTGCTCGTATGCGATCCTTTGGCAGAAGACCGTCCCGTAGACGTTCGATCTGATTTAAAAAGGAGTCTATATGAATAAAACTAAACACAATTTGTTTGAAAATAAAACTATAGAAATTGTTTACATACGTGGAGTTGCTCTAAATTTCTGCCCTTCTCATCGCACGTCTGCCGGATGAACTCGCATACATAGTATCCACAAAGATTGTTACCTGGTCCCTGCGTCAGGCACTTTACGAGAACATAGTTCAATCAAAATAATAATCAAGCATGATAATAACTGTATCAAAACTAGAATCAAAGAGATGCGCGGATATAGCTAGTGGTTCTTACATCTAGTGGTTGAAATGTAAGCTCCTCTTTCCAAACACCCCTAGCCTTCTTGGTGAACCGTTTCCAAGCGCTGCCCGGCGAAGAAAACGAATAAAAGAAGTTATTAAGTACTTGATATCATAAAATTCACGAACGTTGCCGATATAGTGTCGTAATGATTAGAATTACCGCTGGAGAAGTATCTGCATGTCCTTCCACGTCTCAAGGGGTTTATGTTTGAGTCCATGACTAGTACAGCCCTTTGTCAAGTTGAATGATTAACGAATATAGTGGAAGCTGCGAATGCATAACTAATCAATTATATACTTAACATCGAGTAAGCGAAATAGAAAGTGTATACAAGACAATAACACTCACTCGAAGTTGTAAGGAAAAAGTATTTCCCTTTTGGTTTCTTGAAACCTTAACGCTGTACTATATTATCCTCCGTATCCGGGGCTTATTTTGAGATTAGCTTCATGAACCCAATATGGGTCAATGAAGCCAATATCATAGATTTGTCCTCTGCTGCATTCGAGAATCTTCATTCGCATATTAAAGTATGATTATATACATGCAATAAACAAAGTGAGATAGCTGGAGACTAAGTTAATTACAGAATTAGTACTTACGGACAATAGGCACCGATGAGCGATTTGTCCAAGGCGTCTTGATTGAATAATTGAAATAGCTCAACAAATTCAATGGATATCATGTCATCACTTTCTTTCCCATGATGCTTTTTGTAACCCTCAAGACTATCCGATTAGCCCGGCACTTGTGGCGTGCATGTACCGCTTATGCAATCTTCGCATTTTGTTGAAAGATTATTTACCTTCTCAGGTTTGACGAGAGGTTTGCCGTCTTGGTATTTGTATGCTACTTCACTCACGGGAAGAACTCTAAGCGGGATAAGTCTGGGCAATACTCATACCTTGAGCAGCGGCTTCTCCAGATTGTGCAACTACCTACGGATCATACTGCTCTTCGCCCCATATTTGCTCGACCCACATTGGTTTGAGAAATCACCTTGAGAGGGGCGCAAGTCTGTTTTGCTTGTTCTCCGAGCTAGGCAACAGATTTCCCGCTTGCATCCGTACTGCTCTTCGAGGCTTTTTGTGCCACAGGTGACTTGAGAATAGAACGCGCATAGTCTGGTGACAGCTTTGGCTCGGGTTGATGAAGAGTCTTTAGCATTTTCAACACTTTGGCTTTTCTTCTTTGGTCTGGGAACTCGCTCTTTCGGCGCCTCGACTTAGCTTAAAACGCTGTCGTTTCGCATCAACGATCGCAGTCTCCTCTTGATCGATCATAAGCTCTCTTGGGAGGAACCGTTGGTACTTTTGGAAGAGGCTCTTGTTTACGTTTCGGCGATCGCTTACGACGCACAGTAGCGGTACGCTTACGCTTTTTATCCTGAGGCGCCGGCGATGGCTCCCGCGGCGATGGCTGCACCGGAGACGGGTGAGGCGACGGAGCCGGGTGAGGCGACGAAGACGGCCAGCGGGCGACCTCGGCGGAGACGGGTGAGACGGCGAAGATGGCCTTGGCGTGTGATTTGAAGCACGATACAATCCTTCGGCCATAGAATGGGACGTTTTTGCTCACCAAAGATACACATCCCCTTCACCAGCAGGGTAGTGAAGATCCAAAACCTCAAAGGTGGGCATGATTTCATCCACGCCGACAACAGCGTAGCCCTCTGGAACCGGACGACAGTGGTAAGTTGGTGTGGGTCCAATTGGTAAGGCATAGCCGACCGCCACCTTCATTGATATGTTCACAACTTTGACATGTAGCTCGCAGTGTGTCATCTCTGTGATATCATCCACTGGGTAGCCAACAGGAGCCATCGTCGGTGCATCATCGTCATCGCCATTGTCATCACCGGGACCTCGGTGGAAGCCACACTGCTTTTTCGATTATTCGATAGGCCGGTAGCATCGAATGCAGTGTGCTGCTGAGATGGGGCGCCGGTAGTACTTTGCTCTTTAAGTGAGTTAATTTCATCTTGTTGTTGCTTTAATCGTTCTTCAATTAAACGCATTCGCTCTTTCTGACTTTCTGCTTCAACTGCCGCCCTGTCCTTACTCCTCGACGGCTTCTATCAGATATTTCTTCCTCTCTTGAAACCCAGTCCTCCATGATTGGGAGCCTATTGTGCCTCGTGTTCGTCCATCATGTTCCTTATTTCCAAGGCGAGTGTGAGCTCATCATTCTCTCTATCGGGAATGAAGTCCCCATCTTTACAGCCTTTCTTGCTTTTCTCATCCTCTCGATTGGCAAGGGTCTTCTTTATGTCGTATGGTATATATACACCTCCTTCCGAGTCCAACGTGCCCCCATGCCCGTAAAACCAATTCCTTGCACGTTCTACCCAATCGTGCATCTGCAGGGTGATATTTTTATCACGCAGCTTCTGCTCAAGTTTCTCCCACTTAGGAATGCCACCAGAGCCACCTTTCCCCATAGTATGGTGATACTTCTTGTTAGCAGATTCAGCTTATTCTTTGCGACATTTCCTTAGCTTTTTCGATGTCTTGTATTCCACAAACTCAGCCCGAATGGTTTTATCTTCAAACCGAGTCTTCTTGAAATCGAGTCTTCTCTTTCACGACATAGTCAAGGTGCAATCTTTTCTTCCATTGGTGAAACACGGGCCATCTTCTTCAAAGCCCACTCCTGACCTTAGCCTCCATGGCTCTCCCATGTTGTAAGCGTCCTCAACGGATCCTCATTTGGATCCAGCTCTATCTTCGGTAGTTTGAAATTAACCATGAGCCTCTTCCACAGTAAATCTTTGGCGTGGTTAGGGACAAATAAACATGTTCCCTCTTCATCCGCATTAGCAGGCCTATTCCAATTTCTAATGGTGATCGGGATTAAGTCCCTAACGATTACTCCGCATTGTGCCACAAATTTGGTTGCGACAACTTCGGGAGCTGTCGGTCTGCCGTCTACAGCGACATCTTCGATCCTGAACCTCTCATGGTCTTCCAACTTTTTGGTTGGGCCTCGTCTACTCATTTTAGTAGATTCCTTCGATCCGGAGGGCTAAAAGAAGAAAGATCGTCGTTACTATTTCTATATAGATAGCAGATGATTAATTAATGAATTGATTTATATTACATGCACCTCGCCGGAGCGGTCGTCTTCTCGGTTACACAAGGCATCGCCTTCTCCTCATGAAGGCAACACCTTCAACCTCAAACAAGTTGTCTACTCCGGTAAAGAGGATCACCCTCACGGAGTTGTTCGTAAACGTTGATACGTCTAAATTATCTTCCCCACGGATCACACCTTGGATCAACTCTTCCTTTTCTTCGTCTCGCGTGTGGGTCCATATTTTTACGCATAGGTGGAAAACGAATAAGTCAAAGCGGCTAAAGGAGAAAGTTAAGGAGAAACCCTAAAATATACATACACAATAATAAAAATGAAGAGAAACCCTAAACCTAGCTACAAAAAGGAAACCGTGTAGTAGATAGGTAACTCTAGCTAAAATCAACTAAAATCAATATTCCGGAGTTCCGAGGGGTGTAACCTAGTTCGGAGAAACCTCCGATGCATATGAGAGGGGAACATGAGTATAAGGCTACAAAAGGGAAACTATCCAGCAGATAGGTAACACTAGATACTAACAAAATACCATATTGGAATCGATTTAAGAGGGTTCAGAATGCCCTGGCGAAGGCACATCGTCGAACCCACATGCACCTAAGGGGTATTAATGATTCCTTATCTAACCACAGTGACTGACAATGTGAATCGGGTCTGGGGCTACCCACATTAACTGACCAGTGGGGTCGAAGACCAATAATACCAAACTAATTAATAAACCTAATAATACCTAACTAATAATAAACCTAATAATCGAAACACCGAAAAGAAAGGGAAATAATATTGAAGAAGGATGGTGGGAACACCAATTCAAAACTAACAAGACATTGTACCACATCCTTCTGTAACCTTGGCAGAATATCTGGATTGATTACCTTCTGAGATATTGCATTGAGGAATGCACACAGCTTCACAATGGGTACTCGAACATTTTCTGGTAGAAGCCCCCTCAATGCAATCGGAAGCAATCACGTCATAATCACGTGATGACATGAGACTTCAGGTTTTGGAACTTTTCTCTGCCATATTTATTATCCCTTTATATTAGATGAGAAGCCCGCGGCACCTTGATACCGTAAAGGACTTCAAAAAGATTTCCTTCTCTGCTTTGGTAAGAGCATAGCTGGCACGACTTAAGTGACGCCTTTATCCGCCTTGTTATCTGTATGCATGTTCTTTGGGTCTTTCATAATTTGTTGGTCCTCCTGCTTGTGTATCTTTTGTCTTCCCATACACGCCTAGGAATCCTAGCAGGTTCACAGAGATTCTTCGTCACGTGCATCACGTCGATTGAAGAGCGGACACGCATGACTTTCCAATATGGCAGCTCCCAAAATATAGATTTCTTCTTCCACATGGGTGCGTGTCCGTAGCGACGCTGCTCGAACTGATTGACCGCCGACCCTTTCCAATGATTACTTCTATGTCCTTGACCATACCAAATACATCATCACCACCGAGTTCAGGCTTCTTCCTGATCTGCCTCACCTTTGAAATGCTTGCCTTTCTTTCTTACGGGATGATTGGTCGAGAAATCGCCGATTCGCTAGGTACACAACCTTCTTGCATTTATGCAAATATGTACCTTCGGTCTTATCTAAACAGGGTGCATGCCTTATATCCTTTGTTTGTCTCCACGAAAGGTTACTAAGAGCAGCCAATCATTGATGGTTACGAATAACAACCCTCGAGATTAAATGGCTCTGTTTGTTCTCATCCCACGACGTACACCTGGTTTGCCCCACAACCGTAAGAGTTCTTCAACTAATGGCCTAAGGTACACATCAATGTCGTTGCCGGTTGCTTCGGGCCTTGGATGAGCACCG
This sequence comes from Avena longiglumis, assembly GCA_030063025.1. NCBI lineage: Eukaryota > Viridiplantae > Streptophyta > Magnoliopsida > Poales > Poaceae > Avena > Avena longiglumis. The sequence goes on along the minus strand of CP125979.1, from coordinate 63,182,206 downwards.
ACATCATAATGAACTTACGCTTCATGCACAAGCAAGGAGGCAGGTTGTAGATACATAGAGTCACGGGCCAGGTGTCAGGACGGCAGCTCGCTCCCCAAAAGGATTCATGCCATCCGCATTTTAGACCAAACCATAAGTTCCTTGCGTCACCTGCAAAGTCCAGGAAGTCTCTCTCGATTTTTCTCCACTGTGACCCATCGCCAGGTGTCTCAACTCCCGCCTTTCTTACGGTCTTCTTTGTGCCATCGCAACAACCTGGCATGCTCTTTGTTTCGAACATGCGTTTCAACCTTGGTATTATAGGAGCATACCACATAACCTTAGCAGAACCCTTCCGGAGGGGCTCTCCTCAACATCACCAGGGTCATCTCGTCGATCTTATACCGAACGCTGCATACCGGCATTTATCTAAATTCTCATACTCCTTATCATGTAGAGGATGCATCATTAATGCATGCATGTATCTTTTGCACATCTAATCCCGGAGGACAGAGAGTCTTCTTTGCTTCGTAGGTACTCTCGGAAGTTCGTTATGTTTTGGAAACTTGGCTTCATTATTTTCAGCATCTTTTCAAATGAGGAGTCAGTTAGACCACACTCGCCTTCCATCGCAACAATTCCAAAGGTGGTACCGAGCTTTGTGCTGCCATCTTCACAATTTGGGTACAACAATTTCTTGTGATCTTCTAACATGCCCTCTAACTTCAACTTCTCATTTTCATTTCACAGTCTCGCTTTGCATCGAAATGACCCTACCAAGTTCATCACCGCTCATCCGATGCCCGTTCTTCACCTTTTCCTCTCCATTGTCTTCCATAGCAGTATCACCGTATTCAGGAAACATATGATGATAGTTGTTATCATCATCTTCTTCTTCACCATCTTCCATCATAACCCCTCTTTCCCGTGCTTGGTCCAAAGCAATTATAGTTGGGCATGAAACCTTTCATAATCGGTGGCCGAATGATTTTCGAGGAAGAGTACTCCTTGTTGTTCCGACATTGAACACATGGACAACGATAAATCCATTCTCTTTGTTTGCCGTAGCCACATCGATAAATTTATCCACGCCTTTGATATACCCGCTACCCGCTGGTCACCGTACATCCATTCCCGACCGTTCATCTGCATCATATAAGTAAGTTTATCAAAAACAGGACATCGTAAATAGTGAAATAACCAATTCACACCGACACATGAATTGTATCAATGACCTAGAAAAGATAGGATTGCTAACCTCGATCGAGGGAAATAAAGAGGAGAAAGCTCAAGTGCGTCTCGGACACCTTCTATATTTTTGTTCTATGAGAAATTCAACTGGATTTTTCACTCAAACATTTCAACAAACACCTTCAATGCATGCATGAGAAAAAACTAGCACACACCCTCACACCTTACACCATTCGAAAAAACAGAGTGGAGGCAGAGGGGGCTGGGGCGTTGCATTTATAGAGGGCAGGGGGTCTTTAGTCCCGGTTGGAGCCAGCAACCGGGACTAAAGGTGCGTGCCACGCCACGTGGCTGTGGCCAAACCTTTAGTCCCGGTTGGTGGCTCCAACCGGGACGCATGCCCCCTTACCAACCGGGACCCATGCCCCCTGGCCCCGTGCCCGCTCCAACCGGGACGCGTGCGCGTCCCGGTTGGTGGCGCAACCGGGACTAATGCTCCTAGGGGTGGCGAACGGATGACCCTTTTTCCTCTAGTGATTGACAGCTTTGACCAGTACGACCCGGACTGGACTGCAAGGCATATGTCGGGACTGACCGAAAGATAAAAAAACTTTTTCTGCCACATGGAGATTCGTGTGATTGGAGAAGGCAACCCGATGGGTCAACCCTTCTCGCAAGTGGCAAATTGCAAAACCGGGACGTCCAACAGTGCAAGAGTTTTCATGTCTCGTTCTCAGTTCTTGATTCTACTCCTTCCGACCTCCGTTTACATTACTCTACATCTTGTGTATGCAAATCAGACTTGATGGACTCAGACGGCTCGAACAACCGATCGTATCCTGTTCCGGTTCGAATTTGGATTGGCACCTGCATATCTCCATATTCAGCAGATTCGTCAAATATCGAAGCATCCTGACTTTGTCCTCCAAGTCTGATCAAGCGTCCCAACTCCACGAAGGGAAATACAAGGCTAGGAGAAGAAACCGCCTGCCATGGGTGTGTTCACAGCCGTAGAAGGGTCTATATCCAGTCGACAACTGGACGGTTTTCACGTCCTACGGTGACCTAGGCTACAACAATCGCGATTCCTAATGCTTCCAAGTCCTAACAGTGTATGTCGGTTGGAAGTATTGGAACGCATATGGTTCTAACCACATTGCAAAAAGAGTTACAGCAAAATGTAGAAGTTGTGTACTTTGTTACATGGTGTATGCTAATATAAACCTAGCAAGAATGGCTACGCTATACTCGGACATTGGTGCATATCGTGGCCTCTTTGCAACCTACGACCTTTGATCCCTCTTCTTCGTGCTTAAATACATAAGCTAGCATAACATTTGATAGCTATGTGGTGCAACAACATTGGGATAAATGCTTTCAAGAAGTTCGATAATGGGAATTCATGTACTCATGTGGGCACCCCCTCCCTTAGTAAGTACCTCTGTGGAAGACGTTATGGCATTATGGACGCCACATGTTAGTGTTTTGCAAATGCCATTTATTCATAGCTGATGATAATTATCTAGGTTCTCCACTTGTTTTTTGATTAAAGTTCTCATGGATTTTTCCCCAAAATTGTTGTATTGGTTGGTTTGCTCCGTTCTCTACGAGTAATGCGCTGAGTGTTTAATGATGCCACACAAAGTACGAATCATTGTCTTCATCCTCCGACCATTTTGATTCTCTCTTAACCTTCTTCACCGAGCTACGGAGATTAAATAACACATTTATTCACTGCGAAATTTATGAGTTTTTTCACAAAAAACGGGGGACACAATTGACCTTGTTCCGGCTCCGGAATTATAAGCCGAGGATGCGGTCTGCGCCTGTGAGGGTGCCTCTATAGGAGCTCAGGCGACCTCCTCGACCTCCACTAATACATTGTTCACCGGGGAAGGCGGCAACCCTAAGTCCGACGAGATTCGACGGTGGCAAGCCTAAGGCTGGCGAGATTCGACGGTGGCAAGCCTAAGGCCGGAGGGATTCAATGGTGGCCGGAGGAGGAAGACAACCGGAGATGTGCGGTGGCGCGGATCCACCCGAAATGCGACTTGCCGCGGCCTAGGTTGGTCGAACCCGGCAATGACCGCGACGAGTTTCTGTCCAAACCCGCAGGTTGATTTGGCCTAATTCCGACGATAGCAGGAGCACATGGTGGCGCGAACCGGTGCCGGAGTGTTGGTGGAGCCTACGGGGAGAACTAGGGGGCGATGTACCGGTGGGGCAGTAGGGGGAAGAACTAGGGCCGATGGTTTTTCGGAGGGGCAATGGGGGATGGAGATATTTTTAGGAGACGCGAGTGCGGCCGAGCAATTATAAGAGCCACGGGCCGGTTCCTAATTTTTTTTTATCAGCCAACGGGTATAGGGGTTTGGCTAGGGTGCATTTGAGATGATAAAATAAAATGTGGGCCCCACTGATCTTTTTCTTTTCTTTTCTTTTTGAGGGTTATGTTACAGTTGCTCTTAGAGTCACAGGTCTCGGACAACCGACCATATCCTGTTCCTGTTCAAATTTTAGATTCACGGCTGGATTTCTTCATATTCCGTAGGTTTTTCAAAGATTGAGCAGCTTCATTTTGTCTTCCAAGCCTGATCAAGCGTCCCAACTGCACGACGGAAAACACAAGGCTAGGAGAAGAAACCGCCTGCCATGGACGTGTTGACAGCAGGAGAAGAGTCTATATTCGGTCGATAATTGGATGGTTTTCATGTCCAAATGGTGACCTAGACTACAACAGTCGCAATTCCTAATGCTTCCAAGTCCTAATGGTGTATATCAGTTGGAAGTACTGGAACTCATATGGATCTATCAAGATTGCAAAAAGAGTCACAACAAAATGCAGAAGTTGTGTATACTTTGTTATATGGTGTATGCTAATATAAACCTAGCAATAATGGCTACGCTATACTAGGACACTGGTGCACATGGTGGCTTCTTTGCAAGTTACGATCTTCGATCCCTCTTCTTTTTTCTTAAATACATAAGCTTCCATAACATTTGATACCATGTGGTGCAACAACCGTGGGATAGATGCTTTCAAGAAGTTCGATAATGGGAATTCGTGTACTGACGTGGGCATCCCCTACCTAGGTAAAGTACCTCTGTGGTATTGAATTGTTTTCCTAGCCAATTATTTTAAAATTACGAAATGATGGAAATACGATAGTCAATATATTTATATTCTCAACACTCCTCTTACGTCCAGGTCGGTGGCATTTTCTTTTCTTCAGGGGTCTAGAAACGTGGATTCGGGTGTCCGCATATATTCATTTTTAATACTGAGTTAGCTAGGATTTAAACTCAAGACCTATGGCTCTGATATCATATTGAATTGTTAATCTTATGTTTGAAGAAATTAAATGAGTTCAAGCGTAATCTAAAACTCTCCCAGGTTAAATTTAAGGGGTATTAGAGATGTAGTATCGACATGTCTACGAGATGGCGTGGTACACCACCGTATACATATCCAACCAAGCCACACGAGGGGCTATTCCTAGCCTATTTAACACGTACCCATCACCTCGAAAGAGGTCACCATTCCTCCCTATGAAATCAACATAGAACACATGTCCAAAAAAAGAGCCCAGAAAAAATAAACAGTTCACTCTCGTGGCATTATATTTCTCGGTTGCCTAGCCCCTTCGGATCTCCGTAAAGTTGCTTCTATTGATCCAACTGTAAATATTAGAATCCTACAATAATCCAATGAAATCTCTTCAATACAAGGATGGTCTTAGATTCCCCCTATATGTCTCCATAGGCACATATTTGTCAAAGGTCAACACAACTTTTTTAAAGGCAAACGTTTTTTCCATTTTTATTAATTAAGTGAGAAGTTAAGAAAGTTTACAACATACGTCCAAAAAAAGCACAGTGAAAATAAAAAGTTTATTCTCGCAAAAAATAAACAGTTTACTCTCGTAGAATTATATTTTTCAGTTGCCTAACCCCCTGCGAATCTCCATAGTGATGCTTCTTTTTTGACACTGGGGAAGATAATCGCATACGTGGTGGAGATGCTTCTAAAGACCCCCACATTCATCTCAGTTCATATTTCGCAGCAAACAAGCATATGAACATCGTGATTGACCTTATACGGGTGTCATGTAGATTTGTTACGGCGCACTACGAGTAGACCTTTTCCCATAAGTCTAATCAAGTGTACCAACTCCATGATCACAATTAGTGGGCCAGAAGAAAAATCCGACCTTCATGGATGTCCCAAAGGTTAGAGAAGATTCCAAATTCAACCCGCAATGGCTTTCTTTTCGCGTATATAGTGTCCCCATAGAAGTGCAACTGTAAATCCTGATGTTTTCAAGTCCTAACATGTATATAAGCTAGAAGTCCTAGAATGTATATGCTTCTAAGAACATCGCAAAAGAGTCTCAACTAAGTGCAAGACTTGTGTAGCTTGTTGTATGGTGTATGCTAATATGAGCCGACCAATGGCTAGGCCATATGATGGCTTCTTTGCGATTTATGATCATGTTGACCTCTCTTCTCATGGTTAAATGAATACACTCACATAACATCTGGTAGAATGTGGTGCAACAACCATGCAATTGATGCTTTCAAGAAGTTTAGTTCTCTCATAAGGAGCACTAGGGAGTTCATGTGATGTGACTTGTGAGCATCCCTGCCTTCAACGAAGTATCTTTTTGGTAGATGTTATGATTGTATTGATGTTTCCACGCTTTATTTGAGAAAGCTTTTGCAACCAATGCTGCATGGTCATTAATGAGTGAAAATGGGACCAAAAGCGACAACAATCTTTGTAATGTACAATCACAGACCAAATATCTATTCATTATTAGGTATAAAATCTCGGCACAATTATCTCTATGTTATCGTGTGTAAAAAAAGTATTGTGGGCAATTGCTCAACACCCAATAGGGTGTGGCTATCTCATATATATATGGGTACACAAAAGTGTACAATACAGTTTACAAACATATACAGGGGGCTACATATAAACATAGTCTAACCCCCCCCCCCCCCCCTAATCTTAATTGTGCCCAGAACTACTGAGTAAGTTAAGATTGCGCCTACAACCTTCGAACAGAGGCTGTGACAACGGCTTCGTGAAGATGCCAACAAGTTGATCTTTTGACGAGATGAACTTGATGAGAAGTAGCTTCCTAGAAACACGTTCTCTGACAAAGTGATAATCAACTTCGATGTGTTTCGTTCGGGCATGAAAAACTGGATTGGATGAGAGATATGTAGCACCTATGTTATCACACCAAAGGACAGGAGGCTGTCGCTGAGTGACCTTCAACTCTCTCAACAGAGACTGTACCCATATGAGCTCAGCTGTGGCATTGGCAACCGCTTTGTACTCAGCTTCAGTACTACTGCGGGAAACTATAGCTTGCTTGCGAGCACTCCGGGAGATCAAGTTAGGTCCAAAGAACATTGCATGTCCCCCCGTGGATCGCCTGTCATCAGGACTACCAGCCCAATCTGCATTCGAAAACATCGAGAGAACACAAGAGGGGGCAGCATGCAGGTGTAACCCATAGGACACAGTGTGTCGGACATACCATAAAATGCGCTTAACAGCGGACCAATGAGAGCTTCTAGGAGCATGAAAAAATTGACAGAAACTATTAACTGCATAAGAGAGATCTGGTCGGGTGATCGTTAAGTACTACAGACCACCAACAATACTGCGGTACTCTGTAGCATTAGCGGGTGTAAGAGGATCACCATCAAAAGCAGACAACCGGTCAGAGGCATCCATGGGCGTGGTGGCGGTCTTGCATGCAAGCATACCAGCACGGCTCAACAAGTCAAGAGAGTACTTCTGTTGAGTCAAAGTCAATCCAGCAGCAAAAGAAACTTCCAATCCAAGGAAGTAATGCAGGCGACCCAAGTCCTTGACAGCAAAATCAGCACTCAAAGTAGACACCTGACGATTAACAGCATCAACAGAGGAACTAACAAGGATAATGTCGTCAACATAGACCAGCAGGTACATAGTTATCTCAGAGCGCTGAAGCAAAAACAAGGATGTGTCAGCTTTAGAGGGAACAAAACCATGGGTACGAAGAACGGAGCCGAGGAGAGCATGTCATGCACGAGGAGCCTGCTTGAGACCATATAGAGCTTTGACAAGGCGATAAAGATGATGAGGACGAGCACGATCCTCAAAACCAGGGGGCTGACGCATGTAAACTTCTTCCTCCAAAACTCCATGAAGAAAGGCATTCTGGACATCCAACTTACGCAAGGACCATCCAAGTGTAACTGCCAAGGAGATCAGAAGCCGAATAGTCGTATGTTTAATGACATGACTGAAGGTATCCTCATAATCCAAGCCATGTCGTTGTTTAAATCCTTTTGCTACCAACCGTGCCTTGTAGCTTTCTATGGTGCCATCAACATGTTTCTTGACTTTGAACACCCACTTCGAGTCAATAATATTAACACCGCGTGGTGGAGGAACTAATCGCCAAGTATCATTCTTCTGTAGAGCTTCGAACTCCTGCTCCATAGCGACTCGCCAGTGTGGAAGCCCCAATGCTGCCTGAAAGTGCCGAGGCTCCGCAGTAGGATCAGCCTCGGACTGCGCCACACATGCTGCAAACCAGGCAACCGTGCCATCGGTGCGTGTACGCGGCCGAATAATACCACTACGACTGCGTGTATGAGGACGCTTCGCAGGGTTTGTCAAAGTAGAGGCAGGAGGCGGTTGAGAAGCCGCGACACCTGTAGTATCCGATGAAGTGACAGGAGCAGTTGGCACCGACGTGCCCGAACTGCCTGCAGTTGATGTCGCGGGTGTAGAGGTCGGCGACGGGGCCCGTGAGCCGGGCGATAGAGGCCTAGGCAACGGTGCAGGAGATGGCGTCCGTGGGCCAAGCGACGGAGGACCAGGCGATGGGGCAGGTGGCGGGGAAGAAGGGGGCAACGAGGGCCCAGACGGCGGTGGCAATGAAGTGCCCTCCACGTGCGGTGAAGAGCCAGGAGCCTCCGGCGCAGGGGACGGGCCGGCCATTGGGCCGGACAGCAGCAACATGGAGGAGTCCGGGCGATCACCTGCATGGGGCATGCGATCGACGTCCGACAAGGGCGTCTCGGCTGTGGCGTCCGGATCATCCAAGAGCTGTAGACGAGCTCCGCGAACAGTGCCTGCACCATGGTTAGGCAGCAAACTAGGAGTATATGCAGCATCAACAAATTGGTCAGGCAAAAGCGGAGTTGCATGAACAGTAGTTTGTGGAGATGTATCCGGAGTTGAAAGTGCGGAAAACGGAAACACATTCTCATCGAACACGACATCACGGGATATGTATACACGGTTTGATGGAATATGAAGACAATTGTACCCTTTGTGAAGAGAACTATATCCAAGGAAAACACACTTTTTAGACCGAAACTCGAGTTGTTGTAAGGACGAAGATGCGGCCAACAAGCACATCCAAACACTTTTAGAAAAGTATAATCAGGGATTTCATTAAGTAAGAGTTCAAGTGGTGTTTTCATGTTGAGGAGTCGTGTAGGAAACCTATTTATGAGAAAACAAGCCGTGGAAAATGCATCATTCCAAAAACGAAAAGGTGCAGATGCATGAGCTAGCAAAGTTAGGCCAGTTTCAACGAGATGATGATACTTACGCTCAGCGGCGCCATTTTGCTGATGTGTATGAGGACGAGAAACACGGTGCGATATCCCAAGCTTTTGGAAAAACTCATTGAGGTTGCGATACTCACCCCCCCTCCCAATCAGATTGAACATGTATAATTTTATGCTTGAGGAGACGCTCAACATATGTTTGAAACTGAATAAAGACATCGAACACATCAGATTAGCGCTTAAGAATATATAACCAAATAAAGCGACTATAAGCATCAATGAAAATGGCATAATAAGTATGACCACTGACAGAAGTTTGGGCAGGGCCCCATACATAAGAATAAATAATCTCAAATGGAGTTTTAACGACATGACTCGGCTCTGAAAACGGTAACTTATGACTCTTGCCTTGTTGACAGGCATCACACACTGTATCAAGATTATTATTATTGGACACAACTGGTAGCTCATGGCGATGAAGCACATGGCGAACTACAGGAGTCGCCGGATGACCAAGGCGCGAGTGCCAGTGAGACTGGGACACACGAACACCGCTGAAAACCTCGGAGACTGGTGGCGCATCAAGCACATAAAGCCCATGGCACGTAGACCTCTAAGAAGAACGTCCCTCGTATCCCGATCCTTTATAAAGAAATGAGAACGGTGAAATTCAGCTAAAACATTATTGTCATGAGTAAGTTGAGGAACGGATAGGAGACTACGGGTGACAGCGGGTACTCGAAGAACATTGAGGAGATGCAATTTAGTGGAATTATGTGTAAGAAGCGATGCCTGACCAACATGTGAGATGTCCATACCTGTTCTGTTGGCGTCGCGAACGTGGTCATGGCCCTGGTACGGCTCCTGAGCATGGAGCCGCGCGCCATCACTTGTCAAGTGGTTGGTAGCTCCGGTGTCCATGACCCAAGCAGGATCAATTGGGTAGGACGGTGTATGTCCTTGATAGGCCATGGAAGCCCGCTTGTCGTTGCCAAGTCCTAGGAACTCCTGCTTGAAGCGGCAGTGGCAGCAAGAGGCCACATGTCCTACGATGCCACAGAGTTGGCACATGGTCTGAGCTCCACAAGACGCACATCAGTCAATGGCGCGCCCACCCTGAATATGGATGAGGGGGCGACCTCCCTGCTGTTGCTGCTGAGGCGGTGCGGAAGGAGCAGGGGCGGTGGTCTTGGGAGCGGAGGGCTTGGACGGTTTCCCTCCTCGGTAGGTGGCGTTGGCAGCGGTGAAGGAGGGGCTGGAGTGGCGCTCCGACATGCGCCGCTCCGTCGCGAGCAGCCGTGCGTAGAGTTCACGCGGCTGAATGGGGGTGTCCCGACCGTTGATGTTTTCCACGAGGGAGTCATACTCAGCGTCGAGGCCTTTGACGATGTAGGCGGTGAACTCCTCAGGACAAAGAGGCTGCCCAATGGAGGCGAGCACATCCGCCAAGCCCTTGATCTTGTTGAAGAATTTGATGATGGAGAGATCCTTCTTCGTCTCATCCGCGAGTTTCGTGCAAATCGACATAGACCGCGCGATGGACTGTGAGGAGAAGCTAGTCTCGAGGGTAGCCCACGCATCGCGCGATGTGGAAGCAAAGATCACCAGGCCGGAGACCCCATCACCGAGGGATGACTGGATGGCGGAGAGGATCGCTTGATCTTGCGCCACCCACGGGTGATAGGCCGGATGAGTCGGCGGAGGGCACGACAGTGTGCCATCAACAAACCCCTCGAGGTAACGACTCTGGAGGAGCGGAAGCAGGTGGGCACGCCAGGCTAGATAGTTATCCGGAGTCAGCTTCACCGGGATCAAGTGCGCGAAGTAGAACGGCTGCCACACGCCACCAACAGCGGGAGGTGGCGCGGCATCCTCCACGGGAGTCAAGTGGGGTTGCGGCGGGGCAACATAGGAGGGGCCGAAGGACCCCGTCTATTGTGCGCCAGAGAACAGCGGAGGCCTTAGGGACCCCTGATGGTGGCACCAGAGCGGGCGAGGGCGAGGCCTATAGGAGCCCCGGGTACCACTACGGAGGCGGGGCCGGTGGATGAGCGGGATTAGCCGCATAGGGCAGGGTAGGGTTGTAGTAGAACCCTAGGGCGGCCAAGGCGGGGTGGGACACAGACGACGAGGGTCCGGCGGAGTACGCCACGAGCGAAGGCGGGGGCGGGGCCGACTGCTGCAGCGCAGCCGCAGGAGTTGGATCGGACGACGGCGGCGATGAGAAGCCAGGCACGGACGCGATCTGCGAGGAGAACATGGCCCCGGCAGCTAGGGTTGGCAGGAGGCCGAACTGCGATGAGGAAGCGGCCGGAGCAGAGCCTCCGTTCATTAGGCGAGCAAGGAACAGAGGGAGGGCAAGAGGTGCGGCCGGCGACGCCTGGAAGAAGGCGGCGGCGACGGCGGTGGAGAGGGCAGCGGAAGATGACATCGTAACCTAATCTGATACCATGTAAAACAATATATATATATATATATATATATATATATATATATATATATATATATATATATATATATATATATCTATATATATATATATATATATATATATATATATATATACGGGTACACAAAAGTGTAAAATACAGTTTACAAATATATACATGGGTCTCCATATAAACTTAGTCTAACATCGTGGAAGTAGTAACCCTGGTCGGTAAGGGTATTTGCGGTTCCATCACCTGGTATCCCATGAATCATAGTCTCAGATGCAACTTGCAGGTTTGTGTTTGTATGGACCAACCCAACTACGATCTTCGTATTTAAAAGTATTCAATTACATGGGAGGCTGTGTCTAACAGAATCACGCCTGGTAGATGGCAACAACATATGGCACCAGCTGCAAGTAGATGCGCCAAATCATGCACGTCCCTTGAATTTTGTTCGCGGTTGTAGCTTCGTCTCGGCATTTCAGATTCGAACTACTGTTCTATTTGGTCTATCTGATTATTTTAGTGGTATAATTTGGTCGATCTGATGTGTGCAACTCAGTGGACCAGAGCTGTTTTTCTTGTTTGGGTTGGCCGATCACGTGCCCTATCACCGGATAGGCGGATACTGACCAAGACGTACATCCTCACACACACACTAAAATTATAGTACCCGCCCCTAATAAACTCGTAAAAATACGTCCACGTATGTATTAAAATCTGTGTTCAAATCGAGTACTATGTTTGTAGAGACGTACAGATCAGGATCAGTAGATATATGGCACTCGCCCACACACATAATTCAGTATGTCCACCACCGTCCTGCACCCTAACCGCAGTCTGGTCATGACCGCCGACGCCAAGATCTCCCACGCCGCCCCTGTCGGACAAGTCACCGGATATTCCGGCGAGCCACCGGACAAGTCACCGGAGAAGTCACCACACAGTCCAGTAAGCCGCCGGACGAGTCGCCGGACAGTCCGGCGAGCTGCCAGACATTCTATGATTCTATCGGACTGTCCAGCTAGTCCGGTGAGCCGCCGGACGAATCGTCAGACAGTCCGGCGAGCTGCCATATATTCTACCGGACTGTCCAACTGCTGGACGAGTCGCCAGACAGTCCGGCGAGCTGCCAGACATTCTACCGGACTGCCCGGCCGCTGCCACCAAGCTCTACCGCGCCGCTACCTCCACGCGCTGCCGCTGCCGCCGTGCTAGCCCTGCCGACACACACCTACGATGCCAAGCCGAGGCATGCGCCGGTCAGGCTAAGTCACCGGCTCGCCGGACCCGACCGCCACCATTGCCACCATGCGCGGACATGGCCATGGCCGGCGATGAACCGGCGCACAGCCATACTTTCTTTCCTTTGCGTGTAGAGCTCGTAGTACAGGTATGACTACATATTATTTTGTTGAGTTATACGGGGCTTTGTACAGATCTCTAATTTGTCTAGAGGTGGTTTTCGTCTGCGAGGATTTTCGTCCATCGTCCGTCGTCCGTTCTTCCGGCCCTCGCATGACAACAGAATCCGGCTCGAACTCGATTCCTGCCTCCTTCTTGAACGCGAGCAGAGTTTGAGCGCGGAGACGGATGCGGAGCTGCACGCTCTGGCGAATCCTCCCACGAGGGAACAAGGATGACCGACCGGGTCCTGCCTTCGGCCTCCCAGATCCTCGAATGAACTTACCCCTGAGTACAGTTCCGCCGGTTCCCTGACCCCAAGCTCCAATCCTCCCGCTGCCGAGTCCCCATCCTGAGGTGTCCATTGATTGGGGGCGTGCGAGGCAAACTGCTGAGCAATCTAGACCCTCTCCGCCTCCGAAGACACGACGCGAGCCCATGAGGCTACCTTCAGGATGCTACCATCATCAGCAGCGGGAGACATGGCCGCGGGGGCAGTGGCGGCACGGAGGCTGGCGCAGTGGCGGGAACACCACAGCGGAGCTTCAGAGAGAGGGAGGCATGGAAGTGGGAGCATGTGCTGCGATGGTGGCGAGGATTCCGGTGGCTTGGCCGGAGGAGAGGAGCCAGGCCACGCCAACGGCAACTTGTAGCTTGTGGGGAGTCTGACAGAGGTTGGATTTGGGACGCAGCAAGGGAGCTCGACGACGCTTGCCAAAGACACCGAGCGACACACGCAAAAGGGGAATTTGACGAGGCCTGATACGTTCTTGGTATGGATGATGGAGCCTGGTGTGTTCCCATCTAATGATTCTAATCCCTCTATCCTCAATTTTTTATTTCCAATTTCAGGTTTGACCGCTCATGGACGGTGAGATCTTCCGATGTGGTCATTCCGGCCGGCGTCCGGCGGCCTAGCAGCTGGCACTCGCAAGCCAAATCATGGCGTCTGACGATCATGGCAGGTTGTAGATCTTGCAGTTAACTGCTTTTGTTTTTGGTCAATGGGCCTCTGATATGAGCCAAAAGAACGAAAATAACATGAAAAGGGGAAGGGGTGAGACGGAGATCAATAAAGACAACAATGTACGGTTTACGCAGTTCCACTTCTATTTCTATTTCTATTTCTATTTGTGTAACTCCTAATTTCTCTCAGTGTTGTTATTAGTCACCCTTCTTGCAACACAAACATCTGTAATTAAATTCACCGCACCAAAGCTTTACAACCACACCACTCTGACATCACAATAGTTCCAAATCCTTGAGAAAGAATGATCTAAATAGTAGCTGAACGGTTTGACTTGGATACTATCATAGCTAAATATGTCTTCTTTATCACCCAAAAAAAATGTATTCTTTATCACCCAAAAAAACTTTATCACTTATGTAAGATGAAGCCGGGTAGAAAAGTCCAGGGGTCTATTTGGTTCATGCCCCAAGATGCCCTACCAATATTTTGACATAGGAATCTGCCGCCCAGACTTGCCCACTTATTGGCAAAAATTACACCGCACATTCGGACTAAGCTATGGGCTTGCCAAAATTTTGGTGCCCAACCAAACGATACTCAGGGCTCACGAGCGTGACAATATTTTGGTAAGGCCGACTTTGGCTCAAATCCAAACAGACCCTAGAAGACGCTATATCCATATTCTTATGTTTGTACTATCTGGCTGGCTATTCAGTAGATTCTTTTGACATCCATTCAACTAGGTTGACCAACCTCGTCCAAAGGGATGAATGCAAATGAATTTCAAAGAAGCCATCAAAAGGGCGATATCAGTGTCTTCTAACACATATAGGTGGCCACTTCATAGGTACACCTGTTTATTTTCATGAAACAAAACAACATTTCGAACAACTATATATCATAAGGAGTGGTGTGCTTGACATGTGTTTTATATCAACAGAATGTCTCACGTATTGTCTTGGTACACCTATTTGGTGTATCATCCCCAGCAATGTACCGACACATTTACTACTTATATTTGAAAATAAACCAATAGTCTAAAAAATAGATTAAATAAACATAAATTTAAAAAGAATAAGAGAGTAGATCAAATAAAAAGATAACAAAAATATGGATTAAACTAAAATGGCAAACTAATACTAATGTGTAGACTCTAGGTTAAAATTTGGATCGCACAAGTATAAATTATTTTGTCCCATAGTAACGCACATGCATATGTGCTAAAGTTACAATGACAACACGATTTCTATAGGTATGCTAAAGTTTTAAGAATATGTCAAGTAAGAAGAAGTCGGACAAATAATTGGTATTCTTCGCATCTTTAACATTTTTTAAAATTTAGGATCATTGTTTCTTCTACGTGTATGTATTTTTTTTTATTTCATGGCAACGCACGGGCATTCAACTAGTTATATATATACGCACGAAGAGTTATCAAGCATCTGAGTCGTCCTTGTGATTTATATTATACGAGTTTGTACGAGTTTAGAGGATAGGGCTAGTGCTTGATCATAGCCCAGCAGTTAGTAATTCCATGTGTGTTTAATGCAACTTGCCAGCTTGTGTTTGTATGCACAGACCTGACTACAGTCTCCACCTCTAAAAGTAATACTCCTAGTTTACATGGAAAGCTGTCATGTGAAAGATGCCAAAGGTACATGGCAGCAACATCGCTAACAGATCTGTTTCTGCCATAGGATTTCTGAAATTACTACATCCTCTTGTATAGTCGCAACTGATCTTAATTAGCTACTCCCTTCGTTTTAAAATATAAGATATTTTATCTTTGTAAAGTATTTAGACTATTTTTAGTATCTAGATTTACTAAGATTTATGATAAATCTATACACTAAAAGAAGTCTACATATATTTTCTTCTCAAATCTAAAACATCTTATGTTCACAAAGAAAAAATCTAAAACATCTTATATTTTAAAATAGAGAGAGTAGGACATACCCTCAGGCTTCTTAAAACAGACGGCTTCTGAAAACAGACGACTACAGCTTGTGGGGTACCGAAAATAAATCCGTGAATCGCAGCAAATTTCCGACTATGTAAATATGAACTAAAACAGAAAATTCTGATACAGTCTGCCATCTACCAAGAGGTTGTTCTCGTTAGGAAAATGATACTGTTACCTCGGTTCGCTCGCTGGCGTTCTGGGCCTGCGCCCGTGCCTATGACGCGCGCCGCCACGCCCTCGTGCCACTGCGGCTGTGCCGCCACATGCCTCACCCTCGCCGGAGTAGCCTCCCGACACCGCTGACCTCCCCCACCCTCGTCGGAGTAGCCTCCCGGCACCGTCCTCCCCTACCCTCGTAGGAGGCGTGCTCCTCTGGGAGGAGCAGCCATGGCTTCAGCAAGCACGACGCCGGATTTCACAGCCATGGCTTCCGGGGACGTCTATGCAACCTAAGGCGCACGGGTTTGTTACGACTATGTATGTTGACCGGTCTTGCTACATATGTTGTCTGTCAGTGCTACGAGCATTTGCTATCTTAGTATAATATTTATGCTACATATTCATTTTTGTTTTGCTACTTTCGTACAATTTTTTGTTACAACCTCTCTATGATTTTGCTACGAGGTAGCCGGCGAGAGATCTTCGGCAAGGTCTCCGACGTGATCTGATTTGCTACAATAGAATACTTTTTTCTACATACATTTTGTTGTTTCACTATAATAGCGTAAAGTTTTTGCTATACGGTCGCGAGGTCGAATCTGCTTCATTAGCATAAATGTTTGCTATAGAGTCTCCAGTGAAGCAGTGTTTTTTTGAGCGAAACGTTTTTTACTACATGTAGCAAAAATGAGACATTTTGTAATAAAACCAGGTTGATTGCAACAAAAGCGAGATTTACAGGTTTTTTTAGAGACATGTGTCGTGCTGGAAACCCGTGGGACGGAGGGAAACTATCCCCCGGGGGATGCGTAGCACGCCCCTTCTCATTGGTAATGCTATGTTAATGAAATCGCGTGTGTTAGGTCACTAACTTGCACCAAGAATTAACCTCGATGTTTCCCAAAATCGCACACGACTAAACTACACTTTTTTTGCGAAATTGCACGCCCCTTCTCGTTGTGGCCAGCACATGCTGAAATAGAGTTTTCGGTAATGCTATGTTAATGAAATCGCGTGTGTTAGGTCACTAACCTGCACCAAGAATTAACCTCGATGTTTCCCAAAATCGCACACGACTAAACTACACTTTTTTTGCGAAATTGCACCAATCTATTAATTATCATCAATAGTAGTACAAAGAGACATAAAGTAAAAAAAAATTAGAAATAGGTCATAGAACCACCTAGCGACGACTACAAACACTAGCGCGAGCCGAAGGCGCGCTGCTATCCTCGTCCCTCCATCAATAGAGCCGGCAAAGCTTGTCATACTAGAGCTTATTGTAGTAGATAGACAGAAAGTCGTAGTACTAAGGCCACAAAAGACTAGCGCACTAGAGCAGCAACCACCGTCAATAATAATATTCATAGATCGGATGAGACTGACGTGAAAACAAACCGACGAACATGAAAACATACATAATTTCAGGAGATCTATCGGACAAAGTAAAGAAAAACTCCACGCGCCCTCCATCAACGCTAGATGCATCACCGGAGCAAGAATAGAACGAAAAGACCTTATTCTGACTTCAGGACGTAGCCGTTACCTCAACATCCAGAAAAACGGAAGAAAGAATAGTGGTCCCTCATACCTCCAATACCCTAGACCAACGGAGATGGAGCGAACCAGCGACCTCGGCAGTTTGAACTCGTGCTTTACTGCGGCGAATCGGCCGGAAAGATTATAAAAAGCCTGGCATGTTTTGGCGACGGCGGCTTTGCAGTAGGGACATGAACGAGTATTGAGTCGGTACGACCAAAGCAGTTTTTCTACACGCTACAACGCATGGTCATGGCCAGGTTAATTTCGGCATCCTTTCCTCCGCACGCCACATTGGTGCTCACATTTTACGTACGATCGTGAGTTCACCAGAATTTAAGATTCACGACGACAACTAGACGTAAGGTGTTGGCTGAGTACAATCCCTTCCCATCAAATTCAACCCAAACTCAAACACATGGATTGATAAACAATGTAATTGTAGTATCCATACTGTATACGGTTTGACTTGTATAACAAACCGTATCTAACTTGTATTTGTACATGAACACTACCCCTATAAATATACCATACCCGCACGCTGTATGCCGCCCGCTTTTATGGTATCAGAGCCCGGCGGCTCCTAAAAACGCTAAACCTAGATCCCATCTACACCTTCGCTTCCGCCTCAAGCTCCATGGGCACCAACAACGCAACCTCTGGCGCCAAGAGTTCCTCCTCCTTCTCCTCGCTCAACAGCGGTGTCACCTCCAGCGCTGCCGCAGTCATGGCTTCTGTGATACCCGTGACGCAGACGAGCCTGGACAACAAGATCGCCATCAAGCTCACTCCGTCAGCTTCCTCTACTCGCGTGCGCGGGTGGTCCTGATCCTTCGAAGCAACCGCCTGCATGGTTTCATCAACGGTTCTCTCCCCTGTCCACCGGAAAATATCACCAATCCATAGGCGTGCAAAGCAGGAGAGACCCCTACCATACCGAACACGCTCTACACAACGTGGCACCAGCAGAATCAGGCAATCATGTCGGCAATCGTGTTCTCCCTCTTCGAGTCTATGATCGGGATGGTGATGTCCGCGAACACCTCCCGTGAGGCATGGGAGATCCTCTCCTCGAGCTTCGCTTCGCAGTCGACCATGCGTGCCATGCACATTTGTGACACGCTCTCTAAGGTCAAGAAACTCAACAGGAAGATCAACGTCTATGATGACTCCTTGATGGATCCAGAAAACTTGGTGGCTGATGTGGAGTCTTGTTGAGAACCCCAAGAGCAAGGTGTGAAGAGTACAACAGCAAGTCTTCCGTAAGTTGAGACCGAGGTTATCGAACCAGTAGGAGGAAGGAAACGTCATACAGGTGTTGCAAGCAACGCGGAGACCTGCACAACACAAACTCAAGACTTTGACCCAACGAATCAGTGAGGTTGTCAAGCTCACCGGTTAGCTGTAACAAAGGATTAAACGTATGGTGTGGAAGGTAATGGTTTGCAGCAAGTAAACAAGTAACAGTGGAAGATGTATCAATGGTAAAGATTGGACTGGGTTCCATAGTTCACTAGAGGTGCCCTCCTTAGATAAACAACATGGCATAAAGGGTAAACAAATTACAGCGGGGTAATTGACAGGAACTGAGCAAGGCATAACAATGCAATTACTATCTAGAAATATCCTATGAAGTTGATTGGGCAATACAACATTATACATAGACCGTAATCCAACTACATCTATGACTAGAAGTCCACCTTCATGTTATCATCCGAACCCCCTCCAGTATTAAGTTGCAAACAACAGATGACTGCTTTAAGCAAAGTGTGTAAGGTAAATAGTCCACATGTTCCATGAACAACAGACCGTTGTTTTCTCCCTAGTAGCAACAACACATCTACAATCGAAGAGATTTTTGTCACTTCCCTTGGAAACTAGAGGCATGAACCCACTATTGAGCATAAATACTCCCTCGTGGAGTCACTAGCAACTACTTGGCCAAGATAACCACTAGCAACGGAGAGCATGTAAGATCACAAACAACATAGACATGATAGAATCATAAAGATAGAACCATTAATCAAACCAACATAATAATCTCAATATCCATCGGATCCCCGCAAATACAACATGCATGATTACAAATAGATTAGATCTTGATCATGAACGGAGCTCACAAGGTCTATACATGAAAGCACAAATAAGGAGATACAACCATCTAGCTACTACATGGACCCATAGTCCAAGGTGGAACTACTCACGAATCATACCGGAGAGAAGGCCTCCGGAAAAATCTCCCCTCCGGCAGGGTACCGGGAAGAGCTTCAGATCCTCCCCGATCTAGGGACGATGGTGGCGGCGACTACAGACGGTTTCGTGGATTTCTGATCGGGTACTGAGAGTTTCTGTATCGGGAGCTTCTTATAGGTGAAAGGGCGAGACTGGGAGGTGGCCAGGAGGGGCAAACCCTACCCAGGTGCGGGGTAGGGCCCACCCGCGCCTAGGGGGGTTTAGCCTCCCAGGCCCGCTTCTCCATCTCCCCTCTGGAATTCTTGTTCCCCACGTAAATTTATTGACTTTGTCCTTCGTCCCGTCCAATTCTGATAATATTTCTTTACTAACTTTTCTGAAACCAAAAACAGCAAAAAACAGGCATCTAGCACTGTTGCAACTATTTAATAGGTTAGTACCAGAAAACATGTAAAAAGCACCTCAAAGTGTAGACAAGTAAAGCAAAGTAGATATAAAACAAGCATGGAGCATAAAAAATTATAGATACGTTTCCAACGTATCAGCATCCTCAAGCTTAACTCCTGCTCGTCCTCGAGTAGGTAAGTGATAAACAGAATATTTTTTTACGTGACATGCACCCTCACAATAAAGATCTAATCATTTGCAAACATTGAAAGCTGGGATCAAAGAACTCTAAACATGTGCATGAAATATGGATTTCTAACAATAGGACATAGTAATTATGCATGCAACATGACAAGCTACAAACAAAGATCATGAATAATATGCATTGAAAAACGTTTGTTTGTTTCATATGCAGAAAACATAGCATAGTGGCAATCGGCTTGTCCCTCATAGAGTAGCAATATAATGTATAGGACACCTGCAAAGTTCACAAGGGTGACTAGAAACAAATAGCACAAGAGCAAGTAATAACACAATATGCATCAATTAATAAGCTTTGGAACATTGCATACAGAATGACAACTATGCTCTCTTAATGGTTCCTAAAGGTAAAAGGTGGAAACTCAATAATGATGGAAGAAAGGCCTTTTTGTAAAGAAAGCAGGGATTACAAGTTTCAAAAAGAGCTTCCAAAAATTATGGTACTAGTTATCTTTCAGCCCTCATTGCCCCAATCATAAGCATCTTGAAGTGGTTAAGGTTAAAGTGGAAAAGCTGGAGTATATGCTTGACAAAGTATAAGTTGGCAATCTCAAGTCCCTTGACTATGAGGGCTACACCTCATGGATACTCAACTTAGGGCCCATGTAAATTCTTGTCACTATAAGTATTTGCATATCATTGAGAACCGCCAACGGGGTACCCCTTGCACATGGGTACAGGAGCTTTCCCATAACCAAAATGACAAGGCAAACAGACAATGAGCAACTCAGCAATCTTTTTATTTAGCATATGCATAACTTTTTATTGAGGATGCTTCATAGATAGCTCACTATGGTGATGCTGCAAGTTTACACCATGATTAGGCATGTCTTAAGCTAGCGGCCCAGGCGTTTCTCTAACACATAATACAAACTCCATGGACTTACAAGTTCCCACTTCATTTCACACCGGTAACATCCATAGACAAAAGAGTATGATATCAACGGAGTACAAAAAGTACAAGCGCAATGTTGAAAACGTTCCCCGTGACAGCACGGTTCTGCTAATCCCAACTTATAAGTGCAAGCATACACAACAAAGTTGCCTCAATGGTTCAAGTTTATTAGGGGCAAAGAATAAAATGTGTCATCAAGTTCGTGAGGGTTTTAATCACTAAGTTTTCACATAACAAAATAGTTTTAATTGGAAGATAGATGAAAACAAGAATATACTTGGAATGGTGTAACACACCATGCATAGGAGTTATGGTGGACACTTTGGAATAACTTGGTTTCTTGGGAGTTGGAAGCATGAGTAGAACTTACTCATACAAGTGGAGGCTAGCAAAAGACTGGGAGCAACCAACTAAGAGAGCAATAATGGCCATAATTATGCAATGCAACAAAGCAAACTAATCAAAGCAAAGAGTGGTACTACAAGTTGAGGACTAAATTATCATAAAGTCTAATGGTGACTTGTCATAGTCATAACATGGTGTGAGCATGTGCCAAGTCAACCCAAGCAAAACATCAAAGGAGAATACCACAATACTATGCTTTTGCATGCTAAAACAACGCATAATTTCTTCAAGACACACTAAGCAATCCCAATTGTTTGAAACAAGACATGCTACAGCAATAATCACTAAGCATAATGCAAAAACAACACCTATCATGTCATGCTAAATTCTAAGTCACAGTCAATGCAAGCTCCTCTTGCACTTCAAGCAAGAACTTACTACTCCTCCTTTCCAAACACCAAGCAAACTTATTTGTAAAACAACACAGCGAGAGCGGGGGTTCAAACTACTAAAGCAAACTAAACAAACTAAGCAAAGCAAACGAAAACTAAGATTCTCCAAGAATAACACAACTGTGCATGAAACAATAAAAGTGAAGTGTCTAGACAGACCCGAACTTTTTATTGATGAAGAAGGGGATGTCTTGGGCATCCCCAATCTTTGACGTTTGTATCTTTTGGATATTTTTCTTGGGGTGACACCATGGTGGCATCCCCAAGATTGAGATTTTGTCTATTCTTCATCTCATTACATCATTCTCTCTCTTCACCTGAAATTTTTCCTTCATACAAAACTTCACACAATCTTCATTAGCAACATTAGCTTATTCAAAAGATATTAGACCGCTTGGCAAAGCTTTGGAACAGCAAGGATTTTCACTAAAAACACAAGCTACTTAAGTAACTCTTTAAATAAACTCAATTTACCTGAAGAGAGCTAAAAAAGGCAATAAGAAGCAAATGCAAATAATGGCAGAAATCTGTCAAAACAGACCAGCAGGTAGAAACGAATTTTTTCGAACATCTTATGTTACTCAAATCAAAAAGTGTTAAACTAACGAAAGTTATCCAACATACTGGGTGATTTATTCGTAAATTTTGAGCTCAATCCAAGTTACAGAGCCTCCTCACGATTATTTTTGGTGAAGGACAGAAATCTGTTACGGGACAGCAACTCCCCAAATCTTAGTTCCCTCTCATTAGAGGTCATTCTTGGCACAAAAAGCAAACAAAAAGGATAAGGAGAGGTCATTACAGTAGTAATAACTTCTAAGACTCAAGGAAACTCTTGGGTTATCTCCCAATAAGTACTTTTCTTTAACGCCTTTAAGTTAGGCACAAGAAGCAAGAAGAATCAAATATTTTCAAATGAGGAAGCATTAACATCAAATCTTGCTTTCAAAGGAGGAGCAAAAAGCAACTTCTCTCTCCTCATAGGGAAGTGTTCAATACCTTTCTTGAATGGAAATTGATATTTGATGGTGCCTTCTTTAATATCAATGATGACACCAACTGTTCTAAGAAAAGGTATTTCCAAAGTAATAGGACAAGAAGCATTGTATTCAACATCCAAAACATAGAAATCAACAGGGACATAAGCATTGTTAACCATAATGAGAACATCATTAATACTCCCCATGAGTTTCTTCTTAGCATTATCATTGAGTGGGACATTCAAATAACAATCTTCTAATGGGGTAAATCAAGCATTTCATAAATCTTCCTAGGCATAATAGAGATACTAGAACCAAGATCACATGAATCTTTGAGATCAAAGCCATTCACTTGCATATTAATAATTGGTTCCCAACTATCTTCTACTTTTCTAGAAATAGAAGCTTTGTGTTTTAGCTTCTCTTCCTTAATCTTAACAAGAGCATCTGTAATGTGTTTGGTAAAGGCAACATGCATATCACTAGCATCAGGACTTCTAGCAAGCATTTTGCAAAAACATAATCACTTCAGAAATATTGCAATCATCAATATCAAAATCAAACTTAGCATCACTAGTAGTAGGATCAATAGGCTTAGGCATAGGAGGAGGAGGAGGAGGAATAGGGGCTACTTGTGGTTTAGTGGTGATAGTGCACACTATTGGAGATATGCCCTAGAGGCAATAATAAATGTAGTTATTATTATATCTTTGTGTTTATGATGAATGTTTACATTCATGCTATAATAGTATTAACAAGGAAACATTAATACTTGTGTGATTTGTAAACTAAAATAAGAGTCCCTAGTAAAGCCTCTTTATAATACTAGCTTGTTGGTTAATAGATGATTGTGGTTTCCCTATCATGAACATTGAGATGTTATTAATAACAAGATCATATCGTTAGGAGAATGATATGGTGGACATACTCCTATAGATAAGCGTAGCATAAAGATCAAGTCATTTTAATATTTCAATTGCTATATGCTTTCTGATACATAGTAATCTAATTCATTCGACCATGAGATCGTGCATATCACCTTTACCGGATGGATGCTTTGATGACATCAAACACCACACCGTAACTGGGTGGCTATAAAGGTGGCATTGAGTGTTCGGAAAGTATTGGTTGAGACACATGGATCAAGAGTGGGATTTGTCCATCCATATGACGGATAGATATACTCTGGGCCCTCTCGGTGAAATGTCATCCAATTAGCTTGCAAGCATGTGACTGGCTCACAAGGGATCACATATCACGGGAACGAGAAAAGAGTACTTATCGATGTGAGGTTGAACTAGGTATGCAGAGATACCGACGATCATAACCTCGGATAAGTAAACTATCGTGAGACAAAGGGAAATTGATATCGTATGTAGGTGGTTCATTTGATCGCAAAGTAATCATAGAAATATGTGGGAGCCATATGAATTTCCAGATTCCTCTATTGGTTATTGTTCGGAGAAGTGTCTCGATCATGTCCGCATAATTCACGAACCGTAGGGAGACACACTTAAGGATTCGACGTTGTTTGAGTAGTTATGGAATGATGAGAAAGAGTCCGAATGTTGTTCGGAGTCTCGAATGGGATTCGGGATATCACGAGGAGATCTGGAATGGTCCGGAGAATAAGATTCATATAAGGGAAGTCTTGTTTCGGAGTTGGAGAATGGTTCCGGTGTTTTCATCGGGAATGTTGTAGAAGGTTCCGGAATGTCCGGCACTCCGGAGGGGAAGGGTACATGAATGTGTTATATAAAGTTGATATGATTGCATCATGTGCTAGGTGTCATCGCTGAACAAAATAGAGGGTTTATTCAAATCCTAGTTTGAAAAGTCAAACGCCAAGTTTGAAAGTCAAACGGCTAATTTTGGGAAGTGGAGAGGGAGGTGGAAACCGACTTGGGGGAGGAGTTCCTCCTCCCACCGCCGGCGCACCACCAAGCCGAGTTGGGGAGGGACTCCCCTCCCCTTGGCCGGCCCACTCCACCTATATAAGGAGGGGCAGGGCTCCCCTCCTAGACACACAAGATCCCTACCTCCAAACCCTAAGCCGCCGGCGCCGCCACCTGCTGCCGCCGCCGCCGCCCTAGGGCAAACCGCCGCCGCCTAGCAACCCTAGCCGCCGGCCAAGCCTCCTCCTCGGCGTGTCTAAACCCTAGATCGTCGAGGGCTCTCTCATAGTCCACCATACTCGCTCCGGCTTAAGGCGAAGCCCTGCGAGATCTCCCCTCTACTTCCGGTACCACGCCGTTGTGCTGCCGGAATCGCGAGGAGAGTGCTACAACCTCCGCTGCCTGCTGGAACAAGGGAGAGGAAGGTCTTCGTCGAGTACCGAACATGTGACCGACTGCGGGAGCGCTGCCGGAACGCAGCGCCGGAAGGATCGTCTACGCGATCTTGAGATCGGGAAGAGTACGACTACATCACCCACGAGAATCCGCTCTCGTTAAACACTTTGGAATCTTCGAGGGTGAGTTATTCCATCGACTCGTTGCTACAATCTAGTAGATAGATCTTGGCTTGTTTGTTTGTATGCGATAGAAATTTTTTGTTTTCCATGCTACGAATCCCTACAGTGGTATCAGAGCCGTGTCTATATGTAGATCTGTTGCACGAGTAGAACACAATGGTCATTGTGGGCGTTGATGCTTTTATTGTCGATTGCTTCTTGTGTACTTTGCATCTTGCGGGATGTTGGGATGAAGCGGCCCGGGCTAACCTTACATGACATCGTTCATGAGACTTGCTCCACGCTTGACATGCAACTTGTATTGCATAAGTGGCTTTATGGTGCTGTTTCTCCTAGCATAGTTAAGATCCAATTTACAACGGGTGATTAACAATACTAGTATCAATGTTGTGGTTCATGTTCGTAAGTTAGAACGACACTTATTGAAAGCCCCAAACCACGTAAAACATGCAAAGAAAGTAGAGGCGTCTAACTTTGTTTTGCAGGGGTGTGCTGTGATGTGATATGGCCATGATTGTGATTATATTTGATGTATGCAATGTTCCTTATTGTAAGTTGGCAACCGGCAGGAGCCATATGGTTGTCTTTAATTTATGTTAAAACCCGCGTGTCTATTCAAAGTAGTTGTAATAGTTGAAGCCGGTGGACGACAACCATGAAGAAGCGTCATTGACCTTGATGCAATGTCGGTGATGATGGAGATCGTGTTCATGCTTGAAGATGGAGATCGGAAGCACAAAGAAGAAAAGGCCATATCATATCACATATTATGAATTGCATGTGATGTTAATCCTTTATGCATCTTGTATTGCTTAGTAGACGACGGTAGCATTATAAGATGATCCCCTCATGCACATGAATTTCAAGTCATAAAGTGTTCACCCTTAGTTAGCACCGTTGCTAAAGCTTGTTGTTTCGAAGCATCACGTGATGATCGGGTGTGTTGGATTCCGCAAGTGTATACAACGTGAGCAAGCCAGATTTTCTCATGCGGAAGCTAAGGTTTGATCTTGACGAGCCTAGCATGTACAGACATGGTCTCGGAACACGGATCACCAAAAGGTAAAGCATGAATCATATAGTAGATATGATGAACATGTCGATTGTTCGCCATTGAAACTATATCAACTCTCGTGATGATCGGTGTTGATGTAGTGGATTTGGTTCGTGTGATCACTAAAACAATGTGAGGGATATTGTTTTGAGTGGGAGTTCACCTAGATTAATTTTAATTATTAATTTAAACTCAATTTGTCATAAACTTAGTCTAAACTACTGCAAATATGTTGTAGATCAATGGCAGCCCCTACCATCAATTTTAATGCGTTCCTAGAGAAATAAAAGTTGAAAAACAATGGAAGCAACTTCGCGGATTGGTTCCGCAATTTGAGGATTGTCCTCACAGCTGGTAATTTGACCTATGTCTTTGGATGCACATTGGGTGACCCACACATCGATGCTACCGATGAAGTAAAGAATGTTTACCTCACTCGGAAGACTCAGTACTCCACATTTCAGTGTGCTATCTTGTATGGTTTAGAATCGGAGCTTCAGAAAATGTTTGAGAATTCAGACCCATATGATATTGTCGAGGATCTCAAATTGATCTTTGAGACTCATGCGGCAATTGAAAGCTATGAGGCTTCTGAAAAGTTCTTTAACTGCAAGATGGAAGAGGGCAGCTCTGTCAGTGAGCATGTGCTTAAGATGTCTGGGCACGCAAACAAACTTCAAAGCTTGGGTATTGTGATTCCTAATGCTTTGGGGATTTACCGTGTCCTCCAATCACTACCACCAAGTTACAAGAACTTTGTGATGAACTACAACATGCAGAACATGAACAAGACGTTGCCAGAACTCTTCGCCATGTTAAAATCTGCAGAAGTGGCGATCAAGAAAGAGCACCAAGTGTTGTTGGTCAATAAGACCACCAAATTCAAGAAAGGCAAGTCTAAGCAAAAGGGACACTTCAAGAAGGGTGGTAAGAAAGTTAC
This sequence comes from Avena longiglumis, assembly GCA_030063025.1. Lineage (NCBI taxonomy): Eukaryota > Viridiplantae > Streptophyta > Magnoliopsida > Poales > Poaceae > Avena > Avena longiglumis. The sequence continues at coordinate 63,155,005 of CP125979.1, read as the reverse complement.
CGCGCCAACGAAGAAGACCAAGGATGGACCTAAGCCTGATACTGAGTGCTTTTACTGCAAGGGAGAAGGTCACTGGAAGCGGAATTTCCCAAAGTACTTAGCGGATTTGAAGAACGGCAACATCAAGAAGAAAGGTATATCTGATATACATGTTATTGATGTGTATCTCACTAGTACTCGTAGTAGTGCATGGGTATTTGATACTGCTTCGGTTGCTCATATTTGTAACTCGAAACAGGTGCTGCAGAATAAACGGAAGCTAGCGAAGAACGAGGTGACGATGCGCGTGGGAAACGGATCAAAGGTTGATGTGATCGCGGTCGGCACGCTACCCCTTCATCTACCATCGGGATTAGTTTTATACTTAAATAATTGTTATTTGGTGCCTGCGTTAAGCATGAACATTATATCGGGATCTTGTTTATTGCGAGACGGTTACTTGTTTAAGTCTGAGAATAATGGTTGTTCGATTTATATGAGTAATATGTTTTATGCACATGCACCTTTGATAGATGGTCTATTCTTATTGAATCTCGATAGTGGAAATACACATATTAATAACATTGAGGCTAAACGTTTGAAATCGAGCGATAACTCGACCTATATGTGGCACTGTCGTCTTGGTCACATTGGAGTGAAGCGTATGAAGAAACTCCATTCCGATGGACTTCTTGAATCACTTGATTTCGAATCACTTGATAGATGTGAAGCATGTCTGATGGGTAAAATGACTAAGACTCCATTTTCTGGTATGATGGAGCGAGCTACAGACTTATTGGAAATCATACATACCGATGTGTGTGGTCCAATGAGTGTAGCATCGCGCGATGGTTATCGTTATGTTCTTACCTTCACGGATGACTTGAGTAGATATGGGTATATCTATTTCATGAAACATAAGTTCGAAACTTTCGAGAAGTTTAAGGAATTTCGAAGTGAGGTAGAGAATCAACGTAACAAGAAGATTAAATTTCTACGTTCTGATCGTGGAGGTGAATATCTAAGTTACGAGTTTGGCGAGCATTTGAAGAAATGTGGAATACTTTCGCAGTTGACACCACCGGGAAAACCACAGCGTAATGGTGTGTCCGAACATCGTAATCGAACTCTCTTAGATATGGTTCGTTCTATGATGTCACTTACAGATTTACAGCTATCATTTTGGGGTTATGCATTAGAAACAGCCGCATTCACTTTAAATAGGGCACCGTCTAAATCCGTTGAAACGACACCGTATGAATTATGGTTTGGAAAGAAACCTAGATTGTCGTTCCATAAAGTTTGGGGTTCTTGCGTAAAGAAGTTACAAATTCTGATGACAAGCTTGAGGCCAAAGCGGAAAAATGCGTCTTCATAGGTTACCCGAAGGAAACTATTGGGTATACCTTCTATCATAGATCCGAAGGCAAAACCTTCGTTGCCAAGAATGGATCCTTTCTAGAGAAGGAATTTCTCTCGAAAGAAGTGACTGGAAGGAAAGTAGAAATCGACGAGGTTGTCGAACCTTCTCTCGAACTTACGAGTAGCGCAGCACCGGAAGTAGTTCCTGTGACGCCTGCACCAGTAAGATACGAAGCTAATGATGATGATCATGAAACTTTGGTTGTAGTTGCTACAGAGCCTCGCAGGTCAACGAGAACTCGTACCACTCTAGATTGGTATGATCCCGTTATGAGTGTCATGTTGGTGGACAACACCGATGACCCTGCGACATATGAGGAAGCGATGATGAGCCCAGATTCCAATAGATGGCAAGAAGCCATGAAATCCGAGATTGGATCCATGTACGAAAACCAAGTATGGAATTTGGTGGACTTACCGGATGGCCGGAAGGCCGTCGAGAACAAATGGATCTTCAAGAAGAAAACAGATGCTGATGGTAATGTTACTGTCTATAAAGCTCAACTTGTCGCAAAAGGGTTTCGACAAATTCAAGGAGTTGACTACGATGAGACTTTCTCACCAGTAGCGAAGCTAAAGTCTGTGAGGATTATGTTAGCAATCGCTGCATATTATGATTATGAGATATGGCAAATGGATGTCAAAACAGCATTCCTCAATGTAGACATTGATGAAGAGTTGTATATGATGCAACCCAAAGGTTTTGTCGATCCTAAAGATGCTAACAAGGTATGCAAACTTCAACGGTCCATCTATGGATTGAAGCAAGCATCCCAAAGTTGGAATCAACATTTTGATAAAGTAATCAAAAGTTTTGGTTTTATACAAACTTATGGAGAAGCTTGTATTTACAAGAAAGTGAGTGGGAGCTCTGTAGCATTCTTAATACTGTATGTAGATGACATATTGTTGATTGGGAATGATGTAGACCTTCTTAATAGTGTCAAGGAATATTTGAATAATAGTTTTTCAATGAAGGATCTTGGCGAAGCAGCTTACATATTAGGCATAAAGATTTATAGAGATAGATCAAGATGCCAAATATCATTGTCACAAAGTACATATTTGGACAAAGTTCTAAAGAGGTTTGGAATGGAAGATAGCAAGAAAGGGTTCTTGCCCATGTTGCTATCGACCTTGAGTAAAACTCAAAGTCCGACATCGGCAGAAGATAGAAAGGATGAGTAAGACTCCTATGCCTCAGCCATAGAATCTCTAATGTATGCCATGCTATGTACTAGACCCGACATTGCATATGCTTTAGTTTAACTAGCAGATATCAAAGTGATCGAGAGTGGATCATTGGACAATGATCAAAAACATCCTTAAGTACTTGAGAAGAACTAAGGATATGGTTCTTTCTTATGGAGGTGATGAACATTTCGTTGTTAATGGTTACACCGATGCTCGTTGGAACACCGATCCGGATGATTCTAAATCACAATCTGGATCGTATTTATTTTGAATGGTGCAGCGATTAGCTGGAGGAGTGCAAAGAAAAGCGTTGTGGCGAGATCTTCAAGCGAATCGGAATACATGGTCGCCGGAGGCTTCACAAGAAGCGATATGGATGAAAGAGTTCATTACAGAGCTGGGTGTGGTTCCTAGTGCGCTGGACCCAATGTCTATCTACTGTGATAACATGGGTGCCATAGCCAATGCGCAAGAACCAAGGTCACATAAGAAGCTGAAGCACATCAAGATACATTTTCACGCTATTCGAGAACATGTCCAAGATGGGGACATAAAGATTTGCAAAGTACACACAAATCTGAATGTGGCGGATCCGTTGACTAAACCTCTCCCAAGGGCAAAACATGACCAACACCAAACTGCCATGGGTGTTCGGTATATTACCATGTAATCTAGATTAGATGACTTTAGTGCAAGTGGGAGACTGTTGGAGATATGCCCTAGAGGCAATAATAAATGTAGTTATTATTATATCTTTGTGTTTATGATGAATGTTTACATTCATGCTATAATAGTATTAACAAGGAAACATTAATACTTGTGTGATTTGTAAACTAAAATAAGAGTCCCTAGTGAAGCCTCTTTATAATACTAGCTTGTTGGTTAATAGATGATTGTGGTTTCCCTATCATGAACATTGAGATGTTATTAACAACAAGATCATATCGTTAGGAGAATGATATGGTGGACATACTCCTATAGATAAGCGTAGCATAAAGATCAAGTCATTTTAATATTTTAATTGCTATATGCTTTCTGATACATAGTAATCTAATTCCTTCGACCATGAGATCATGCATATCACCTTTACCGGATGGATGCTTTGATGACATCACACACCACACCATAACTGGGTGGCTATAAAGGTGGCATTGAGTGTTCGGAAAGTATTGGTTGAGACACATGGATCAAGAGTGGGATTTGTCCATCCATATGACGGATAGATATACTCTGGGCCCTCTCGGTGAAATGTCATCCAATTAGCTTGCAAGCATGTGACTGGCTCACAAGGGATCACATATCACGGGAACGAGAAAAGAGTACTTATCGATGTGAGGTTGAACTAGGTATGCGAGAATCTGTGATCATAACCTCGGATAAGTAAACTATCGTGAGACAAAGGGAAATTGATATCGTATGTAAGTGGTTCATTCGATCGCAAAGTAATCGTAGAAATATGTGGGAGCCATATGAATTTCCAGATTCCTCTATTGGTTATTTTTCGGAGAAGTGTCTCGATCATGTCCGCATAATTCACGAACAGTAGGGAGACACACTTAAGGATTCGACGTTGTTTGAGTAGTTATGGAATGATGAGAAAGAGTCCGGATGTTGTTCGGAGTCTCGAATGGGATTCAGGATATCACGAGGAGATCTGGAATGGTCTAGAGAATAAGATTCATATAAGGAAAGTCTTGTTTCGGAGTTGGAGAATGGTTCCGATGTTTTCATCGGGAATGTTCTAGAAGGTTCCAGAATGTCTGGCACTCCGGAGGGGAAGGGTACATGAATGTGTTATATCAAGTTGATATGATTGCATCATGTACTAGGTGTCATCGATGAACAAAATAGAGGGTTTATTCAAATCCTAGTTTGAAAAGTCAAACGCCAAGTTTGAAAGTCAAACGGCTAATTTTGGGAAGTGGAGAGGGAGGTGGAAACCGACTTGGGGGAGGAGTTCCTCCTCCTACCGCCGGCGCACCACCAAGCCGAGTTGGGAAGGGACTCCCCTCCCCTTGGCCGGCCCCCTCCACCTATATAAGGAGGGGCAGGGCTCCCCTCCTAGACACACAAGATCCCCACCTCCAAACCCTAAGCCGCCGGCACCGCCACCTGCTGCCGCCGCCGCCCTAGGGCAAACCGCCGCCGCCGCCTAGCAACCCTAGCCGCCGGCCAAGCCTCCTCCTCGGCGTGTCGAAACCCTAGATCGTCGAGGGCTCTCTCATAGTCCACCATACTCGCTCCAGCTTAAGGCGAAGCCCTGCGAGATCTCCCCTCTACTTCCGGTACCACGTTGTCTTTTAGGAATCGCGAGGAGAGTGCTACAACCTCCATTTTGCTTTGGAACAAGGGAGAGGAAGGTCTTCGTCAGTCGAGCGATGTGACCGACTGGGAGCGCTGCGGAACGCCTTGGAAGGATCGTCTACGCGATCTTGAGATCGGGAAGAGTACGACTACATCACCCACGAGAATCCGCTCTCGTTAAACACTTTGGAATCTTCAAGGGTGAGTTATTCCATCGACTCGTTGCTACAATCTAGTAGATAGATCTTGGCTTGTTTGTTTGTATGCGATAGAAAATTTTTGTTTTCCGTGCTACGAATCCCTACACACACACTATTGTTTCTTTCAATTTCAGCTTCCCTTTCCCACCTAGCATGAAGTTGAGCTAACAGCCTAACATTTTCATCAATAGTTACTTGTATGGCATGATAAGTAGCAAAGGTGTTTTCCATAGTTTCAGGTTTAGCAGCCATTTTATTAACCAAGGAAGTTTGAGCTTCAGACAAAGAGGATATATTTTTCTCAGCACTCAAAATTTTTGGCTGTAAACTAGGAATTTCTCTATTCAGATTCTCAAGATGAAGACTAATATTTTTCAAGATAATAGATTGTTCCTCCATATTTTTAGTGAAAATCTTGTTTTGCTCATATTGCATTTGCATAAAAATTTTAGTGGATCTCTCAACTTCTAGAATCCTCTCTTCGCTAGGCATTCCAGATATATCCTGATAAGCATTTCCACTAGGAGGATAAGGCCTATAATTATTGTTGTTACCAAAATTATTCCTGCAGGCATTGTTGTTGAAATTGTTGTTTCTAATGAAGTTCACATCAACTTGCTCTTCTTGAGCAACCAAAGAGGCTAAGGGAACACTATTAGGATCTAGGGGAGCTTTCCAATTAACAAGCATAGCCATAATAACATCAATCTTTTCACTCAAAGAGGAAGTTTCCTCAACAGAATTTACCTTCTTACCATATGGAGCTCTCTCAATATGCCATTCAGAGTAGTTGGCCATCATATTATCAAGGAGCCTTGTTGCAGCTCCCAAGGTGAGTCCCATAAAAGTACCTCCAGCAGCAGAATCCAGCAGTTTTCTTGTGGAGAAGTTCAAACTTGCATAAAAAGTTTGGATAATCATCCAAACAGTGAGTCCATGGGTAGGGCAATTTTTAACCAAAGATTTCATTCTTTCCCAAGCAGGAGCAACATGTTCACTATCAAGCTATTTAAATTTCATAATATCACTTCTCATAGCAATAATCTTAGCAGGAGGATAGTATTTTCCAATAAAAGCATCTTTGCACTTAGTCCAAGAATCAATACTATTTTTAGGCAAGGATAGCAACCATTCTTTAGCTTTTCCCCTCAAAGAGAAAGGAAAAAGCCCGAGATTAATAATATCTCCATCTACATCCTTATACTTTTGCATTTCACAAAGTTCAACAAAGCTATTAAGATGGGCAGCAGGATCATCAGAACCAGCACCAGAAAATTGCTCTCTCATCACAAGATTCAACAAAGCAGGCTTAATTTCATAATAGTCAGCATCAGGAGAAGGTGGAGCAATAGGTGTGCTTAGGAAATCATTGTTGTTGGTGCTAGTGAAGTCACACAACTTAGTGTTCTCAGCAGAGTTCATTTTGGCAGAGGTGGGCAAGCCAAAAACAGCAGCAGCTAGAGCAGTAACTAATTTTTTTTTGTCTTTTTGAATAAATCAAGCAAACAAAACTAGACTAATTTTTGGGTTTTTTGAAAAGAGGCAAACAAAACCTAGCAAAATAAACTAAGCAAACTAAAAACAAAGTAAAGAGAAAGGAAGTGAAGGACTCCCCTAGTGAAGACGTCCTTAGCCTCCCCGGTGACGGCGCCAGAAAACTTGTTGATGACTCCTTGATGGCGCCAGAAAACTTGGTGCTTTATGTGGAGTCTTGTTGGGAACCCCAAGAGAAAGGTGTGAAGAGTACATCATCAAGTATTCCCTCAGTTGAGACTGAGGTTATCGAACCAGTAGGAGGAAGAAAACGCCACACAGGTGTTGCAAGCAACGCGGAGACCTGCACAACACAAACTCAAGACTTTGACCCAACGAATCAGTGAGGTTGTCAAGATCACCGGTTTGCTGTAACAAAGGATTAAACGTATGGTATGGAAGGTAATGGTTTGCAGCAAGTAAACAAGTAACAGTGGAAGATGTATCAATGGAAAATATTGGACCGGGGTCCATAGTTCACTAGAGGTGCTCTCCTTAGATAAACAACATGTCATGAAAGGTAAACAAATTACAGCGGGGTAATTAACAGGAACTGATCAAGGCATAACAATGCAATTACTAGCTAGAAAGATCCTATGAAGTTGATTGGGCAATACAACATTATACATAGACCACAATCCAACTGCATCTATGACTAGAAGTCCACCTTCAGGTTATCATCCGAACCCCCTCTAGTATTAAGTTGCAAGCAACATACAACTGCTTTAAGCAAAGTGTGTAAGGTAAATAGTCTACATGTTCCATGAACAAGAGACCGTTGTTTTCTCCCTAGTAGTAATAACACATCTACAACCGAAGAGATTTCTGTCACTTCCCTTGGAAACTAGAGGCATGAACCCACTATCGAGCATAAATACTCCCTCTTGGAGTCACTAGCAACTACTTGGCCAAGATAACCACTAGCAACGGAGAGCATGCAAGATCACAAACAACACAGACATGATAGAATGATAAAGATAGAACCATTAATCAAACCAACATAATAATCTCAATATCCATCGGATCCCCGCAAACACAACATGCATGATTACAAATAGATTAGATCTTGATCATGAACGGAGCTCACAAGATCTATACATGAAAGCACAAAGGAGGAGATACAACCATCTAGATACTACATGGACTCATAGTCCAAGGTGGAACTACTCATGAATCATATCGGAGAGAAGTCCTCCGGGATGATCTCCCCTCCGGCAGGGTGCCGGGAAGATCTTCAGATCCCCTCGATCTAGGGACGATGGTGGCGGCGGCTACAAACGGTCTCGTGGATTTCTGATCGGGTTCTGAGAGTTTCTGTATCGGGGGTTTCTTATAGGCGAAGGGACGAGACCGGGAGGCGGCCAGGAGGGGCAAACCCTACCCAGGCGTGGGGTAGGGCCCACCCGCGCCTAGGGGGGTTTGGCATCCCAGGCCCTCTTCTCCGTCTCCCCTCTGGATTTCTTGTTCCCCACAGAAAGTTATTGACTTTGTCCTTCGTCCCGTCCAATTCCGATAATATTTCTTTACTAACTTTTCTCAAACCAAAAACAACAGAAAACATGCATCTGGCATTGTTGCAACTTGTTAATAGGTTAGTACCAGAAAACATGTAAAAAGCACCTCAAAGTGTAGAAAAGTAAAGCAAAGTAGATATAAAACAAGCATGGAGCATAAAAAATTATAGATACATTTCCAACGTATCAGTCTACTACAACAAAGTGAAGTCCATGTCCGATACACTGTCGTCGATCGCTCAGCCTCTCCGTCTAGAGGAGTTCAGGTCCTATCTCTTCAAGGGCCTCGACCAAGATTATGATGCCCTGGATGGCCTCGTTGGGGCTCGGGCGCTCTCTGATCCGAAGCCTGTTCAGGACATCTATGCCAACCTCCTCGCCACCGAGCAGTGTGTCGACAATCGGCGCGCTGAGATCCGCTCGGATGCTCATCACATGGCGCACTACTCTGCCCGTCCAGGAGGTGGTCAGCAACGGCCCAATAGGACTACCGCCCTCCTACTCCTACCCAGAACGACAATTGCCGTGGTGACCAGCGCACTGATCAGAGAGGGCCACCTTCCCCTGGTGGCGGCAATCGTCTGATCTGTCAAATCTGTAGCAAGATTGGGCATGTGGCTTCCTATTGCTTCAAGCTATTCCAACGCGGCTACCTTGGCGCTGGCAATGACGGCCGGTACATGGACCGCCCTTGCCGCTTTCTCTGCCAGGACATTGACTCATGGAGGGGCTACTTCGTCATACCAAGTTAATCCACACTGGTATGCCGACACGGGAGCTACAAATCACCTCACTAATGATCTCAACAACCTCACCATGAAGATGTCCTACCAAGGCAAGGATCATGTTCAGATTGCAAATGGAGGAGGTATGCACATTACTCATGTTGGTCATTCCATAATTCCCACTTCTACAACCATTACACCTAAAAAATATTCTTCATGTTCCCTCTATCACACGTAACCTCCTTTATGTTAAACGTCTTACACGTGATAACAATGTATTATTTGAATTTCACTCTTGGTATTTTCTTGTTAAGGATCGCAAGTCCCGGGTGGTTCTTCTTAGAGGAGGGTGCCATGGAGATCTCTATAGTGTTGGTGTCTCATCTACCAAGCAAGTTTTTAGCAGTGTTAAAGCGTCACATGAGCACTGGAACTCTCATTTAGACCATCCAGATATTCCTATAGTCCAGCATATTTTACATCGTCATGAACTTCCGTCTATGTCAGTTGATAATAATTCTGTAATTTGTGCTCCCTATCAACAAGGAAAAAGTCATCAATTACATTTTTCATTGTCTACTTGTGTTACCACAACCCCTCTTGATATTATTTACTCGGATATTTGGGGCCTGCCCAAGTTTCTGTTAGTGTATATGAATACTACGTGAGTTTTCTTGACTCATATAGTCGTTTCACATGACTTTACCTCCTCAAACGTAAATCTGATGTTTTCCAAATTTTTCTTCAGTTTCAACAACATGTTGAGCTTCTCCTAAATAGAAAAATTCTCCACGTTCAAACCGACTGGGGTAGGCGACAGCCGAGCACAAACACCAAGACATGGCTCACACTCCTTGCACATGCCTCTATTCCATACAGGCTCTGGAGTTATGCTTTCTCCACCAGCTTGATTTCTCATAAATCGCCTATCTAGTTGTGTCATTAAGATGAAAACCCCCATTTAACGTTTACTAGGAGAAACCCTTGACTACACATTCCTTAAGGTGTTTGGTTATGCGTGTTGGCCGCACCACCGTTCTTACAACAAATATAAAATTGAGTTTAGATCTAAACAATATGTTTTTCTTGGTTATAGTGATGTTCATAAAGGCTACAAATGTCTACATATACCAACCAATCGTGTTTATATCTCCCGTAATGTCATGTTCGACGAGCACATTTTTCTATTTGCCCATATGTCATCAAACAATTCCCAACCACCACAATCCTCTTCCTCCTTACGTTCTGACCAATTTGATGATGTTGCACGTCCTACTTTGCTGTTGAATAACCATGGTGCAGGTATTGAGCGAGGTGCCCGTCTAGAACTCCTCCCTGAGGAAGATGATAGCTCGCCAGTAACAATTGATGCTCACATCGATCAGCTGCATGGCCTCGGTTTCAATGCACATGCAGACAAGGCTGCTAATAGCAGCCCAGCTTCCCCACCACGCTCGCCTGGGTATTGTACTGGCTCCAGTGGGCCTTCCCTCAAGCGTGGCCCATCATCTCCTCCACTCGGTGACCCTGAGTCCGCGTACTCCACCACCGAGCGGGCCTCCTCGTCTGAGCCGTCTGCTGAGTCATCATTTGGACCTCCCTCTACCCTGCCTGCACATGCTGACGTTGTTAGAGCATCTCCAAGAGCTTACCTAAATATGGGTAAAAGAGGCAATAACTGTTTTTTTAGATAAGATGGAGCAAAATTACATCTCCAACAGCTTACATAAAAGTGGTCCCCTACAAAAAAAATTTGGATGATCACCCATATTTTGCCTCTTTCTACCCATATTTGGGTGATCCAACCCAATCACCCAAAACACACAGCTCACACGCGGGAGAGCCAACCGACGCGCGCGGGGAAATTTCCGCCCGACGCAGCCGCTCGACGGAACCGCCGTATCCACGCGTTGCCGGCGCATCGCGCCGCTCCGGCCACCAACCCTGGCTCCCTCCAACCACCCCCCCTTCCGCCCCTTCTCCAGATCGACGCGCGGGGCAAGCCGCCTGCCGCCCGCCGCCTAGGGCTTGCCCCGTCCCCGAGTAGAGCTACTGGCGCAGCTGCGGCGGCCGTCATCGGGAGTGCCGCTGCTCCTCAGTGTGCTCATGTGAAGAAGCCGACGAAGAAGAGGGCGCCGAAGGTGCTGGCAGCTACGGGCTCTTGCACGGCGAAGAAGGCGACGACGGCAACCGTCTCCGCGCATCCCCATCAAGCTCCGGTCGTCGTCGAGCCTTTCCTACCACCTCCTGCACCTCCTGCAGCGCGCACGCCGCCGATGGGAGGGCCAGCTCCGCCACAGCTCGACAGCACCACTGGTGCATGCATTGTGCTCGACCAAATGCACGCAAGGTGCAGATTTTTCTCTGCTTGTATTCGCGTACAGTTTGATTTCACATAAAGCTTGATTTCACTTGTAGTAGCACTTGACAAACTACAAGACCACAAGGATCTGTAGCACTTGATATCAACTAATCTGTAGCAGTTAGTCTTTAGCTTACAAAAATAACATAGAAAAGGCAGTAGCTACAAACAAATTCACTTGTGGTCCATCTAGAGTACTTAGGCAAATAAATCCAAATATGGTGTTTATGCTCATGTAGTATGGATGATGAGTCCTTCTTCAATTTCACTTGTGGTCCATCTCAAGAATTTACACAAAATGATGTGGATGCTCAATCTCAAGAATTTGCACAAGAAGATAGTATCATTGGTGATGGAGATGGTATTGTTGGTGATGGAGATGGTGAGGGTTTTGTTGATGACCAAACTGTTGGAATTATGCCCTAGAGGCAATAATAAAGATGTTATTATTATAATTCTTGTTCATGATAATGTTTATATTCCATGCTAGAATTGTATTAAGCGGAAACTTTAATACTTGTGTGGTTTGTGAACAACACCGTGTCCCTAGTACGCCTCTATGGACTAGCTCATTGATTAATGATGGTTAAGGTTTCCTAACCATGGACATGAGTTGTCAATTAATAATGAGATCATATCATTGGGAGAATGATATGGTGGATGACCAAACTAAGCGAAGCAATTAGATCGTGTCATTGTGTTCATCTTTGCGAAGCTTTTCTTATGTCAAATATTGTATTCCTTAGACCATGAGATAATACAACTCCACCTGGTATCGGAAGAAAGCTTTGAGGTCATCAAGCGTCATCCTATGAGAGGGTGATCATAAAGGTGTCTCGGTGATCGGAAAGTATCTCATTGGGTTGTATGTATCGAGGTGGGATTTGTCCCTCCCAAGTCGGAGAGATATACTTGGGCCCACTCGGTGTCGATATCAACACCGCTTGCAAGCATGTGGTTAAGGAGTTAATCACAAAGTGATATCGGATTATGGAGCGAGTAAAGTACTTCGTGAACGAGATTGAACTAGGTATGGCGATGCAACGATCAAATCTCGGGCAAGTAAAATATCGCGAGACGAAGGGAATATATATATGGGATTGATTGAATCCTGGCATCGTGGTTCATCCGATATGATCATCGATGAATGTGTGGGAATCAATATGGGTTTCCAGACCCCGTTGTTGATTATTGATAGAAGATCATGTCTGCATATTCTCGAACCCGCATGGTCACACACTTAACGTGTCTCGACGCTAGGATAGATTGGCTAATTGGTTTATGAGTTTTTGTTCGGAGTCTCGGATGGGATCCGGGACATCACGAGAGGTTCCGGAGTGGTCCGGAGAATAAGATTCATATAAGGCAGTGCAGTTTTTGGAGTTCGGAATTATTCCGGGTTAATCGGTATTGTACCAAAAGCTTCTAGAACCTTCCGGAAGGGGACCAACATGGCCCCACCTTCCGGGAGGGGGCATGGGACTATGAGGGAGTGCCCTGGCCGCATTGGGCCAGGGGCACAAGGCCCCATAGGGCCCAGCCGGCCAAAGAGGGTTTAAACCCTAGATAGAGCTTCTAGAAGGGGGGTTTCCTTGCCCCCCACTCATCCTCCTTTGGGGCCGCCGGTTTGGGCTTGGGGGAGGGGCTAGGGCTGCGCCCCACCCCTCTATATAAAGAGGGCTGGGGGCGCACCACCCCCCACACCTTCCCCTCCAACCCTAGCCGCCCTGCTGACCTTCCTCTTTCCCTCCCGACTGCTTGTAGGCGAAGCCCTGCTACAGAAATTATCCACCATATACACCACGCCGTCGTGTTGTAGATCCAATCCATCTCTCCACCATACTTGCTGGACCGAGGAAGGAGGAGACGTCGAGGTGCTGCACGTGTGCATCTCACGGAGGCACCGCCACTTGTGGTGCTAGATCGGATCGGATCGCGAGGAGGAGAAGCGAGTACATCACCCATGTTCCGATTTAACGTTCATTGCTGCGAATCTTCAAGGGTATGAAGATCTAATCCAATCTCTCGTTGTTTGCATCTCCTAGATTAGATCTTGGCTTTCCCTCTGCTCGCATCCGTAGAAAATTTTGATTTACTATGCTTGAAACCCTTCAGTGGTATTAGAGCTAGATCTATGCGTAGATGTGTTTCATGAGTAGAACGCAACATGGTTGTTGCGGGCGTTGATGTTTTCTGTTGCAAGCCTCTTGTTTGTGTTCTTCTTATGACGCCGGATAGTGAGATTGAAGCGGTCCAGGCCAACCTTACGCGACGTCGTTCGCGAGACCGGATCCGCACTTGACGTGTGGCTTGTTCCACACATGCGGCTGGTGGATGCCAGTTTCTCTCACTATAGTTTTCATGGGATTAACACCGGAGTTTGGAAACCATAATATCACCGTTGTGGCTTTCCGTAGGTAAGAATCGTTCTTAGCATCTACTCCCATAAGCCACGTAAAACATGCAACAACAAAGTAGAGGCGTCTAACTTGTTTTTGCAGGGAGTGTTTTCTGTGATATGGTATGGCCCAAGATGTGATGTGTATAATGTATGCGATGATCATGTTTTGTAATGTTTCACGACTTGCATGTCGATGAGTACACAACCGGCAGGAGCCATATGGTTGTCTTTATAATTGTGTATGACCTGTGTGTCAACTTCTTATGCGCCATGTAATAGTTTCACTTTATCGCTAAGTAGTTAGCAATAGTTGTAGTTGCTATTAAGTGGTGGATGCAATCATGGTGGAGTGATGGAGATCATGCTTAACGCACAAGATGGAGATCATTCTTGAAGATTGGCTATACCATGTCACATAAAGTTATATGCATGTGATGTTTATCCTTTTATGTATCTTATTATGCTTAGATCGCGACGGTAGCATTATAAGATGATTCCTCACTTAAAGATCAAGATAAAACTGTGTCCTCCCCAAGTATGCACCGTTGCGAAAGTTCGTCGTGTCCAAGCATCACGTGATGATCGGGTGCTATAGACTCTACGCTCACATACAACGGGTGCAAGCCAGTTTTGCACACGCGGAAATACTTGGGTCTAACTTGACGAGCCTAGCATGTACAGACATGGCCTCGGAACACATGAACCGAAAGGTTAAGCATGAGTCATATGAATGATATGATCGACACTTAGTTGTCCACCATTGAAACCACATCTCTTCTCGTGATGATCGGATTAGGTGTGGTGAATTTGGATCATGTTCACTAAACAACTTGAGGGATGTTGAATTTAGTGGGAGTTCATTTAGTAATTTGATTAAGTTGAACTATTTATCATGAACATAGTCTAAATTGTACTTGCAATACTGTAGATCAAATGGCTAAATCCAACTTCAACTTCAATGTTTTCGCTGAGAAGGAAAAGCTTAGAAACAATGGGTCTAACTTCACCAATTGGTTCCGCAATCTAAGAATCATTCTCTCTGGCGGTCAAAAGGACTATGTCCTTGGGAAAGCGTTAGGTGACCCCCTAACAATCGCTACGGTTGATGAGAAAGTTGTCTATCAGTCGCGCAAAGATGATTATGGTGTGATTAAGAGCACCATGTTGTTTGCTATGGAACCGGAACTTCAAAATCGTTTTGAAGACTATCCCGGGCCCTTTGAGATTCTCAAGAGCTGAAAACCATGTTTGAGACTCAGCCCGCTCGAGAGATATGAGATCTCCGAGAAGTTCTTTAACCGCAAGATGGAGGAAGGAGTTCCGTTAGTGAGCACGCCATTAAGATGACGGGCTACACTCAACGCTTGAGCAACGGAATGCACGATTCGGAGGAGCTCAATATTGACAGGGTTCTGCAATCACTCCCTCCCAGCTACAAAAGTTTTGTAGTGACTCATAATCAGATTGGTTCCACTGATACGATCACCGAGCTCTTTGCAAAGCTGAAGGCCGCGGAAGTGGACATCAAAAAGGATAGTCATGTGTTGATGGTCAACAAGCCCACCTTTAAGAAAGGTAAGGGTGCAAAGAATCCCTTCAAGAAGGGTGGCGGCAAGCGCACTGCCCCTGTTGAGAAGAAGCTCAAGTCTGGTCCTAAGCCGGACACTGAGTGCTTCTATTGCAAGGACAAGGGTCACTGGAAGCGCAACTGTCCGAAGTACTTAGCGGACAAGAAGGCTGGCACCATCAAAGGTATATTTGATATACATGTTATTGATGTTTTCCTTACTAGCCCTCGTTGTAGTGCCTGGGTATTTGATACCTGTTCAGTTGCTAATATTTGTAACTCGAAACAGGAGCTATGGAATAGACGGCGGCTTGCGAAGGATGAGGTGACGATGCGCGTTGGCAACGGATCAAGAGTTGATGTGATGGCCGTCGGCACGCTCTCCTTAGTTTATCTTCGGAATTAGTTTTAAACCTTAATAAGTGTTATTATGTGCCTGCGTTGAGCATGAACATTATTTCTAGATCGTGTTTATTGCAAGACGGTTATTCATTTAAATCGGAGAATAATGGTTGTACTATTTATATGAGTAACATCTTTTATGGTCATGCACCTATTGTGAATGGTTTATTTCTTCTAAATCTCGAAAGGGATGAAACACACATCCATAACATTGAGGCTAAGAGATGCAAAGTAGATAGTGATAATACTACTTATTTGTGGCACTGTCGTCTAGGTCATATTGGTGTAAAGCGCATGAAGAAACTCCATTCTGATGGACTTTTGGAGTCTCTTGATTTTGAATCATTTGGCACATGCGAACCATGCCTCATGGGCAAGATGATCAAAACCCCGTTCTCCGGTATGATGGAGTAAGCAACGAACTTGTTGGAAATCATACATACCGATGTATGCGGACCGATGAGTGTTTCGACGCGAGGTGGATATCGCTATTTTCTCACTTTTACCGATGACTTAAGTAGATATGGGTATATCTATTTAATGAAACATAAATCTGAAACATTTGAAAAGTTCAAAGAATTTCAGAATGAAGTGGAAAACCATCGTAACAGAAAGATTAAGTTTCTACGATTCGATCGTGGAGGTGAATATTTGAGTTATGATTTTCTCACGCATCTTAAAGCAAGCGAAATCGTTTCGCAACTCACGCCACCCGGAACACCACAACGCAATGGTGTGTCTGAACGCCGGAATCGAACCTTATTAGATATGGTCCGATCAATGATGTCTCTTACTGATTTGCCGTTATCATTTTGGGGTTATGCATTAGAAACCGCTGCATTCACTTTAAATAGGGCTCCATCTAAATCCGTTGAGACGACACCGTATGAACTGTGGTTTGGTGCTAAACCTAAGTTGTCGTTTCTTAAAGTTTGGGGATGCGAAGCTTACATCAAGAAGTTGATGCCGGACAAGCTCGAACCCAAAGGGGAGAAATGCGTCTTCATAGGATACCCTAAGGAAACTATTGGGTAAACCTTCTATCACAGAACCGAAGGCAAAGTGTTTGTCGCAAAGAACGGTTCCTTTATTGAGAAGGAGTTTCTCCCGAAAGAAGTGAGTGGGAGGAAAGTAGAGCTAGACGAGGTTATTGAACCTTCTCTTGAATTGGAGAGTAGCGCAGCACCTGAAATTGTTCCAAGGTGCACCGCACCAACAATAGAGGAAGCTAATGACAAGGATCATGAAGCTTCGGACGATGCTGCTACTGAACGTCGCAGGTCAACAAGGTCGTGTGCCCCTCCTGAGTGGTACGGCAACCCTGTCTTAACTGTCTTGTTAGTTGAAGACAGTGAACCTACGAACTATGATGAAGCGATGATGAGCCCAGACTCTGAGAAATGGCTAGAAGCCATGAAATCCGAATTGGGATCCATGAGCGAAAACCAAGTATGGACTTTGGTGGACCCTCCTAGCGACCGAAAGGCCGTTGAGTGCAAATG
Source organism: Avena longiglumis (assembly GCA_030063025.1). Classification (NCBI taxonomy): domain Eukaryota; kingdom Viridiplantae; phylum Streptophyta; class Magnoliopsida; order Poales; family Poaceae; genus Avena; species Avena longiglumis. Next base: position 63,137,900 of record CP125979.1, on the reverse strand, counting down.
GATCTTCAAGAAGAAAACGGACGCGGATGGTAATGTTACCGTCTATAAAGCACGGCTTGTCGCGAAAGGTTTTCGACAAGTTCAAGGTGTTGACTACGATGAGACTTTCTCTCCCGTAGTGATGTTTAAGTCCATTCGGATTTTATTAGCAATTGCTGCGTTTCATGATTATGAAATATGGCATATGGATGTCAAGACTGCGTTCCTCAATGACAACATTGATGAAGAGTTGTATATGATGCAACCCGAAGGTTTTGTCGATCCTAAGGATGCTGATAAAGTATGCAAACTTCAGCGTTCCATTTATGGACTGAAGCAAGCGTCTCGGAGTTGAAACCTTCGTTTTGATCAAGTGATCAAGAGCTTTGGATTTGTTCCAAATTGCTACGAAGCTTGTATCTACAAGAAAGTGAGTGGGAGCTCGGTGACGTTTCTGGTACTATATGTGGATGACATATTGATTATTGGAAATGACATTAATATGCTTAACGATGTGAAGAGTTATTTGAACAAGTGTTTTTCAATGAAAGACCTAGGTGAAGCTGCTTATATATTGGGCATCAAAATCTATAGAGATAGACAAAGACGCCTGATAGCTTTAAGCCAGAGTACATACCTAGACAAAGTTCTGAAAAGGTTCAGAATGGATAAGGCAAAGAAAGGTTCAGTGCCTATGTTGTCAGGTAATATATTGAGCAAGGCTCAGTGTCCAGCTACGGTAAATGATAGGGAAGCTATGAGCAAAGTGCCTTATGCCTCGGCCATAGGTTCTATCATGTATGGCATGCTGTGTACTAGACCGGATGTGTCCAATGCTCTTAGTTTGACGAGCAGATATCAAAGTGATCCAGGAGTGGAACACTGGACAGCCGTGAAGAACATCCTAAAGTACCTAAATAGGACTAAAGAAATGTTCTTAGTCTACGGGGGTGATGAACAGCTCGTCGTAAAAGGTTACATCGATGCTAGTTTTGACACCGACAAGGATGATTCTAAATCTCGACGGGATACGTGTATATTTTGAATGGAGGCTGTGAGTGGAGAAGCTGCAAGCAAAGCGTGATCGCGTGATCTACGATGAAAGCGGAATACATGGCTCTGCGAAGCGTCAAGTGAAGGAGTTTGGATCGAAACTTCATCATCGAGCTTGGCGTGGTTCCAAGTGCATTGGACCCACTGGAGATATTGTGTGACAACACTGGCGCCATAGCACTCGCTAAGGAACCAAGATATCATCCAAAGACCAAGCATATCAACCACAAGTTTCATATAATCCGAGATTATATAGCAGATGGAGATCTGAAGATTAGCAAAGTACATACAGATCTGAATGTCGCAGATCCATTGACAAAACCTCTTCCACGTGTGAAACATGATCAGCACCTCAGTGCCATGGGTGTGAGATTGTTGCCAAATGTAAACTAGATTATTGACTCTAGTGCAAGTGGGAGACTATTGGAATTATGCCCTAGAAGCAATAATAAAGATGTTATTATTATAATTCTTGTTCATGATAATGTTTATATTCCATGCTAGAATTGTATTAAGCGGAAACTTTAATACTTGTGTGGTTTTTGAACAACACCGTGTCCCTAGTACGCCTCTATGGACTAGCTCATTGATTAATGATGGTTAAGGTTTCCTAACCATGGACATGAGTTGTCAATTAATAATGAGATCATATCACTGGGAGAATGATATGGTGGACAGACCCAAACTAAGCGAAGCAATTAGATCGTGTCATCGTGTTCATCTTTGCGAAGCTTTTCTTATGTCAAATATTGTATTCCTTAGACCATGAGATAATACAACTCCCTGGTATCGGAAGAAAGCTTTGAGGTCATCAAACGTCATCCTATGAGAGGGTGATCATAAAGGTGTCTCTCAGGTGATCGGAAAGTATCTCATTGGGTTGTATGTATCGAGATGGGATTTGTCCTCCCAAGTCGGAGAGATATACTTGGGCCCACTTTCGTGTCGATATCAACACGCTTGCAAGCATGTGGTTAAGGAGTTAATCACAAAGTGATATCGGATTATGGAGCGAGTAAAGTACTTCTTTGTGAGCGAGATTGAACTAGGTATGACGGTACCGCGATCAAATCTCGGGCAAGTAAAATATCGAGACGAAGGGAATATATATATGGGATTGATTGAATCCGGCATCGTGTTTCATCCGATATGATCATCGATGAATGTGTAGGAATCAATATGGGTTTCGGACCCGCTGTTGATTATTGATAGAAGATCATATGCGCATATTCTCGAACCCGAGGTCACACACTTAACGTGTCTCGACGCTAGGATAGATTGGATAATTGGTTTATGAGTTTTTGTTGAGTCTCGGATGGGATCCGGGACATCACGAGAGGTTACAGGTGGTCCAGAATAAGATTCATATAAGGCGGTCAGTTTTGGAGTTCAGAATTGTTCCGGGTTAATCGGTATTGTACCGGAAGCTTCTAGAACCTTCCGGAAGGGGACCAACGTGGCCCCACCTTCCGGGAGGGGGCATGGGCCTATGAGGGAGTGCCCTGGTCGCATTGGGCCAGGGGCACAAGGCCCCATAGGGCCCAGCCGGCCAAAGAGGGTTTAAACCCTAGATAGAGCTTCTAGAAGGGGGGTTTCCTTGCCTCCCACTCCTCCTCCTTTGGGGCCGCCGGTTTGGGCTTAGGGGAGGGGCTAGGGCTGCGCCCCACCCCTCTATATAAAGAGGGTTGGGGGCGCACCACCCCCACACCTTCCCCTCCAACCCTAGCCGCCCTGCTGACCTTCCTCTCTCCCTCGCGACTGCTTGTAGGCGAAGCCCTGCTGCAGAAATTCTCCACCATATACACCACGCCGTCGTGTTGTAGATCCAATCCATCTCTCCACCATACTTTCTGGACCGAGGAAGGAGGAGATGTCGAGGTGCTGCACGTGTGCATCTCACGGAGGCACTGCCACTTGTGGTGCTAGATCAGATCGGATCGCGAGGAGGAGAAGCGAGTACGACTACATCACCCACGTTCCGACAAACGTTCCGCTGTGCGAATCTTCAAGGGTATGAAGATCTAATCCAACCTCTCTCGTTGTTTGCATCTCCTAGATTAGATCTTGGCTTTCCCTCTGTTCGCATCCGTAGAAATTTTTGATTTACTATGCCGCGAAACCCTTCACAAACTCCACGAAGGGCTACTCGAGGAGTTAATTTCACTCAAAAGGAAGATGAGGCTTTGTGCAATGCATGGCTTGCGATTGGTGTTGATCCCATCACCGGGAATGAACAAACAACTAACACATATTGGGAGCGTATCCATGCGCATTATCGACAACACTCTAGGAAGCCAAGAACCATTGTTTCTCTACAACACCGTTGGTCTATTATCAACGGCGATTGCTTCAAATGGTCCAATTGCTTAGCTCAGGTGGATCGTATCAATCCAAGTGGAACCGGTCCCGTTGATAAGGTAAAAGTTGGTTTATTTATGCACAAGTTAACTCCATCTTCTTTTTTATTTGTAGTTTAACATTGCTCGTGTTGGTTTATTTATGCACAAGTTAACTCCATCTTCTTTATTATTTGTAGCTTAACATTGCTCGAACCTTGTATATTGGGAAACCAAAAAAGAAAGGTGGTAAGCCAGGAAAAGCCTTCAATTTGTTCCATTGTTGGAGTATTCTTGGGGAGGAAGAGAAATGGAAGAACCGGTCCTCCAATGAGATTCCGAATAAAAGGAAGGCAACATTGGTCGGAGAAGGTTTCGAGCTTGACACCGATGATGAAGGCTCAAGTAGCCCCACTCTAAGGAAGAGGCCCGAAGGTAGGAAGAAAGCTAAAGACGCAAGGGCAAAAGGAGGTGAGAACATGTACAAGGAATCTTTGGACAACATGATGACAGTGAGGAAGGAGCTCGCCAAAGAAAGGAGGGAGGTGAGGAATAAAGAGATTGAAGAGAGGAAGTTAGTTGAGGAGAGGAAGGTGTTAGCCGAGGAGAGGAAGGCGGCGACCGAGGAGAAGCGTGTTGAGCTCGAAGAGAGGAAGTTAGCAAATGAAGAAATGCTCAAAAGGATGGAGCAAGAGCAAAAGCTCATGTTCATGGACCCAAGTACTCTAGATAAGAAGGGGAGAGCTTATTGGGAGCTTTTCCTTGACCAAATATTGATGGCAAGAGGGTATGTGGGTGGCCATGGTGGAGGAAATGCTGGTGGTGGTGGCGGCAATGGTGGTGATGGAGGTAATGGTGGTGGTGGTGGCGGCGGCTATGGTGGTGATGGAGGCAATGGTGGTGATGACATGTGAGATTCTAGTATGCATCAAGGAACTATCTACTACTTCTATTATCAAGGAACTATGTACTACTCCTATTATCAATGAACTATCTACTAGTATTGTGTGGTGTTGTTTTATGTATCGATGAACCATTCGTTTCCGTACTACCCTATGATCGATGAACTATCTATTTTTTTTTGTTCTATGCACTAAATGATGTTGCAATTTTATTGATAATGTTTCTATTTGATATCTTGTGTTTATTTCATTAAAACTAGGCAAAACAATTTTGGGTGAGAAAATATGGGTAAGATCATCTCCAAGAGCTTACCCATATTTTGGGTAAGCAAAAAATAGGTAAGCTAGAAAAGCAAACCAAAATCTCCTTACCTATACCTTCTCTCTCTTCTTACCCAAACATTTTTTGCTTACCCATATTTAGGTAAGCTCTTGGAGATGCTCTTACTCGCCTACAAAAGGGTATCAAGAACCCTAAACAACGTACAGATGGTACTGTGGCCTGGAATACTGTTGTGACTAATGATCTTGCTACTTCTAAACCTAGACACCATCGAGAGGCTCTTACTTCTGCACATTGGCGAGAGGCTATGGAAAAGGAGTTCTCTGCCGTTCAAGAGAACAAGACATGGAGACTTGTTTCACCTGTTCTGGAGTTAATATAATTGATTCTAAGTGGGTTTTTAAGGTCAAGCATACGTCTGATGGTTCTATCGAGCGTTACAAAGCTCGCCTCGTCGCAAAAGGCTTCAAACAATGATATGGACTTGACTAAGAGGATACGTTTAGTCCGGTTGTCAAACCAATCACTACTCGATTACTCCTATATCTGTCTGTCACAAAGGGATGGCACCTTCGTCAGCTTGATATCCAAAATGCATTCTTACGTGGAGTCCTTGAAGAGGAGGTTTTTATGCGCCAGCCTCCTGGTTTCGAAGACTCACAACGTCCTGATCACCTTAGCAAGTTGGATAAAGCGCTGTATGAACAGAAACGGGCTCCAGAGCTTGGCATGCTCGTCTCAGTTCGGTGCTCACTAGTTTTAGTTTTACTGCAACTACTGCAGATACATCCCTCTTTATATTGCAGCGTCCTGGTGTGACTCTATACTTGCTTGTTTATGTGTACGATATGATTGTGGTGAGTTTGTCCTCTCTTGCTGTTGATCGCCTGGTTCATTAGCTTCGGTCATCTTTTGCTCTTAAAGATCTTGGCCCTCTCAGATTTTTCCTCGGGATTGAAGTTACTCGTGTTCCTCGTGGTGGTCTGCTCCTTACACAGCTCAAGTATGCGATGGACCTACTTCATCATGCTAGACTTCTTCAGTCTACCCCTATGTCCTCGACAGACAAGTTGAGTGCCGCTGATGGTACACATCTCTCCTCGGATGACTTGACTCGGTATCGCAGCATCATCGGAGGCCTCCAGTACTTGACACTAACTCGTCCTGATTTGTCATTTGCTATGAACAAAGTATGCCAGTACTTACATGATCCTCGGTTTATTCATTGGGATGCAGTTCAACGTATACTCCGGTATATCAAAGGTACTCTCTCACATGGACTAATGTTGAGACCTCCTACCGCATCACCTGGTCTATTGTCTTCCTTTTCTGATGCATATTGGGCTAGGAATGCTGATGATCGGCGCTCAACGGGAGACATGCTATATTTTTTGGTGGAAACTGATTGCCTGGAGTGCTACAAAATAGACTGCGGTATCTCGCTCCAGTACCGAGTCTGAGTACAAAGCACTCGCTAATGCTACTGCTAAGCTTATTTGGATACAAGATCTTGGTGAATTTGGAGTTATTCAGGATGGTCCACCTATTTTATGGTGTGACAATATTGGAGCAACTTACCTCTCGGCAAATCCAGTCTTTCATGCACATAACAAACACATTGAAGTTGTTTTTCATTTTGTTCATCAGAGGGTTACTCAGAAACTTCTTCAAATTAGATTTATATCCTCCAAGGATCAGCTTGCTGATGTCTTCAGCAAGCCTCTACCAATGCCATTGATTCAAGCCTGTGTTCGCAATCTCAACCTCATTGGATCAACTGAGATTGAGGAAGGGTGATAAACAATGTAATTATAGTATCCATACTGTATACGGTTAGACTTGTATAACAAACCATGTCTGACTTGTATTTGTACGTGAACACTACCCATATAAATATACCATACCCGTCGGTTGTACGCTGTGCGATCCCCTACCAATCCTTTACCCTAGCTTTTATGGATGACTGAGATCGCTCAATATTCCTTCGTGATTAATATTAAATATATATACCCTGTATAAAAACCATATATCGCATCTAAATAGTACAGATATGTAGCATCCATATAGGTACGAGTATGTGTACGCCGGCTTATCGGTGGCGACTCTGCCACACGGTGGCGGTACTAGTCGGCAGGCTGGTGGCAATGGCGATGCTGGTCGACACGCGGTGGCGGTGCTGGCCGGCCACGCAATCCAACGTGGTTTTAGCCGGCATGGCCTTGTAGGTGTGTGCCGGTCAGCGGCGCGGTGCGTAGTCAGGGCGGCAACCCGATGGATAGTACAACGGACATGTCCGGCTGATCTGGAACGATCGCGCGAAGGAGACATGTCCGGCCTAGCCATAAGGAAGTAACCAGACTGTCCGATGACCTATGCAAAACTGTCCGACAAGGCCTTGGTCGCATATCGACCGACTGCGGTGGTGATTGGCCCTGAAGAGATGGATCATGGTTGGGAGGCTCGGGGTTGTATGCGATGTAGAGGTTGAAGACTGTCGTATGGCTATGTGTGGGCATACCCCAAATCCGTATGCCAATACATGGGTATACCGTCTTTTAGATATGGGTCTTGGACATGGGCTTGTACATGTTTCTCTGAGGTTGGGGGAGGGGTTGTAGTGGAGCAAGCCTCTACATGTAAATGTTATACTACATGATATCCTAAAAAAAATATACTCCCCCTGGTCCCAAGTTACGCGCCCACACGTGTAATCCCAACTTTGAACTTTAATTTGACTAATAAAATTCATGTTATGTACTATAAAAATTTATCCTGAATTCATATTCAAATAAAGTTATGAATTATATAAATTTTGTTTTGCTATTTCTCAATCAGATGAGAATTAGGGTAGAGCTCGGTTGGGTCTTAATCCGTTGGATTTGTATCATGATTTGTGTGTCCTATATATGTGTTGTAAGTGGGGTTGTAATTAATTTTTTTAGTTGCGAGTGAGGCTGCAAATGCGATTGTATATGGGGTTACAACTGAGATATGCCATGTAACAAATAATGTTGCAACTAAGATTGAATGACATCACCTGACTAGCAATTAGACACACCATTTTTATAAAAAATGTCTCATTTATAGCTATTTTTTTGTAAATAAAAATCAAAGGAAACAAGGGCATGACTTAAACAGAGACGGGGGAGTGAAGACATGTAAATATATAGTCTTATGCCAATATCTTCTAAAATTAAATTCTCCCTGCGTTCCGGTCTACGCGTATCTATAGACCGTTAATTTTAGTAATATAACAAAATTATATAACACAGTCTTATCCATTAGAAAATATAACACCTGAAGTTCTAATGTCATTTTGTTTTGTAATATATGCCTAGTAAGTCTCGACTCTCTCTCTCTCTCACAAGATCCCAAGATGGAAGCATGTTGACTATCTCTCATAAGTCTATTCAAGTGTGCCAGCTTCAAGACCATAAACAAATGCAACACTAAAAGATGCATCTCGTGGATGCCCTAGAGACTAGAGAAGAGTAAACACTCAACCGACGACACCATGGTTTTTACATCCTAAGGAAGGTCTTGATAGTACAAAGACAAATTCCGATGCATCCAAATCCTAAATCTATATCGGTTGAAAGTCCTATAAATGTACATGGTTCTAACAACATTCCAAAGGGAGTTTAGAACTTGTATAGTTTTTTGTATGCGGTATGCTAATACGAACCTAGCAATGGCTAGGTTATCCTCGGCCGTAGGTGCATATGGTGGCTTCTTTGCGAGTTATGATCATGTCCGATCCCTATTCCCATGCTTAAGTACACCCACTAGTAGAACATTTCATACCATTTGGTGCAACAACCGTGCGATTGATGCTTTTTAAAAGTTTGATACTATCTTAAGGAGCACACGGAGATTCATGCACTATTATGAGCATCCCCTCCATCAATGAAATATCTTTGTGACAAACATTATGGACGTATAAATGCTACATTTTGAGAAATCATTTAGAATTGATGTCTCATATATAATATGCTTGCAATATACAAAATTACATTTTTTCGAAAAGGGGAATAAAACCCCAGCCTCTACATCGGTTGATGCACACAGCCTTTTATTAAAAAGCATATCCATAAGTATTACAAGTTCACAGATCACATAAGGTCGAGACAAATATCAACCAGCGAAAGATATGGAGCAAAGGACTCAACATCATTATCCAGTCTATTAAAATGCAACCAACCAGACTGGTTGAAGATGTGCCCAGCGACCATCAAGAGACGGCTGCACCTAGTAGCAGTGGCGGACCCAGGAAAAAAATGAAGGGTGTGCACACTCCTATTTTTTTCCGCACTAGCATACATGCGACAAATTTGCCAAATGGGTAATATACATAGCTAATTGATTCACAACATTATACTTCAATACATATGTTTCAAATATACATGATTCCAATACTCAAATCATGAACAAAGTATTACATTACAAAATAAAACATAAATAGAAAATCGTCTCACTAACATTTGGTAATTCTACGTTCTTTTGTTCCTATGAAGGTTTTAACAATGTCATCTTCACTTACTTTCAAGAACACATCTCGCTCAATAAATGTCACTAAGAAATGTTCTAAGAGCTCATCACCTATACTATTCCGCAACTTATTTTCGGTAGACTCATAGAAAAAAATACTCTTTCAACACTCAAGGGACGGCGCGTCCCAGCCGGCGAGGGGCTGCAAGAGGGAGGCAGCAGTGCGACCGACGAGGGGCCGCAGGGGGAGGCAGGCGAGGGACGCAGCCAGGCAGGGGACGACTTGTGCGGGCGGCGCCGATGGCTGCTGGTGCCAGGAGGTTGATCCATTTAAGTGGGGATTAATTGATTAGTGATGAACCAGTCGTGCTTTGCTAGCTATGTTTTTTTTCTTACCTATTTGACCTGTACCTAAGACTGAGTGGAGAGTGACTAGTAGTAGGTAAAAAATAACTTTTCAAATTTTCTGGGTGTGCCACGACACACCCTGCACACCCGCTAGGTACGCCCATGCCCGGTATCCATGATATCCCGCTGGTGTTGCGGTGATAGGAGTGCCCATAGCCGCACCCAATGGGCCAACATATGTATAACCTTTAAAAGATTGAGAGTTTTAATGTGTTAAAAATGATATCATTTCTATATCTCCAGATAGACAAACATAAGGCTAAGACACCAATGCAAACTCTAGCTTTAGATGATTTATCAAAACCATTCAACCAGTTCCCAAACATATCTGTTACATTATTTGGAGGGGGTAAGTCATATGTAAAATGAATAATACGCCAAAGAAGGTGAGCCAAAGGATAGGATATAAACAAATACTCTATGGTTTCCTGTGCCCCACAGAAACAACAGTTGGTACTCCCTTTTCATTTATGCTTTACCAGATTGTGCTTTGTGAGAAGAACCCCATTATTGAGGAACCACATAAATATCTTTATCTTTAGTGGGATTTTTAGTTGCCAAAGATATTTCCGCAGGAAAACCATATAATCATTCATTAGATCTTCATACATGGATTTTACTGAGAATACCCCAGATGATGTCAAGTTCCACATAAACTTATCATGATCCATTGATAACTGAACCATCATGAGTCTTTGACATAATTTTAGCCAAAACATTCCATCTATTACCAGTTAGTACTCTCCTAAACCCAATATTTACATTTTTTTATAAAGGATGATATATTAATATCAAAATGATACCAAGTACATCCAGCCTCTATAAAAACACAATGTCAACAAAGTCGAGACATTGAGGATACACATAGCTCAAAAAATATGAAAGTTAAAATAAGACATGACTCTATCTTAGCAAACAAAACTTTGTAAATTTGTCACATCATAATGTAAAATCGTCCCCCCTTGCCACCGCCCATTTATCTCCGTCTCTCCAACAGACCAGCGTCTCTTCATTTGTCACATGGAAATTGCAACAAGCCAATTTGGACGAACCATAGATTTTGTTTTGGCAGTATGGTTCTACAGTCATTTTACGGAAGATAAATTTGGTCCGAACCTCTAAACATATCATAAACGACAACATAGACCTACACAAACTATTACCAATTCCATTGTCTCTTAGAAGTACTAGTTTCAATGGGAGAATGTCATGTGAAGCACACGTTAGACATATATTTGAGTCGGTTATGGACTCCTCTTGTAATCAGCCATGGTAGGGACCTTCTTGTCGCTATCTACGTACCGATCCCCTCGATCAGGGGTATACATGGTACCCGAGCCTCCTCTTTCCATCTAGCTCCCAAAGGAAAAAAATTAATCGTACCCGAGTTGTGGGACAATCGATACCCTTGATCAAGGGGATCTGTATGTAATATAGCGACAGGAAAGGACCTGCCATGGTCGATTATAAGACGAGTTCATAACCGACTCAAATACATGTCTACCAGCACGCACACGCGCCGAGCTTTTTGAGACGCCTCTTGCCCTCTGGTTAGGGCAGAAGGGGACAACGGCATTGGCATCCGGGTGTCCGTGTCATCCACCTGGGTTTTCTTCACCGGGTCACAGGTGGAACGGTGTTCACCGACTTGTGGAAGTGTTTTTTTTAAGGTTTGTGGAAGTGTTTGCAAAGTACTTCCTCCGTTATAACAAAGATGGATTATCTCTTTTTAAACAAAGTATTTGGGCATTTGACCCCTGCGGCGCTCACAAGAATGAATCCAAAAATTTTCAGGTCGACGTGAATGATCTCCTGCGTCCAAGCAAAGTCGGCCCAATGGGTGTGGAGCCGAAGTGAGATAAGGGCCAATGGCAATGACGCCAAGCTCCTTTTTGAAGCTGTACAACTTTGTCGTTTTTGCTGCAGACTTGTACAACTTTGGCTGCATCCTTGTTGAAGTTGAATCTAGAGTAAGATTTTGAGATAATTTCACCAACGGTTAGATGAACCATTAGTTTCGTATAGAAAATCAGAAAAAAACATGTTTGCAACAATATAACGTCGTCTATGAAGAATGAGCAAACGCTTTTGTTCCCACCTGAATATTTGTGTGATTAGATATGGCAGGAACAAGCCAGTCTACAACTAGCAACGAAGAGCCCAAACCTCCTCACAAAACTGACGTCCAATACTGTTCAAGAGTTTTCACATTGCTTCTGTATTCTGAATCCTACGTTGCTACCACCTCTGCCTTCACAATATAAGCCTTTTTAGTAAACTAAAATAGTTTGCTAAAAAGGATTATATTATGGAACAGAGGTAGTATTAGCTCGAGTGTCAACTTTGGTTTGTACATCTAACATGCATGTAGGATTGAGCTACTAGCTCGAACTGTCATCTTGTTCTGTCGGTCAGAAGCTGGCAATGGAAATGAGCCGATGACTCTTAGTTTGGATAGTTAAGTCTGGAACGAGATTACAAAAATACTGACTAAGAACGGAGAAAACTCACATCAATTAGACCATTAACTTTCGCTGCGATTGAAAGCAAAGTTCCTGGCCCTAGGATTTCTGATCCTTGCCACGACTTGTTGCTGGTTATGTTTTAATTGATTCCTGTGTATGCAAATCATATTAGTTACTCCAACAACTTGTCAGACGGCTTAAAGTCGTATGGCTCCAACAACAGATCTTATCCTTTCCAAGGTAAATTTAAAGATTCATTTCCAAGTGGGCCACAGATTTGTCAAAGGTCGAAGCAACACGACTTCCTCCTACATGTAAGATAAGTTTGCCTACTCCATGATTACAATTAGATGGAACCTAACAAAAACTGGAATCACAAATCCCAATGCATCCAAATCCTAACATTTATGTCGCTAGAAATCGAAGAATAAATATGGTTCTAAGGACATGGCAAAAGAGTCTCGGATAGTTCAAAAGTTTGTGTAGTGTATTGTATGGTGTATGCTATTATAATATGAATCTAGCAATGGCTATGCTACACTCAGCCATAGGTGGACGTGAGATGGTTCTCTTCCCCCGCTATGATATGGTCTGATCTCTCTTCTCATGCTTAAATACATACACAAGGATAACATTTGATACTATGTGGTGCACCAACCGCGGAATTGATGGTTTAAAAAAGTTCAATGATGTCATAAGGAGCACATGGGAGTTAGTTGATGTTATGAGTATATATAATTCTCGGTGAGGCTGTCATCGGAATGATGATAGCAGTAGAATTGCATACAGTAAATGACAACAATTATGGGGACCGTCTGAATGTCCCTTAGTAGCTTCGTGGCCATTAGAACTCTCTACTTTCAATCACGAGCTAACTGCGCCATATATACCGACCTCCTCACCGAGCTCTCCTTTGCAAATGCAACACAATATGAGATTTAGGCCGCCACTAAGTTGCACTTAGAACTAACGCCCATGTTTTCTAAAGATGTCACTTGATTAAACTACTCGTGTAAAAGGTCAGACGGAGGCACGCACAGCAGGAGAGCACATCCTGCCCTTGTGCATTCTAGAGGGATTTCCCTTAACGAGATCCTGATTCCTGACGAGTACTCAAACTGCAATATGTTGTTAAGCTTAAGAAATGGCCTGCTTAATTAGGAGGGACTACACGATATGATTAACCGGGAATCAGTGGATAAAGAGATCGTTAAGGCAAGGACGAACAGCGGTGGTACTTATGTTTGCGAGAACGACTGGACTCCTAATCCGTACTTCCTCTGTTTCTCTCTAGTTCACAAAAGCTCCCCCTTGCAAATGCAACACAATCAAACTTTGATTTTTTGGAGCTGTAATATTTTTAGCTTCTCGTTTTGCTACTTGTCCGCACTGGGTGCTTTTGTGAACTTGGTCTGTTTCTTTTCTATGAAAAGGAACAGGAGAATGAAAATTCCTTTGGATCTAAAAAAATCCCAAATGTGGTCTAATTAATCGCTGTGACTTCTAAACACTTTCCTGAAAGAGAGTGGGCTTATATAATTCTGGTGATGATGCTCTCGATCCTTCCGACCATAGATTCATTGAATCGAGAGAAACTATGTTCAGAAGCATTTGGAGAGAAACTGGACATTCCCCTTGATGAACAATCTTGTAGGTTCGACTGCACGGAGCACTAAGTTCCCGAAACCCCCTCCCGACCCTGTGCGGCGGCGCCGCCGCCGCACCGTGTCGTCGCTCCCGTCCCAGCCAACCACCCCTTCTCGCGCGTCCCCCTCCTCTCCGCCATTGCCAGATCCGTCGTCGGACTAAGTTCCAGCGGTGCGGCGGTGGCGAGGCCCCAGCCCTCGCGTGCCCCTTCCATGGTTGCGGCGGCTCGAGTTCCGGGCAACGGTGGCGGAACTCCAGCAGTGATGGCGAGTGGACGGCGGCCGGTGAGTTCTGGCGGTAGCGGTCCCTGGGCAGCGGATGATGGCGAGATCTAGGGTTCCTAGATCGCCGACTTCTTCGCCTCCTCGACGTCGGCCGGTGCCATCCAGAGGTCTTCCGGGACCTACTATGCATCACGAGGAAGCCCCGGGCGGAGGCCCTCGGTTTGGTGGAGGTGTACATTTTCTCTGACGAAGGTGGCCGGCCTACGGCTGGATTGGAGAATCTCGCGATCCGTGTTCCAGTCCCAGCAACGAGGCAGGGAGACCTAGGTGCCAGTGAAAACCGAGCCATTGGAAGGCGATGGCGTCGTTACCACAGCGTTACCTTGATGAAGGCATCGTCATGCACCTTGTGTCGACCTCACTCGTGCTTCTCCGGGGGAAACCCTAAGATCTTCAGGTCGGGCAATGGTGGTGCCATGGTGTCAATATCGCGTTCTCTCCTGGGAGCATCACCTGTTGAGCACTGTTGGATGGAAGTGGCAGGGGAGGTGGAGCGGCTAGCTGGGGGTTGCTTGGCACCGCAGTGGTGTCGGTGGCTGTTGTGGCGAGAGTCTGCGCATAGATCTACATGCTGACGACGGGTTGGCGGAAAATAATGAAGGCAACGACATCTGGAGCGTGTGCGTGGGCACCGCTTCGTGGATATGTTGTGTGGTTCTAGGGCTCCTTTTGCTTGTGTTCGAGTCGCCACACCCACACTCCAACTTCTCTTGGTGAGTTGCAACAGTGTGAGTGACCTTGGGGCGGGGTCGAAACAGACAGCTAGGTGTTTGATAGATCTCGCTGGAGAGCTCGCAGTATGGTTATCATTTTTACTCGGTGTTTTATTTTGCCGGTTCCGGTTTGTATGATCTTTGTAATGTTTTTTTCCAAACAATGTGGTTCTAATAATAAATAAAGGTTGTGTGCATCGCTTGATGCAGAGGCCTGGGCTCCACTTTCCATTTCGAAAAAAAATAATCTTGTAGGTTCATAGTAAGAAGAAACTTTGATAAAAATATCTTACTAACATTTTTCTAAATCTATAAGTGACATTTTTTGGGGGCATCAGGACTTATATATACTACGTCTTGGCTAAATCTAAATATCCAATACTATATACAAATACCAATGACATTAGTAACTCCAATTGGAAGGTGTAAAATCTGCCTCGCTGCAGATGAAGATCTCATGCATGCCCTGATCAAACGTGAGCATGCACGGAAGTTCTGGGATGAAGCCCAGTGTTGGATGAAGCTTACATTACCAAATCTTCATCCTCATACCTGGTCACGAGATATAACCACCTATGATCCTAGGTTCTTTCTCTGATTCAAATCGAGCCAAAATTGTAACAATAACGTGGGCCATCTAGAACTCTCGTAATAGCTGGAAACATGATAAGGGGAATTTTGATCCGGCTCAGTCGGTAAAAATGGCCAGAGAAGCTCTTGCTGTTCTTGAGACCCCAAAGAAAGATGCGTTGATCTTACCTGGGTTCGGTTGGCGCCCACCAGATGCAAACACAATCAAGATTAATATAGATGGTGGCATGTCAATGGAAACTCGTCACGGAGGGGCCGAAGGTATTGCTAGAACCTCTCCATCTTATATTAGAGCATGGAGTAAACCCTATATGGGTGTTATAGATCCTCTTATTGCCGAAGCTTTGGCTTTGCGAGATGGGGTTATCTTTGCGAAATTAAGAGGCTTCGGTGATGTGGTGACGGAGACAGATTGCCTGGAGATAGTCAATCTCTGAAACACTGGCCATGATTATCGTTCAGTTGTGGCATCAGTTTTACAAGAAGTTGGAGAGTTAGTAGTTTCTTTTAATTCTTTTGTAATTCAGCATGTATCTCGATCGGCTAATCACTTGGCTCATCTTTGGTATCGATAGGGTTAGCTTGCACGTTGTTGGTGACGAGTAGCTGGTTAGATTATGTTCCTGACCTTCTGGTGGACAGCCTCCAAACTGATCAGTCCAGCTCAGTTCTAGCTTAATAAAACTCTCCAAATTCCCCGAAAAAATAATATACAGAACTGTGACGTTTTCTACGCAGACGTAATGGTGAGCCCAGCTTGGTTTTGGTGTCGCCAAAAATGTGCACCGTGAGTCTGACAGGTTTGACCAGGGAAGTGTGCTTCGGTATCCCCGTCAAACTTAAGTTTGAATGAAAAAGTTTTCTTTTGATCCCGTCAAAACTCATATCAGGTCATGTATATCTTTATATAGGTGTACTTGGTTAAATTGGGTATACTTTATGTTTTTACTGGCTGATCACACCTCCTATTATTGTGATCTGCTTTTTTGCATGCCAAATTTCGAATTTATGTTTGTGTGGTTATATTATACCTGATTTCCACATCCGCAGACACGTGAGTATACGTGTATGATAAGTATATATCTAAGGAGATCATATGGGCTTAAGGTGGATTTGTATGACAATCGAAACGAGTCGGTATTGAGTTTTTGTTTATTAAAATTTGAAAGAAAGGAGAACACCGAAGCAAAAGTGCCCGGACCAAAGGATGTGAGGCATATGTCGGGACCGACGATGGAGCAAAAACTTCTGTTTCATACCTGGAGATTTGTGTGATTGGACAAGGCAACGAGAGGCTTGTAGCGTACAGACCAAAGGATCCTATTGCTTCCATATTCGGAATCCTACGATGCTGCTCGAGTGTGCTTCACTTTGCACACGTACGACTGAGCTTGCTCGGACGTTCAATCTTCTTCCGTGGGTCAGAATGAGCTGATGGCTCTATTCAATTTGGACCCCACTAGTGCAGAGCCCCACCTTTAACTCCGGTTGGGAGGGCCCTCTAACAGCGGTTCCTCAACCGCTATTGAGGGTTCGGTGTTAGAGGGGGGGGGGGGGTGTCATTTAACACCGGTTCTTATACGAACCGGTGTTAAAGGATGGCGCACGTGGGGCTGCCGCATGCCTCAGCCCCCCTCCCCCCTTTTAACACCGGTTCGGGGCTGGAACCGGTGTTAAAGGTTCTTCTGCCGCGGCGGCAGGATAACGGCTTAAATCTCTGTCACGGTAGACTTCTGCCTTAGCCCCGTTCTGGGCGTATTTCTGCGGGAGGGGGGGGGAGCGAGGGGGAATCGATCGGGAGCGGTATACACATAAATCGTCATCGTTACATACGAGTACACGAATAATTAAGCAACTATTATTATACACAAACATCGTCATCGGCACATACATCGTCATCCTTCATTTTGGTGGATAACTAAAGAGTTCTCCGCCAGGCGTGACGACCTCATCAAGTATGAACCCCACCAATTCCTCTTGAATGGCTCGTATGCGTTCAAATGGTAGGAGTTGGTCCCACATCCGTTCGATCTGAATATATATGAAGAATGGGCCGTCAATATATATATAAGAATAAAACTCAACACAATTGATGGTAATAAAATAATGTTGTGGACTTTGTTTACTTACTCTAAGTTGTTCTAGTGCGGCTTGGCCTGTCGCACATATCGTGTTGCGAATGAACTCGCAAACATAGTACCCACATAAGTTATTGTCGTGTCCCTGATGAGCGCACTTTACGAGAATAGAGAGTTCAATCAAAATAATAATCAATAAAGCATGATATAATGGAATTGTAAGCTATCTAGTATTACTTACATTTTGGTCTACAAATTTTAGTTCTTCTGACCATTCACCCACGGCCCTGCCCGTGAACCTTTTCCAAACCCTGTCCGGCAAAGAAAATGGATAAAGGAGTAATTAATTACTTGTTGTCACGAAAGTTGCCGATCTAGTGCGATAATATGATTGAAATTACCTCTGGAGCATCTCTCTAAAGTCTGCCCATATCTCTTTTTCTTTTCGTAACGAGTCCATGACAAGGACTTTTCCTGAGTCGGGTTGAATGACTAGCAGAATAAAGTGGAACCTACGCACGCATAACTCATCATCAGTTACACTTAACATCGAGTAAGCCGAAACAGAATGTGTACAAGAGAGAGGGTAACAGTACTCACGAGAAGTTGTAAGGCAATAGTATTTCCCTTTTGGTTTGTTGTCTCAGTAAAGACTTTAGCAAGTAATCTTCTGTTTGCCCGGGTTTGGTTCTTACCACTTCTTCATGAACTCTATTTGGGTCAACGAACCCAATGTCAAAAGGGCCTCCTTTCATGCATTCCATAACCTTTTTCCTGCATAATAGTATATACATATATGGTGAGCATATATATATACATGCAATTAATGAAGTGAATGAGATGAGATAAAAATTACAGAAATAGTACTTATACACAATAAAGGCTGATGGCAGATTTGTCGAGTTCCTTCTGATTGAATAGAAAATGCAAGTCTTGAATGTTGAAGTCGATCGCGTCGTCTCCGCACAAGAAAATCTGATCTCTTATATGCGCCGTGATCCATTCTTCTTTTCTCGTCTTGCAGAAATCAAGGTACCACTTGTGCAATTTTTGCATCTTTGTTGGTAGATTCTTGAGCTCCTCTTTCTTGACGAGATTCTTCCCATACTTCCATGGCTGTATGGGGTTGGCATCGCATTTGGGCAAGTTGTCTCCCATGACGTTCAAGTATGTAATGTAAGTCATCCCCATCTGTAGGGTTTCGTAGCATGGAAAACAAAAATTTTCTATCGCATACAAACAAACAAGCCAAGATCTATCTACTAGATTGTAGCAACGAGTTGATGGAATAACTTACCCTCGAAGATTCCAAAGTGTTTAACGAGAGCGGATTCTCGTGGGTGATGTAGTCGTACTCTTCCCGATCTCAAGATCGTGTAGACGATCCCTTCCGGCGCTGCGTTAAAGCAGCGCCCAGATCGGTCACACGTTCGCATTTTCGACGAAGACCTTCCTCTCCCTTGTTCCCAAGAAAATGGAGGTTGTAGCACTCTCCTCGTGATTCTCGCAAGACAACGGCGTGGTACCTAAGTAGAGGGAGATCTCGCAGGCTTAAGCCGGAGCGAGTATGGTGGAGTATGAGAGAGCTCTCGGCGATCTAGGGTTTAGACACACCAAGGAGGAGGGCTAGAGCCGGCTAGGGTTCCGGGACCCCAAGTCGGCTAGGGCAAACCCTAGGTGGTGGCGGCTATGGAGGGCTGCAGCTTTCTAGGGTTTGAGGTGAGGGACTTGTGTGTTTAGAGGAGGAGCCGCCTCCTTATATAGGTGGAGGGGCGCCAGGAGGGGAGAGGAGTCCCTCCCCAACTCGGCTTGGAGGTGGGCCGCCGGTTGGAGGAAGGAACTCCTCCCCAACTCGGTTTCCCACACCTTCCTCTTTCCCTCTTTCCAATTTTAGCCGTTTGACTTTTCAAACTTGCTATTTGACTTTTCAATTTAGGATTCAATTTAATCCTTTATTTGGAACAGCAAGAACACTTAGTACATGATGCAATAATTCCAATATGCAATGACACATTCATGTACCCCTTCCCCTCCTGAGTGCCGGACATTCCGGGACCTTCTAGAACATTCCCGATGAAAACACCGGAATCATTTCCGAACTCTGAAACGGGACTTTCCTTATATGAATCTTATTCTCCGGACTATTCCGGATCACCTCGTGATATCCCGGATCCCATCCGAGACTCCGAACAACATTCGGTCTCTTTCTCATAATACCATAACTACTCAAACAACGTCGAATCCTTAAGTGTGTCTCCCTACGGTTCGTGAATTATGCGGACATGATCGAGACACTTCTCCGAACAATAACCAATAGAGGAATCTGGAAATTCATATGGCTCCCACATATTTCTACGATTAATTTGCGATCGAATGAACCACTTACATACGATACCAATTTCCCTTTGTCTCACGATAGTTTACTTATCCGAGGTTATGATCGTCGGTATCTCTGCATACCTAGTTCAACCTCGTTACCGATAAGTACTCTTTTCTCGTTCCCGTGATATGTGATCCCTTGTGAGCCAGTCACATTCTTGCAAGCCAATTGGATGACATTCCACCGAGAGGGCCCAGAGTATATCTATCTGTCATATGGATGGACAAATCCCACTCTTGATCCATGTGTCTCAACCAATACTTTCCGAACACTCAATGCCACCTTTATAACCACCCAGTTACGGTGTGGTGTTTGATGTCATCAAAGCATCCATCCGGTAAAGGTGATATGCATGATCTCATGGTCGAAGGAATTAGGTTACTATGTATCAGAAAGCATATAGCAATTGAACTATTGAAATGACTTGATCTTTATGCTACGCTTATCTATAGGAGTATGTCCACCATATCATTCTCCTAACGATATGATCTTGTTGTTGGTAACATCTCAATGTTCATGATAGGGAAACCACAATCATTTATCAATCAACAAGCTAGTGATGTATAGAGGCTATACTAGGGACTTCAAATTAAGTTTACAAATCACACAAGTATCAATGTTTCCTTGTTAATACTATTATAGCATGAATGTAAACATTTATCATAAACACAAAGATATAACAATAACTACATTTATTATTGCCTCTAGGGCATATATCCAACAGTCTCCCACTTGCACTAGAGTCATCTAATCTAGATTACATGGTAATATACCGAACACCCATGGCAGTTTGGTGTTGGTCATGTTTTGCCCTCGGGAGAGGTTTAGTCAACGGATCCGCCACATTCAGATCTGTGTGTACTTTCCAAATCTTTATATCCCCATCTTGAATATGTTCTCGAATAGCGTGAAAACGTAGCTTGATATGCTTCAGCTTCTTGTGTGACCTTGGTTCTTGCGCATTGGCTATGGCGCCCATGTTACCACAGTAGATAGACATTGGGTCCAGCGCACTTGGAACCACACCCAGCTCTGTAATGAACTCTTTCATCCATATCGCTTGTGAAGCCTCGAAGCAACCATGTATTCCGATTCGTTGAAGATCTCGCCACAATGCTTTGCTTTGCACTCCTCCAGCTAACTGCTGCACCATTCAAAATAAATACGTATCCAGATTGTGATTTAGAATCATACGGATCGGTGTTCCAACTAGCATCGGTGTAACCGTTAACAACGAGTTGTTCATCACCTCCATAAGAAAGAACCATATCCTTAGTTCTTCTCAAGTAATTAAGGATGTTTTTGATCATTGTCCAATGATCCACTCTGGATCACTTTGATATCTGCTAGTTAAACTAACAACATATGCAATGTCGGGTCTAGTACATAGCATGGCATACATTAGAGATCCTATGGCTGAGGCATAGGGAGTCTTACTCATCCTTTCTCTATCTTCTGCCAATGTCGGACTTTGAGTTTTACTCAAGGTCGATTAGAAACATGGGCAAGAACCCTTTCTTGCTATCTTCCATTCCAAACCTCTTTAGAACTTTGTCCAAATATGTACTCTGTGACAATGATATTTGGCGTTTCGATCTATCTCTGTAAATCTTTATGCCTAATATGTAAGCTGCTTCGCCAAGATCCTTCATTGAAAAACTATTATTCAAATATTCCTTGACACTATTAAGAAGGTCTACATCATTCCCAATCAACAATATGTCATCCACATATAGTATTAATAATGCTACAGAGCTCCCACTCACTTTCTTGTAAATACAAGCTTCTCCATAAGTTTGTATAAAACCAAAACTTTTGATCACCTTATCAAAAACGCTGATTCCAACTTCGGGATGCTTGCTTCAATCCATAGATGGACCGTTGAAGTTTGCATACCTTGTTAGCATCTTTAGGATCGACAAAACCTTTGGGTTGTATCATATACAACTCTTCATCAATATCTCCATTGAGGAATGCTGTTTTGACATCCATCTGCCATATCTCATAATCATAATATGCAGCGATTGCTAACATAATCCTCACAGATTTTAGCTTCGCTACCGGTGAGAAAGTCTCATCGTAGTCAACTCCTTGAATTTTTCGAAACCCTTTTGCGACAAGTCGAGCTTTATAGACAGTAACATTACCATCATCATCTGTTTTCTTCTTGAAAATCCATTTGTTCTCGACAGCCTTCCGGCCATCCGGTAAGTCCACCAAAGTCCATACTTGGTTTTCATACATGGATCCAATCTCGGATTTCATGGCTTCTTGCCATTTATTGGAATCTGGGCTCATCATCGCTTCCTCATATGTCTCGGGGTCATCGGTGTTGTCCACCAACATGATACTCATAACGGGATCATACCAATCTGGAGTGGTACGAGTTCTCGTTGACCTCCGAGGCTCTGTAGCAACTTCAACCGAAGTTTCATGATCACCATCATTAGCTTCCTCTCTTATTGGTGCAGGCACCACAGGAACTTCTTCCGGTGCTGCGCTACTCGCAACTTCGAGAGAAGGTTCGACAACCTCGTCGAGTTCTACTTTCCTTCCAGTCACTTCTTTCGAGAGAAATTCCTTCTCTAGAAAGGATCCATTCTTGGCGACGAAGATTTTGCCTTCGGATCTATGATAGAAGGTATACCCAATAGTTTCCTTCGGGTATCCTATGAAGACGCATTTTTCCGCTTTGGGTTCAAGCTTGTCCGGCTGTAACTTCTTTACATAGGCTTCGCATCCCCAAACTTTAAGGAACGACAATCTAGGTTTTTTCCCAAACCATAATTCATACGGTGTCGTTTCAACGGATTTAGACGGTGCCCTATTTAAAGTGAATGCGGCTGTTTCTAATGCATAACCCCAAATAGATAGCGGTAAATCTGTAAGTGACATCATAGAACGAACCATATCTAAGAGAGTTCGATTACGACGTTCGGACACACCATTACGCTGTGGTGTTCCCGGCGGTGTCAACTGTGAAAGTATTCCGCATTTCTTTAAATGCTCGCCAAACTCGTAACTTAGATATTCACCTCCACGATCAGAACGTATAAATTTAATCTTCTTGTTACGTTGATTCTCTACCTCACTTTGAAACTCCTTAAACTTCTCGAAAGTTTAGGACTTATGTTTCATGAAATAGATATACCCATATCTACTCAAGTCATCCGCGAAGGTAAGAACATAACGATAACCACCGCGCGATGCTACACTCATTGGACCACACACATCGGTATGTATGATTTCCAATAAGTCCGTAGCTCGCTCCATCATACCAGAAAATGGAGTCTTAGTCATTTTTCCCATCAGACATGCTTCGCATCTTTCAAGTGATTCAAAATCAAGTGATTCAAGAAGTCCATCAGAATGGAGTTTCTTCATACGTTTCACTCCAATGTGACCAAGGCAGCGATGCCACATATAGGTCGAATTATCGCTTGATTTCAAACATTTAGCCTCAATGTTATTGATATGTGTATTTCCACTATCGAGATTCAATAAGAATAGACCATCTATCAAAGGTGCATGTGCATAAAACATATTACTCATATAAATCGAACAACCATTATTCTCGGACTTAAACAAGTAACCGTCTCGCAGTAAACAAGATCCCGATATAATGTTCATGCTCAACGGCACCAAATAACAATTATTTAAGTATAAAACTAATCCGATGGTAGATGAAGGGGTAGCGTGCCGACCGCGATCACATCAACCTTTGATCCGTCCGCTTCCCACGCATCGTCACCTCGTTCTTTGCTAGCTTCCGCTTATTCTGCACTGTTTGAGTTACAAATATGAGCAACCGAACCAAGATCAAATACCCGAGCACTACTACAGTACTAGTGAGATACACATCAATAACATGTATATCGGATATACCTTTCTTCTTGATGTTGCCGTTCTTGGATCCGCCAAGTACTTTGGGCAATTCGCTTCGAGGACCTTCTCCCTTGCGGTAAAAGCACTCGATCGTGCTTGGGTCCATCCTTGGTCTTCTTCGCGTGGTAACTTTCTTACCACCCTTCTTGAAGTGTCCCTTCCGCTTAGACTTGCATTTCTTGAATTTGGTGGTCTTATTGACCAACAACACTTGGTGCTCTTTCTTGATCTCCACTTCGCAGATTTTAACATAGCAAACAGTTCGCAACTCTTTGTTCATGTTCGCATGTTGTAGTTCATCACAAAGTTCTTGTAACTTGGTGGTAGTGATTGGAGGACACGTAAATCCCCAAAGCATTAGGAATCACTATACCCAAGCTTTGAAGTTTGTTTGCGTGCCTGCACTTCTTAAGCACATGCTCACCGACGGAGCTGCCCTCTTCCATCTTGCGCTTAAAGAACTTTTGAAGCCTCATAACTTTCAATTGCCGCATGAGTCTCAAAAATCAATTTGAGATCCTCGACAATATCATATGGGTCTAATTCTCAAACCTTTTACAAGCTCGATTCCAAACCATACAAGATAGCACATGAACTATGGAGTCTTGATTCTTCCGAGCGAGGTAAACATTCTTTACTTCATCGGCAAGCATCACCGCAGTGGGTCACCAATGTGCATCCAAAGACATAGGTCAAATTACCAGCTGTGAGGACAATCCTCAAATTGCGGAACCAATCCGCGAAGTTGCTTCCATTGTTTTTCAACTTTTCTCTCTCTAGGAACGCATTAAAATTAATGGTAGGGGCTGCCATTGATCTACACCATATTTGCAATAGTTTAGACTAAGTTTATGACAAATTGAGTTCAAATTAATAATGAAATTAAACTAGGTGAACTCCCACTCAAAACAACATCCCTCACATTGTTTTAGTGATCACACGAACCAAATCCACTACATCAACACCGATCATCACGAGAGTTGATATAGTTTCAATGGCGAACAATCATCATGTTCATCATATCTACTATATGATTCATGCTTTACCTTTCGGTGATCCGTGTTCGAGACCATACGTACATGCTAGGCTCGTCAAGATCAAACCTTAGTTTCCGCATGAGCAAATCTGGCTTGCTCACGTTGTATGCACTTGCAGAATCTAACACACCCGATCATCACGTGGTGCTTCGAAACAACTAGCTTTAGCAACGGTTCTAACAAAGGGTGAACACTTTATGACTTGAAATTCATGTGCATGAGGGATCATCTTATAATGCTACCGTCGTCTACTAAGCAATACAAGATGCATAAAGGATTAACATCACATGCAATTCAATAATATGTGATATGATATGGCCTTTCTTCTTTGTGCTTCCGATCTCCATCTTCAAGCACGAACATGATCTCCATCATCACCGGCATTGCATCAAGGTCAATGACGCTTCTATATGGTTGTTGTCCACCGGCTTCAACTATTACAACTACTTTGAATAGACATGCGGCTCTTAACATAAATTAAAGACAACCATCTGGCTCCTGCCGGTTGTCAACTTACAATAAGGAACATTGCATACATCAAATATAATCACAACCATGGCCATATCACATCACTGCACACCCCTGCAAAACAAAGTTATACGCCTCTACTTTCTTTGCATATTTTACGTGGTTTGGGGCTTTCAATAAGTGTCGTTCTAACTTACGAACAAGAACCACAACATTGATACTAGCATTGTTGATCACCCGTTGTAAATTGGATCTTAACTATGCTAGGAGAAAGCAGCACCCATAAAGCCACTTATGCAATACAAGTTGCATGTCAAGCGTGGAGCAAGTCTCATGAACGATGTCATATAAGGTTAGCCGGGCTTCATCCCAACATACCGCAAGATGCAAAGTACACAAGAAGCAATCGACAATAAAGCATCAATTCCCACAATGACCATTGTGTTCTACTCTCTGTGATCTACATATAGACACGACTCGATACCACTTTGTAGGGTTTCGTAGCATGGAAAACAAAAATTTCTATCGCATACAAACAAACAAGCCAAGATATATCTACTAGATTGTAGCGAGTTGATGGAATAACTTACCCTCGAAGATTCCAAAGTGTTTAACGAGAGCGGATTCTCGTGGGTGATGTAGTCGTACTCTTCCGATCTCAAGATCGTAGACGATCCTTCCCAGGCTAGCTCCGTTAGCGCTCCTCATGATCGGTCACACGTTCGGTTGACGAAGACCTTCCTCTCCCTTGTTCCAAAGCAAATGGAGGTTGTAGCACTCTCCTCGTGATTCCTGGCTGGCAGTGATCTGGAAGTAGAGGAGATCTCGTGAGCCGCCTTAAGCCGAGCGAGTATGGTGGAGTATGAGAGAGCTCCTCGGCGATCTAGGGTTTAGACACACCAAGGAGGAGGGGCTAGAGCCATGGCTAGGGTTCCGGGACCCTAAGTCGTGGCTAGGGCAAACCGTAGGTGGTGGCGGCGGCTATGGAGGGCTGCAGCTTTCTAGGGTTTGAGGTGAGGGACTTGTGTGTTTAGAGGAGGGAGCCCTGCCCCTCCTTATATAGGTGTAGGGGCCGGCCGCGCCAAGGGAGGAGAGTCCCAACTCGGCTTGGAGGTGGGCCGCGGTTGGAGGAGGAACTCCTCCCAACTCGGTTTCCCACCTTCCTCTTTCCTCTTTCCAATTTTAGCCGTTTGACTTTTCAAACTTGCTATTTGACTTTTCAATTTAGGATTCAATTTAATCCTTTATTTGGAACAGCGAGAACACTTAGTACATGATGCAATCATTCCAATATGCAATGACACATTCATGTACCCTTCCCTCCTCGAGTCTTGGACATTCCGGAACCTTCTAGAACATTCCGATGAAAACACGGAATCATTCCCGAACTCAAAGCAGGACTTTCCTTATATGAATCTTATTCTCCGGACTATTCCGGATCACCTCGTGATATCCGGATCCCATCCGAGACTCGAACAACATTCGGTCTCTTTCTCATAATACCATAACTACTCAAACAACGTCGAATCCTTAAGTGTGTCTCCCTACGGTTCGTGAATTATGCGGACATGATCGAGACACTTCTCCGAACAATAACCAATAGAGGAATCTGGAAATTCATATGGCTCCCACATATTTCTACGATTACTTTGTGATCGAATGAACCACTTACATACGATACCAATTTCCCTTTGTCTCACGATAGTTTACTTATCCGAGGTTATGATCGTCGGTATCTCTGCATACCTAGTTCAACCTCGTTACCGATAAGTACTCTTTTGTCGTTCCCGTGATATGTGATCCCTTGTGAGCCAGTCACATGCTTGCAAGCCAATTGGATGACATTCCACCGAGAGGGCCCAGAGTATATCTATCCGTCATATGGATGGACAAATCCCACTCTTGATCCATGTGTCTCAACCAATACTTTCCGAACACTCAATGCCACCTTTATAACCACCCAGTTACGGTGTGGTGTTTGATGTCATCAAAGCATCCATCCGGTAAAGGTGATATGCATGATCTCATGGCCGAAGGAATTAGGTTACTATGTATCAAAAAGCATATAGCAATTGAACTATTGAAATGACTTGATCTTTATGCTACGCTTATCTATAGGAGTATGTCCACCATATCATTCTCCTAACGATATGATCTTGTTGTTGATAACATCTCAATGTTCATGATAGGGAAACCACAATCATTTATCAACCAACAAGCTAGTGATGTATAGAGGCTATACTAGGGACTTCAAATTAAGTTTACAAATCACACAAGTATCAATGTTTCCTTGTTAATACTATTATAGCATGAATGTAAACATTTATCATAAACACAAAGATATAACAATAACTACATTTATTATTGCCTCTAGGGCATATCTCCAACACCATCTCATTGGCCTTTCTTTGTAGCTCTGCCTCGTAATCATTTACGGGAGGAGCGTCCCGTGTGTCGAACATTTGGAGCGGGGCACATGATTGGTTTTCCTGCTCTCCGAGCGTGGGAACTGTTTTCTGGGGTGCCTCACAACTGCTACTTTCAGTCTCCCTACGGCGCCTTGCATCCGCCTTCAAAATCTGGCGCTCGTAGTCCGGCACAAGTGGGGTTTCATGTTTCAAAAGATTTTTGTAAAACTTCTCCACCACCGCCGGATCTATTTTCTCCTTTGGCTCGGCCCGTCTAGGTGCAAAGAATTTCTTGACCTGTTCTTCCGAGATCCTATTGGTCTCCTCGTCGCTGCGATTCCACGGTAAAACCAGCGATGGCTTGGCGGAAGGCTGCGGGACGTAGTTTTTTGAACTCTTTGGCTTACGGTTTCCTGCGGATTTCTTTGTGGCAGTGCTACTGGTGCTCTTCGTGGCAGTGCTCTTCCGCTTACGCTGAGGAGATGGCTGAAGCAATTGAGATGGCTGACGGGCCGGAGATGGCTGCCGCGCAGGAGATGGC
This sequence comes from Avena longiglumis, assembly GCA_030063025.1. Lineage (NCBI taxonomy): Eukaryota > Viridiplantae > Streptophyta > Magnoliopsida > Poales > Poaceae > Avena > Avena longiglumis. The sequence continues at coordinate 63,109,954 of CP125979.1, read as the reverse complement.
TGCCGCGCAGGAGATGGCTTCTCAGACATTCAAAAAAGATTTCCTTCTCTGCTTTGGTAAGAGCGTAGCTGGCAGGAGTTAAGTGGCATCGTTTACCCTTCTCGTTCTCAGGATGCATAGGCTCTTCAGGGGCCTTCAGACGTTGCTGGTCCTGCCGTGCTTCCGGTGTATCTTTTGTCTTCCCATACACTCCTAGAAAGCCTAGCAGGTTCACGCAAACATTCTTCGTCACATGCATCACGTCGATTGAAGAGCGGACCTCTAAGACTTTCCAATAGGGTAGGTCCCAAAATATAGATTGCTTCTTCCACATGGGCGCGTATCCGGCATCGTCATTCGGAACAGATAGACTGTCAGGACCTTTTCCAAAGATTACTTCTAGGTCCTTAACCATACCAAATACCTCCTCACCGGTACGGAGGGCAGGCTTCCTCCGGGGTTCTGCCAGACGTTTGAAATGCTTGCCTTTCTTTCTTACTGGATGCAGGTTCGGAAGAAATCGGTGATACCCTAGGTACCCAACCTTCTTACATTTATCCAAATATACACTTTAAGTATCATCTAAACAGTGTGTGCATGCCTTGTATCCCTTGTTTGTCTGCCCTGAAATGTTACTAAGAGCAGGCCAATCATTGATGGTTACGAAAAGCAATGATCATAGGTCAAATGGCTCTCCTTTGTGCTCATCCCACATACGTACACCTGGTTTGGCCCACAGCTGTAAAAGTTCTTCAACTAATGGCCTTAGGTACACATCAATGTCGTTGCCGGGTTGCCTCGGGCCTTGGATGAGCACTGGCATCATAATGAACTTCCTCTTCATACACAACCAAGGAGGAAGGTTATAGATACATAGGGTCACAGGCCGTGTCTTGTATGCAGCTCTGCTCACCAAAAGGATTCATGCCGTCGTACTTAGACCAAATCTTAAGTTCCTTGCGTCACGTGCGAAGTCCGGGTACTCTCGCTCGACTTTTCTCCACTTGTGACCCATCAGTAGGGTGTCTCAACATCGCGTCTTTCTTACGGTCTTCCATGTGCCATCGCAACAACTTGGCATGCTCTTTATTTCTGAAGAGACGTTTTAACCGTGGTATTATAGGAGCATACCACATAACCTTGGCGGAACCTTCTTCCTAGGGGCCTCGCCCTCAACATCGCCAGATCGTCTCGTCGATCTTATACCGCGGCAGTGCATACCGGCATGCATCCAAATTCTCGTACTTCTCACATGGTAGAGGATGCGATCATTAATGCAGCATGTATCTTACGCACGTCTAATCCTAGAGGCGCACAACCTTCTATGCTTGGTATGTCTTGTCGGGCAACTCATTATTTCTTGGAAGAAGATTCTTCATTTTACCAACAACTTTGAAAATGCTGTGTCGGTCACACCATTCTCTGCCTTTCATTGCAGCAAATCGATGTGGCACCTAGCTTTTGTGGCCATCTTCGCAAGTTGGATACAACAATGTTTTGTGATCCTTTAACATCTGCTCCAGCTTCTCCTTCTCCTTTTCAGTTTCACATTCTTCCTTTGCATCAGTAATGGCCCGACCAAGATCGTCATCAGCGGGCCCATCTGCTCCCTCTTGATCTTCATTATCTACCTCCGTTGCATTATCATCATATTCAGGATACATATTATGATAGTTGTCATTATCCTCTTCTTCTTCGTTGTCTTCCATCACAACCCCTTTTTCTCCGTGCTTGGTCCAACAATTATAGTTGGGCATGAAACCGGATCGAAGCAGGTGGGCGTGAATGGTTCTGGTATTTGAGTAGTCTTTCTTGTTCTGACAGTGAACACACGGACAGCACATAAAACCATTGTGAACACGGTTTGCATTAGCCACAACGATGAAATTTTGGAGGCCCGTAATGTACTCGGAAGTGCGGCGGTCACCATACATCCATTGCCGATTCATCTGCATTAATATGTAGTATATATTAAAAAATAATAGGAAGATAACCATTTATATATAGTACATCAATGACACATGAAACTATAGTTGCCGACCTCGACCGAGACGGAAAGAGCAACAAGAAAACTTATTTTGAGCTCTCGGGCATTTCACCGAACACCTCTTGTGCATATGAAAAAAACACAAACTAGCACTCTTCACACCCTCTTGCTAGGCTCCAAAATGTGAAAGAATGGAAGAGTGGGGTGTGTGTGGGCTGGTGTCTTATAGCCCCCTTTAACACCGGTTCATGCCACAAACCGGTGTTAAAGAGAATCTGTGAAACCATCTTTGCGGGGACCTTTAACACCGGTTCGTGGCATGAACCGGTGTTAAAGGGGGGCTCCTTGTTTGCACGCTGGTACGACCCCCCCTTTAACACCGGTTCGTAGAAGAACCGGTGTTAAAACCCTTTTTCGGGATCAGCAAAAGACCTCGTTTCCACTAGTGCCCGGAAGTCTCGAACAAGATTAAAAACAAAGTATACTAACCGGAACGGCGAAATCAAACCTCACTGCTACATTTTAGATCCTAGCTACAGCTTGCCGCTGATTGTGTTGTTACCGCCGGACTAAAAACAAAATATACTAACCGGAAGAGGCCAATCCAGCCGATTGTTCCCTAGTTTCTATCGTCGTAGGGAAACCTAGACGAGAGACGTCTCCAATTCATGTGTAATTAGAGATCCCGATGCTTCCAAATCCTAGGATGTGTATTGCCTTGAAGTGTCCCAGCATGTATTTGGTTCTAGCAACGACATCCCAAAAAGAGTACACTAATAAGTGCAAAACTTGTGTAGTTTGATATATGGACTATATATGCTAATATGGACATAGGAATGGCATGTCTATACTCGGCCAAAGGTGCACCCGATAGCTTTTATATGAGTTATGGTCATGTTCGGCCGCTCTTCTCATGCTTAAATATACACGCTGGCATAATATTTGAATATGCGGTGCAACAACCGTGCAATTGATGCTTTCAAGAAGTTCGATATTGTCATCACTACAGGAATGGGAAGCTATGCCGACGGCCGGTGCTACGCCGACGCCAAACGTCGGGGCCATCGGCGTAGCCATCGTCATATCCTATGCTATGCCGACGGTGTAGAATTGCCCTCGGCATATCCTATGCTATGCCGACGGCTTCGCTCGGCGTAGCATACGCCGACGGCTGCCCTCGGCGTAGCTATTTTTTATTTTATCTCATTAAACTTTGAAAAATCATAACTAAATCATTCTAATTCGGAAAAATACAAATAATATATCAAAATTTACAGAAAAATAAGCCCTATCTATCTACACTCAAATATTACACATTTTTAAATAAAAATTAAGTAAAATATTATATATTTTATATAGTTTAAAACGGGCATAAAAAATTCAAAAATGATCGAAACAATGCGAAACCTTCGCGTGGTGTTATATTATGTGACATAGTTAGAAGCAAAAATATCAAACTTGTTATATTGATTATGTCTCAAAGAAACCTTTACAAAATGATCTATCTCATTCGAGGTTTCTTGGCTTTCGGGTCAAATGACCAATGTTATGGCTAGAATCAAGGAATAGTTTGTGATAATGTGATCATATTGTGCATACATGTGCATCATAGGATGGCGAACAGTGTTGCAGGAGGAAGCTTTCCTTTTTGTCGCACCAAAAAGACATTTTCCATTTTCCGAGCATAAAAAACGGACGGTTTTGTGAAGCAACCACCAAATGGCTAATTCAAAATAATACCACCACATTTTACAAAAAGACTAGACCACCTTATATGGACAATGTCCCAACAGGGGTATCCGAAACCTTTCCGTCCACCTTTGGTGAAAAAGACAAATTCCTGCCGAATCGTCTGGAAGTGGGTCAGATATGAACTACATGTACATGATCCGATGCTCATGTTATTTTACAAAATTCATTTTTAGGTTCACAATATGCTATTTTATCAAAGATCCAATGCAAGTTTAGTGAGGCTCGGCCCCGAGCTAAGAATCTTCATGCCCATCGTTCGACAAAGTTTGACGATAGTTTAAAACGAGCATAAAAAATTCAAAAACAATCGAAACAATGCGAAACCTTCGCGTGGTGTCATATTATGTGACATAGTTATAAGGAAAAATATCAAACTTGATATATTGATTATGTCTCAAAAAAACCTTCACAAAATGACCTATCTCATTCGAGGTTTCTTGTCTTTCGGGTCAAATGACCAATGTTATGGCTAGAATCAAGGCATAGTTTGTGATAATATGCACATATTATGCATACACATGCATCATGCGATGGCGAACAATGTTGCAGGAGGAAGTTTTCCTTTTCTCGCACCAAAAGGCCATTTTCCATTTTCCGAGCATAAAAAACGGAAGGTTTTGTGAAGCAACCACCAAATGGCTAATTCAAAATGCTACCACCATATTTTACGAAAACACTATACCACCTTATATGGACAATGTCCCAACAGGGGGATCCGAAACCTTTCCTTCCACCTCTGGTGAAAAAGACAAATTCCTGCCAAATCGGTAGGAAGTGGGTCAGATATTAATTACAGGTACATGATCCGATGCTCATGTTTTTTTACAAAAATCATTTTTAGTTATACAATATGCTATTTTATCAAAGATCTAATGCAAGTTTAGCGAGGCTCAGTCCCGAGCTAAGAATCTTCATGCCCGCTGTTCGACAAAGTTTGACGATGGTTTAAAATAGGCATAAAAATTCAAAAACAATCGAAACAATGCGAAACCTTAGTGTGTTGTCATATTATGTAAAATAGTTATAAGGAAAAATATCAAACTTGATATATTGATTATGTCTCAAAAAAACCTTCACAAAATGACCTATCTCATTCGAGGTTTCTTGGCTTTCGGGTCAAATGACCAATGTTATGGCTAGAAATAAGGCATAGTTTGTGATAATGTGCCCATATTGTGCATACACATGCATCATGGGATTGCGAACAATGTTGAAGGAGGAAGTTTTCCTTTTCGTCGCACCGAAAAGCCATTTCCCATTTTCCGAGCACAAAAACGGAGGCTTTTGTGAAGCAACCACCAAATGGCTAATTCAAAATGCTACCACCACATTTAAAAAAAACACTATACCACCTTATATGGACAATGTCCCGACAGGGGGATCCGAAACCTTTCCGTCCACCTCTGGTAAAAAAGACAAATTCCTGCCGAATCGGTAGGAAGTGGGTTAGATATGAACTACAGGTACATGATCCGATGCTCATGTTTTTTTACAAAAATCATTTTTAGGTTCACAATATGCTATTTTATCAAATATCCAATGCAAGTTTAGCGAGGCTCGGCCCCGAGCTAAGAATCTTCATGCCCGCCGTTCGACAAAGTTTGACGATAGTTTAAAACGGGCATAAAAATTCAAAAACAATCGAAACAATGCGAAACCTTCGCGTGGTGTCATATTATGTGACATAGTTATAAGAAAAAATATCAAACTTGATATATTGATTATGTCTCAAAAAACCTTCACAAAATGACCTATCTCATTCGAGGTTTCTTGGCTTTCGGGTCAAATGACCAATGTTATGGCTAGAATCAAGGCATAGTTTATGATAATGTTCCCATATTTTGCATACACATGCATCATGGGATTGCGAACAATGTTGCAGGAGGAAGTTTTCCTTTTCTTCGCACCGAAAAGCCATTTCCCATTTTCCGAGCACAAAAAACGGACGGTTTTGTGAAGCAACCACCAAATAGCTAATTCAAAATGTTACCACCATATTTTACAAAAATACTATACCACCTTATATTGACAATGTCCCAACAGGGGATCTGAAACCTTTCCGTCCACCTTTGGTGAAAAAGACAAATTTCTGCCGAATCGGTAGGAAGTGGGTCAGATATGAGCTACAGGTACATGATCCGATGTTCATGTTTTTTTACAAAAATCATTTTTAGGTTCACAATATGCTATTTTATCAAATATTCAATGCAAGTTTTCCTATTCATCGCACCAAAAAGCCATTTTTCATTATCCGAGCGCAAAAAGGGAATTTTCTAAAGCAACCACCAAATAGCTAATTCAAAAACGGAGGGTTTGTGATTAGTTGATATGGATATCATATTTGGATTCCTCTTATTTTTCTGATCAATTTAGACAATTTATTTGTTAAATTCCGATTTACAGATTTAAAGATATTAATTATTCCATATTAAATAGAAAAATACAAAAAAGTAAAATTATTATATTTTTATTTGAATTCAATAATCTTTTTACTTATTCATTAATGTTTACTTAAATAATTATTTGTAATTTCAAAAAATACAAACATGTGACATGATGACATAAGAGTTAATATGATTGATATCATAGTATTGACAACCATGTATAATTTACTTTGCGGAAACAGATTATGAAGGAACGAGGAAGTTAAGTGTGCTGAAGCTGGAGTAGTAGTAGGATGGGTGACCGACTGAGAAGTTTGACCAAGACTGCAATATAATTAAATATTAAATATAATTAGTGTTAAAAATGTTCAAAGTGAGAGATTAAGAAGTCAAACAATTCAAAGATTAAAAAATTGATAAAAAAATAATTTTTTTTAAAAAATGTTTTTACAACATGTCAACAGGCTATGCCGACGGCCGCTACGCCGAGGGCATTGCCCTTGGCGTATCATACGCCGACGGTATTTTTATACGCCGACGGCCTCTATGTGCTCCGCCGAGGGAGGCTTTTGCCGAGGAGGCTACGCCGAGGGCAGCCGTCGGCGTATCATACGCCGAGGGCATTTTGGCCTACGCCGACGCCTTTTTGCCCTCGGCGTAGCGCACGCGCCCCGTAGTGCATAAGGAGCACATGGTGATTCATGTACTTTTTTTAGCATCCTATCATTCAATGGATTCATGTACTTTTTTTAGCATCCTATCATTCAATGAAGTAGCTTTGTGGCTGACGTTATAGTCCTATCGACGCCACATTTTGACAAATCTTTTTCGTTCGATGTTTAAAATCACATCAACATTAACGTGCATAAATGGGATCAAACGACAATGATATTTGAAATATAGGATTATAAATGGGATCAAACGACAATGATATTTGAAATATAGGATTATATATCGGCCTAACATCATTGATTCATCCTTTTGTAAACTACTCGCAATTAATACACTGTAACGAGATGAAAAGGACACCGACTAAAACAATGAAAAAAAATTCATGGAAATAATACAATCTCCTTTGGCTGTGAGTGAGAGAAAAGTTCCAATCCTTGTAGCTCCATGGGGATTTCAGATCGGAGCTACTACTTCCTGCTAATTGTATTATTACTTTCGATATTTTTGTGCGGATCATAGTCACTAGAGAAAAGTGTCGGACGGTTTGGAGTCACATGGATGGAACAACTGATCTTATCTTGTCCGAGCTTGACCATCTTCGTTTCCTCTCATACGTTCAATCAAGTGTGGGACCTCGATGATCACAAGAAAAAGTCTTGAAGAAGACACTGAGTTTCATGGATGCCCTAGAGGCTAGAGAAGGTTTGAGACTCAAGCGATTATGTTGTGGTTTTTATCGCCATGAATGACTACAATCCTGAAGACGAGTGCAATAAATTTTTTGATGCTTCCAAGTCCTAGGATGTATATCGGTCGGAAATCCTAGAACACGTGGTTCTAACAATATTGCCAAAAGAGTGTCAACCAGGTGCAAAAGTTGTGTAGTTTCTTATATGGTGTATGCTAACTTGCTAATATGAACCTATCAATGGCTACTCATCCACGGGTGCACATAATGGGTTCTGTGTTCTGTTTCTTTTATCATGCTTAAATACATACACTAGTATAACATTCTATATCATTTAGTGCAACAACCGTGCAATTGTTGCTTTCAAGAAGTTCAATACTGTCAAAAAAATGTGCTCTTGTGAGCATCTCACCTTCAATGAAGTAGCTTTGCGCTATGGTCGTTATCCGTGCAACGTTTTGAGAAATCATTTGCATTCGCTATCCAGAGTCGCGTCGTCATTAACCATTAGAAATGAGACTAAAAAATTATAATATAAATAATATACAATTACGCATCAAACAAACATCATCAATTTGTCATTATGTAAAATCCCCACCCAATTATCTCCACCTTATCGTGAAAGGACTAGTAACCCTAGTCAGCAAGGGTGTGCCGTTTAGGGTTGAAAACGGCAAGAAAACTTCCCGTCCGATTCCGAAGGAAAAAAGAAACATAGAGGTAAAAAGAAAACAAAAATGGCATTTTGTGGAAAAGAACGAAAATAAAATATTCTACTCCCTCCGGCCCATATTAATTGACTTGGATTTGTCAAATTTTAGATGAACATATATACTAAATAGTGTCTAGATTCATCGAAATTTTGACAAATCCAAGTCAATTAATATGGGTCGGAGGGAGTAAACGGAAACAGTAAAAGATACAAGGGAGCCATTTCCAGCGAACGGAAACAACAAGGAAATTCCGGATAATCAAATATGGAAACTTTTCGAAAATATAACCAATAAAGCACATGTACAAAATAGTACTTTGCATCATTGATTTCCCTTACGCTGTGTTTGGATGTCTGAATTTAAGCTTGGAATCGTTCGTTTGGAATTACCGGACCGAATTCGCTTGTTTGAAGAGGCTGTGGAAACCCACCCTGGAAACAGGAGGAGATTCCGAGCGACGGCCCCGCGTGAGCCCGCCCGGCCTCGAGACTTTCCGACCTCGGAGCCTCGGAATCTCCTCGCGTACCGCTTCGACACTGCCCTTCCTCCTCTCGACCCGCGACCAGGAGGCGACCAGGAGGCGGCCGCCGGCTCCGGTGAGTACCATCCCGCCCCCCCTTCCCCGCTGTTCATCCTCTTCCTATCACCCTCGTCTTCTCCCTCTCCCTATCACCCTATCTCTGTCCCTTCCAAGCCACGCCCTGCACCCCCCCAAACCCTAGAGTCCCAGTGCGGCGGCCAGCGGATGGGGAGCGACGGCGGCTGCCAGCGGCACGGGAAACGGCCGCGGGATTAGGGACGGCAGCGGCTCCCCAGCCATCCCCAAATTTTCCTGTCCCTGACCCTTCTCAACAAAACTTTTAATTCTATGATTTGCACATCCAAACAGGATTTGGAATTTGGTGGTACTCTTTGATTCCAACAACAAATTTCATGTACATCCAAACAACGGAAATTGAAAACAAAGGCCATTTCCTTTCCATCTAGGAATTGGAATTTTCAGGCCAATTCATTTCCGAGCTGACTTTCCTACATCCAAACACAGCGTTACTCTTGTTGGGCCATAGAATATGTGCAGGGTCTATGTAATACATACAATAAGCCCACTCTACATGCTAATAAAAAGTATATTAGTGTTTACGTGAAACTATTTATGTGAACTTATGTGTTTGTCGAAGTGTAGAATTATATATGTTACTTTATGTTCTATTATTGCTTGTCAAAGATGTGAGCTATTTTTTGTCTATTATATGTTTTTTTGGTTTACATACCATGATATTATGCCACTATTATATTTCAACAAATGTCCGTTTTCGTATCATATCCATCATGTATCCGTTCCATATTTGCTTCCGATGATTTCCGATTTCATATTCGTTTCTAGAGTTTTCCGTTTTGTTTCCGATTCTAGCAACACAAGAGGAAACGAAAACGATAATACGTGTTTTCGTCCATTTCCGTTCCGTTTTCAACCCTAGTGTCGTTCCATGATCACCTAGACTCCATGGACCGTCGTATCCTTCCATTTTGACAATAATAGTTGTGCGTCCATTTTCGGGATGTTATAAGTCCGGCGCACGCATCTATACTCTATACTACACAAATCATAAACGACAAGAGGCCTATCAGACCAAACGCTCATACGCAATGTGCTTATCATGCAACTTGCAGGTTTATGTTCGTTTGCACCGACCCGACTATGATCTTCTTCACCTACAAAATTACTCCAAGAGAGACTGTCGCGTGGAGGGTCAACATAATTGCACCCGGTAGATGGCCACAACATTGGGCACCGACTGCTAGTAGATGTGCCTCGCTTTACATTTGTTCCAGATCATGGTAGCTTCATAGGCATTTCTAATCCGAGCCAGTAACGGCGTCCATGGATGCCTGCGAGGATGATCATGTCCTAGTTTCTATCATCTCGTAGGGAAACCTAGACGAGTACAAGCACCAAGTGGTGTGTTATCACAAATCCCAATGCTTCCTAATCCTAAGATGTGTATTGTCAGGATGTACTTGGTTCTGATAACATCGCAAAAAGTGTCAACAAAGTGCAAAACGTGTATACTTTAATATATGGACTATGCTAATATGAACCCAGCAATGACGACAAAGCTATATATACTCGGCCAAAGCTGCACCTGATGGCTTATTTTTGAGTTATGATCATGTTCGACCTCTCTTCTCATGCTTAGATATATACACTAGCATAAAATTTGAATATGGGGTGCAACAAACGTGCTATTGATGCTTTCAAAAAGTTCGCTACTGTCATAAGAGCATCTCTAAAATCTCCTTATCCCGCGGGCTTTTAAAGCGCGGATAAGAGCTGCGTAAATCGCGTTTTTAGGTCTCGCGTGGGCTACGGCCATACAAGCTCCTAAAAATTAAGTGTAAAATGAAAATTCATGTGAGGCCCGCAAAGATTTCATTTTTTCCTTCTTCTTCCACCCCCGTCTAGGAAATTTCCCTGTCAGCCCCCAATCTTGGGCATCGCCGATTGCACCAGCAAGCACTGCCCTCCCTCCGCCGTGGCTAGCCAGCGCCGCCCTCCCTCCCGCCAGCGCTTCCCTCCACCATCTCGTGTGCGCGTATCCCGCCAACGCTGCCCTTGGACTTCCACACCGTTCCCTATCCAACCTTGGACCTGCCCTCCTGTCGCACCTGCCGCCGCACCCTCCTCCGTCTAGGCCGCGGGTGGCTTGCCCTGTCCCATACCGCGAGTCAGCCATACACGGCAGAGGTCCGGTGGCGGAAACACTATAGCGAGATGAAACTTCCCTCCCGCCTAACGAATCGGGATATACATGGCACCTTTAGTTCGGCCACGCAACCCTCAAGTATGCAGTTTTGGTCGTGGATTTTTATGCACCCCACCCCCTAAAACTTTTTAAGGGTTTGTCTATTTTAACGTATTTGTCTATTTCCTTTTTTTGGCCAAACCGTAAACTGTTCGTTATTATAAAGTTTTGTGGGATATAAAGGGTCTGCTAGAGATGCTCTAAGGAGCACATGGAGATTCGTGTACTTTTGTGAGCATCACCTCACTCGGTGAAAGTAGCTTTGTGATAGATGTTATGGTTATGGTCCCATCGATGCCTCATTTTGAGAACACTTTTGCTTGCATTCCTCGTCCAAAATCACGTCTTTGTTAACGAGCAGAAATGTGACTAAACAGCAATGGTATTATCAATTAATAATATACGATCACATATTGACTAAACAACATCGATTCTTCATTGTGTAAACTCCTTGCAATCACAAACAAACATCTATACTATGCAGATCATAAACGACAAGAGGTATATCAGACCACCCGCTCATACGCAAACTAGTACAGTAGTAATTTGATGTGCATCTCATGCGACTTGCAGGTTTGTGTTTATTTGCACCGACCCGACTACGATCTTCTTCACCTACAAAAGTACTCCATGAGAGGCTGTCAACAGAATGGTGCCCGGTAGATGGCAACAACATTGGGGACCGACTGCCAGTAGATGCGCCACATCATGCACGTCGTCGTTTGACATTTGTTCCAGATCATGGTAGCTTCGTGGGCATTTCTAATTCAAACCAGTACTACTGCTAATTCTATTTGGTCGATCTGGCTTGTGCAAATCACGGCTTTGGGCTGATCGATCTGGGACATGATCATCGTGTACCCTCGACCTGGTGGGAAGAAACTGCGGTCGTACACCATTCTGTCTGGTACATCATTTTATTTAATCGCAATTCTTTTTTTTTTGAAATGGGGAGGGATGCCCCGGCCTCTGCATTGAACGATGCACACAGCCGTTTTATTAATCAAAGTTTGGAGTACATAGTTTCATCTCAAGGATCACACAGTGTGGTTACATGAATAAGCCAACAGAATAAAAATGAAGATCGTCTAGGCATCATGAAGTCGTCTAGTAGGCTGCCAGCCAGCGTAGCTGTATATAGCCCGAGCAACCGACTCCAGCCAGGTGCATCCAAATCGCATAGGCTGTCGTTGCGCCTCCCGGAGAAGAAGTGACGACTCTTGAATTCAATGCGAGACCATAAAGAAACCGAATATTCCCCTTGCTGAACAACCTTGGAGATTCACAGTAAAAGAAACTTTGATAAAAGAATCTTACTGACATTTTTCTAAATCTACAAGTGACATTTTTAGGGAATCAGGACTTATATATACTACGTCTTGGCTAAATCTAAATGTCCAATACTGTATACATATACCAACGACATTAGTAACTAGAACAAGAATATACGGAACAGTGACATTTTTTGTGCAGAACACTACGGTAGGCCCAGTTTGGTTTTGGTGTTGCCGAAAATGTGCACCGTGGGTCCAACAGGTTTGACCAGGACGTCCCGGACCAAAGGATGTGAAGCATATGTCGGGATCCACGATGGAGCAAAAATTTCTGTTTCCGCCTGAAGATTTGTGTGACTAGACAAGGTAGCGTACATACCAAAGGATCGCATTGCTTCCATATTCCGACGCTGCTCGAGAGCGTGCTTCACCACCAAGACAGTATTATAACTCCAGCTTCTTTAAAAACGATATATTTAAAAAGAAAACAGTGGACAAACAATATCATCGTTCGATCAAAGATCTGAGGTATTTACCCTGAAGAAAGTTCACACTCTTAAAATAATACCTTCAACAAGACTATTGTCAGACACAACCAATTAAGGCTAGACCCTGAGTTTTCATCCTGAAAGGTAGGACCGCGAACCTCTCCTGTGCAATCGCCCCCATTTGCATGCCATTGTTCCAAGTCACGAATCACTAAGCCAGTTCTCATCACCACCCAGACTCTAACCACCATTGTGAGTCCATAGATCTTGGTCTCCATGACATTCTTTGTCCGCACCACGAAACGAGAACATGCTTCATTATCATAACAGCCAACAAAGCATCGAAAGGCACCCTCTAAAACCAAACGATCAGAGTAAAACATGGGTGCCACGACTGAATTCAGATCCAACAATCTATCGGCATAATCGCACTTATGGAGTACGTCGGCGGAGCCTTCTGGAGCATGACACAGGAACCAGATTAATATAGAGAAACATCAGGCGAATCTTAAACCTTGCCTAGATCTACTAGAATATAATCGGATTGGTGGGAGTACTACATTTCAGCGATTTTGTGTATACAAATCATAGCGGTTATGAGATGAACTTGTCGGACTTCTAAGAGTCACGCACCTTGAGCAAGCGATCTTGTTGTGTCCGAGTGAACATTTTAGATTCTCATTAGTGTGTCTTCATAGGCTGACAGGTTAGACAAGGCTCGAAACAGTTTGATTTCCTCTCATAAGTCCGGTCGAGTGTGTCAACTCGATGATCTCTGCCGGTAGTATGGAGTAGGGCACCGGTCTTCCTCGGCCAGATCTGGTGCAACCTGAAGTGGATGCTCCTCGTCGTTCTTGAGTGGCTGGAGCTGGCGTTCAGCATCCTCAACTCAGGCATCTCCGCAAATAAGGCCAGGTTCGTCCTTCCCCTTGACGTTGAAGCTGCCTTTCTGCTCCTTCTTCCGGCCGGCCATGGAGGCGAGGGGAAGAAGAAGGAAAGCTTGATGAGGCGTCAATCTGGAGGAGGCAGGGGATATGCTCCCGTCTTGGTGCTTGCACGCGGCATCAGGCGGTCGCTGAGGAGGCGCTCCGTCGAGCTTCGGTGGAAGAAGCAGACGGACTTTGTCTCTTAGGCGAGTTCCCTCAATAAGCGTGGTCACTTTGTCCCGTGGGCGAGGTGGGCGGTGATTATCCCTCTGGTCGGCCGTGGCGGCGAGGAGAGGAAGTATTACTGTTCGTCCTCCTCTGTAGTTTCATGGTGGCGGCTCGAGATCCTGCTGCAACTTCGTGCTTCCCACGCGAGAGGCAACTCTGCCTCCACGATCTACTGCCGTAAGAATGGCATCTCCAGACGCCAAGATGGCGTGCTGATCTACCTCCAGTTTCGGAGGCCCTTACCCGAGCTTCGCGCCGAGACAAGCCCCTTCCTACCGTCAAGTGGTCCGTCCCCGATGGCGTCAAGGTGTCCGGCGCTGGAAACTCGCCGCCGATGGAGAGGACCAAGGAGTCGATCGCGTTTTGTGTTACACCTTGGAGGTCCTTGTTGTAAAAGTCCAGGCCTTATCTGTTTTTTCATCTTTTTATACAGGCCTGTCTGTAAGATGTATCCACCGCTTATGAATTGATGCAACTTTCGGGTCCTTTGCGACCCCCTTTTCCGTTCAAAAAAAAAGTAAAAGGCCTGAATAAAAACTGAGTTCCATATGGATGCCCTCAAGGCCGTGGAAGAGGCCATATCCAGCCGACGATCATTCCCTAGTTTCTGTCGTCGTAGGGAAACCTAGACGAGAGACGTCTCCAATTCATGTGTAATCAGAGATCCCGATGCTTCCAAATACTAGGATGTGTATTGCCTTGAAGTGTCCCGGGATGTATTTGGTTCTAACGACATCCCAAAAAGAGTACACTAAGTGCAAAACTTGTATAGTTTGCTTAATGGACTATGCTAATATGAACATAGCAATGGCATGTCTATACTAGGCCAAAGGTGCACCTGATAGCTTTTATATGAGTTATGGTCATGTTCGTCCTCTCTTCTCATGCTTAAATATCACTAGAGGAAAAAGGGCCATCCGTTCGCGACCCATCGGAGCATTAGTCCCGGTTGCGCCACCAACCGGGACTAATGCTGGCACGCGTCCCGGTTGGAGCGGGCACGGGGCCAGGGGGCATGCGTCCCGGTTGGTAAGGGGATCGTCCGGTTGGAGCCACCCGGGACTAAAGGTTTGGCCACAGCCACGTGGCGTGTACGCACCTAGTACGGTTCTTGGCTCCAACCGGGACTAAAGACCCATCCTCTATAAATGCAACGCCCCAGCCCCCTCTGCCTCCACTCTGTTTTTTCGAATGGTGTAAGGTGTGAGGGTGTGTGCTAGTTTTTTCTCATGCATGCATTGAAGGTGTTTGTTGAAATGTTTGAGTGAAAATTCCCGTTGAATTTCTCATAGAACAAAAATATAGAAGGTCTCCGAGACGCACTTGAGATTTCTCCTCTTTATTTCCCTCGATCGAGGTTAGCAATCTTATATTTTCTAGGTCATTGATACAATTCATGTGTCGGTGTGAATTGGTTATTTCACTATTTATGATGTCCTGTTTTTTGATAAACTTACTTATATGATGCAGATGAACGGTCGGGAATGGATGTACGGTGACCGGCAGGTAGCCGGGTATATCAAAGGCGTGGATAAATTTATCGATGTGGCTACGGCAAACAAAGAGAATGGATTTGTACGTTGTCCATGTGTTCAATGTCGGAACAACAAGGAGTACTCTTCCTCGAAAATCATTCGCGGCCACCTGATTATGAAAGGTTTCATGCCCAACTATAATTGCTGGACCAAGCACGGGGAAAGAGGGGTTATGATGGAAGATGGTGAAGAAGAAGATGATGATAACAACTATCATCATATGTTACTGAATCTGATGATCCGCAATGGAAGACAATGGAGAGGAAAAAGGTGAAGAGCGGGCATCGGATGAGCCGGTGATGAACTTGGTAGGGTCATTTCGATGCAAAGCGAGGGTGAAATAGAAAATGAGAAGTTGAAGTTAGAGGGCATGTTAGAAGATCACAAGAAATTGTTGTACCCAAATTGTGAAGATGGCGGCACAAAGCTCGGTACCACCTTTGGAATTGTTGCGATGGAAGGCGAGTGTGGTCTAACCGACTCCTCATTTGAAAAGATCTGAAAATAATGAAGCCAAGTTTCCAAAACATAACGAACTTCCGAGAGTACCTCTGAAGCAAAGAAGACTCTCCATCCTCTGGGATTAGATGTGCAAAAGATACATGCATGCATTAATGATCGCATCCTCTACATGTAAGGAGTATGAGAATTTAGATAAATGCCGGTATGCAACGTTGCGGTATAAGATCGACGAGATGACCCTGGTGATGTTGAGGAGAGCCCCTCCGAAGAGGGTTCCTGCTAAGGTTATGTGGTATGCTCCTATAATACCAAGGTTGAAACACATGTTCGAAACAAAGAGAATGCCGGGTTGTTGCGATGGCACAAAGAAGACCGTAAGAAAGACGGAAGTTGAGACACCTGGCGATGGGTCACAGGAGAAAAATCGAGAGACTTCCCGGACTTTGCGGTGACGCAAAGAACTTATGGTTTGGTCTAAGTACGGATGGCATGAATCCTTTTGGGAGCAGAGCTGCGATCCTGACACTGGCCCGTGACTCTATGTATCTACAACCTGCCTCCTTGGTTGTGCATGAAGCGTAAGTTCATTATGATGCCAGTGCTCATCCAAGGCCCGAAGCAACCGGGCAACAACATTGATGTGTACCTTAGGCCATTAGTTGAAGAACTCTTACAGTTGTGGGGCAAACCAGGTGTACGTGCGTGGGATGATAACAAACAGGAGCCATTTAATCTATGAGGGTTTTTATTCGTAACCATCAATGATTGCCTGCTCTTAGTAACCTTCGTGACGGAAAACAAAGGATATAAGGCATGCACCCACTGTTTAGATAAGACCGAAGGTACATATTTGCATAAATGCAAGAAGGTTGTGTACCTGGCGAATCGACGATTTCTTCCGACCAATCATCCCGTAAGAAAGAAAGGCAAGCATTTCAAAGGTGAGGCAGATCACCGGAAGAAGCCTGAACTCCCTGCTGGTGATGATGTATTTGGTATGGTCAAGGACACAGATGTAATCTTTGGAAAGGGTCCCGGCGATCAATCAGTTCCGAACGACGTCTCTACAGGACACGCACCCATATTGGAAAATCCTGCGTGTCCGCTCTTCAATCGACGTGATGCACATGACGAAGAATCTCTGCGTGAACCTGCTAGGATTCCTAGGCGTGTATGGGAAGACAAAAGATACACCTGAAGCACGGGAGGACCAACAAATTATGAAAGACCCAAAGAACATGCATACAGATAACAAGACGGATAAAGGGCGTCACTTAAGTCGTGCCAGCTATGCTCTTACCAAAGCAGAGAAGGAAATCTTTTTGAAGTCCTTTACGTATCAAGGTCTTGTCGGGCTTCTCATCTAATATAAAGGGATAATAAATATGGCGAGAAAAGTTCCAAAACCTGAAGTCTCATGACTGTCACGTGATTATGACGCAGTTGCTTCCGATTGCATTGAGGGGGCTTCTACCGGAAAATGTTCGAGTACCCATTGTGAAGCTGTGTGCATTCCTCAATGCAATATCTCAGAAGGTAATCAATCCAGATATTATGACAAGGTTACAGAAGGATGTGGTACAATGTCTTGTTAGTTTTGAATTGGTGTTCCCACCATCCTTCTTCAATATTATGACGCATCTCCTGGTTCATCTAGTGGAAGAGATTGCCATTCTCGGTCCGGTATTTCTGCACAATATGTTCCCCTTTTAGAGGTTCATGGGAGTCTTAAAGAAATATGTTCATAACCGTGCTAGACCAGAAGGAAGCATCTCCAAGGGATATGGAACAGAGGAGGTCATTGAGTTTTGTGTTGACTTTATTCCTGACCTTAAGCCGATTGGTGTTTCTGACTCGCGGCATGAGGGAAGACTAAGTGGAAAAGGCACGCTGGGAAAGAAAGAAATGATATGTAGGGACGGGGATTCTTTCACTAAAGCACACTACATAGTTCTACATAATTCCACCTTGGCAGCTCCGTATATCGAGGAACACGAGAATATTGTACGCTCCAAAAACCCGGGGAAGCCTGAATCATGGATTACAGATGAACACATGAAGTCTTTCGGTGGTTGGATGCGGACACATCTCTTGAATGACACCACTGTTGGAGATCAGCTATACTTGTTGGCCGCGTCACCATCTTCTAATGTATTGAATTTCCAAGGGTACGAAATAAATGGGAATACATTCTACACGATCGCCCAAGATAAAAAGAGCACCAACCAAAATAGTGGTGTCCGCTTTGATGCAATAGACGAGAATGGACAAAAGGACACATATTATGGTTACATAGAGGAGATATGGGAACTAGACTATGGAGTATCTTTTAAGGTCCCTTTGTTTCGTTGCAAATGGGTCAACCTGAATGGGGAAGGGGTAAAGATAGACCAGTTGTACGGAATGACAACAATGGATCTCAACAATCTTGGTTATAGAGATGAACCATTCGTCCTAGCCAATGATGTGTCTCAGGTTTTCTATGTGAAGGACATGTCCTCCAGACCGAAAAAAAGAAAAAAATATGCAAACGAATACATCATATGATGAGCCAAAGCGTCACATAGTTCTTTCAGGGAAAAGAAACATCGTGGGAATCGAGGACAAGACAGACATGTCAGAAGATTATAATAAGTTTGATGAAATTCCGCCCTTCACAGTGAAAACTGACCCAAGCATTCCATTAAGTAAAGAAGATGCTCCATGGTTACGTCTGAAGCGGTCATAAGGAATGACATATGCCAAGAAGTTCATGCTCATATTATGTAACTCTAGTTCATGTCTTTCGCGGTTTGTGGCTTGACCGAAGGATATCTTTCGCGGTTTGTGGCCTTTAGTCCCGGTTTTGTAGTCTCAGTTTTTAATATTAATAAATGTCTTGAGTGTTAGTCCCGTTTTGTGGCTGGACCGGGAGTGCCTCTATGACCAGTTTCTTGGAGATGCCGGAGGACTGGGCTCCGTCGGCATCTCCCTGAAACTGGTCGTAGTGGTGTCCCTGCTCTCGAAAACCATCTTGCAGCTTGTAACTTCACTAACTAGATCAATACGCCTCGGAGCTAACTAATTTCACATATTAGGGAGTGCCTCTATGACCAGTTTCTCGGAGATGCCGGAGGACTGGGCTCCGTCGGCATCTCCCTGAAACTGGCCGCAGTGGTGTCCCTGCTCTCGAAAACCATCTTGCAGCTTGTAACTTCACTAACTAGATCAATACGCCTCGAAGCTAACTAATTTCACATATTAGGGAGTGCCTCTATGACCAGTTTCTCGGAGATGCCGGAGGAGGCTCGTCGGCATCTCCTCGAACTGGCCGCAGTGGTGTCCCTGCTCGAAAACCATCTTGCATCTTGTAACTTCACTAAATAGATCAATACGCCTCGGCTAACTAATTTCACATATTAGGAGTGCCTCTATGACCAGTTTCGGAGATGCCGGAGGATCTGGGCTCCGGCATCTCCTCGCTGGCCGTAGTGGTGTCCTTCTCTAAAACCATCTTGGAGATGCCTCAAACTGGCTGGAGGACTGGACTCACAAGGATGCATATTTATAGTACAAGCAGCTCGGCATAATGTCGACACTCACGACATAATGTCGACACTCACCCCTATTAGTCTTGACTCATCTTTAGTCGGTTGGTGTCTCCAACCGACTAAAATTCATCTTTAGTCCCGGTTGGTGACACCATCCGGGACAAGGTACAAGCCGCACGACATAATGTCGACACTCACCCCTATTATTAGTGTTGTCCGCCCACTGGCCAGAATCCCTTGATCGCGGTTGGTTTCTCCAACCGACTAAATATGAACCCTCTCTTTATATAGGCATTTCCCTCTATTTATTAGGTAACACTCAAGACATTTATTAATATTAAAAACCGGGACAAACCGGGACTAGCTAACACTCAGGACTAAAGCCGCCCCCTTTAGTCATAATCATGCCTAGTCCTATAGTACGCAGATTCAGGGTCTTCATCGTCGTTGTCATCATCATCGTCATCGTCACCTGCCACTCCGGGGATCCTCAGCCCATCCATGGCATATACCAGGGGCCATTCCAGCCTTGGATTCACGGTGGGTGGGAGAGGGGTCTCCTGGAAGACGATGCTGCTACCGCCGGGACAGTGTGGGGCCTGTGGCGGGTGGACTCGTGGGCACCGTAGGCGAGGATGGTCTCCCCCGGCGATGTAGCGCATCACTTCGATGATAGTACGGTTCGCCCACCACAGACGACGGCCGACTTCGTTGTGGTTCACCGGTGGCGGGCCATCACCTCGTACTGGCGAGCTCCCTTTCCGCCTATTAGCGAAGAAGGCATTCCAGTGTCATAGTTGTCGGGATCCCACTGGGATCCATCCGCTGCTCGGCGTGAGCTCGTGGTAGAAGTGGTTTGTGATGGCCTTTGGCGTCGGAACCTTGAGGACAGGAGGGACAGAACCCTCCGGCGCTCGAGATCCAGTACCGGCGGCGGTACCCGGTGGACAAGGGTAGTTGAGGCGCCTGCCTCGGTCTCCTCGAGGGTCCGAATGGCCCATGGGCGTTGTCCATTGTTCTAAGAGAGGAAGGTGTGGATGTGTGGATAGCCATGACATGATCACCCTAAATATAGAGGGAAAGGGCGGGAAAACTTGGCGTGAAGCTTTGGGAAATGGCAGGAAATATCTTTAGTCCCGGTTAGTGACTACATCCGGGACTAAAAGCTCTAGTAGAAAGGAAAGGGCGGGAAAACTTGGCGGGAAGAGGTGGGAAATGGCGGAAAATATTTTTAGTCCTGGTTTGTGACTACATCCGGGACTAAATGTGCCTTAACAATGATCATGTTTCACCGGTACATCTCAAACCTTTTCGTCCATCCGGGTAAAAGGACAAATGTCTGCCGAATCGGCAGAAGTGGGTCCGGTTTGTACTACAGTACATGATCTATCGCCCATGATTTTTGAAAAATCATTTTAGACTCGCAAAATGTGGTTTCTTGAGATCCAATGCAAGTTCTAACGATGCCCGCCCCTATCTTCATGCACACGGTTCGACCATAGTTAGAAATTCATATAATTCAAAACGGGCATAATAAATTCAAAAAATCCGAACAATGAAAATCCTTGGCATTGGTATCATATTATTTTACATAGTTGAAAGGAAAAATACCATACTTGGTATATTGATCATGTTTCAAAAACCTTCAAAAATGACCTATCATGTTCGAGGTTTCATGGCTTTGGTCCAAATGACCCATGTTATGTCTGAATCACGGCATAGTTTGTAATGTTGTGCCCATATTATGCATGTGTGTGGACATTGGTATGGAGAACAATGTTGCAGAGGAAGTTTTCCTTTTGTCGCATCGGAAAAGCCCTGCTCCATTTTCCGGCAAAAAGCGAATCGTTGTGAAGTAACCACCAAAATGCCGTTTCGAATGCTACCGCCCTATTTTCCTAAAATACTAGACCACCTTACATGGACTATCTCCCAACCGGTACATCTCAAACCTTTTCGTCCATCCCGGGTAAAAGGACAAATGTCCTGTAGAATCGGTAGGAAGTGGGTCCGGTTTGTACTACAGTACATGATCTATCGCCCGGATTTTTTGAAAAATCATTTTTAGACTCGCAATATGTGGTTTCTTGAGATCCAATGCAAGTTCTAATGATGCTCGTCCCCTATCTTCATGCACACCGGTTCGACCATAGTTAGAAATTCGATAATTTAAAACAGGCATAATAAATTCAAAAAAATCCGAACAATGAAAATCCTTGGTGGTGTCATATTATGTTACATAGTTGAAAGGAAAAATACGGACTTGGTATATTGATCATGTTTCAAAAACCTTCACAAAATGACCTATCATGTTCGAGGTTTCATGGCTTTCGGTCCAAATGACCGATGTTATGTCTTTGAATCACGGCATAGTTTGTGATGTTGTGCCCATATTATGCATGTGTGGACATTGGTATGGAGAACACTTTTTGAATTATTTATTTAAATCCAAACACTTTTATGTTTAAAGTTTTTTAAATTCCAAATTAATATTAAAATATATAAGTTAATTCATTTTAATTGTAAATGGTTCATATTTTAAATGGTTACATTAATTATTTTTAAAACAGAAAATGTTTTTGAATTATTTATTTAAATCCAAACACTTTTTATGTTTAAAATTTTCTAAATTCCAAATTAATATTAAAAATATAAGTTAATTCATTTTAAAGGTTACATTAATTATTTTTAAAATAGAATATGTTTTTGAATTATTTATTCAAATCCATACACTTCTTATGTTTAAAGTTTTTCTAAATTCAAAATTGATATTAAAAAAATATAAGTTAATTCATTTTTAATTGTAAATGGTTCATATTTTAAATGGTTACATTAATTATTTTTTAAAACAGAAAATGATTTTGAATTATTTATTTAAATCCAAACACTTTTATGTTTAAATTTTTTCTCAATTATAAATTTATATTCAAAAATATAAGTTAATTCATTTTAAAAGGTTACATTAATTATTTTTAAAAATAGAATATGTTTTGAATTATTTATTCAAATCCATACACTTCTTATGTTTACAGTTTTTCTAAATTCCAAATTGATATTAAAAAAATATAAGTTAATTCATTTTAATTGTAAATGGTTCATATTTTAAATGGTTACATTAATTATTTTTAAAACAGAAAATGGTTTTGAATTATTTATTCAAATCCAAAACTTTTTATGTTTAAAGTTTTCTAAATTCCAAATTAATTATCATTTAAAAACAATACAAATTTAAACCCCAAAATAAAAAATAAAGGAACAGAGAGAAAATACCTGAATTTTTTTGAAAGCAGAGAATGTCGGTTGGAGCAACCAACCGACTAAAGACCTCTTGCGCCAACCCTTGGTCTGCTGAAAATATTGGAGTATAGGTCGGTTGGTGGCTCCAACCGGACGTAACCTTTAGTCACAGTTGGAGCCACCAACCGACTAAAGGTCCTTCGGTTATAACTGGATCGCCTCTTCTTCTTCTTCCCCATCTCATTCATCGACGCTGCACACGAACCCCCCACGACGCCGGCGAGTGCCTGCCGAGCTCGTCATTGTTCGATGCAAGGATAGGAACCGTTGCCCTCTCTCCCAAGAGCAATATCATCCTCTCGCTCCTTCTCGCGTTCTTCCCATTTAAGCGAAACTCTAACTCGTCGCCGTTCGAGCCTCCCGAGCCAAGCCAAGGTGCCGAGGAGCTCCGCCGTCTTGGATCGCGTCTACGCCAAAGGAATCGTCCCTTCGGCCTTAATCAAGCTCTGACCCATCTTCCGAGCTCGGCGCCGTCGATTCGCCTCCGTTCGGCCACCCCTTGCTTCCCCGACCCCGGCATCACGTTCGTGGTGAGCCACTGGTGCTCTAGCACCTCTTCACACGCTCCTTCTCGCTGTCTAGCTCTACCGCGACGACCATCATCGCCCGCCTCTGCCCATTGTGCTCGTCGCTCCGGCGACCAATAATGGGCGGCGCAGCCACCATATGGTTCGCCTCGACGAGCTCTTTCGAATGCGCACAGCCCCGCAGTCCCGCGCGCTCCCCAGGGTCGTCGTCGACCACCGTCTGCCGCGCCGCCCGTCGTGGTGACGTGGTGCTCGCGTGGCTACCGCGTGGGGCCCGCGTCGCCCCGGTCCCACCTGCCAGCCTTAGAGGCTAGGTGCCTCTATGGTGCAGGTTAGCCGTGGCCTGGTCCAGGTCCCACCTCCCTGCGTGGAGGCTGAGGTGGCCACGGGCCCCTCTGTCAGCCACTGTGGCTAGCAGTGGCCTCGGTGTAAAAAATGTTTTCTGTTTTGTTTAAATTCAGAAATGGTTTAATTAAATCCATAAATTGATATAATATTGTAAATTCAATAATTAATTATTTATAACTCAGAAAAATACAAATAATATATCAAAATGTTCAGAAAAATGAGATCTAACTATTTAACCTATAATCATGCATTGTTCAACAACTTTCAAGACAAGTTTAATTAGAAAACAAAATCAACCCCTCTCATATACTCCGGAGTTTCGCCGAGTTAGGGTTTTCACCCTCGAACCCCGCTTAAATTGACGAGCATGTCTTAGGGTTACTTTTTAATACAAATTAACTTGTCATATCATTATCCTTGTTTTAATCTATAAGTCATAAAAATATGAATAATATATCAAAATGTTCAGAAAAATGAAACCTAGCTATCTAAGCTATAATCATGCATTGTTCAACAACTTAAATTACAAGTTTAATTAGAAGAACAAATCCACTCCTCTCATGTGTTCCGGCGTTTCTCCGAGTTCGGGTTTTCACCCCTCAGAACCCCGATTAAATCGTCGAGCATTTCTTAGTGTTACATTCCAATGCAAATTAACTTGTCATATCATCATACTTGCTTGAGCATTGCATCGATGCCATGTGTTGATTGTTTCCCTTTCTTTTTGGTGTTTGGATTATTAGGTTTATTATTAGTTAGGTATTATTAGGTTTATTAATTAGTTTGGTATTATTGGTCTTCGCCCCACCGGATCACCTGTGGGTAGCCCTGCACCGATTCACATTTTCAAGCAACTTAGGTGCATGTGGGTTCGACGATGTGCCTATCTAGTACACGGTTTCCCTTTCTCTTCATTTTTATTATTGTGTATGTATATATTAGGGTTTCTCTGAATTAGGGTTTATATCTCTCAACACCGTACTTAACTTTCTCCTTTAGCCACTTTGACTTATTCGTTTTTCCACCTATGCAGAAAATATGGACCCACACGTCAGAGACGAAGAAAAGGAAGAGTTGATCCAAGGTGTGATCCGTGGGGAAGATAATTTAGACGTATCAATGTTTCTAAACAACTCCGGTGAGGGTGATCCTCTTTTTACCGGAGTAGACAACTTGTTTGAGGTTGAAGGTGTTGCCTTCCGCGAGGGAGAAGGCGATGCCTTGTGTAATCGAGAAGATGACCGCTCCGGCGAGGTGCATGTAATATAAATCAATTCATTAATTAATCATCTGCTATCTATATAGAAATAGTCACGACGATCTTTCTACTTTTAGCCCTCCGGATCGAAGGAATCTACTGAAAAGAGCAGACGAGGCCCAACCAAAAAGTTGCAAGACCATGAGAGGTTCAGGATCGAAGATGTCGCTCAAGACGGCAGACCGACAGCTCCCGAAGTTGTCGCAACCAAGTTTGTGGCACAATGCGGAGTAATCGTTAGGGACTTAATCACGATCACCATAAGAAATTGGAATAGGCATGCTAATGCGGATGAAGAGGGAACATATTTATTTGTCCCTAACCACGCCAAAGATTTACTGTGGAAGAGGCTCATGGTTAATTTCAAACTACCGAAGATAGAGCTGGATCCAAATGCGGAGGATCCAGTTGAGGACGCCTTACAACATGGGAGAGCCATGGAGGCTAAGGTCAGGGAGTGGGCTTTGAAGAAGATGGCCCAGTGTTTCACCAACTGGAAGAAAAGATTGCACCTTGACTATGTCGTGAAAAAGATAAAACCATTCTGGGCTGAGTTTGTGGAATACAAGAAATCAGAAAAGGCTAAGAAAATGTCTGAAACGAATAAGCTGAATGCTGCTAAGAAGAAGTATCACCATACTATGGGGCAAGGTGGCTACAGGGTTGGCATTCCTAAGTGGGAGAAACTTGAGCAGGAACTGCGTGATAAAAATATCACCCCGAGATGCAGACGATTGGGTAGAACGCAAGGAATTGGTTTTACGGGCATGGGGCACGTTGGACTCGGAAGGAGGTGTATATATAACATACGATATGAAGAAGACCCTTGCCAATCGAGAGGATCGAAAAGCGAAGAAGGCTGTTAAAGATGGGGACTTCATTCCCGATAGAGAGAATGATGAGCTCACACTCGCCCTTGGAAATAAGGAACATGATGGACGAACACGAGGCACAATAGGCTCCCAATCATGGAGGACTGGTTTCAAGAGAGGAAGAAATATCCCGATAGAAGTCGGAGGAGTAAGGACAGGCGGCGGTGAAGCGAAAAGTCGAAAGAGCGAATGCGTTTAATTGAAGAACGATTAAAGCAACAATAAAATGAAATTAACTCACTTAAAGAGCAAAGTACTACCGCCCATCTCGAGCAATCTGCGCATTCGATGCTACCGCCTATCGAATAATTGAAAAAGCAGTGGCTTCCACCGAGGTCCCGGTGATGACAATGGCGATGCCGATGATGCACCGACGATGGCTCCTGTTGGCTACCCAAAGATGATATCACAGATGACACACTGCGAGCTACATGTCAAAGTTGTGAATATATCAATGAAGGTGGCGGTCGGCTATGCCTTACCAATTGGACCCACACCAAATTACCACTGTCGTCCGGTTCCAGAGGGCTACGCTGTTGTCGGCGTGGATGAAATCATGCCCACCTTTGAGGTTTTGGATCTTCACTACCTGCCGGTGAAGGGATGTGATCTTTGGGTGACGCAAAAACGTCACCATTCTATGGCCAAGGATTGTATCGCTTCAAATCACACGCCAAGGCCATCTTTGCCGCCTCACCCGTCTCCAGCGAGGTCGCCGCCGCTGCAGCCGTCTTCGTCGCCTCACCCGCTCCGTCGCCTCACCAATCTCCGGTGCAGCCATCGCCGCGGAGCCATCGCCGCGCCTCGGGATAAAAGCGAAGCGTACCGCCATCTTGTCGTCATAAGATCGCCAAACGTAAACAAGAGCCTCTTCCAAAAGTACCAACGGTTCCTCCCAAGAGAGCTTATGATCAGATCAAGAGGAGATCGGCGATCGTTGATGCGGAAACGACAAGCTGTTTCGAGGCGGCCGAAGAGCCAGAGTTCCCAAAGACCAAAGAAGAAAAAGCCAAAGTGTTGAAAATGCTAAAGAATCTTCATCAACCCGAGCCAAAGCTGTCATCGGACTATGAGCGTTCTATTCTCAAGTCACATGCGGCACAAAAGCCTCAAGAGCGATCGATGCAAGCGGAAATCTGTTGCCCAGCGGAGAACAAGCAAACAGACTTGCGCACCTCTCAAGGTGATTTCTCAAACCAATGTGGGTCGAGCAAATATGGGGCGAAGAGAGCGGTATGATCCGTAGGTAGTTGCACACGGAGAAGCTGCCGCTCAAGGTATGAGTATTGCCCAAGATTTATCCCGATTAGAGTTCTTCCCGTGAGTGAAGTAGCATACCAATACCAAGAGAAAACCTCGTCAAACCTGAGGAGGTAAACAATCTTCCAACAAAATGCGAAGATTGCATAACTGGTACATGCATGCCACAAGGGCCGGGTCTAATCGGATAGTGCCGAGGGTTACAAAAAGCATCATGGGAAAGATAAGGATGACATGATATCCATTGAATTTGATGAACTATTTCAATTATTCAATCAAGACGCCTTGGACAAATCGATCATGAGTGCCTATTGTCGTAAGTACTAATTACGTAATTAATTTAGTCTCCATATATTATTTTGTTTATTGCATGTATATAATCATCTTTGTAATATGCGAATGAAGATTCTCGAATGCAGCAGAGGACAAATCTATGACATTGGCTTCATTGACCCATATTGGGTTCATGAAGCTAATCTCAAAATAAGCCCCCAGGATATGGAGGATAATATAGTACACGCGTTAAAGTTTCAAGAAACCAAAAGGGAAATACTATTTCCTTACAACTTCTAGTGAGTGTTATTATCTTGTATACACTTTCTATTTCGCTTACTCGATGTTAAGTATATAATTGATTAGTTCGCATTCGCAGTACCACTATATTCGTTAATCATTCAACTTGACAAAGGGCGTGTACTAGTCATGGACTCAAACATAAACCCTTGAGACGTGGAAGGACATGCGGATACTTCTCCGGGAATTCTAATCATTACGACACTATATCGGCAACGTTCGTGAATTTTATGATATCAAGTACTTAATAACTTATTTTATTCGCTTTCACGGGCAGCGCTTGGAAACGGTTCACCAAGAAGGCTAGGGTGTTTGGAAAGAGGAGCTTACATTTCAACCACTAGATGTAAGCACCACTAGCTATATCCACGCATCTCTTTGATTCTAGTTTTGATACGTTATTATCATGCTTGATTATTATTTTGATTGAACTGCTCGTAAAGTGCCCGACGCAGGACCGTGTAACAATCTATGTGGATACTATGTATGCGAGTTCATCCGGCAGACGATGAGAAGGGCAAAATTTAGAGCAACTCCACGTCGTAAACAATTTCTATAGTTTTTATTACAATCAAATTGTGTTTAGTTTCATATTCATATAGGTGACTCCTTTTTAAATCAGATCGAGCGTCTACGGGCGGTCTTACGCCAAAGATCGCATACGAGCAATTCAGAGGAATTGGCGGGATTCTTGGATGCGAAGTCCTAAACACAAGGGAATACTACTCGCCTATGTATAGACAATAGGAATTGTAAAAATAGCAACTTTCAAGAAATTGGCGGTAGCATCGAATAGCAACTTTTGTATGTAGTGCATGAACTCGATCCGTGTATTGAATGTAATGTTGTCATGATGATCTTGTGTAATATAAGGTTCCTTCGTTGATAAGTGCAAAACACTAAATAAACAATAAAACAACCTAAATGAATTCTCTCGCGGCACAAAAGTGGCGAAAATGTTGCCGCAACAAAATGTGCCAAAATGAATTCTTCACGCAGAGAAATGGGCCAAATCTCTGCCAGGCAGAGTTATTAGTCCGGTTCGTGTTACGAACCGACTAATGCTCCACCCCCACGTGTGCCCCATTTGTCCCGGTTGGTGGGGCAACCGGGACTAATGGTTAGATCTTTAGTCCCGATTGCCCCGTCCCGGTTGGGCAACCGGGACTAATGGCCCTTACCAACTGGGACGCATGGGCCCTTTTCTACCAGTGTATACTGAATATGAGTTATGCTCATGTTAACTGGCATAATATTTGAATACGCGGTGCAATAATCGTGCAATTGATGCTTTCAACAAGTTCGACTTTGTCATAAGGACATGTCCATACCGGACGCATGTTTAGAAGGTTTGACCACATAGGGCCTCCAAATTAGGAGGGACCCAAATTCCCATGCTAAACTAATACTCTTATACTTACACTAGTGGAAAAAGGGATATCCGTTCGCGACCCCTCAGAGCATTTGTCCCGGTTGCGCCATCAACCGGGACTAATGCTGGCACGCGTCCCGGTTGGAGCGGGCACGGGGCCAGGGGCATGCGTCCCGGTTGGTAAGGGCAATACGTCCCGGTTGGAGCCAGCAACCGGGACTAAAGATTGCGTCCACAGCCACGTGGCGTGGCACGCACCTTTATTCCCGGTTGCTGGCTCCAACTGGGACTAAAGACCCCCTGCCCTCTATAAATGCAACGCTCTCCGCTCCACTGCTTTTTCAATGGTGGAAGGTGTGAGGGGGTGTGCTAGTTTTTTCTCATGCATGCATTGAAGGTGTTTGTTGAAATGTTTGAGTGAATAATCCCGTTGAATTTCTCATAGAACAAAAATATAGAAGGTGTCCGAGACGCACTTGACTTTCTCCTCGTTATTTCCCTCGATCGAGGTTAGCAATCTTATCTTTTCTAGGTCATTGATACAATTCATGTGTCGGTGTGAATTGGTTATTTCACTATTTATGATGTCCTGTTTTTTGATAAACTTACTTATATGATGCAGATGAACGGTCGGGAATGGATGTACGGTGACCGGCGCGTAGCCGGGTATATCAAAGGCGTGGATAAATTTATCGATGTGGCTACGGCAAACAAAGAGAATGGATTTATATGTTGTCCATGTGTTCAATGTCGGAACAACAAGGAGTACTCTTCCTCGAAAATCATTCGCGGCCACCTGATTATGAAAGGTTTCATGCCCAACTATAATTGCTGGACCAAGCACGGAAAAAGAGGGGTTATGATGGAAGATGGTGAAGAAGAAGATGATGATAACAACTATCATCATATGTTTCCTGAATACAGTGATACTTCAATGGAAGACAATGGAGATGAAAGAGGTGAAGAACGGGCATCATATGAGCCGGCTGATGAACTTGGTAGGGTCATTTCTGATGCAAAGCGACTTGTGAAATGAAATGAGAAGTTGAAGTTAGAGGGCATGTTAGAAGATCACAAGAAATTGTTGTACCCAAATTGTGAAGATGGCAAAAAGCTCGATACCACAATGGAATTGTTGCGATGGAAGGCGAGTGGTCTAACCGACTCCTCATTTGAAAAGATGTCAAAATAATGAAGCCAAGTTTCCAAAACATAACGAACTTCCCGAGAGTACCTACGAAGCAAAGAAGACTCTCCTCCGGGATTAGATGTGCAAAAGATACATGCATGCATTAATGATCGCATCCTCTACTGATAAGGAGTATGAGAATTTAGATAAATGCCCGTATGCAACGCTATGTATAAGATCGACGAGATGACCCTGGTGATGTTGAGGGAGAGCCTCCTAAGAGGGTTCCTGCTAAGGTTATGTGGTATGCTCCTATAATACCAAGGTTGAAACACATGTTCGTAAACAAAGAGAATGCCGGGTTGTTGCGATGGCACAAAGAAGACCGTAAGAAAGACGGAAGTTGAGACACCTCCGATGGGTCACAGGAGAAAAATCGAGAGACTTCCGGACTTTGCGGTGACGCAAGGAACTTATGGTTTGGTCTAAGTACGGATGGCATGAATCCTTTTGGGGAGCAGCAGTCACAAGACTGCCCGTGACTCTATGTATCTACAACCTGCCTCCTTGGTTTTGCATGAAGCGTAAGTTCATTATGATGCCAAAGCTCATCCAAGGCCCGAGCAACCGGCAACGACATTGATGTGTACCTTAGGCCATTAGTTGAAGAACTCTTACGGTTGTGGGGCAAACCAGGTGTACGTATGGGATGAGAACAAACAGAGCCATTTAATCTACGAGGGTTGTTATTCAGAACCATCAATGATTGGCTCTCTTAGTAACCTTTCGTGACGTATAAACAAGGGATATAAGGCATGCACCCACTGTTTAGATAAGACCGAAGTACATATTTGCATAAATGCAAGAAGTTTGTGTACTGGCGAATCGACGATTTCTTCCGACCAATCATCCCAGAAGAAAGAAAGGCAAGCATTTCAAAGGTGAGGCAGATCACCGAAGAAGCTGAACTCCTCACCGGTGATGATGTATTTGGTGTGCTCAAGGACATAGAAGTAATCTTTGGAAAGGGTCCTGGCGGTCAATCAGTTCCGAACGACGTTGCTACAGGACACACTCCCATGTGGAAGAAGAAATCTATATTTTGGGAGCTGCCATATTGGAAAGTCCTGCGTGTCCGCTCTTCAATCGACGTGATGCACGTGACGAAGAATCTCTGCGTGAACCTGCTAGGATTCCTAGGCGTGTATGGGAAGACAAAAGATACACCTGAAGCACGGGAGGACCAACAAAGTATGAAAGACCCAAAGAACATGCATACACATAACAAGACGGATAAAGGGCATCACTTAAGTCGTGCCAGCTATGCTCTTACCAAAGCAGATAAGGAAATCTTTTTTGAAGTCCTTTACAATATCAAGGTGCCGTCGGGCTTCTCATCTAATATAAAGGGGATAACAAATATGGCAGAGAAAAATTTCCAAAACCTGAAGTCTCATGACTGTCACGTGATTATGACGCAGTTGCTTCCGATTGCATTGAGGGGGCTTCTACCAGAAAATGTTCGAGTACCCATTGTGAAGCTGTGTGCATTCCTCAATGCAATATCTCAGAAGGTAATCAATCCAGATATTCTGCCAAGGTTACAGAAGGATGTGGTACAATGTCTTGTTAGTTTTGAATTGGTGTTCCCACCATCCTTCTTCAATATTATGACGCATCTCCTGGTTCATCTAGTGGAAGAGATTGCCATTCTCGGTCCGGTATTTCTGCACAATATGTTCCCCTTTGAGAGGTTCATGGGAGTCTTAAAGAAATATGTTCATAACCGTGCTAGAATGAAGGAAGCATCTCCAAGGGATATGGAATGAGGAGGTCATTGAGTTTTGTGTTGACTTTATTCCCGACCTTAAGCCGATTGGTGTTTCGACATGCATGAGGGAAGACTAAGTGGAAAAGGCACTGGGAAAGAAAGCAATGATATGTAGGACGGGATTCTTTCACTAAAGCACACTACATAGTTCTACATAATTCCACCTTGGCATTCCAGATATCGAGGAACACAAGAATATTGTACGCCAAAACCCGGGGAAGCCTGAATCATGGATTACAGATGAACAGATGAAGTCTTTCGGTGGTTGGATGCGGACACATCTCTTGAATGACACCACTGTTGGAGATCAGCTATACTTGTTGGCCACGTCACCATCTTCTACTGTATTGAATTTCCAAGGGTACAAAATAAATGGGAATACATTCTACACGATCGCCCAAGATAAAAAGAGCACCAACCAAAATAGTGGTGTCCGCTTTGATGCAATAGACGAGAATGGACAAAAGGACACATATTATGGTTACATAGAGGAGATATGGGAACTAGACTATGGAGTCTTTTTTAAGGTCCCTTTGTTTCGCTGCAAATGGGTCAACCTGAATGGGGAAGGGGTAAAGATAGACCAGTTGTACGGAATGACAACAGTGGATCTCAACAATCTTGGTTATAGAGATGAACCATTCGTCCTAGCCAATGATGTGTCTCAGGTTTTCTATGTGAAGGACATGTCCTCCAGACCGAAAAAAATAAAAAATATACAAACGAATACATCATATGATGAGCCAAAGCGTCACATAGTTCTTTCAGGGAAAAGAAACATCGTGGGAATCGAGGACAAGACAGACATGTCAGAATATTATAATAAGTTTGATGAAATTCCGCCCTTCACAGTGAAAACTGACCCAAGCATTCCGTTAAGTAAAGAAGATGCTCCATGGTTACGTCTGAAGCGGTCATAAGGAATGACATATGCCAAGAAGTTCATGCTCATATTATGTAACTCTAGTTCATGTCTTTCGCGGTTTGTGGCTTGACCGAAGGATATCTTCTTTCATGGTTTGTGGCCTTTAGTCCGGTTTTGTAGTCTCGATTTTAATATTAATAAATGTCTTGAGTGTTAGTCCTGTTTTGTGGCTTGACCGAGTGCCTCTATGACCAGTTTCTTGGAGATGCGAGTCTTGGGATCCAGCATCTCCCCGAACTGGTCGTAGTGGTGTCCTGCCTCGAAAACCATCTTGCAGCTTGTAACTTCTCTAACTAGATCAATACGCCTGAGCTAACTAATTTCACATATTAGAGTGCCTCTATGACCAGTTTCTGAGATGCCGAGGACCGGGCTCAAGGCATCTCCTCGAACTGGCCGCAGTGGTGTCCTCGCCTCGAAAACCATTTTGCAGCTTGTAACTTCACTAACTAGATCAATACGCCTCAGAGCTAACTAATTTCACATATTAGGGAGTGCCTCTATGACCAGTTTCTCGGAGATGCCGGAGGACTGGGATCCGTCGGCATCTCCCTGAAACTGGCCGTAGTTGAAGGGTTTCGCGGCATAGTAAATCAAAATTTTCTACGGATGCGAACAGAGGGAAAGCCAAGATCTAATCTAGGAGATGCAATCAACGAGAGAGATTGGATTAGATCTTCATACCCTTGAAGATTCAAGACAATGAACGCTCGGAACGTGGGTGATGTAGTCGTACTCGCTTCTCCTCCTCGCGATCCGATCCGATCTAGCACCACAAGTGGCGATGCCTCCGTGAGATGCACACGTGCGGCATCTCGACGTCTCCTCCTTCCTCGGACCAGCAAGTATGGTGGAGAGATAGATTGGATCTACAACACGACGGCGTGGTGTATATGGTGGAGAATTTCTGCAGCAGGGCTTCGCCTACAAACAGTCGGGAGGGAGAGAGGAAGGGCAGCAGGGCAACTAAGGTTTGAAGGAAAGGTGTAGGGGGAGGGGGTGCACCAGCCCTCTATATATAGAGGGGGGCGGCCAGCCCTTGCCCCTCCTCCAAGCCTTGGGCCGGCGGCCAAGGGAGGGAGAAGTGGGGGGCAAGGACTCTCCCCTTTCTAGAAACCCTATCTCTAGTTTAAACGAGTTTAAACTCTATAGGATCGGCTGGGCCCTATGGGGCCTTGTGCCCCTGGCCCAAAGCAGCCAGGACACTCCCTCATAGGCCCATGCCCCCTCCCGGAAGGTGGGGCCACGTTGGTCCCCTTCCGGAAGGTTCTAGAAGCTTCCGGTATAATACCGATTAACCAGAACAATTCCGAACTCCAAAAACTGCACTGCCTTATATGAATCTTATTCTCCGGACCACTCCGGAACCTCCCGTGATGTCCCGGATCCCATCCGAGACTCGAACAAAAACTCATAAACCAATTATCCAATCTATCCTAGCGCCGAGACACGTTAAGTGTGTGACCTGCGGTTCGAGAATATGCGCATGATCTTCTATCAATAATCAACAGGGTCTGAAACCCATATTGACTCCCACACATTCATCGATGATCATATCGGATGAACCACGATGCCGTGATTCAATCAATCCCATATATATTCCCTCTGCCTCGATATTTTACTTGCCCAAGATTTGATCGTCTTGCATCACATACCTAGTTCAATCTCGCTCACGAAGTACTTTACTGCTCCGTAATCCGATATCACTTTGTGATTAACTCCTTAATTACATGCTTGCAAGCGGTGTTGATATCGACACGAGTGGGCCCAAGTATATCTCTCCGACTTGGGAGGGACAAATTCCATCTCGATACATACAACCCAACAGATACTTTCCGATCACCTGAGAGACACCTTTATGATCACCCTCTCATAGGATGACGTTTGATGACCTCAAAGCTTTCTTCCGATACCAGGGAGTTGTATTATCTCATGGTCTAAGGAATACAATATTTGACATAGGAAAAGCTTCGCAAAGATGAACACGATGATACGATCTAATTGCTTCACTTAGTTTGGGTCTGTCCATCATATCATTCTCCAATGATATGATCTCATTATCAATTGACAACTCATGTCTATGGTTAGGAAACCTTAACCATCATTGATCAATGAGCTAGTCCATAGAGGCGTACTAGGGACACGGCGTTGTTCACAAACCACACAAGTATTAAAGTTTCCGCTTAATACAATTCTAGCATGGAATATAAACTTTATCATGAACAAGAATTATAATAATAATAATATCTTTATTATTGCCTCTAGGGCATAATTCCAACAGTCTCCAACTTGCACTAGAGTAAATAATCTAGTTTACATTTGGCAACAATCTCACACCCATGGCACTGAGGTGCTGATCATGTTTTACACGTGGAAGAGGTTTAGTCAATGGATCTGCGACATTCAGATCTGTATGTACTTTGCTAATCTTCAGATCTCCATCTGCAATATAATCTCGGATTATATGAAACTTGCGGTTGATATGCTTGGTCTTTGGATGATATCTTGGTTCCTTAGCAAGTGCTATGGCGCGATGTTGTCACAATATCTCCATGGGTCCAATGCACTTGGAACCACGCCAAGCTCGATGATGAAGTTTCGATCCAAACTCCTTCACTTGACGCTTCGCGCAGCCATGTATTCCGCTTCCTTTGTAGATCCTGCGATCACGCTTTGCTTGCAGCTTCTCCACTGACTCCTCCATTCAAAATATAAACGTATCCTGAGATTTGGAATCATCCTTGTCGGTGTCAAAACTAGCGTCGACGTAACCTTTTACGACAAGCTGTTCATCACCCCCATAGACTAAGAACATTTCTTTAGTCCTATTTAGGTACTTTAGGATGTTCTTCACGGCCAAAGGTTCCACTCCTGGATCACTTTGATATCTGCTCGTCAAACTAAGAGCATTGGACACATCCGGTATAGTACACAACATGGCATACATGATAGAACCTATGGCCGAGGCATAAGGCACTTTGCTCATTGCTTCACTATCATTTACCGTAGCTGGACACTGAGCCTTGCTCAATATCTTACCTGACAACATAGGCACCGAACCTTTCTTTTCCTTATCCATTCTGAACCTTTTCAGAACTTTGTCAAGGTATGTACTCTGGCTTAAAGCTATCAGGCGTCTTTGTCTATCTCTATAGATTTTGATGCCCAATATATAAGCAGCTTCACCTAGGTCTTTCATTGAAAAACACTTGTTCAAATAACTCTTCACATCGTTAAGCATGTTGATGTCATTTCCGATAATCAATATGTCATCCACATATAGTACCAGAAACGTCACCGAGCTCCCACTCACTTTCTTGTAGATACAAGCTTCATAGCAATTTGGAACAACTCCAAAGCTCTTGATCACTTGATCAAAACGAAGGTTCCAACTCCGAGATGCTTGCGTCAGTCCATAAATGGAACGCTGAAGTTTGCATACTTTATCAGCATCCTTAGGATCGACAAAACCTTCGGGTTGCATCATATACAACTCTTCATCAATGTTGCCCTTGAGGAATGCAGTCTTGACATCCATCTACCATATTTCATAATCATGAAACGCAGCAATTGCTAATAAAATCCGAATGGACTTAAACATCGCTACGGGAGAGAAAGTCTCATCGTAGTCAACACCTTGAACTTGTCGGAAACCTTTTGCGACAAGCCGTGCTTTATAGACGGTAACATTACCATCCGCGTCCGTTTTCTTCTTGAATATCCATTTGCACTCAACGGCCTTTCGGTCGCTAGGCGGGTACCCCAACGTCCATACTTGGTTTTCGCTCATGGATCCCAATTGATTTCATGGCTTCCACCATTTCGTAGTCTGGGCTCATCATCGGTTCCTCATAGTTCGTAGGTTCACCGTCTTCTACTAACAAGACAGTCAAGACAGGGTTGCGTACCACTCGGGAGGGGCACGCGACCTTGTCGACTGCGACGCTCGATGCAAAGACATCGTCCGAAGCTTCATGATCCTTGTCATTAGCTTCCTCTATTGTTGGTGTAGGCGGCACTGGAACAATTTCAGGTGCTGCGCTACTCTCCAATTCAAGAGAAGGTTCAATAACCTCGTCTAGCTCTACTTTCCTCCCACTCACTTCTTCGAGAGAAACTCCTTCTCAAGAAAGGAACCGTTCTTTGAGACAAACACTTTGCCTTCGGTTCTGTGATAGAAGGTATACCCAATAGTTTACTTAGGGTATCCTATGAAGACGCATTTCTCCGCTTTGGGTTCAAGCTTGTCCGGCATCAACTTCTTGACGTAAGCTTCGCATCCCCAAACTTTAAGAAACGACAACTTAGGTTTAGCACCAAACCACAGTTCATACGGTGTCGTCTCAACGGATTTAGATGGAGCCCTATTTAAAGTGAATGCAGCGGTTTCTAATGCATAACCCCAAAATGATAACGGCAAATCAACAAGAGACATCATTGATCGGACAATATATAATAGGGTTCGATTCCGGCTCGAACACACCATTGCTACTGGTGTTCCGGTGGCGTGAGTTGTGAAACGATTCCACTTGCTTTAAGATGCGTGAGAAAATCATAACTCAAATATTCACCTCCACGATCGGATCGTAGAAACTTAATCTTTCTGTTACGATGGTTCTCCACTTCATTCTGAAATTCCTTGAACTTTTCAAATGTTCCAGATTTATGTTTCATTAAATAGATATACCCATATCTACTTAAGTCATCGGTAAAAGTGAGGAAATAGCGATATCCACCGCGCGTCGAAACACTCATCGGTCCGCATACATCGGTATGTATGATTTCCAACAAGTCCGTTGGTCGCTCCATCATACCGGAGAACGGGGTTTTGATCATCTTGCCCATGAGGCATGGTTCGCATGTGTCAAATGATTCAAAATCAAGAGACTCAAAAGTCCATCGAATGGAGTTTCTTCATGCGCTTTACACCAATATGACCTAGACGATTGCCACAAATAAGTAGTATTATCACTATCTACTTTGCATCTCTTAGCCTCAATGTTATGGATGTGTGTTTCATCCCTTTCGAGATTTAGAAGAAATAAACCATTCACAAGAGGTGCATGACCATAAAAGATGTTACTCATATAAATAGAACAACCATTATTCTCCGATTTAAATGAATAACCGTCTTGCAATAAACACGATCCAGAAATAATGTTCATGCTCAACGCAGGCACATAATAGCATTTATTAAGGTTTAAAACTAATCCCGAAGGTAAAACTAAGGAGAGTGTGCCGACGGCCATCACATCAACTCTTGATCCGTTGCCAACGCGCATCGTCACCTCATCCCTCGCAAGCCGCCGTCTATTCCGTAGCTCTGCTTTGAGTTACAAATATTAGCAATGAACCGTATCAAATACCCGTGCACTACAACGAGGGCTAGTAAGGAAAACATCAATAACATGTATATAAAATATACCTTTGATGGTGCCACTTCTTGTCCGCTAAGTACTTGGACGATTAAGCTTCGATGACCCTTGTCCTTAATAGAAGCACTCGGTCCGGCTTAGGACCGACTGAGCTTCCTCTCGCGAGGGCAACGCGCTTGCCGCCGCCTTTCTTGAAGGGCTTCCTTGCACCCTTACCTTTCTTAAAGGTGGGGGGCTTGTTGACCATCAACACATGATTATGCTTTTTGATGTTCTCCTCCGCTACTTTCATCTTAGCAAAGAGCTCAGTGATCATATCAGTGGAACCAATCTGACTGTGATCAACTACAAAAATTTTGCAGCTAGGAGTGTCAATCTTGAGCTCCTCTGGATTCTTGCAGTCCAGTTGCTCAAGGCGTTGAGTGTAGCCCGACATCTTAATGGCGTGCTCACTAATGGAACTCCCTTCCTCCATCTTGTAGTTAAAGAATTTCTTAGAGATCTCATATCTCTCAGAACGGGCTTGAGTCTGAAACATGTTTTTCAGCTCCTCGAGAATCTCAAAGGGCCCGGCGAACTCCTCAAAACGATTTTGAAGATCCGATTCCATAGCATACAACATGGCGATCTTAATCAAATCATAATCATCCTTGCTTGACGCTAAACAGCTTTTTCATCACCGTAGCATCTCTGACGAGGCCACCTAGCGCTTTCTCAAGGAC
Organism: Avena longiglumis; assembly: GCA_030063025.1. Lineage (NCBI taxonomy): Eukaryota > Viridiplantae > Streptophyta > Magnoliopsida > Poales > Poaceae > Avena > Avena longiglumis. The sequence goes on along the minus strand of CP125979.1, from coordinate 63,071,043 downwards.
ATAGTCCTTTTTCCTCCAATGAGAATGTTTCTCGAATGCAAACCATTTGGTGAAGTTAGACCCATTGTTTCTAAGCTTTTCTATCTCAGCAAAAACGTTGAAGTTGAAGTTGGACTTGGCCATGTGATCTACAGTATTTGCAAGTACAATTTAGACTATGTTCATGATAAATAGTTCAACTTAATCAAATTACTAGATGAACTCCCACTAAATTCAACATCCCTCAAGTTGTTTAGTGAACACGATCCAAATTCACCACACCTAATCCGATCATCACGAGAAGAGATGTGGTTTCAATGGTGGACAACAAAGTGTCGATCATATCATCCATATGACTCATGCTTAACCTTTCGGTTCTTGTGTTCCGAGGCCATGTCTGTACATGCTAGGCTCGTCAAGCTAGACCCAAGTATTTCCGCGTGTGCAAAACTGGCTTGCACCCGTTGTATGTGAGCGTAGAGCCTATAGCACCCGATCATCACGTGATGCTTGGACACGACGAACTTTCGCAACGGTGCATACTTGGGGAGAACACAGTTTTTATCTTGATCTTTAAGTGAGGAATCATCTTATAATGCTACCGTCGCGATCTAAGCATAATAAGATACATAAAAGGATAAACATCACATGCATATAACTTTATGTGACATGGTATAGCCAATCTTCGCGCAATGATCTCCATATTGTGCGTTCCGGCATGATATCCATCACTCCACCATGATTGCCTCCACCACGAATAGAAACTACAACCATTGCTAACTACTTAGCGATAAAGTAAAGCTATTACATGGCATATAAGAAGTTGACTCGCAGGTCATACACAATTATAAAGACAACCAGATGGCTCCTGCCGGTTGTGTACTCATCGACATGCAAGTCGTGAAACATTAAAAAACATGATCATCGCATACAATATACACATCACATCTTGGGCCATACCATATCACAGAAAACACTCCCTGCAAAAACAAGTTAGACGCCTCTACTTTGTTGTTGCATGTTTTACGTGGCTTATGGGAGTAGATGCTAAGAACGATTCTTACCTACGGAAAGCCACAACGGTGATATTATGGTTGCCAAACTCCGGTGTTAATCCCATGACAACTATAGTGAGAGAAACTGGCATCCACCAGCCGCATGTGTGGAACAAGCCACACGTCAAGTGCGGAGCCGGTCTCGCGAACGACGTCGCGTAAGGTTGGCCTGGACCGCTTCAATCTCACTATACCGCGTCATAAGAAGAACACAAACAAGAGGCTTGCAACAGAAAACATCAACGCCCGCAACAACCATGTTGCGTTCTACTCGTGAAACACATCTACGCATAGATCTAGCTCTGATACCACTGAAGGGTTTCGCGGCATAGTAAATCAAAATTTTCTACGGATGCGAACAGAGGGAAAGCCAAGATCTAATCTAGGAGATGCAATCAACGAGAGAGATTGGATTATATCTTCATACCCTTGAAGATTACGCAGTGAACGCTCATTTAACGGGCGTGGGTGATGTAGTCGTACTCGCTTCTCCTCCTCGCGATCCGATCCGATCTAGCACCACAAGTGGCGATGCCTCCGTGAGATGCACACGTGCGGCATCTCGACGTCTCCTCCTTCCTCGGACCAGCAAGTATGGTGGAGAGATAGATTGGATCTACAACACGACGGCGTGGTGTATATGGTGGAGAATTTCTGCAGCAGGGCTTCGCCTACAAACAGTCGGGAGGGAGAGAGGAAGGGCAGCAGGGCAACTAGGGTTTGGAGGCAAGGTGTAGGGGGAGGGGGCGCACCAGCCCTCTATATATAGAGGGGGGGCGGCCAGCCCTTGCCCCTCCTCCAAGCCTTGGGCCGGCGGCCAAGGGAGGGAGAAGTGGGGGGCAAGGACTCTCCCCTTTCTAGAAACCCTATCTCTAGTTTAAACGAGTTTAAACTCTATAGGATCGGCTGGGCCCTATGGGGCCTGGTGCCTCTGGCCCAAAGCGTCCAGGACACTCCCTCATAGGCCCATGCCCCCTCCCGGAAGGTGGGGCCACGTTGGTCCCCTTCCGGAAGGTTCTAGAAGCTTCCGGTACAATACCGATTAACCCGGAACAATTCCGACCTCCAAAAACTGCACTGCCTTATATGAATCTTATTCTCCGGACCACTCCGGAACCTCTCGTGATGTCGCGGATCCCATCCGAGACTCCAAACAAAAACTCATAAACCAATTATCCAATCTATCCTAGCGTCGAGACACGTTAAGTGTGTGACCCTGCGGGTTCGAGAATATGCGTATGATCTTCTATCAATAATCAACAGCGGTCTGAAACCCATATTGACTCACATATTCATCGATGATCATATCGGATGAACCACGATGCCAGGATTCAATCAATCCCATATATATATTCCCTTCGTCTCGCGATATTTTACTTGCCCGAGATTTGATCGTCTTGCATCATACCTAGTTCAATCTCGTTCACAGGCAAGTACTTTACTCGTCCGTAATCCGATATCACTTTGTGATTAACTCCTTAACCACATGCTTGCAAGCGGTGTTGATATCGACACCGAGTGGGCCCAAGTATATCTCTCCGACTTGGGAGGGACAAATTCCATCTCGATACATACAACCCAATGATACTTTCCGATCACGAGAGACACCTTTATGATCACCCTCTCATAGGATGACGTTTGATGACCTCAAAGCTTTCTTCCGATACCAGGGAGTTGTATTATCTCATGGTCTAAGGAATACAATATTTGACATAGGAAAAGCTTCGCAAAGATGAACACGATGATACGATCTAATTGCTTCACTTAGTTTGGGTCTGTCCATCATATCATTCTCCAATGATATGATCTCATTATCAATTGACAACTCATGTCTATGGTTAGGAAACCTTAACCATCATTGATCAATGAGCTAGTCCATAGAGGCGTACTAGGGACACGGCGTTGTTCACAAACCACACAAGTATTAAAGTTTCCGCTTAATACAATTCTAGCATGGAATATAAACTTTATCATGAACAAGAATTATAATAATAATAACATCTTTATTATTGCCTCTAGGGCATAATTCCAACAGTAGTGGTGTCCCTGCTCTCTAAAACCATATTGGAGATGCCTCAAACTGGCTGGAGGACTGGACTCACAAGGATGCATATTTATAGTACAAGCAGATCGGCATAATGTCGACACTCACCCCTATTATTAGTGCTGACTCATCTTTAGTCCCGGTTGGTGTCTCCAACCGGGACTAAAGGTTCATCTTTAGTCCCGGTTGGTGACACCATCCGGGACAAGGTACAAGCCGCACGACATAATGTCGACACTCACCCCTATTATTAGTGTTGCTCGCCCACTGCGCAATCCTTCATGCGGTTGGTTTCTCCAACCGACTAAATATGAACCCTCTCTTTATATAGGCATTTCCTATATTTATTAGGTAACACTCAAGACATTTATTAATATTAAAACCGGGACAAACCGGGACTAGCTAACACTCAGGACTAAAGCCCCCTTTAGTCATAATCATGCCTAGTCCTATAGTAAGCGACTTGTGGTCTTCATCGTCGTCGTCATCATCATCGTCATCGTCACTGCCACTCCGGGATCCTCAGCCCATCCATGGCATATACCAGGGCCATTCCAGCCTCGGATTCACGGCGGGTGGGAGAGGGTCTCTGGAAGACGATGCGCTACCACGGGATGTGGGGCCTGTGGCGGGTGGACTCGTGGGCACCGTGGCGAGATGGTCTCCCCCGGCGATGTAGCGCATCACTCTGATGATAGTATGGTTCGCCCACCACAGATGACGGCCGTTGTGGTTCACCGTGGCGAGCCATCACCCTCGTACTGGCGAGCTCCCTTTCCGCCTATTAGCGAAGAAGGCATTCAGTGTCGTGGTTGTCGGGATCCCACTGGGATCCATCCGCTCGGCGTGAGCTCGTGGTAGAAGTGGTTTGTGATGGCCACTGGCGTGCGGAACCTTGAGGAAAGGAGGACAGAACCTCCTCCAAAGATCCAGCATCGGCGGTAGCCCGGCGGACAAGGGTAGTTGAGGCGCCTCGGTCTCCTCGAGGGTCAGAATGGCCCAGTAGGCGTTGTCCATTGTTCTAAGAGAGGAAGGTGTGGATGTGTGGATAGCCATGACACGATCACCCTAAATATAGAGGGAAAGGGCGGTAAAACTTGGCGTGAAGCTTTGGGAAATGGCGGGAAATATCTTTAGTCCGGTTAGTGACTACATCCAGGACTAAAAGCTCTAGTAGAAAGGAAAGGGCGGGAAAACTTGGCGGGAAGAGGTGGGAAATGGCGGAAAATATTTTTAGTCCCGGTTTGTGACTACATCCTTGACTAAATGTGTGCCGAACAATGATCATGTTTCGAAAAAACCTTCACAAAATGACCTATCATGTTCGAGGTTTCATGGCTTTTTCGGTCCAAATGACCGATGTTATGTGCTGAATCACGGTATAGTTTCTGATGTTGTGCCCATATTATGCATGTGTGTGGACATTGGTATGGAGAACAATGTTGCAGGAGGAAGTTTTCCTTTTTGTCGCACGGAAAAGCCCTTTTCCATTTTCCGAGCGCAAAAAACGGGTCATTTTGTGAAGTAACCACCAAAATGCCGTTTCAGAATGCTACCGTCCCATTTTCCTAAAATACTAGACCACCTTACATGGACTATCTCCCAACCGGTACATCTCAAACCTTTTCGTCTATCCCGGGTAAAAGGACAAATGTCTGTAGAATCGGCAAGAAGTGGGTCCGTTTGTACTACAGTACATGATCTATCGTAGCGTGATTTTTGGAAAAATCATTTTAGACTCGCAATATGTGGTTTCTTCAGAGATCCAATGCAAGTTCTAATGATGCTCGTCCCTATCTTCATGCACACCGGTTCGACCATAGTTAGAAATTCGAGATAATTCAAAACGGGCATAATAAATTTTAAAAAATCCGAACAATGAAAATCCTTCGTGGTGTCATATTTTGTTACATAGTTGAAAGGAAAAATACGGACTTGGTATATTGATCATGTTTCAAAAACCTTCACAAAATGACCTATCATGTTCGAGGTTTCATGGCTTTGGTCCAAATGACCGATGTTATGTCTGAATCACGGCATAGTTTGTGATGTTGTGCCCATATTATGCATGTGTGTGGACATTGGTATGGAGAACAATGTTGCAGGAGGAAGTTTTCCTTTTGTCGCACGGAAAAGCCCTTTGCCATTTTTCCGAGCGCAAAAACGGGTCGTTTGTGAAGTAACCACCAAAATGCCATTTTTAATGCTACCGTCCCATTTTCCTAAAATACTAGACCACCTTACATGGACTATATCCCAACCGTTACATCTCAAACCTTTTCGTCCATCCCGGGTAAAAAGGACAAATGTCTGCCGAATCGGTAGGAAGTGGGTCCTTTTTGTACTACAGGTACATGATCTATCGCCGTGATTTTTGAAAAATCATTTTAGACTCGCAATATGTGGTTTCTTCAGAGATCCAATGCAAGTTCTAACGATGCTCGTCCCCTATCTTCATTTTAAAAGGTTACATTAATTATTTTTTAAAAATAGAAAATGGTTTTGGATTATTTATTCAAATCCATACACTTCTTATGTTTAAAGTTTTTCTAAATTCCAAATTAATATTCAAAAATATAAGTTAATTCATTTTAAAAGGTTACATTAATTATTTTTTAGAAATAGAAAATGGTTTTGGATTATTTATTCAAATCCATACACTTCTTATGTTTAAAGTGTTTCTAAATTCCAAATTGATATTAAAAAAATATAAGTTAATTCATTTTTAATTGTAAATGGTTCATATTTTAAATGGTTACATTAATTGTTTTTTAAAACAGAAAATGGTTTTGAATTATTTATTCAAATCCAAGCACTTTTTATGTTTAAAGTTTTTCTAAATTCCAAATTAATATTCAAAAATATAAGTTAATTCATTTTAAAAGGTTACATTAATTATTTTTTAGAAATATAAAATGGTTTTGGATTATTTATTCAAATCCATACACTTCTTATGTTTAAAGTTTTTCTAAATTCCAAATTGATATTAAAAAAATATAAGTTAATTCATTTTTAATTGTAAATGGTTCATATTTTAAATGGTTACATTAATTGTTTTTTAAAACAAAAAATGGTTTTGAATTATTTATTCAAATCCAAACACTTTTTATGTTTAAAGTTTTTCTAAATTCCAAATTAATATTCAAAAATATAAGTTAATTCATTTTAAAAGGTTACATTAATTATTTTTTAAAAATAGAAAATGGTTTTGGATTATTTATTCAAATCCATACACTTCTTATGTTTAAAGTTTTTCTAAATTCCAAATTGATATTAAAAAAATATAAGTTAATTCATTTTTAATTGTAAATGGTTCATATTTTAAATGGTTACATTAATTATTTTTTAAAACAGAAAATGGTTTTGAATTATTTACTCAAATCCAAACACTTTTTATGTTTAAATTTTTTCTAAATTCCAAATTAATTATCATTTAAAAAACAATACAAATTTAAACCCCAAATAAAAAATAAGGCGGGAACAGAGAGAAAATACCTGAAAAAATTTGAAATCAGGGGAATATGTCCCGGTTGGAGCCACCAACCGGGACTAAAGACCCCCTGCGCGCCAACCCTTGGTCTGCTGAAAGTATTGGAGTATACGTCCCGGTTGGTGGCTCCAACCGGGACGTATGCCCCTTTAGTCCCGGTTGGAGCCACCAACCGGGACTAAAGGCCCTTCGTTTATAACTGACGCGTCTCCTTTCTTCTTCCCCATCTCACTTCTATGCTTCTCACCGACGAGCGCACCCCAAGCAGCTGCCCGAGCTGCCGCCACCAGCGTTCCGCCACCGCCACGCTGCCTCCGCCCACGCCTGCTACTTTCCTCGCTCGTGACCTCAATCGCTGGATTGGAAGCTCCGTCCGGCCGCCTCCATCGATTCCGTCTCCGAGATCGCCTGCGCCACCACCTCCGTCGTGTTCCTGGTGAGCTGCTGATCCTCACGGTGTTCTTCTTTCTCTCCCTCTCCTCCTGTAATACTCTCCCCGCGTGTGCCCGACGACGTCGCCGCTCGAGCTCGACGGAGGTGACGCTCCGGTGACCAACAAGGAGCGGCGCCGCCACTCCCTTTCTCCCTGCATCACGCTCTCTCTAACGCGCCCATCCGTGCATCCAGGGGTGCCCGCTATCGCCGCCGCTGCCGCTGCCTGGGAGCTCACCGTCAGCGTGACGTCGAGCTGACGTCACTCGTGCTCGCGTGGCAGCTGATGTGGCCTAGGGCCCATCGACCTCGATGGGTAGGCTTCTCGTGGTAGGAAAATGATCTCATGCGCATGGAGGGTGAGTTGGCATGGGGCCCTTCCGCCATCTCACGGCTAGGGGGCGCCCCGGTGTAAAAACTATTTGCCTTTTTTTTAATTCCGGAAAATGATTTAATATTGTAAAATCAATAACTTATTGTTTATAAGTCAGAAAAATACAAATAATATATCAAATTGTTCAGAAAAATGAAACCTATCTATCTAAACTATAATCATGCATTGTTCAACAACTTAAATGACAAGTATAATTAGAAGAACAAATGCACCCCTCTCATATGTTCTGGAGTTTCCCCGAGTTAGGGTTTTCACCCCTTGTAACCCCGATTAAATCGTCGAGCATGTCTTAGGGTTACATTCAATGCAAATTAACTTGTCATATCATCATACTTGCTTGAGCATTGCATCGATGCCATGTGTTGATTGTTTCCCTTTCTTTCGTGTTTGATTATTAGGTTTATTATTAGTTAGGTATTATTAGGTTTATTAATTACTTTGGTATTATTGGTCTTCGGCCCCATTGGTCAGTCACTGTGGGTAGCCCCAGACCCGATTCACATTGTCAAGCAACTTAGGTGCATGTGGGTTCGACGATGTGCCTATCTACTACACGGTTTCCCTTTCTCTTCATTTTTATTATTGTGTATGTATATATTACGGTTTCTCTGAATTAGGGTTTATATCTCTCAACACCGTACTTAACTTTCTCCTTTAGCCGCTTTGACTTATTCGTTTTTCCACCTATGCAGAAAATATGGACCCACACGTCAGAGACGAAGAAAAGGAAGAGTTGATCCAAGGTGTGATCCGTGGGGAAGATAATTTAGACGTATCAACGTTTCTAAACAACTCCGGTGAGGGTGATCCACTTTTTACCAGAGTAGACAACTTGTTTGAGGTTGAAGGTGTTGCCTTCCGCGAGGGAGAAGGCGATGCCTTGTGTAATCGAGAAGACGACCGCTCCGGCGAGGTGCATGTAATATAAATCAATTCATTAATTAATCATCTGCTATCTATATAGAAATAGTAACGACGATCTTTCTTCTTTTAGCCCTCCGGATCGAAGGAATCTACTGAAAAGAGCGGACGAGGCCCAACCAAAAAGTTGCAAGACCATGAGAGGTTCAGGATCGAAGATGTCGCTGAAGACGGCAAACCGACGGCTCCCGAAGTTGTCGCAACCAAATTTGTGGCACAATGCGGAGTAATCGTTACTGACTTAATCCCGATCACCATTAGAAATTGGAATAGGCCAGCTAATGCGGATGAAGAGGGAACATGTTTATTTGTCCCTAACCACGCCAAAGATTTACTATGGAAGAGGCTCATGGTTAATTTCAAACTACCGAAGATAGAGCTGGATCCAAATGCGGAGGATCCAGTTGAGGACGCCTTACAACATGGGAGAGCCATGGAGGCTAAGGTCAGGGAGTGGGATTTGAAGAAGATGGCCCAGTGTTTCACCAACTGGAAGAAAATATTGCACCTTGACTATGTCGTGAAAAAGAAGACTCCCGATTTCAAGAATATTCAGTTTGAGAAGATAAAACCATTCTGGGCTGAGTTTGTGGAATACAAGAAATCAGAAAAAGTTAAGAAAATGTCTGAAACGAATAAGATGAATGCTGCTAACAAGAAGTATCACCATACTATGGGGCAAGGTGGCTACAGGGCTGGCATTCCTAAGTGGAAGAAACTTGAGCAGGAACTGCGTGATAAAAAGATCACCCCAGAGACAGACGATTGGGTAGAACGTGCAAGGAATTAGTTTTACGGGCATGGGGGCACGTTGGACTCGGAAGGGAGGTGTATATATAACATACGACATAAAGAAGACCCCCTGCCAATCGAGAGGATGAGAAAAGCGAAGAAGGTTAAAGATGGGGACTTCATTCCCGATAGAGAGAATGATGAGCTCACACTCGCCCTTGGAAATAAGGAACATGATGGACGAACACGAGGCACAATAGGCTCCCAACCATGGAGGACTGGGTTTCCCGAATAGAGGAAGAAATATCCTGATAGAAGCCGTCAGAGGAGTAAAGACAGGGCGGCAGTTGAAGCAGATAGTCAGAAAGAGCGAATGCGTTTAATTGAAGAACGATTAAAGCAACAACATGATGAAACTAACGCACTTAAAGAGCAAAGTACTACCAGCCCATCTCAGCAGCACACTGCATTCGATGCTACCGGCCTATCGAATAATCGAAAAAGCAGTGTGGCTTCCACCGAGGTCCCGGGTTATGACAATGGCGATGACGATGATGCACCGACAATGGCTCCTGTTGGCTACCCAGTGGATGATATCACAGAGATGACACACTGCGAGCTACATGTCAAAGTTGTGAACATATCAATGAAGGTGGCGGTCGTATATGCCTTACCAATTGGACCCACACCAACTTACCACTGTCGTCCGGTTCTAGTGGGCTACGCTGTTGTCGGCGTGGATGAAATCATGCCCACCTTTGAGGGTTTGGATCTTCACTACCCTGCTGGTGAAGGGGATGTGACTGTGCTGGGTGACGCAAAAAATGTCACCATTCTATGGCCGAAGGAATGTATCGTGCTTCCAAATCACACGCCAAGGCCATCTTCGCCGCCGCCTCACCCGTCTCCAGCGAGGTCATCGCCGCCGCGGCAGCCATCTTCGTCGCCTCACCCGGCTCCATCGCCTCACCAATCTCAGGTGCAGCCATCGCTGCGGGAGCCATCGCCGGCGCCTCAGGATAAAAAGCGTAAGCGTACCGCTACTATGCGTCGTAAGCGATCGCCGAAACGTAAACAAGAGCCTCTTCCAAAAGTACCAACGGTTCCTCCCAAGAGAGCTTATGGTATCTTGAAGAGGAGATCATGGCGATCGTTGATGCGGAAACGACATGCTAAGCTAAGTCGAGGCGACGGAAGAGCCAGAGTTCCCCAAAGACCAAAGAAGAAAAAGGCAAAGTGTTGAAAATTTTAAAGAATCTTCATCAACCCGAGCCAAAGCTGTCATCAGACTATGAGCGTTCTATTCTCAAGTCACATGCGGCACAAAAGCCTCAAGAGCAAGATCTTGATGCAAGCGGGAAATCTGTTGCCCAGCTCGGAGAACAAGCAAAATAGACTTGCGCCCCTCTCAAGGTGATTTCTCAAACCAATGTGGGTTCGAGCAAATATGGGGCCGAAGAGCAGTATGATCCAGAGGTAGTTGCACAATACGGAGAAGCTGTCGCTGCTCAAGGTATGAGTATTGCCCAGTACTTATCCCAGTTAGAGTTCTTCCATGTGAGTGAAGTAGCATACAAATACCAGTACGGAAAACCTCTCGTCAAACCTGAGGAGGTAAACAATCTTCCAACAAAAATGCGAAGATTTCATAACTGGTACATGCATGCCACAAGGGCCGGGGCTAACTGGATAGTGCCGAGGGTTACAAAAAATCATCATGGGAAAGATAAGGATGACATGATATCCATTGAATTTGATGAACTATTTCAATTATTCAATGAAGACGCCTTGGACAAATCGATCATCAGTGCCTATTGTCTGTAAGTACTAATTATGTAATTAATTTAGTCTCCAGCTATATTATTTTGTTTATTGCATGTATATAATCATACTGTAATATGCAGAATGAAGATTCTCGACTGCAGCAGAGGACAAATCTATGACATTGACTTCATTGACCCATATTGGGTTCATGAAGCTAATCTCAAAATAAGCCCCTAGGATACGGAGGATAATATAGTACACGCGTTAAGGTTTCAAGAAACCAAAAGGGAAATACTATTTCCTTACAACTTCGAGTGAGTGTTATTGTCTTGTATACACTTTTTATTTCGCTTACTCGATGTTAAGTATATAATTGATTAGTTATGCATTTGCAGCTTCCACTATATTTTGTTAATCATTCAACTTGACAAAGGGCGTGTACTAGTCATGGACTCGAAACATAAACCCCTTGAGACGTGGAAGGACATGCAGATACTTCTCCAGCGGTAATTCTAATCATTATGACACTATATCGGCAACGTTCGTAAATTTTATGATATCAAGTACTTAATAACTTATTTTATTCGTTTTCTACGTCGGGCAGCGCTTGGAAACGGTTCACCAAGAAGGCTAGGGGTGTTTGGAAAGAGAAGCTTACATTTCAACCACTAAATGTAAGCACCACTAGCTATATCCGCGCATCTCTTTGATTATAGTTTTGATACAATTATTATCATGCTTGATTATTATTTTGATTGAACTCTGTTCTCGTAAAGTGCCCGACGAGACCGGTAACAATCTATGTGGATACTATGTATGCGAGTTCATCCGCAGACGTGCGATGAGAAGGGCAGAAATTTAGAGCAACTCCACGTCGTAAACAATTTCTATACTTTTAATTACAATCAAATTGTGTTTAGTTTCATTCATATAGGCTGACTCCTTTTTAAATCAGATCGAGCGTCTACGGACGGTCTTACGCCAAAGGATCGTCACGAGCAATTCAGGAGGAATTGGGATTCTTGGATGCAAGTCCTAAACACACAAGGAGAATACTACTCGGCTGTGTATAGACAATAGGAATTGTAAAATAGCAACTTTCAAGAAATTGGCGGTAGCATCGAATAGCAACTTTTGTATGTAGTGCATGAACTCGATCCGTGTATTGAATATAATGTTGTCATCATGATGTAATATAAGGTTCCTTCATTGATAAGTGCAAATCACTAAATAAACAATAAAACAACCCTAAATGAATTCTGCGCGGCACAAAAGTGGCGAAAATGCTGCGGCAACAAAATGTGCCAAAATGAATTCTACGCGGCGAAGAAATGGGCCAAATCTGCCAAGACAGTTATTAGTCCGGTTAGGTTACGAACCGACTAATGCTCCACCCCCGCCGCCTCGATGCCGCCACGCAGCCCCCATTTGTCCCGGTTGGTGGGGCAACCGGGACTAAAGGTTAGAGCTTTAGTCCCGATTGCCCCGTCCCGGTTGGGCAACCGGGACTAATGGCCCTTACCAACCGGGACCTATAGGGCGTTTTCTACCAGTGTTAATAAGGATAATCACAGTAGTAGAAAATAGGCCATCCGTTCGCGCCACCAACCGGAACTAATGCTGGCATGCGTCCCGGTTTGAGCGGGCACGGGCCAGGAGGCATGCGTCCCGGTTGGTAAGGGGGCATACGTCCCGGTTGGAGCCACCAACCGGGACTAAAGGTTTGGCCACAGCCACGTGGCGTGGCACACACCTTTAGTCCCGGTTGGTGGCTCCAACCGGGACGTATGCTCCCGCCCTCTATAAATGCAACGCCCCAGCCCCCTTTGTCTCCACTCTGTTTTTTCTCTTGGTGGAAGGTGTGAGGGGTGTGCTAGTTTTTTCTCTCCTATGCATGCATTGAAGGTGTTTGATGAAATGTTTGAGTGAATAATCCCGTTCAATTTCTCATAGAACAAAAATATAGAAGGTGTCCGAGACGCACTTGAGCTTTCTCCTCTTTATTTCCCTCGATCGAGGTTATCAATCTTATCTTTTCTCTTTCATTGATATAATGCATGTGTCGACGTGAATTGGTCATTTCACTATTTATGATGTCCTGTTTTTTGATAAACTTACTTATATGATGCAGATGAACGATCGGGAATGGATGTACGGTGACCGGCGTGTATCCAGATATATAAAAGGCGTGGATAAATTTATCGATGTGGCTACGATAAACAAAGAGAATGGTTTTATACGTTGTCCATGTGTTCAATGTCGGAACAACAAGGAGTACTCTTCCTCGAAAATCATTCGCGGCCACCTGATTATGAAAGGTTTCATGCCCAACTATAATTGATGTACCAAGCACGGGGAAAGAGGGGTTATGATGGAAGATGGTGAAGAAGAATATGATGATAACAACTATCATCATATCTTTCCTGAATACAGTGATACTGCAATGGAAGACAATGGAGAGGAAAGAGGTGAAGAACGGGCATCATATGAGCCGGCTGATGAACTTGGTAGGGTCATTTCTGATGCAAAGCGATACTGTGAAACAGAAAATGAGAAGTTGAAGTTAGAGGGCATGTTAGAAGATCACAAGAAATTGTTGTACCCAAATTGTGAAGATGGCAGCAAAAAGCTCGATACCACACTGGAATTGTTGCGATGGAAGGCAGACTGTGGTCTAACTGACTCCTCATTTGAAAAGATGCTGAAAATAATGAAGCCGAAGTTTCCAAAACATAACGAACTTACCGAGAGTACCTACGAAGCAAAGAAGACTCTCTGTCCTCTGGGATTAGATGTGCAAAAGATACATGCGGTAAGGAGTATGAGAATTTAGATAAATGCCCGGTATGCAACGTTCAGATAAAATCGCACGAGATGACCTGGTGATGTTGAGGAGAGCCTCCTAAGAGGGTTCCTGCTAAGGTTATGTGGTATGCTCCTATAATACCAAGGTTGAAACGCATGTTCAGAAACAAAGAGAATGCCAGGTTGTTGCGATGGCACAAAGAAGACCGTAAGAAAGACGGGAAGTTGAGACACCCTGCTGATGGGTCACAGTGGAGAAAAATCGAGAGAGACTTCCCAGACTTTGCAGGTGACGCAAGGAACTTATGGTTTGGTCTACGTACGGATGGCATGAATCCTTTTGGGGAGCAGAGCTGCAGTCACAGTACCTGTCCCGTGACTCCATGTATCTACAACCTGCCTCCTTGGTTGTGCATGAAGCGTAAGTTCATTATGATGCCAGTGCTCATCCAAGGCCCGAAGCAACCGGGCAACGACATTGATGTGTACCTTAGGCCATTAGTTGAAGAACTCTTACAGTTGTGGGGCAAACCAGGTGTACGTGCGTGGGATGAGAACAAATAGGAGCCATTTGACTACGAGGCTTGTTATTCGTAACCATCAATGACTGGCCTGCTCTTAGTAACCTTTCAGGACAGACAAACAAGGGATATAAGGCATGCACACACTGTTTAGATAAGACTGAAGGTACATATTTGTATAAATGCAAGAAGGTTGTGTACCTGGCGAATCGACAATTTCTTCCGACCAATCATCCCGTAAGAAAGAAAGGAAAGCATTTCAAAGGTGAGGCAGATCACCGGAAGAAGCCTGAACTCCCTGCTGGTGATGATGTATTTGGTATGGTCAAGGACATAGAAGTAATCTTTGGAAAGGGTCCCGGCGGTCAATCAGTTCCGAACGATGTCGCTACAGGACACGCACCCATGTGGAAGAAGAAATCTATATTTTGGGAGCTGCCATATTGGAAAGTCCTGCGTGTCCGCTCTTCAATCGACGTGATGCACGTGACGAAGAATCTTTGCGTGAACCTGCTACGATTCCTAGGCATGTATGGGAAGACCAAAGATACACCAAAAGCACGGGAGGACCAACAAATTATGAAAGACCCAAAGAACATGCATACACATAACAAGACGGATAAAGGGCGTCACTTAAGTCGTGTCATCTATGCTCTTACCAAAGCAGAGAAGGAAATCTTTTTTGAAGTCCTTTACAGTATCAAGGTGCCGTCGGGCTTCTCATCTAATATAAAGGGGATAATAAATATGGCAGAGAAAAAGTTCCAAAACCTGAAGTCTCATGACTGTCACGTGATTATGACGCAGTTGCTTCCGATTGCATTGAGGGGGCTTCTACCAGAAAACGTTCGAGTACCCATTGTGAAGTTGTGTGCATTCCTCAATGCAATATCTCAAAAGGTAATCAATCCAGATATTTTGCCAAGGTTACAAAAGGATGTGGTACAATGTCTTGTTAGTTTTGAATTGGTGTTCCCACCATCCTTCTTCAATATTATGACGCATCTCCTGGTTCACCTAGTGGAAGAGATTGCCATTCTCGGTCCGGTATTTCTGCACAATATGTTCCCCTTTGAGAGGTTCATGGGAGTCTTAAAGAAATATGTTCATAACCGTGCTAGACCAGAAGGAAGCATCTCCAAGGGATATGGAACAGAGGAGGTCATTGAGTTTTGTGTTGGCTTTATTCCTGACCTTATGCCGATTGGTGTTTCTGACTCGCGGCATGAGGGAAGACTAAGTGGAAAAGGCACGCTGGGAAAGAAAGAAATGATATGTAGGGACGGGTATTCTTTCACTAAAACACACTACACAGTTCTACATAATTCCACCTTGGCAGCTCCGTATATCGAGGAACACAAGAATATTGTACGCTCCAAAAACCCGGGGAAGCCTGAATCATGGATTACAGATGAACACATGAAGTCTTTCGGTGGTTGGATGCGGACACATCTCTTGAATGACACCACTGTTGGAGATCAGCTATACTTGTTGGCCGCATCACCATCTTCTACTGTATTGAATTTCCAAGGGTACGAAATAAATGGGAATACATTCTACACGATCGCCCAAGATAAAAAGAGCACCAACCAAAATAGTGGTGTCCGCTTTGATGCAATAGACGAGAATGGACAAAAGGACACATATTATGGTTACATAGAGGAGATATGGGAACTAGACTATGGAGTCTCTTTTAAGGTCCCTTTGTTTCACAAGAAATGGGTCAAGCGGAATGGGGAAGGGGTAAAGATAGACCAGTTGTACGGAATGACAACAGTGGATCTCAACAATCTTGGTTATAGAGATGAACCATTCGTCCTAGCCAATGATGTGTCTCAGGTTTTCTATGTGAAGGACATGTCCTCCAGACCGAAAAAAGAAAAAAATATGCAAACGAATACATCATATGATGAGCCAAAGCGTCACATAGTTCTTTCACGGAAAAGAAACATCGTGGGAATCGAGGACAAGACAGACATGTTAGAAGATTACAATAAGTTTGATAAAATTCCGCCCTTCACTGTGAAAACTGACCCAAGCATCCCGTTAAGTAAAGAAGATGCTCCATGGTTACGTCTGAAGCGATCAGAAGGAAGGACATATGCCAAGAAGTCCATGCTCATACTCCCTCCATTTCAAGGCTTAAGGCGTCCTCGTTTTGCGTGTTTTTTCTTTGACCAAGAATTACTCTGAATACGTAAAGAGTTTTGGTATAAAACTAGTATCACTGGAAAGTATCTTTCAATACAAATCCAACGGTACTAATTATGTACAATATAATCAAGATTTTGTTGTTTAATTCTTTTGGTCAAACTTTGCTTTGGAAAGCGTGTGCGCCTTAAGCCCGGAAACGGAGGTAGTATTATGTAACTCTAGTTCATGTCTTTCGCGGTTTGTGGCTTGACCGAAGGATATCTTTCGCGGTTTGTGGCCTTTAGTCCCGGTTTTGTAGTCTTAGTTTTTAATATTAATAAATGCCTTGAGTGTTAGTCCCGTTTTGTGGCTGGAACGGGACTATGAAGAAGTTGTCCCGATTCGTACTTACCATTAAGATCTGATCTCCAAACGCGCGCACTCAAATATTAGGGAGTGCCTCTATGACCAGTTTCTTTGTGATGCCGGAGGACTGGGATCCGGCGGCATCTCCCTGAAACTGGTCGTAGTGGTGTCCCTGCTCTCGAAAACCATCTTGCAGCTTGTAACTTCTCTAACTAGA
The DNA here is from genome assembly GCA_030063025.1 of Avena longiglumis. NCBI lineage: Eukaryota > Viridiplantae > Streptophyta > Magnoliopsida > Poales > Poaceae > Avena > Avena longiglumis. The sequence goes on along the minus strand of CP125979.1, from coordinate 63,054,190 downwards.
TCAATATGCCTCGGAGCTAACTAATTTCACATATTAGGGAGTGCCTCTATGACCAGTTTCTCGGAGATGCCGGAGGACTGGGCTCCGTCGGCATCTCCCTGAAACTGGCCGTAGTGGTGTCCCTGCTCTCGAAAACCAGCTTGCAGCTTGTAACTTCTCTAACTAGATCAATACGCCTCAGAGCTAACTAATTTCACATATTAGGGAGTGCCTCTATGACCAGTTTCTCGGAGATGCCGGAGGACTGGGCTCCATCGACATCTCCCTGAAACTGGCCGTAGTGGTGTCCCTACTCTCGAAAACCATCTTGGAGATGCCTCAAATTGGCTAGAGGACTGAACTCGCAAGGATGCCTATTTATAGTACAAGCAGCTCGGCATAGTGTCGACACTTACGAAATAATGTCGACACTCACCCCTATCATTAGTGCGGAATCGTGCTTTGTCCCGGTTGGTGTCTCCAACCGGGACTACAGGTTGATCTTTAGTCCCGGTTGGTGACACCATCCGGGACAAGGTACACGCCGCACGACATAATGTCGACACTCACCCCTATCATTAGTGCTGCCTGGCCCAGCCTATCTTCATGCACACCATAAAGATCCAATGCAAGTTCTAACGATGCTCGTCCCCTATCTTCATGCACACCGGTTCGACCATAGTTAGAAATTCAGATAATACAAAACGGGCATAATAAATTCAAAAAAATCCGAACAATGAAAATCCTTCGCGTGGTGTCATATTATGTTACATAGTTGAAAGGAAAAATACCAGACTTGGTATATTGATCATGTTTCGAAAAAACCTTCACAGAATGACCTATCATGTTCGAGGTTTCATGGCTTTCGGTCCAAATGACCGATGTTATGTGCTGAATCACGGCATAGTTTGTGATGTTGTGCCCATATTATGCATGTGTGTGGACATTGGTATGGAGAACAATGTTGCAGGAGGAAGTTTTCCTTTTTGTCGCACAGAAAAGCCCTTTTCCATTTTCCAAGCGCAAAAAATGGGTCGTTTTGTGAAGTAACCACCAAAATGCCGTTTCAGAATGCTACCGTCCCATTTTTCTAAAATACTAGACCACCTTACATGGACTATCTCCCAAGCGGGACATCTCAAACCTTTTCGTCCATCCCGGGTAAAAAGGACAAATGTCTGCCGAATCGGTAGGAAGTGGGTCCGGTTTGTACTACAGGTATATGATCTATCGCCCCTGGTTTTTTGAAAAAATCATTTTTAGACTCGCAATATGTGGTTTCTTCAGAGATCCAATGCAAGTTCTAACGATGCTCGTCCCCTATCTTCATGCACACCGGTTCGACCATAGTTAGAAATTCAGATAATTCAAAACGGGCATAATAAATTCAAAAAAAATCCGAACAATGAAAATCCTTCGCGTGGTGTCATATTATGTTACATAGTTGAAAGAAAAAATACCAGACTTGGTATATTGATCATGTTTCGAAAAAACCTTTACAAAATGACCTATCATGTTCGAGGTTTCATGGCTTTCGGTCCAAATGACCGATGTTATGTGCTGAATCACGGCATAGTTTGTGATGTTGTTCCCATATTATGCATGTGTGTGGACATTGGTATGGAGAACAATTTTGCATGAGGAAGTATTCCTTTTTGTCGCACGAAAAAGCCCTTTTCCATTTTTCGAGCGCAAAAAACGGGTCATTTTGTGAAGTAACCACCAAAATGCCGTTTCAGAATGCTACCGTCCCATTTTCCTAAAATACTAGACCACCTTACATGGACTATCTCCCAACCGGGACATCTCAAACATTTTCGTCTATCCCGGGTAAAAAGGACAAATGTCTGCCGAATCGGGAGGAAGTTTGTACTATAGGTACATGATCTATCGCCCATGATTTTTTTTAAAAATCATTTTTAGACTTGCAATATGTGGTTTCTTCAGAGATCCAATGCAAGTTCTAACGATACTCGTCCCCTATCTTCATGCACACCGGTTCGACCATAGTTAGAAATTTAGATAATTCAAAACGGGCATAATAAATTCAAACAAAATCTGAACAATGAAAATCCTTCGCGTGGTGTCATATTATGTTACATAGTTGAAAGGAAAAATACCAGACTTGGTATATTGATCATGTTTCAAAAAAACCTTCACAAAATGACCTATCATGTTCGAGGTTTCATGGCTTTCGGTCCAAATGACCGATGTTATGTGCTGAATCACGGCATAGTTTTTGATGTTGTGTCCATATTATGCATGTGTGTGGACATTGGTATGGATAACAATGTTGCAGGAGGAATTTTTCCTTTTTGTCGCACGGAAAAGCCCTTTTCCATTTTCAAAAAAAATCCTACCGCCATTTTTTCCCGCCATTTCTTCCCGCCAGTTTTTCCCGGCGGTTCTTCCCGCCAGTTCTTCCCTCCAGTTATCTTCCTGCCATTTCTCACTATATATATATATGTAGGGTTGGCCTCCATTGTCATTGCACATCTCTAGACTCATATCTGCAACCTCATCACTCTTTCCCATGACTTCCACCGTAGCAATGACTCCCAGGGAGGCGGAGGCGCTCGAACTCGACCTACCGTCCAGACTCTTGTGTCCCTGTTTGGATGTTGAGCGCCGGAGGCGCAGTTCCTCTGTCCCTCTAGGTGTGGCGCGTCGGATGGCCATCACGAACCACTACTACTTGAGCTCACGCGGAGCAATGGAGGAATCCCAGATGGCATCCCGACTATTTCCCGACTTGGGAAGCCTTATTTGTGGATCGGCGTGAGAGGCGCCGCTGTGCACGAGGACGGCCCACCTCCTCCGAACTTCAACGAGGCCGGCCGTCGGCTGTGGTGGCGCGGCCGGACTCTCCAGAGAGTCATGGCCTACGACACAGACGCCGACTCTAGCCCCCGCCTGCGCTACCCTCAAGTCCAGCCCACTCGTACTCAGCCTTCAAGGTTTAACTACGGCGACCCCGACGACGACAGCGACGACGGTCGCGACGAGTACGACGACTATAGTGGCGAGTATTACAGGTGTAGTCAGGAGCATGACTGGATCATTCCAACATTGCAAAACAAGTTCGGCCGATTGTGGCTTAATCTGGCCATGTATCTTAATTTTCAGTTCTTCTATGTAACTTTTTTGTTAGTTGCGTTATGTACTTTAATTCCAGTTCTATCCTAATCAAATTTTCTTTCCGCCCATTATTTTCCGTCCTTTTTTTTCCACCCATTAATATATAAAAAATATAAGTTAATTCAAATCCAAATTAAAAATAGAAAATGGTTTTGAATTACTTATTCAAATCCAAACACTTTTTATGTTTAAAGTTTTTCTAAATTCCAAATTAATATTAAAAAAATATAAGTTAATTCATTTGTAATTGTAAATGGATCATATTTTAAATGGTTACATTAATTATTTTTTTAAAACAGAAAATGGTTTTGAATTATTTATTCAAATCCAAACACTTTTTATGTTTAAAGTTTTTCTAAATTCCAAATTAATATTCAAAAAATATAAGTTAATTCATTTTAAATTTTAAATGGTTCATAGTTTAAATGGTTACATTAATTATTTTTAAAAACAGAAAATGGTTTTGAATTATTATTCAAATTCAAACACTTTTTATGTTTAAAGTTTTTCTAAATTCCAAAGTAATATTCAAAAAATATAAGTTAATTAATTTTTAATTTTTAATGGTTCATAGTTTAAATGGTTACATTAATTATTTTTAAAAACAGAAAATGGTTTCGAATTAGTTATTCAAATCCAAACACTTTTTATGTTTAAAGTTTTTCTAAATTCCAAAGTAATTATCATTTAAAAAATATTACAAATTTAAACCTCAAAATAAAAAATAAGGCGGGAACAGAGAGATAATTCCTGAAAAAATTTGAAAACAGGGTCATATGTCCCGGTTGGAGCCACCAACCGGGACTAAAGACCCCTGCGCGCGCCAACCCTTGGTCTGCTGAAAAAATTGGAGTATACGTCCCGGTTGGTGGCTCCAACCGGGACGTATGACCCTTTAGTCCCGGTTGGAGCCACCAACCGGGACAAAAGGCCTTTCCTTTATAACTTGCACGCCTGTTCTTCTTCTTCTTCCCCATCTCACTTCTCTTCAACCCGGCCGCCACCAGTACAATGAGGGAGACGCCGCCTGATCCCGCCGAACGGCCCGCCGTCGTCGTCGCTGCGCCTTCGTGGAGTCGCGTCCACGAACCGCCCGCCTTACGCCACGCCTGGAGAGAGGTCCGCCCGCCATCCCGGTCGCGCCGCCTCACGCCTGCCCTTACGCTGCGTCGCCCACGCGCGTCCCGCCGCCCACACTGCCGCGCCGCCCGCCATCGCCTGTGCCGCCGTCCCCGCCACCTCCATGCCGCCCCCATCGTCGGGAAGCTCACTGTTTTTGAGCTCCACTTTTAATTTCTCTGTTTTTCTTTTTTTCAGTTATTTCTCGATACATTTGCAAAATATCCCGAGCAAGTATATAATCTTTGGATTTTAATATTCTTGGCAGGATTACGTATACAAAATGTTAGCTCACATGTACAAGGTCCCGCATTTTGACTGTTATTTAGCCATCAAATTTAGAGACATCAAAATTAATACTCCCTCGGTTCCGAATGAGATGTCGCGGATTTGTTTAGATTTGTATTGAAAAATAATTCTTCAGTGTGTAATGCATTTTTGATAGTTAATTTATTCAAACCATTATCATTAGAAAATGATTTAATATTGTAAAATCAACTATTTTCCTTTTGTTTTTAATTCTAGAAAATGATTTAATATTGTAAAATCAATAACTTATTGTTTATAAGTCATAAAAATACAAATAATATATCAAATTGTTCAAAAAAATGAAACCTATCTATTTAACCTATAATCATGAATTGTTCAACAACTTAAATTACAAGTATAATTATAATAACAAATGCACCCCCTCTCATATGTTCTGGAGTTTCCCCGAGTTAGGGTTTTCACCCCTCGGAATCCCGATTAAATCGTCGAGCATGTCTTAGGGTTACATTCCAATGCAAATTAACTTGTCATATCATCATACTTGCTTGAGCATTGCATCGATGCCATGTGTTGATTGTTTCCCTTTATTTTCGGTGTTTGGATTATTAGGTTTATTATTATTTAGGTATTATTAGGTTTATTAATTAGTTTGGTATTACTGGTCTTCGGCCCCACTGGTCAGTCACTGTGGGTATCCCCAGACCCGATTCACATTGTCAAGCAACTTAAAAGCCCTATCTTAGATAAGGAATCATTAATACCCCTTAGGTGCATGTGGGTTCGACGATGTGCCTTCGCCAGGGCATTCCGAACCCTCTTAAATCGATTCCAATATTGAATTTTGTTAGTACCTAGTGTTACCTATTTGCTGGATAGTTTCCCTTTTGTAGCCTTATACTCGTGTTCCCCTCTCATATGCATCCGAGGTTTCTCCGAACTAGGTTTTACACCCCTCGGAACTCTGGAATATTGATTTTAGTTGATTTTAGCTGGAGTTACCTATCTACTACACAGTTTCCTTTTTGTAGCTAGGTTTAGGGTTTAGGGTTTCTCTTCATTTTTATTTTGTGTATGTATATATTAGGGTTTCTCTTAATTAGGGTTTATATCTGTCAACACCGTACCTAACTTTCTCCCTTAGCCGCTTTGACTTATTCGTTTTTCCACCTATGCAGAAAATATGGACCCACACGTCAGAGACGAAGAAAAGGAAGAGTTGATCCAAGGTGTGATCCGTGGGGAAGAAAATTTAGACGTATCAACGTTTTTGAACAACTTCGGTGAGGGTGATCCTACCGGAATAGATGACTTGTTTGAGGTTGAAGGTGTTGCCTTTCGCAAGGGAGAAGGTGATGCCTTGTGTAATCGAGAAGACGACCGCTCCGGCGAGGTGCATGTAATATAATTAATTCATTAATTAACCATCTGCTATCTATATAGAAATAGTAACGACGATCTTTCTTCTTTTAGCCCTCCGGATCGAAGGAATCTACTGAAAAGAGCAGACGAGGCCCAACTAAAAAGTTGCAAGACCATGAGAGGTTCAGGATCGAAGATGTCGCTGAAGACGGCAAACCGACGGCTCCCGAAGTTGTTGCAAACAAATTTGTGGCACAATGCGGAGTAATCGTAGGGACTTAATCCCGATCACCATTAGAAATTGGAATAGGCCTGCTAATGCGGATGAAGAGGGAACATGTTTATTTGTCCCTAACCACGCCAAAGATTTACTGTGGAAGAGGCTCATGGTTAATTTCAAACTACCGAAGATAGAGCTGGATCCAAATACGGAGGATCCAGTTGAGGACGCCTTACAACATGGGAGAGCCATGGAGGCTAAGGTCAGGGAGTGGGCTTTGAAGAAGATGGCCTAGTGTTTCACCAACTGGAAGGAAAGATTGCACCTTGACTATGTCGTGAAAGAGAAGACTCCCGATTTCAAGAATATTCAGTTTGAGAAGATAAAACCATTCTAGGCTGAGTTTGTGGAATACAAGACATCAGAAAAAGCTAAGAAAATGTCTGCAACGAATAAGCTGAATGTTGCTAACAAGAAGTTTCACCATACTATGGGGCAAGGTGGCTACAGGGCTGACATTCCTAAGTGGGAGAAACTTGAGAATGAACTGCGTGCTAAAAAGATCACCCCAGAGACAGACGATTGGGTAGAACGTGCAAGGAATTGGTTTTACGGGCATGGGGGCACGTTGGACTCGGAAGGGAGGTGTATATATAACATACGACATAAAGAAGACCCCTTGCCAATCGAGAGGATGAGAAAAGCAGTAAAGGCTGTTAAAGATGGAGATTTCATTCCCGATAGAGAGAATGATGAGCTCACACTCGCCCTTGGAAATAAGGAACATGATGGACGAACACGAGGCACAAGAGGCTCCCAACCATGGAGGAGGGTTTCAAGAGAGGAAGAAATATCGATAGAAGTCGCCGAGGAGAAAGGACAGGGAGGAAGTTGAAGCGGATAGTTAGAAAGAAGAATGCGTTTAATCGAAGAACGATTAAAGCAACAACAAGATGAAATTAACGACTTAAAGAGCAAAGTACTACCGCCCATCTCGAGTGCTTTGCATTCGATGCTACCGGCCTATTGAATAATCGAAAAGCGATGTGGCTTCCACCGAGACCCGGTGATGACAATGGCGATGGCGATGGTGCAAGCGATGGCTCTGTTGGCTACCAAAGGATGATATCACAGAGATGACACATCGCGAGCTACATGTCAAAGTTGTGAACATATCAATGAAGGTGGCGGTTGGCTATGCCTTACCAATTGGACCCACACCAACTTACGACTGCCGTCCGGTTCCAGAGGGCTACGCTGTTGTCGGGGTGGATGAAATCATGCCCACCTTTGAAGTTTTGGATCTTCCCTACCCTGCAGGTGAAGGGGATGTGATTGTACTAGGAATGTATCGTTCTTCGCCAGGCCATCTTAGCCACCTCACCCGTCTCCAGTGAGTCGTCGTCGCCTCACCAATCTCCGGCGCATCCATCGCCGCGGGAGCCATCACCGGCGCCTTAGGATAAAAAAGCGTAAGCGTACCGCTACTGTGCGTCGTGGTAAGAAATCGCCGAAACATAAACAAGAGCCTCTTCCAAAAGTACCAAAGGTTCCTCCCAAGAGAGCTTATGATCTTGAAGAGGAGATCATGATCGTTGATGCGGAAGCACAGCGTTTTCGCTAAGCTGAGGCGGCCAAAAGAGCGAGTTCCCCAAGACCAAAGAAGAAAAGGCCAAAGTGTTGAAAATGTTAAAGACTCTTCATCAACCCGAAAAGTCATCATCGACTATGAGCGTTCTATTCTCAAGTCACATGCGCAAAAAAGCCTCAAGAGCAAGACTTGATGCAAGCGAGAAATATGTTGCCCAGCTCGGAGAACAAGCAAAAGATATGCCCCTCTCAAGGTGATTTCCCAAACCAATATGGGGTCGAGCAAATATGGGGCGAAGAGCGGTATGATCCGAGGTAGTTGCAATCACGGAGAAGCGTCATTGCTCAAGGTATGAGTATTGCCCGATTTATCCCAGATTAGAGTTCTTCCCGTGAGTGAAGTATCATAAAATACCAAGACGCAAACCTCTCGTCAAACTGAGGAGGTAAACAATCTTCCAACAAAAATGCGAAGATTGCATAACTGGTACATGCATGCCACAAAGGCCGGGGCTAACTGGATAGTGGTAAGGGTTACAAAAAAGCATCATGGGAAAGAAAAGGATGACATGATATCCATTGAATTTGATGAACTATTTCAATTATTCAATCAAGACGCCTTGGACAAATCGATCATCAGTGCCTATTGTCTGTAAGTACTAATTCTGTAATTAATTTAGTCTCCAGCTATCTCACCTTGTTTATTGCATGTATATAATCATACTGTAATATGCAGAATGAAGATTCTCGAATGCAGTAGAGGACAAATCTATGACATTGGCTTCATTGACCCATATTGGGTTCATGAAGCTAATCTCGAAACAAGCCCCTAGAATACGGAGGATAATATAGTACACGCGTTAAGGTTTCAAGAAATCAAAAGGGAAATACTTTTTCCTTACAACTTCGAGTGAGTGTTATTGTCTTCTATACATTTTCTATTTCGCTTACTCGATGTTAAGTATATAATTGATTAGTTATGCATTCGCAGCTTCCACTATATTCTGTTAATCATTCAACTTGACAAAGGGCGTGTACTAGTCATGGACTCGAAACATAAACCCCTTGAGACGTGGAAGGACATGCAGATGCTTCTCCAGCGGTAATTCTAATCATTACGACACTATATCGGCAACGTTCGTAAATTTTATGATATCAAGTAATTAATAACTTCTTTAATTCGTTTTCTTCGCCGGACAGTGCTTGGAAACGGTTCACCAACAAGGCTAGGGGTGTTTGGAAAGAGGATCTTACATTTAAACCACTATATGTAAGCACCACTAGCTATATCCGCGCATCTCTTTGATTCTAGTTTTGATATAGTTATTATCATGCTTGATTATTATTTTGATTGAACTCTGTTCTCGTAAAGTGCCTGACGCAGGGACCAGGTAACAATCTATGTGGATACTATATTTGCGAGTTCATCCGGCAGACGTGCGATGAGAAGGGCAGAAATTTAGAGCAACTCCACGTTCGTAAACAATTTCTATTGTTTTTAATTACAATCAAATTGTGTTTAGTTTCATTCATATAGACTGACTCTGATGGGGATACGCCTACTAGGGTATACTCAGCGGGACGTTTCCGACTGGCCCAAGGGCTGACGAGTGGGCCTGCAGAACGGCGAGTGGATCAAAGCCCAGCAAGGAACCAAGCGACTGGAAGCTGAAGGCCCAGGCGAGTAGATAGGACCAGTCGGACTAGGTTAAACAATTACCGAAGCTGTAACCGAATCGGTTGATATATGTAAACCCTAGGGGAGGTGAGCCTATATAAACCTCCCTATGGGGTGAGTAGAGGCACGTTCCCTCATACACCCAAGCGACTCGCCGCCTAGCCGCCGAGCTCGCCCATTGTAAACACATCCATAATACAATCTAGCAGGAGTAGGTCTTTACCCTCCGGGGGGCCGAACCTGGGTAAAACCCTGTGTCTTTGCCCTCATCTCGCCATGAATGGCTGGGCCCTGCCCTCGTTCTACTACTCGCTGCCGATTGCAGCATCTCGTGACCATTCCCACGGCGGTGGCGCCCACTCGGTGGCCTGGCGGTGTTCCGCGGCGAGATCAATCTGCCCATCAACGAGGCGGTCGCCACGGTCGCATGATAGCAATCGGCGAGATGCTCCAGATCTTGCCGAGCAGCTACGTCGGCGGCGCGACCCGTCACGCGGCGTGATCACGCCAATCGGCACGATCAGCCTCTTCGTCGGCCTCACCGGCGTCGCCGTCTCGGAGGACTCGGCTCGCATCCGCGAATCGCCACCACGCGATCGGCTCTCCGAGCCAGGTTCGCACCATCCACGCCTCGCCTCCGGTACAACTCGGCCCACGACAACGTGGCGGGAACTCAGCGACGCGAAGATGCGGCCCTCACCGCCGACTCGGCGACCCCGGCGTCACTCACCGGATCCATCGCGACGGCTTCTTCCGCGGGCTCCATCGCCCAGGTCTCCAACGCGGAAGACTTCGAGGACCCCTCCATCCTCGGAATCTTCGAATTCGACTCCGGGTCGGAGAATTCCGCCGACCTCCATGAAGGAGCCGATCGCCACGGCGTACATGGCCACCGGTACCGATCCGGAGGATCCTTTCTCCACCCAATCCCTCCTAACGCCACGGCAGCGGAGGTCGAGAACTCCGCTTGGCGGCGGAGGCGATGCGCAAGGAGCGAGGCGGCGCGAAATTCCGCCTCGGCGGTGGCGCAGAGCTGTCACGCTACCACCAGCGGCGGATCAGGTCACGCGTTTGAACCCCACCGTTCAAGGCGTGCCCAACTTCGACAGCAACGACCGGCTCGCATAGCCGAGCGCGCGATCTGCGAAACGCGCCACGAGGAAGCGCCGGCCCCGCCAGATCGGCGATGGGTGCCCCACCACCACCGAACCGCACCTCGAGGACCAACCGGATAGTTGTCTCCTCACGGGGCGAGGCATAAGCGGCCTCCACTGTTCTCCACCCCAATGGACAACCTCGTGGCAGGCGGCGGCCGATAGCATCACGGCCAGCGGCGGCGCCCTCAGATCCGGTATGTTAGGGCCCTTGCGAAGGCCGTGGAGCAGCAAAGCGGCGCCGACTCGCAGGCGGTATACTCGCGTTCCTCGGGAAGCGGGCGGCCTCAGCGGCGCCAGCGGCGGCAAACAACCTCAATTGCCGCCACGAGCCACTGCAGCTCCAACACCGACCGCGAACGCGGCCTCTCCTGCAACGATCCCGGCGGCGACCAACCGTGCGCTAACGGACAACCCATCGGCGCCCGCACTCATCATCAACAACCAAAACTGGCGCGCGCCGCGCCCGGCGACTGCGGCACACCTAACTAATCGCCGCGATGGCGAGCCCATGGTCGCTCGATCGACTTGGGCCTAAGTGCCGGACCAATGATCCGGCGAAGTACCGCCAAACTTCAAGGCGCCAAAGGAGATAGAAAAATCGACTCTCGTCACGACCCCGATGCGGCTCGACACATACCTCATGGAAATGGGGATCGCGGGCCACATGACCTACTCGCCACCGTTACCTCCCGCGATGATGGAGGGGCGTGCGGCGATGGATCAACACGCTCCCCGGGACAGTATTGACTCACGGGAAATGCGAGCAGCCGTCGAGCACTTGAGTGCTCCTACACCGCGCCACCACCATCGAGGACACGGGAGTCGTCCGGGGACCCGCGAGTCGACCATAGCTGGGTCCAACGGTGGCAAGAGCTCTGGTACAGCGGTCGGCATCCACCCGGACACCGCGATCCATTGCTTCAAGACCTCGTGCGTTCTGAGCCTCTAGTCGCCAAGCTCAAGCGACACGCCCGCACACTCGACAACATCCCGACCTCCTCGAGATCGCCAAGCGATGCGAGGAGGATCCAAACCAGAAATCGACGGCGGGAGGAGGCAACGCCGCATGGCGGCAACGGCAGCGGACGCCGAGCCGACCTGCGCTTCTGGCACCCGCCTCACGAGCAAGCGCCGCAACGACGGGCGAAGTCGACTTAACGTAACGCCAGCACGCATAACGCGAGCCCAAGAGCTACCGCGACGGAGGACAACGGCGCGATGGCGGCAATTACAAGAACAAGCCAAGGTTCGATCGCGGCTCTCCTTAACCAACCATGTGCGTTCCAGCGGGAAGGAAAGCCGCCGCACACCACCGTCGACCGCCACACCCTCGGAAATCGAGAAGGCACGGCAGCGGGAGGACACCGACAACGACCCGCCAAATGGCGGAAAATTGGCAAAGTAGCGGCTCGCTCCACACCTTCATAGGCTTCAACACGGCGAGAAGAAGGTCATCGCCAGCGCCGTCGCGTCAGCGGTGGCCCAAGCAGGCGTCCCCGGTTCTGAACTGGTGAACGATCCATCACACAGGTCGGCAAGACCACTCGCCACGCATCGAGTACCGGGGCGAGTCGCTGGTGGTCAAGCCCAAGGTTGGCGACTCTGGCTCCCCAAGACAGCGATGGGCGGCGGCAGCTCCATCAACATCCTCTACCTCGACACCTTGATGGTGCGGCTCCCGCGATCGATGATCGAACGACCCACACCACATTCCACGGCATCGTCCCGGTCGGAAGGCGTACCCGATCGGCAAGGTCACGCTGCCGGTCACCTTCGCACACCGGCAAACTTCCGCACCGGCGGATCGTCTTGACTGGTGCCCTTCGACAGCCTACCAATGCGTCTGGGCGCCAGCGTTCGCTAAATTCATGGCAGCGCCCCACTACGCGTAACGCGATGAAGCTCCGGGCCGTGCGGCGTCATCACCATCAGCGGCGACCCGACATGGCGCGAGTGCGAGGCCAAAGGAGCGAGCTCGCGACGCCGTCATCGCGGCGGAGACCAACCACGCCGACGAGCTCGCCAAATGCGGCGGGGTCAACAACGACCCCACCATACTCAAGCCCAACTCGAGGGCGCGGCACCTCAACCTTTGAGGCCACGGCGCTTGCCGTCGAGCTGGTCCCGGCGACCCGGCCAGCGGTGGCGATTGGGACATGCATGAGCCCAGCATAGGAAAGCGCGCTCGCCGAGTTCGCCGTGAGAATAGGGACATCTTCGCATGGAAACCCTCCGACATGCCGGTGTCCCTAGGGAGCTCGTGAGCACAAATTAAACGCCGACCCCAAAGTGCGACCATCAGCGATCGCTCTGGCCCTTCAATGAAGAACGCCGTCGAGCAATCGCCGAGGAAGTGCAGCGTCTACCGCTGCCGGCTTCATCCGCCAATCAAATACTCAAGTGGTGGCAAACCCGTCCAGTCGAGAAGAAAACGGGACACGGAGAATGTGTATCGACTACACAAACCTGAACGGCGCTGCCCAAAGGAGCGATTCGTCCTCCAGCGGATCGATCGGATAATCGATTCAACCGCGGGTTCGAGTCGCTATGTTTCCTCGGCGCCTACTCCGGGTACAACCAGATCAAAATGGCTGTCGAGGATGAGGAAAGGCGTTCATCACGCCATTCGAGCCTACGCTACACCGCCATGACCTTCGGCCTCAAGACGCGGGGCAACTTACGGCGGTGCATGCAAGAATGCCTCGCGAGCAAATTGGCCGCAACATCCACGTCTACATCGGCGGCGTGGTGAAATCCGCTCGCCAAGGCGACCTACTCGCCGACCTGGCGGAGACCTTCGCCAATCTGCGGGTACAAGATAAAGCTCAACCCGCAAGTGCACCTTGTGTACCGCGGACAACTCTTGAGTGCGTCGTCTCCAAGCGAGGATCGGCGAACCGCGAAGATCGACACAATCGCCGGCTCGGCAAACCCGAGTGCTGCGTGGCGTCTAGAAGCTGGTCGGGCGTGTGGCGGCTCTCGATCGCTTCATCCCCGCTGAAAGGCGATGCCCTATACCGCTGATGCAAGAACCCCACCTTCCGATTGGGACAAGGAGGCGGACGGCGCTCGCGACCTTAAAAGGTGCTACTCGCGCACCACTACTCGCCGCACCGCCCGACAAAGAGCCTATGCTGGTTTACGTCGCGGCGTCCGGGCGTCGTCGATCTTGCGTAATGGTTGTCGAGCGACGGAGGAAGGAAAGGCGCCGGTCCGGCGGTGTACTACATCAGCGAGGTCCTCACCGAGTCGCGCCGGATACCCACAGTACCAAAAGCTAGTATCGCGGTCTTGAGGCTCGGGGCGCTGCGCACTACTTCCAGGAGCACCGGTCGGTCGTCTCCTCGGCGCCACTACAAGACATCATCCGCAATCGCGAGGCGGCGGGCGGGTCGCCAAGTGGGCCGTCGAGATCGGCGTCCACAACATTAAATCTGAGCCACGAAGGGCAATTAAGTCCGAGCACCGGCAGACTTCATCGCCGACTCGGAGGAGGCCCGGCCGGAGAAACGCCGTACCTCCATTCTTGGAGCTGCGCCCGACGGGTCCAAGAACGCGGACGGTGCAGGAGCGGGGATAGTGCTGACTTCACCAAAGGGCGACAAGCTCCGCTACATCCTCCGACTCGAATTCACGCCCTGCACCAACAACATGGCTGAATACGAGGCCCTACTCCATGGCATGCGAGCCACAAAGGAGATGAGCGTCAATCGCCTCCGATGCTACGTTGACTCCGACCTCGTTGCGGGACAAGTCGCCGGCACCTGCGACGCCATCTCCCCTACCATGGCAGCGTACCGCCAAGAGGTGGATAAGTTGGGTGGCCACTTCACCGGCTACTCTGTCGAGTGGATCGACAGGCGAAAAAACGAGGAGGCCGACGCCCTCTCTCGCATCGGGTCGGCTCGACTCGCACCACCCGCCGGCGTGTTCCTCGACACAATTTCCAAGCCATCAGTCTCTCCCCCGAGGGAGATCGACATCGGAGTCCCACTCCAACCAGAGGCAGCCTTGGTCGCACTCATCACCGAGCCAGACAACTGGACCAAGCCCTACATCGCCTACAGAAACCGGCACCTGCCGTGAGCGAGACAAGCGCTCGAATGATCGCCGATGCAAGTCTTACACCATCATCGACGGCGAGCTACACAAGCGCAGCGTCACCGGCGTGTTCAACGTTGCGTCCAACGGTGAAGGCGCAAAATCCTCCACGACATCCACTCGGTATTGCGGCCACCACGCCGCCGCTCCTCCTGTCGCCAAGGCTATGCGACACGGCTTCTCTTGGCCCACCGCTGCGCCGGCTGTCGACATCGTCCAACGATGCGCCGGGTGCAAATGCCAATCAGGGCGCGCGTGCAGCTCGGCGCTCAAAACAATCCCCATCACTGGCCATTCGTGTGGGGCATGGACATGGTAGGCCCTTCAAGAAGGCCCCTCGGCTACACCCACTTACTAGTCGCCGTCGACAAATTCACGAAGTGGGTGGAGGCCAAGCCAGTCCGAAATGCGGCGGAAGACCGCCACTAAGTTCCTAAGCGAGCTCATATACCGCTACGGGTTCCCCAACAGCATCATCACGGACAACGGCACGAACTTCGCCAAGGGAGCAATGGCCGAATTTTGCGAAGAGCACCACATCCGGCTCGACCTCGCGTCAGTCGCCCACCCGGAATCCAACGGCCAGGCGGAACGAGCCAACCAAAGCATCCTCCACGGCCTGAAGCCGCGACTCCAAGTACCACTCGAGCGCACCGCTGGATGCTGGGTCGAAGAGCTGCCCTCCGTCATCTGGGGAATCCGCACCTCGGTTAACAGATCGACGGGATTCACTCCCTTCTTCATGGTCTACGGCGCCGAAGCAGTCATGCCCACCGACCTCGAACACGACTCTCCGCGGGTCGTCCATTATACGGAGGCCGCAAACGAACTGGCCCGCCAAGACGGGCTCGACCAGCTCGACGAAGCACGCGACCTCGCTCGATCACGCACCGCCATTTACCAGCAAGGACTCCGCCGCTACCACAGCCGACGGGTGAAAACCCGCACCTTCCAGGAAGGCGACCTGGTGTTACGCCTCATCCAGGACAAGAAGGGCATGCACAAGATCTCCCCCCCCCCCCCCGTGGGAAGGCCCGTTTGCTATCGGACGCGTACTCGGCAACGACGCCTACTACCTCATCGACGTCCGCGGGGACGGCGAACTCGACGTCAAGCAGCCATGGAATGTAAATCTCCTCCGGAAGTTCTACTCCTAGAACCCCACACATGTACTCTCCAGTCGCTATGAAATAAAAGAAACGGTTACCGCAAATTGCGTCTACTCTCCATGCCTTGTGCCACTCGCACTTTTCGTAATAACAACGTCATGCTAAAATGCGAAGTCAACCTTTGGTACAGCGATCGCACGGCTAAGTAGTGCGATGTAAAACCTTGAGTCATTTCAGTCTTGCGTCGTCACTTAAAACGCCAATCCGGAGCCCCATTGGAGTCGCCTAGCTCGACTGGTTTTACGAACCAAGACAACTGCCCTCGCTTCTCACAGCGACCTTGGTCCCCCGCATCCTCGGCATAGCGACTCGAACGGCTAAGTACCACGCTCGGGGACTGAGAACCAGTTAAATCGCGGTCGAGAAACGCCAAGTAAGAGAGCATGCCCAGGACTCGCCACGCGACTGACCCCCCGGGCCAGGCAGGAGTGACGCGCTCACACCAACGCGCTAAGTCCTCAACCACCCTCGAGTCGCGACTAGAACTACCAAGTACCACGCTCGGGGACTCGGCCACCCGACCCCGTTCGCGTACGGGAAAACGGTAAAGTACAGAGCACTCAAGGGAGTCGCCTTGCGACTGGCTCTCCGAGCTCGGGCGAGTCGACTAAACTAACAAAACACATGATAACAACAAACATCATATACGAGGTGAACCCCACAAAAGGCGGACGGCGCTCGGGGACTCGTCAAAATCAATCAAAACACACAAACAAATAGCAAAATGGACACGACGGCGTCCCATTCAATCGCATATTGCATTGTCTTATATTACAAATTATGCCAGCGTGGCGAGCTGCTAACACATCCGGGCAAACTACCCTATTCTGCAGCTTTGACGACTTCGCCGAATCCGGCGCCTCTGGATGAACGCGGTGTATGGGTTTAGCGGATATCGTCGGCTCACCCGCCATCGCCCGGCGGAAAGGTTGCTCAACCTTGAAGTCACGATCTGCGGCTCGAGGTCGTCGGCGACGACCGTTTCTGGTAGGGAAGGAGGTCGCCCATCGCCCGAACCACGCTCGAGTGCGGCACGCTCCTGCAACGAGAACCTCGGACAGGTCCCGCGCCCGGTCGGCGAAGGATACCCACTCGTCACATCGTCGAGGTCGAAATCCTCGGGAAGTGGGCGAGTCAAGGCTCGCGTCGGCGCTCACGCCAAACGCCGACCGTCATGAACTCAACGACCGCGGGCGCCTTATCCAAATATTCCCACACCTCAACAAGGTCACTGGGAATAACCTCCGTGGGCGACATTTCTTGAAGGTAGGCGCGGATGCACGTCGCCGACATCGTCGCCGAGTCGACGAGCATGCTTACGCACTGCCTCGCGTCGAGCGAGCTTGCTTCTTCTTGGCTACCAATAACGCGACCTGCGAGACGGAGACAATGATGAGTACCATGGACACCACAAACACTACAAGCGGCGGAAAGGAAGACGCACTCACCAAGCAACGGGCGGGCGAGTCCCGTGATGAAGCACTGAAGCGACGTGTGGTCGTCCTGAAGCCCAACAATGAGGGCTTCCGACACCTTGCGGTCTTCCTGCGCGGCCGCAATGGCGGCCTTAGCTCGCCCGTTCGCCGAGCTTGCTTCTTCTCTCGCCTCCCGCAGCTCGCGCTCGAGGTCGGCGACCCGCTGCTCAGCAGCACTCAACGCAGATCGCACCGCCACCAACTCACCAGCAGGGACAAGCCCCTGGCGAGCTCCCTCTGCCTTCGCAACAACAGCCTGAAGCTCCTTGTTCGCTTCTTGAATGGTGGCCAGCTCTTTCTCAGCACGTTGTTTCGCAGCCAGTCGCTCCGCCGACTCCAGCTGCAGACCCTGCACATCATCAAAGTCAGTAAAAACGAAAATTACTCAGTGCCCACCCGCTAAAATTTAGCGCGTGCGCACTCGGGGACTGGCGATCACGAAAATTACTCAGTGCCCACCCGCTAAAATTTAGCGCGTGCGCACTCGGGGACTGGCGACCACGAAAATTACTCAGTGCCCACCCGCTAAAATTTAGCGCGTGCGCACTCGGGGACTGGCGATCACGAAAATTCCTCAGTGCACACCCGCTAAAATTTAGCGCGTACGCACTCGGGGACTGGATGCGCAGTAAAAGCGAAATTATAAGAATCAAGCGCTGCTAAGCACCGACCCGATCCTCGGGACCGAGGTACCGGATGGCCGCACCAAGCATGCCATGGAGTTGTATTGCGTCCACGACGCAAGCAGCGCCAGCGTGTGCCCGGCGTTAGTCGACTTCAGCGTCGGCGATCCACGGAGCGAGCTCGGGCGCAGCCCGCTTCGCCGTGGCCTTTGGTCAGCGGGGGAAGGTAGCGATCGAGGCACCCGCTCCAAGGGAAGTCGCTTCCTCCGGTCTAGGCAAGGAAACGCCCTCCTTCGTAGACGCGGTTGCTTCCACTGCGGGTCCGGCCGGTGCGGCCGCCGTGTCGTCAGAGACGGTGACGATGTCGTCGCCCTTGGCCTTCTTGCTGCCTTCCGCTGAGGCGGCGACCTCGTCCGCTTTCCTCTTACGGGAAGGATCCTCCTCGCTAGCGGCGGAGGGTACCTTAGCCACGGTCGGGTGGCCCATCTTTTTCACTCCGGTCCTGCGCATCAGTCGAATCAGTAAAGACAATCGAAATAGCTATGGAAAATAGGGAAGGCCGATTGCACTCACTTGGCAACTGGGATGAAGCGTAGCCCTGTGCGAAGGCCGGCCGGTTTTTCCAGCTCGGGGCCCAGTTGGCGACTGAGCCCTAGTTCCAGGACGTCGCGTGCCCAAGACACGGACGGCTTCTTCGTTGTTGAGGCTGCGGCTGGCGCCTCTGGGATACCTTCGGCAGGGGCTTCTTCGCGAACTGGAGCCGCTACGGCCGGAGCCTCTTTGCGGGGCGAAGCCGCCCCAATCGGAACCTCCTTGCGAGGTGAAGTCGCCGCGGCTGGAGCCTTCCCCAGCTCAGAGACTGGTGAAAATGGCGGGGGCATCGAGGCCAGCGGCACTTCCACAGTCGGCACATCTAGCGCGGTTGTCGCTGGGGCTGCGCCGTCATCGGCCGAGCTGTGAGCATCAGAGCTGCTCGTCGAGTGCGGCGGCGAAGCCATCCTCGGCGGCTTCGTTTTCCTCTTCAGGGGGGCCTTCACCTCCTTCTCCTTCTTCTTCTTCTTCGAAGGAGTGGCCTGGCGGTGCGAGGTGGTCTCTGGGAGCTCGTCGTCATCATCATGACGCTCGAGGCTCCTGCGCTTCGCCGGCGGCGTTGCCCGCGGGTCTTTCGGACCAGCGGGGCAATTTCCTCTTCGGACTCGTCCTCGTCGTCCCCGTTGCCCTTGGCGGGTGGCGATTCGCTTGTATCCTGGGCGGATGGCCCCGGGCTCTCGTCATCGGCGGGTGGGAGCCACCCTTCCACCACTTGGAACAGCTGCGATGAATACGAAACAGAGTTAGAATTACCGCGACTGCATACGCTGCGACTGCGAACAAGATAAAGAAGTTACCGTCGGAGCCGGACGCTTCGCGGTGTAGGGGGGACCCCGGCCTGCGCGTCCGCGTATACCGCCTGGGTGATTTTCTTCAACGCTGGGAGGTAGTCCTCCAGCTTCCACTCGTCGAGGCAGGCTTTCGTCGAGTCTCCCCGGCCCGTGTACTGATACATGTAATGGTCGCGTTGGGCGAGCGGAACGAGCCGCCGCCCAAGCCAACAATTGTACAAGTTTATCGTCTGGAGCCCCTTCTTCTTGAGACCACGGATGGTCTGGAGCATCTCATCGACGACCATCCGCTGGTCGTCGGGAAGCTTGCCGACCTGGAGATGGCGTGGCTCGAGCGGTTGGCGAGTACCGGGATCGCCGCCTCGTCCTCCGAGTCGCCTCGGTCACGTAGAACCATGACTTCTTCGATCGCTTTGCTTTGGCGGCGCATCGGATCGAAGAAGGAAGCTTTGGACTTGAGTGGAGCGTCAGCCGCCCGCGGCTAGCATTGGGCCGCCGCCTCGCGGCTGATCCGTCCATGGAGCAGATCTTGCCACAAGGGGAAGTAGGGCGGCAGCCCAAGTAACTCGCGAGCAACGCCAAGATGGCGAGCTCGATCTTGTGGGGACCCGGTCGAGGCTGGATCCCGTAGTAGGCGCAAAAACGCCGGAAGAACAAGGACGTGGGAAACCCTAACCCCCGCTCGAGATGACTGGTGAAACAGACAAACTCCCTCTCTCGCGGGTTTGGGGTCGTCTCTCCGGCTGCGGGGATACGCCAACAGCCGGCTCGCAGGATTCCGGCCTCCTCGAAGGAGGCCAGCTGCGCCCTCGTGCACTTGGACCTGCCCCATGGTTCGGTGGGAAGGGCCATAGCCGAGAGGTTGGTTGGAGGTCGGAGGATTTCGGGTCGATTGGATCAAGGAGCAAAGGAAAGAGAATGCGCGTACTCGGAAGAAGTGGTGGGCAGTTGGCTCTACGATTGCCTGCCATTCCTCTTATATAGCGGGAATTACCCGCCAAATCAGGAGGGCCGTTACCGCGCGATGATTACGCCAAAAGTTACCGTTGAGTTATCTTAACGGCTAGTTTGACCACGCCTGACGGTCCAACTCTAGCCAATCGGCTCGCTAGGTCACTCGCCGCGACCGCGTCCCGTTGGCTCGATTCGCCCAAGACGCGACTCGGTTCACCGGATTTTCTCCTTCATACAGGAGCCCGCCGACGATTCGACTGGATGCCTACTTTGAAGCCGTATACTCCGACTGCCAGCAGCCACTTACGCCTAATCAACGACGGCCTCGGGGACTACTGATGGGGATACGCCTACTGGGGTATACTCAGCGGGACGTTTCCGACTGGCCCAAGGGCTGGCGAGTGGGCCTGCAGAACGGCGAGTGGATCAAAGCCCAGCAAGGAACCAAGCGACTGGAAGCTGAAGGCCCAAAGTAGTAGATAAACGGTCGGACTAAGTTAAACAATTACAAGGTAACGAATCGGTTGAGATATGTAAACCCTAGGGGAGGTGAGCCTATATAAACCTCCCTATGGGGTGAGTAGAGGCACGTTCCCTCATACACCCAAGCGACTCGCCGCCTAGCCGCCGAGCTCGCCCATTGTAAACACCTCCATAATATAATCTAGCAGGAGTAGGTCTTTACCCTCCGGGGGGCCGAACCTGGGTAAAACCCTGTGTCTTTGCCCTCATCTCGCACCGCAGATGGCTGGCCGCCCTTGCCCCTCGTTCTACTACTCGCTGCCGATTGCAGCATCTGCCGTGACCATTCCCACGACAGGCTCCTTTTTTAAATCAGATCGAATGTCTACGGGACAGTCTTCTGCCAAAGGATCGCGTACGAGCAATTCAGGAGGAATTGGCGGGATTCTTGGATGCAGAAGTCCTAAACCCAAAAGGGGAATACTATTCGGCTGTGTATAGACAATAGAGATTGTAAAAATAGCAACTTTTGTATGTAGTGCATGAACTCGATTCGTGTATTGAATATAATATTGTCATGATGATCTTGTGTAATATAACGGTTCCTTCATTGATAAGTGCAAAACACTAAATAAACAATAAAACAACCTAAATGAATTCTCTTCCGCGGCACAAAAAGTGGCGAAAATGCTGTCGCGGCAACAAAATGTGCCAAAATGAATTCTCTGCCGCGGCAGAGAAATGGGCCAAATCTCTGCCGCGGTAGAAGGTTATTAGTCTCGGTTAGGTATTCTGAACCGGACTATCTCCACCCTCGCCCTCTGTCGCTGCCACGTGTGCACCCATTTGTCCCGGTTGGTGGAGCAACCGGGACTAAAGGTTAGGGCTTTAGTCCCGATTGCCCCGTTCCGGTTGGGCAATCGGGACTAAATCCCCTTACCAACCGGGACCAATAGGGCTGTTTCCACCTGTGTCACCAGTTAGTTGAGCCTAATTCCATGGAGTACTGCTGCATGCTGCCTTGAAATCAACTCAATAGGCCCTAACTTACGCATGTCTCTCTCTCTGTCTTTTCTTTCTCTTGCTCTGCGGGTCTTCCAATCGCAACTCTTATATGGAGAATAATGCCCCGTGATTTCCCAAGAATAGATCTGCACACTCATTTAAATTGTAGAACCTTGAGGGAGTATATTTTCCTCCAATACAATTTCCTCTTTGTCTTCCAATCGAGGTTCTAGGATATGTGTATCTTTTTTTCGAAATGGGAAACGAAGCCCTGGCCTCTGTATCAATAGATGCACACAACCGTTTTATTGCAGCATTCAAAATATTTAATTTATTACAATATCTCTCTGCTCTGCTTCCTCTAATCCCTTGTTGTCTACTGTCTCCCTTGCAATCTGGATGCATGGATTGGAGTTGGAGGCCTGGCAACGAGTGCTTTGTTGCCAACGCTGATTCATCAAGATGAGGAGAAATTGGACTCTAAGAGCCACGCGCCCCGGCACCATCCATGTGCTCCAAAAATCAATCCAATGTCGTTTCACCCTATTTTGTTTCCGTATGCAGTATTTGATACATTGCATTTTGGAGGAGGTTTATATATTATGTCAAACCGTCATGCCAAGAGCCTAATTTCTGGTTTCGTGCACTGGGCCCTATTTTCTTGGATACGGCCCTGCATAAGGACTACATGGTGATTCATGTACTTTTTTAGCATCCCACCACTCAATGAAGTAGCTTTGTGGCTAACGTTATGGTCCTATCGACGCCACATTTTGACAAATCTTTTGCATTTGATGTCTGAAATCACATCAACATTAATGTGTAGAAACGGGACCAAACGACAATGATATTTAAAATATAGGATTATATATCGGCCTAACATCATTGATTCATCATTTTGTAAACTACTCACAATTAGTAGATTGTAACTAGATGAAAAGGACACCGACTAAAACAATGAAGAATTCCATGGCAATAATACAATCTCCTTTGGCTGTGAGTGAGAGAAAAGTTCCAATCCTTGTAGCTTCGTGGGCATTTCAGATCCGAGATACTACTTCCTATATTTGTATTATTACTATTGATCTTTTTGTGCAGATCATAGTCACTAGAGAAAAGAGTCGGACGGCTTGGAGTCACATGGATGGAACAACTGATCTTATCTTTTCCGAGCTAACAATTTGGAGATCGGACCATCTTCGTTTCCTCTCATACATTCGATCAAGTGTGCAACCTCGATGATCACAAGAAAAAGTCTTAAAGAAGACACTGAGTTTCATGGATGCCCTAGGGCTAGAGAAGATTTAAGACTCAACTGATTATGTTGTGGTTTTTATCGCCATGGGGAAACCTGGATGACTCGAATCCTGAAGACGAGTGCAATAAAAATTTCTGATGCTTCCAAATCCTAGGATGTATATCGGTCCTAAGTCCTAGAATGCACATGGTTCTAACAATATTGCAAAAAGAGTCTTAACCAGGTGCAAAAAGGTGTGTAGTTTCTTATATGGTGTATGCTAAATTGCTAATATGAACCTATCAATGGATACTCAGCCAGGGTGGACGTAATGGATTTTGTATGAGTTAAGATCGTGTTTGGTTTCTTTTATCATGCTTAAATACATACATTAGTATAACATTTTTTATCATTTAGTGCAGCAACAACCGTCCAACAGTTGCTTTCAAGAAGTTCAATACTGTCATAAGGAGCACATGGGAATTTATGCGCTCTTGTGAGCATCTCACCTTCAATGAAGTAGCTTTGCGCTATGGTCGTATTTATGCCACATTTTGAGAAATCATTTGCATTTGATATTGAAAGTCGCGTTATCATTAACCATTAGAAATAAGACTAAACAATTATAATATCACTTTTGCTTCAGCCCCCCCCCCCCCCCTCCTCCCCCACTTCTTTTCAAACTTTAACAATCAAAAACTTGATACCGATTGTTTAAAGGACCGTACGAACCCACGTATGGTCATTTTAGACGTATACTCATTGTACACTATACTCATATGCCCGTGGAAGGCGAAAACTGAAAGTTATATAACAGCAATAACAAAAAAATTAAACATGACATGCAAAGACGTAGATTGCGATAATGGGAGGTGGGATCAGCCAGCTGGAACGTGGATTATACCTAGTTCGACCGAATACACATATACGAAGATATGCGTGGCCTCGATATGGGTTACGACGGGTCAAAAAAATAAAACAGCCCATGCGGTTTAAGTTTAGGGGGACCGAAGCACACCTCAATATAAATAATATACAATTACATATTGAACAAACATCATCAATTCGTCATTAGGTAAAATCCCTGCCCAATTTTCTCCATTTTATCGTGAAAGGACTAGTAACCCTAGTCGGCAAGGTGTGCCGTTCCATCACCTAGACTCCATGGACCATCGTATCCTTCCATTTTGACAATAATAGTTGTTCGGACATTTTTGGGATGTTATAAATCCATCTATACTACACTGATCATAAACAAAAAGAGGTCTATCAGACCAAACGCTCATTCGCGATGTGCTTCTCATGCAACTTCCAGGTTTATGTTCGTTTGCACCGACCTGACTATGATCTTATTCACCTGCTAAAGAACTCCATGAGAGGCTGTCACGTGGAGGGTCAACATAATTGCGTACGGTAGATGGCAACAACATTGGCACCGACTACTAGTACATGTGCCTCGATTTACATTTGTTCGAGATCGTGGTAGCTTCGTGGGCATTTCTGATCCAATATAGTAATGGCGTCCATGGATGCCCGCAAGGATGCAGAAGAGTCCACATCGAGATGATCATGCCCTAGTTTCTATCGTCGTAGGGAAACCTAGGCGAGTGCAAGCACCAAGTAGTGTTTAACCACAAATCGTGATGCTTCCTAATCCTAAGATGTGTATTGTCACAGGATGTACTTGGTTCTGATAACATCGCAAAAAGAGTCAACAAAGTGTAAAACTTGTGTACTTTGATATATGGACTATGCTAATATCAACCCAGCAATGACAAGGCTATACTTCGCCAAAGGTGCACCTGATGGCTTCTTTGTGAGTTATGGTCATGTTCGACCTCTCTTCTCATGCTTAGATATACACACTAGCATAAAATTTGAATATGGGGTACAACAAACGTGCTATTGATGCTTTCAAAAAGTTCGCTACTGTCATAAGAGCGTCTCTAGAATATTCCTTATCCCGTGGGCTTTTAAAATGCGGATAAGGGCCGCGTAAATCACATTTTTAGGTCTCGCGCGGGCTATGGCCCGACAGACTCGATCCTAACAAATGAAGGGTAAAATAGAATATTCGTGTGGGGCCTACAAAAATTTCCTTTTTTCCCTTCTTCCACCTCCCGTCCGCAAAATTTCCATGTCCGCCCCCAATCTTGGGCATCGCCGACTGCACCAGTAAGCAATGCCCTCCGTCCGTCATGGCTAGCCAGCGCCGCTCGACCTCCCTCCACCGCGGCCAGCCAGCACCGCCCGCCAGCGCTGCCTTCCACCATCCCGCGTGCACGTCTCCCGCCAACACTGCCCGCGCTTCCACTGCTTCCCATGTGCCATGATGGAGACCAGCCGGTGCGACCTGGCTACACCCCGCTGTTCCCCGCCGCCCTTGGCCTCCCCCACCGTTCCCTATCCAACCCCGGACCTGTCCCCTATCGCACCCGGACCTGCTTTGCCAAATTGTTGTCGATGATAGATTGCAAGTTTTTTATGTCATTGTGTTATCTGTGCAAAATCTTGTCATATATGGTTATGTGACGTATCATTGGTATGACGTATTATTGTGCCATATTAACTATTTGTGGAAAATGTATTTATTAACATCTTATTGTTCTATATCTGGAATATTTTTAGAAAACGTATTTGATTTTTTATTATCGAAATTCAAACTAGTGACGGGCAGGACAATGGGCATGTCACTACCAAACCCGTTAGGTTGTGGCCTTTGATCACAACTAGTGACATGCATCTCTTTTGTCTGTCACTAGTATACACATAGTAGTGACATGCATGTGTAAATGCATATCACTGGTACACATACTAGTGACAGGAACTTGCCTGTCACTAGTAACCTCGTACAAGTGACTAGTTATCAGTGACAGGCGTTTTGCCTGTCACTAATGGGCCTTTTGAGCCTGTCACTGATAGCCTATTATATAGTAGTGCCTACCGCCTGCCTGCGTGGCCGCCGTGCCTGCCGCCTGCCCTGCTCCATCTAGGCCGCGGATGGCCTGCCATGTCCTAGACCGCGAGTTTGGGGTGCTTAATTTGGTCGGAATCGACCATACACAGTGGAGGTCTGGCGGCGAAAACACTATAGCGAGATGAAACTTCCCTCCTGGCAAACGAATCGGGATATACAGGGCACCTTTAGTTTGGCCGCGCGACCCTCGAATATGCAGTTTCAATTGTGTATTTTTTGCCCCACTCAAAACTTTCTAAGGGTTCGTCTGTTTTACCGTATCTGCTCAGGTACCTTTTTTTACCAAAACCGTAAACTGATAGTTATTATAAATTTCGTGGGATATAAAGGGTCTGCTAGAGATGCTCTAAGGAGTACATGGAGATTCATGTAATTTTGTGAGCATCCCCTCACTCAGTGAAAGTAGCTTTGTGATAGATGTTATGCCTCATTTTGAGAACACTTTTGCTTGCATTCCACGTCTGAAATCACGTCTTCGTTAACGAGCATAAATGGGACTAAACAACAATGATATTATCAATATACGATTACATATTGACTAAACATCATAGATTCGTCATTATGTAAACTCCTCACAATCACAAACACGCATCTATACTACGCAGATCATAAACCACCCACTCATACACAAACTAGTAGTAATTCGATGTGCATCTCATGCAACTTGCAGGTTTGTGTTTATTTGTACCGACCCGACTACGATCTTCTTCACCTACAAAAGTACTCCATGAGAGGCTGGATGTCAACATAATAGTGCCTCGTAGATGGCAACACATTGGGGACCAACTTCCAGTAGACGGGCCAAATCATGCGCGTCGCTTGACATTTGTTCTGGATCATGGTAGCTTCATGGAAATTTCGGATTCCAACTAGTACTACTGCTAATTCTATTTGGTCGATCTGGCTTGTGCAAATCACAGCTTTGGGGTGGTCCATCTGGGGTACGATCATCGTGTACCCTCGACCTGGTGGGAAGAAATGGCAGTTGTACACCATTCTGTCTCGTAAATCCTCTTATTAAATTGCAACTGATATACTCCGTACGTGAATTGCTCTTCTTAAAACATGCGAGAGACACCGCATGGTCACGCGGTACTGAAAATAAGTTTGTGATCTAAAAAAAGTTTGTGCTCAATTTGGCCGGAATCGACCATACACGGCGGAGGTCCGGCAGCGGAAACACTATAGCGATATGAAACTTCCCTCCCGACAAACGAATCGGGATATACAGCGCACCTTCAGTTCGGCCGCGTGACCCTCGAATATGCAGTTTCAGTCGTGGATTTTCGCCCCACTCAAAACTTTCTAAGGGTTCATCCGTTTTATCGTATCTGTTCGGGCCCTTTTTTTACCAAAACCATAAACCGATAGTTATTATAAAGTTTCCATGGGATATAAAGGGTCTGCTAGAGATGCTCTAAGGAGTACATGGAGATTCATGTACTTTTGTGATCATCACCTCACTCAGTGAAAGTAGCTTTGTGATAGATGTTATGGTTATGGTCCCATCGATGCCTCATTTTGAGAACACTTTTGCTTGCATTCCACGTCTGAAATCACGTCTTCATTAACGAGCAGAAATGGGACTAAACAAAAATGATATTAATAATCTACGATTACATATTGACTAAACATCATTGATTCATCATTATGTAAACTCCTCGCAATCACAAACACGCATCTATACTACGCAGATCATAAACCACCCACTCATACGCAAACTAGTAGCAATTCGATGTGCATCTCATGCAACTTGCAGGTTTGTGTTTATTTGTACCGACCCGACTACGATCTTCTTCACCTACAAAAGTACTCCATGAGAGGCTGGATGTCAACATAATAGTGCCTCGTAGATGGCAACACATTGGGGACCCGACTGCCAGTAGACGGGCCAAATCATGCGCGTCGCTTGACATTTGTTCCGGATCATGGTACCTTCGTGGGAATTTTGGATTCCAACTAGTACTACTGTTAATTCTATTTGGTAGATCTGTTTTGTGCAAATCACAGCTTTAGGGTGGTCGATCTGGGGCACGATCATCGTGTACCCTCGACCTGGTGGGAAGAAATGGCAGTTGTACACCATTTTGTCTCGTAAATCCTCTTATTTAATCGCAACTGATATACTCCGTACGTGAATTGCGCTTCTTAAAACATGCGAGAGACACCTCACGGTCACAGGGTACTGAAAATAAGTTTGTGATCTAAAAGAAAGTTCGTGAACCTCGGGAGTCTCCAGATGAAAACCGACTCTCTGATATGGTGAAATCATGTCCACAACTCCATCGTCTTTCAAGAGGCACGGTACATCTTGCAGTGCAAAACGAACTTCTCTATTGCTAACCCAACATAATCAAGCGTGTCCTAGGTCATTAGAATCATGGGAAGGTGACTCCCTACCTTAGCATATTAGCGCGGGAATGCAGTAGAGTTGCGATGTCATGTTCATGCGGGACATCGAATGGCAATGCTCAATATTGTCATGGTGACGATAGCTAGAGCCATGTAATCTTGAGCATGTACTCCGGTTGTCCATGTTCTATATTTGGTGCTTATATTTTACATACGTGAGTGAGTTCAAGAGAATTTAAGATTCATGACGGCAAAAAGACATATACATGCAAATGTTATATATGATACCCTGCAAGATATATACTTCCTCTGATACCTAATATTCCAATGGTCCCTAGTTACGAGGTGCACACATACTTCCAACTTTGAACATTATTTGACTAACAAAATTCAAGTTATGTACTATGCAAATTTATCATGAACATATTCAAATAAAGTTTTGAGTGATATAGTTTTTGGTTTTGCTAATTTTTAGTCAACTAAGAATTAAGTTAGAGCTCGGTTAGGTCCTAATCAGCCGGATTTGTATCGTGATTCGATGTGTCCTATGAGTTACAAGTGGGGTTGTATATAGTTGAGTTTTTTCAGTTGCAAGTGAGGTTGCAAATGAGATTTTTTAGTTGTATATGGGATTACAACTGAGATATTTCTAGTAAAAAGTAGGGTTGCGTCTGAGATTGAATGACATCACCTGACTGAAAATTAGTCACACCATTTTTATAACAGATGTATCATTTATTATTTAGTTAATATTTTGTAAATAAAAATCACAAAAACAAAGACGTCACTTAAATAGAGATGGAGGGAGTAAAGGCATGTAAGTATAGTCCTATCTTCTAAAATTAACTACTCCCTTTGTTCCGGTTTATATGTTTTACGCGTATCTCTAGACCATTAATTTTACTAATATAACATAAATTGTACGTATAACACAGTCTTATATCATTAGCAAATATAACATCTGAAGGTTTAATGACATTTTCTTTTATACTATATGTAATGGTAATTCTCTGATTCTCTCTCACAGGATCTCTAAAGATTGAAGCAACTTGACTCTCTCTCATAAGTCTAATCAAGGGTGCCATCTTCATGACCATAAAAATAAATGTCACATCAAACAGTAAATCTCATGGATTCCCTAGAGGCTAGAGAAGATTCCATACTCAACCGGCGACACCATGGTTTTTACGTCCTAAGGAAGTGCCGGATATATAGCACAAACACAAATTCCGATGCATCCAAATCCTAAATCTATGTCGGTCGGAAGTCCAAAGGGAGTCTCATCTAAGTTCAAAACTTGTATAGTTTGTTGTATGGTGTATGCTAATATGAACCAAGCAATAGAAAGGTTATACTCGGTCATAGGTACATATGATGACTTCTTTGCGAGTTATGATCATGTATGATCCATCTTCTCATGCTTAAATACACCCAATGGTAAAACATTTCATACCATGTGGTATAACAACCATATTATTGATACTTTTAAGAAGTTTGATACTATCGTAAGGAGCACATGGGGATTCATGCACTGTTAGAAGCATCCCTTCCATCAATGAAATAGCTGTGTGACAGACTTTATGCCGTGTGGATGCTACATTTTGAGAATTTTAGATTTGATGTCTCATTAAAAATAAACTTGCAATATACAATTGACAATACATTATCAAATCGTCATTACATAAAATCCCCACCCTCCGCCATCAATATACAATTGTGTGTACGCAAAAAAAAATCAAATATCACGTAAAATCCCCAAGAATTTTTTTGTTTTGACGGTATGATTAGGCAGCCATTTTTAAAAGATATAAATTCGGTCCACCTCTGCATAGATCATAAACGACAAAGACCTATCAGACCGACATGCTCATAAGCAAACTATTACTAATTTCATGTGTCTCTTAAAAAGTACTTCGACGGGAGACTGTCATGCGAAGTATTCCAACACAAATACAGAATCGCGCCCAGTAGATGGAAACATCATTGGGGACTTACCAATTTCCACTAGATGCGCCAAATCATGTGCGCCCCTTGACTTCTGTTCTCATCATAGCTTCCTAGCCATTTCAGACTCGAACTACTACCTCTGAATTCTATATTTGGTCGATCTGGTTTCTGTAAATCATAGCTAGTTCAGGTTTGGGCTGGCCGATCCGCGGCACAATCATAGCATATACCACCGATCCGTGGCACAATCATAACAAAATGATACACACCATTATTTCTGATACACACAAAATAAAAAACTAGGTGATCGATCGGCGAGGGAGCTGCATCCTGCGGAAAGACAACTGTCAGGCCTTGTTGACTTTTGCCGATAGGCCTAGGTGGCTCTCTTTCCCCAACGCGTGCACTCGTTCTCAGCTCTGTTGCTGGATATAAACGATTAACTGATCGGTATGCTATGGTTTTATTTGACGTCATACTCATTGCTAAGCTTAATTACAACTTCGGTTCCATTTCCATTTTGCTAGTTCCCTTCGAACCGTATCTCTTGCAATGTGACTCCACTTGATCGCATTCCGATTTTGCTGACACGTGCACTCGTTCTCAGTGCAGTTATTGGATAGGATTAACCAATTTATGTTCATTGAATTTATTTGACGTAGTAGATATCTCCAAGTTTAATGAGAACTTCAGTTGCATTTCCTTTTGTTAATCTTATTCGAACTATATATTGTGATTAGACTTCACTCGACTCATTTGTCATGGCAGATCAGTTGGTTAGATTGCTAACTGATTTTATTCTCAAGATTTCAGTTGCATTTCCTTTTGTTAATCTCATCCGTACCATATCTTGTGAATAGACTTCACTCGACTCATTTTTCGATGGTAGATCATTTGGTTAGATCGCTAACTGATTTTGTTCTCAAGATTTCTCTGAACATTCTCGGTGATGCAGTCATGCAACAATATCGTTCGAGTGGTGTCCTCTCATCTCATCTCATGGATGGACACCACGCGGTATATATGCCACTTTACAAATGGGTGGTTTCATGCTTACCATCTCTACCTAAAATATAACAAGCAAATTAATCCTCATTGTAAAAGATAAAACTTTTTTTTTCTGAAGGTAGTGTAGCCATCAAAATCGACGATGATGTTGCTACTAATTCCAAACAAAAATATGTCTAACACAAGGTAATTCATTATCATCAATACTATTCAACATATGTTAGCTGTCATGATTAAAAGCGCATAAAATGATCGCCAATTGAAGGAATGACTCCACGCCTAGTTGAAGGTGCCGTTTCTATCATTCAATATGTCGACGATACAATTATTTTCATGGAACACGGCATTAAAAACAAGAAACCAGAAATTAATTTTATAAGCTTTCGAGCAACTTTTAGGTCTTAAAATAAACTTTCATAAGAGTGATTTTTTTTGTTTTGACGAGGCCCAAGACGAAGCTAACAAGTATTCCGAATTATGTGGATGCGGGTAAGGCCACTTTCCAATTTGCTAATTGGGTATTCTGATACATTATTGGAGACTTACTAATACTGAATGGAAACATGTGTTGAGTGTATCGCTCATATAGGACGGCATCACATTTGAGGAGGCCCCATGAGACCCTGGTTTCAGGGTTCCAAGCTTCTGCAAACACAAGTCAGAGCATCAAGGGATATCCATTTGAAGTAAACCAAAAATATGAACCACCAAGGGAATTTTTATTACCATCCTTTTATCCGACATCAAGTAGGCCCAGTGTTTAATATCATAGTAACCATCGAGAAGCCACACCGTCCTAAATATCTCACATAATAAGATATCACACTATTTTGCACTATTTCATAATATAGACCAAAAACAACTACCATAAAACTATTGGTACTAAAAGAAATTCCATACTTATGCATTATTTCATACAGATGCATCTCAACAATCATACATTGGTAATAAAAGAAATTCCAACAATCATCTCATACAAACTCATATGTGAGCATTATTTCATACATACATAGATACAAATTCCTATGCAAGCATGGTTTCATGTTACCAAATGAATACAAGTCATGTACAAATCCTACATCACCCCACATACAAAATTTGAATCCATACAAAACTAGGATTTCACCCAAACTTGCATAAATAGAAAAAATGTGAAAGATTTTTTGGATGAAAAGGAGGGGACCAGAGTAGATTACCATGAGTGAGGGATTGGGGCCAAAATCCACGGAAGATTGCTTCAGATCTGCAAGATTTGGGCTAGGGATTTGAGAGGGGGAGCTGGTGATGCTACCCCTCTATTCTTAGCAAGGGAAACCGAATGCGTGAGGGCGTGGGTCAGGTTGGGCCAGCGCGTGTAGGTTATCCCTAAGTGAAAGGATATACCCTGTGGGTAAAGAACTGTGTTTAGAGGGATAGCCCCTATCTCAAAGGCGCTACATGACCATGGTGGGGTCCCGCCTGGATCCGCCATGTCAGCAGGGGGTGTAGCGCCTGTCAAAACAATGCTACAACATAGACCATAGCGCCTATAAGTTGGGCGCTACACAAATGACTTAGAATCATGAATTTTTTGCCCTGAGTGTACTATTTAAATTTCTCTTGCCTTTAGGTTACTTCTGTTCATTTTAACAAACAAAATGTTCCATGTTAGCTTTTCATATAAAGCTAGCATGCCAACAAATCCACCGCTAGAGGGCAAATTATGCACTTTGGGCTGGAGAATGCTGATAAATACGCCAAATCATGCACTGCCCCTTGACATTCATTCGGATTGTACACATTTTATTGGGATTTTTCCTACTAGTACTATTTGCTGCCAATTCTATTATTTGGTCGATATGGTGTATGCAAATTGTAGCAACATTAGAAATGGATAGAACGACTTGAGTCACAACATCCTACAACCTGCCATAATTTAACATTTTATATTACTTTTTAGCCTCTGTACGGTGCATATTTCTTAGTGATCACTTCTTCTCACAAGTCCGGTCAAGTGTGCTAATTCAGTAGGGAACATGGAAGTCGTAAGAAGAATGTGACTTTTATGGATGCCTCGAGAGGTGTAAGAAGAATGCTATACTTGCTGTGCCGAAGCGGGATCTAGGTAAGTGCAGTCTTAAATCCCAATGCTTCCAAGTCCTAGAATGTATATGCTTTTAAGAACATTGTGAAAGAAGATCCAACTACAAATGCAAAACTTATATACATCAATATATAGTGTTTGCTAAACCGAACCTTGACTGTCTTGGCTATCCTTGGGTCTAGGTATGCACGATGGCTTCTTTGAGAATTATGATGAAGTTCAATCTCTCTTCTCATTTTTAAATAGGAGAACTACTATAACTTTGTACATCATGGGCGGGCAAAAACCATGGGATTAATACTTTCATGAAGTTATGCACTATCATATGGACATTCACGTGGGGTGTGATTGGATGCATGCATCCTTCAACGCATGTGGCCTAAGACATGCATCCCATTATAAACCAGGATGACTCAAGTCAAGATCTGGAAAATACTGAGCCAATCTCTCGTGAGACATGCCACATCGACACAAGAGACTTAAATTTTTTGGTGGTGCTTGTCTGCATTCACTTACCTAGGACCCACACTGGTTGTGGTTACAATTTGAGGATTAGTGATGTTGCTTCACACTTGAAAATAAATCATAACCATTATGTAACACTTGCATAACTCATAACCACTCCATCCTAATTTCTGAAATAGAAAACTTTCAATAGTGAAGTTGTGTGTGGAACAGACACGAAAAGTTTCGCAAAGTCAAACTCGATAAACTTCTATTCAAACGCAAAATTTAAGATTTCTATTCATTGATCACGAAAATGGGATCACCTCGATTCATCAATGTAGACATTCATCTTGTAGAGACGATCATGAACCAAAGTACTAGCGCAAAGAGAAGATGATCAGAGGATAGTAGGTTAAATTAAAAACAAGAAGGCTCAATGATCATTCATTTAGCCACATACATAGATAAAACTTAGTTACTTCATAATGACCTAATAACCACATAACATATGATTTTTGAAACAAAATACTCACATGGAATTTTCTGTGGAATTGAAAGATAAACCTACGGGTGAGAGGATTATGGATGATTATGTCAAAATTAATCTAATAAACTCCAAACGGTAATATAATATTGTATATTTGAGGTTAATGAAACAGGAATGGACTAGGAAATGTAAGGAGCTGGTCAATGTGTAACTTTTTTCATGTACATGTCATCGCGAAATGATGCAACCCGTTGGAAACAACCGGATCAACTATTCCTATAAAGGTGCTTTTGTGTTTGATCATGGGTCTTTGGGTTTTGTGCAAAGATAGATATATAGTTAAAGAGAAGGAAAACTATACAAAATCATCTTACCAAGCTTGCATCCCAGGTAGGATTTCATTGTAGCTATTTTTCTTAGCAATTGCAATTATTCCTTCAAGATGGTTCTGCAATATATAGGTTTGGCCTCTTCTACCAACAAAAATAATAAATTTCGAGTTCTTCAAAGAGCCCAAGCAACTAGCATAATCAAATTCATGAAGAAAGTCTTTTCAATTTTCTATTTTCACAATTCAACTAAGTCCAATCTATAAGAGGAAGCTTGCCACTGTGTACATATTTTCTAGCAAATTTGTGCAAAAGGGCACTTGAAAACTCGATGATCTATTATTTCCAACACCCGGTCATTACAAAGGACACATGAATAATCTGGGAGAGAGGAAGTTTTCCAAGAAAGTTGTCCAAAAGGACAATTGAAGAGCAAAATATGGAACGGTAAGAGATTGATCAAGAGTTTTAAGTAGAACATTTGGAAACTTTGTTTCAACATCTGCGACACTTATTATGGATCAGATGGGAGTATATCATTTGGCTCAATCCAATTCAATTCAATCCTCACTTTTTCCAAAACCTCGGAATACGGTTAAATACCAAGTCAATCTCCTCTGGGTCCGGATCAATATTGCCTTTCAAAAAGTTGTCCTTGTCCACATGATGAACTTCACTATTCTCTCCATCTAAAACACAAGTACAACAACAAAAATGCATCAATGGAAAATATACATTCACCAAGATATGCATTAAAAAATAACAAGTTTTAACTACTCGTGGCAATCTTAACATAGTAATATATATCCTAGCCACATCCCCAAAACCTAACTAGATCAGAAATACAACGAGAATAAACCATGCATCTAAATGGAAATTCTAGGGTTTCCAAAAATCACCAAAATACAAGATTTCAATTGGACAAAAACTAGGGAGATGAGGGAGAGTACCTAATTGCACTTGGGGAGATCCAAATCCATGAAGAAATCCCACCAAAATGTAGGGATTCGAAAGGGTCGGTTGGGAGAGAGAGAGAGAGAGAGAGAGAGAGAGAGAGAGAGAGAGAGAGAGAGAGACGAGTTGGGGAAGAAAGGGTGGGGCTAGGGTCAGGCTGGGCCAGCAACATGCTCTAACTAATCCAGGGGTAGTGCCACTGCGTGTGGCGCTACCGATGATGGGGGTAGCACCCTCTACAAGGCGCTACCATCCCCACCCCTGGGCCCCGCATTGCCACGCTGGCAGCGAGGCACTGCAGGGTAGCGCCCACGTGTCTAGTGTTACCCTCGAGGGTTATTTTGTAGATTTTCTTTCGGCCAAAGATATTATGTAAATTTCTTTGAACCCAGGGTTCGAGTTAGGGATACCAACAAGCACTAGATAGATAGATGCATGTCATGCAGAGTAGAAATTTTCATTCGTTGAGACTCACCTACGTATTGAACATGGATGCATAAGGCAGAATATAGGCCATGTAATTTAAGTATTAATGAAACGTAAGCCACCGCGTGTGGCGCTACCGATGATGGGGGTAGCACCCTCTGCAAGGCGCTACCGTCCCCACCCCTGGGCCCCGCATTGCCGCGCTGGCAGCGAGGCACTGCAGGGTAGCGCTCACGTGTCTAGTGTTACCCTCGAGGGTTATTTTGTGGATTTTCTTTTGGCCAAAGTTAATATGTAATTTCTTTGAACCCAGGGTTCGAGTTAGGGATACCAACAAGCACTAGATAGATAGATGCATGTCATGCAGAGTAGAAATTTTCATTCGTTGAGGCTCACCTACGTATTGAACATGGATGCATAAGGCAGAATATAGGCCATGTAATTTAAGTATTAATAAAACGTAATATCGTCATTTCTACATGTAATCAAACGTAATAGCGCCTATATTAACGGTTCTACATGTAATAAAACGTAATAAAGATATATATATATATATATATATATACTAAAAAATTATGTTTTGTATACGAATAATTATGTTCATATAATCACCACAACCAAAAAATTTGACACAAAAATAATTTTTTTGAGTCATTATAGTGTAAAAAACACCAAAAATATGTATTTTACGTCGAATTTTTTTACGGTATGTAAACAAAAAAAATTATGTCATTTTTAAATTTTATTATGTTCTTCTCAACTTACGAAGTAATACAAAATTTACGTGACGTAAAAATAATATACGGTTCTAAAGATAGAGGGTGGGTGTAGAATAACTATTCTACACCCTGGGTGTCAAATAGCGCCACCCTATAGAAACCCTATTCAGCACCCAGGGTGCAGAAAAGTTATATAGAAACCCTAACAGCGTAAAATTATGTTGGGTGCAAAATAACTTTTCACCTGGTGCTGAATAGGTATATATATATATATATATATATATATATATATATATATATATATATATATATATATATATATATATATATATATATATATATGCTTTTTCAGTTTGGGATTTGTGGGATCCGCTAGAGTTGATCTTACGGGACAGGATTAAGCGATCAGCATTGCATGGTTTGATTTGACGCGATATTTATCTCCAAGTTTAATTAGACCTTCGGTTGCATTTCTTTTTGTTGTAATGGCCTTCGAACCAGATCTTGTGATTAGACTTCACTCAACTCCTTTGTCAATGTCAAATTGGTGCTAGTCATATATCGCATTCCGATTTTGTTCCCAGTTCTGCACTGACTGAACATTCTCGGCGATGCGGTCATGCAGCAATATGGTTTCGAGTGGTGTCCTCTCATCTCATGCGTGCATGCGTAGACGGACACTGCGCGGTATATATGCCCCTTCACACAAATGGGTGGTTTCATGCTTCGCAAGTTCGCATCTCTGTCTGAAATCAAACTAATCCTCATAGTAATAAACACACAAATTAGCTAAGGTCGCAGCAACATCGTACGTTCACGTTGTTTTCTCCTCGACCGAAGGATATTCCGGAGAATTGGTGTGAACCGATGGCCCAGCTTTGGGCCTAACCTAACATTTTTCTTTGAGTTGACACCATCATCTTGCCGTGTCCATTTTGTTGTGAGGAAAAGAATGTCCTGGAGAGTGGAGATCGGTAGAGTCTAGGATGGCAGGGGAATCGGATTTGGTGGCTACTGGGCTACGATCATTTTGTTTTCTAGGGAGGTTTTTGGAGGTTGCTGATGAGTCGTCATCCATGCACAACTGTCTCGACCTCACTGCTCCTGGTGGCTCTCCCGTAGACGATAGGGAATCTGACGGATGTGATAGCTGGACTGCATGCTTTCGCATAGCTGGAGCTGGCTCCTGTTATCCTGTCACGTACGAGTGTCCATTTTGTTTTTGGAAATTTATCAAAACATACGAGAAAAAGTAAGATTCCTTGTGAATACCAAAACATTAGTGATCTTCTCAAATCGATATGATGAACAACCAAACGAGCCAAAAAAAAATGTTGATTTACTCATCTCTCCGTGCTCATGCCCTCCGCGGCACTGCCCTAGGAAGACGAGAAATTTTGAAAAACATTACTCCCTTTTGAAAAATAATCAAAACATACAAGAAAAAATAAGATACATTAGTCCAATTCGGTATTTTTTTTTTCAGCAATACCAATTCGTTTTCGTAGGCAGTGTGATTATCAGTCCATCTGGAGTGAGACGAACCTCGTAACAGTGGCACCGGAGCAGCTGGTCCGGCCATTTAACTAGCCCTGGCCCAGGCAAAGTAAAGAAGAATGGGCTCAGCGGGAGAACTCATCAATCGATGGGCCAGCCATACAACGCATTGCGACTTTCCCACCTCAACGAAAAAAAAGATAGATGTGTTCATGTGCCACCTGAAGAAGATAAGCATTCCTGGCATCACTACAGCAGCACATGAGAAACTACTTTATCAGGCATATAGAGGCAACGCAATGAATTGCACGAGAAACAACGTGCTCCAGATATTAGCTTACTATTCCCAACACGCTGCACTTTGAGAGTCCAACATGCACAATGTGTGCTAGCTGCTTTGCTACTGTGTCAAATCCGGCAAGAATGTGCCACATATAGAGTTCGTCGTCGCTACAATCGCCGAATAAATGTAACGTCTGATGCGCTGTGTTTCGATCTATTCAACATGCCAACTGTTTCGCTAGGCGATCGGAGACGAGGGCCGCCGCCTTCGAATCTTCAGGTACCCAAACTTGCCGGCTCCGGGAGACGACCCGTCGAAGACGATCGGCAGGTACCCCGTGTCCGCCTTGTACCTTTGTTGAATCTGAAAACACACAAGCGCAAGTTGATTACTCCCTCACACGCTGTACTTTTCAAGATTAACAGGTTAAGTGCACCGTGAAGTGAACATCTGAGAAAAGCTGCTAAATTGGCCATGATAAATTACACGGTAATGCGATCAGCACTAAATCTGAACTTACCTCAGCAATCTCTTCGGCGCTCTCGGGGCAGTTCTTCCCAATGACACAGACCGAACCACCAGACCCTCCACCCGTGATCTTTGCACCAAACAGATTAGGACTCCCATCTTCCGGAGTCTTTCTGTGCTGCATTTCCTGTACTAGATTGACCAGCCTATCGGTACCGTCAGAACCAAGACCACATGCACTATAGCTGTAGTGGCACTGCCAAGTGTCAACAATGTGAGATGAAAAAGATGTCAGCGCTATGCAGCACAATGAAGATTTAATCTAAGGAGTCCAGTGAAATGGAAGTAGAGATATATTCATCGGTTTTGGAACAAATGTAATAAGCAAAGTACTGAAGAGACTTAGCTTCACCTGGTACATAAGTTCTCCAAGGGCAGACAATTGCTCATCTGTATTAGCTGCTGTTAATAATGCTTTGAAGGTCTATATGCCAGAAAATAAAAGAATGTTAGTTGTAAAATCAACAAAGTTACTTTTTTTTTACAACTTTGTATTTCTTCGGTAAAGGGAAATCGAATGAATGACCATTGCTTGGCGTGATTTTAGCTCTTTATTGGGACATAATTCACTATCTTGTCACTTAAGATGATAGCGAGAAAATTTGAGCATTGCCATGGCAGCATGTTTGAGAAAAGCAACGAAAACTTCTAAGCTGGTTCCGCAAAAAAGGAAGCATGGCTTTCAGTTTCAGGCAGAAGAGAAAAATTAGAACAAACATAGTACACAAAGAAATAATCTGGTGAAAAAATCGAACCTCAACTCGGAAGTTTTCATGTATGGGATGTCTAGTAGGCGCCTTCACGCTGTAAGATCTTTTTGGATCAATTACTGTTACCATGTCATTGTGGTCCCCGTATTTCTCTAAAAATGATTCTCCGGTAATGATCTCAGGAATATCTTTAGAATAAACCGCTTCATATCTGAAACTCAGATTTTGTCATAAGAAACTACTATAAATGTAATGTCCAGAATGATTCATGTTCTAGGAGAATTAGTAAGGTAAGTGTGACCTGTGAGGTGGTAGGTTGCACAAATACTCCATGGAAGCTTCAGAACTCAGTACATCCCTGCCCTTTTCTTTATAATCATCAGACAGGGCAGGGGCACCTGAAGTTGAGGATACAGATACTAAGTTGCCTGCTGCACACTTAATCATCTTTCGTCCCATGTAAGTGCCTACCCTTACAGATCCATAATCTCCACCACCAACACTGTTATCTCAAGACATGACAGGATGCTGCAATTAGATACAACTCTTCCAATCACAACAGCAGGTCCCCCGACGCCGCGAACAGAAATGTCACCAAGTGGAAAAAATTCTACCTATGTCGTATTCCTGAGTCTAGACCCCAAAATCGCATATGATTAGGAATCGTAACCAATTCCTTCACTTCTGCAGGCTGCAGCAAAATTGTGACTGAACAAATACAGAAGCAGCATGGTTTCAACTGGAGTTAGAATAGATTCTACCCCCTAATGGAATTTGATTACTACTAACCTGGCAAACCATCGCAAGGAGTTTGTTAGCTTCTCCACAAGCGGATGTCATTTGGTCCATGACCCCACATGGAGCTCCAACAACATGATTCTCAACCTGGAAAAACGTAGACCTATAAACGAGTTGTCGGATTCCATTTTTACAAGCAGACTTCTCTGTTAAGATCATACCTTTTGACAAAGCAATGCAAGATCCCTCGGAGTAATGTTTAAACCTGCATAAAACAAAGAAACAGATTGTTTTTAGCAAAGTGTAACAAGTTAGTCAAATAGATGGCAGGACTAGATAAAAGGGAAAGAAATGGGAATAGGGGAGTAAATGGCATTAGGAGTCACACAACTTGACGTGCATGTGCACTTAAGTCACATAACTTGTAAACTAAACTAACAAGTCACACAACTTGTGAACCCGTGCACCCGTGGTCACAAAACCGGTCAACTTGGTGGTTTTTTACCAAAACCATCTTAGGCAGACTAAATTTTTACATTAACCCCCTCGTACTTCTATAGAATAAATTTTGAAATCCGTACTTTTTCATTTAAAAAAAACTAATATTTATCGTGAGCATGAGAGAGGATTTGTAGCTCCGGAGCTCTAGTAAGCTCGGTATTTGAAAATTTTGAAATCCATAATTTTTCATTTCAGAAAAATCTAATATTTATTTTGGGAATGCATAAGTGCACGCTGAATGACCGTTGCAAGTTTAGGTGAAAAATTCGTTTTTCTTTGGGCTACAGAAAAAAAATCCCGTATAAAAAAGCACGTGTGAGAGATTTGTCCTTTTTGTATTTTGCAAAATAAAAGCGTATTTCTTTATGAAATGTTTTGCGTACCTTAGAAATGCATATATATTTGTGCGTCATTTTTTTCAGAATTTTTGGAGTCTTATAAATACTCCTAACTTTAAAAAAAAAAGAACTACAATGAGCTCGGAAGCCACGTGAGCATCCTATATACACCTGGCAACATGAAAATATAAGATAAGGTTTTTTTATAAAAAAAATAGTCTGTCTATGACCGGTTTTGGTCAAAAACCACATAGTTGACCGGTTTTGTGACCACTGGTGCACGGTTTTGCAAGTTGTATGACTTGTTAGTTCAGTTTGCAAGTTGTGTGACTTAAGTGCACATACAGAACAAGTTGTATGACTCTCAGTGCCATTTACTCGGAATAGGGGGTAAAGGTTGCTAACCATAGGCAGCTGCAATAGCAGACATCGTGGCAACCTCCACTGATGCAGAAGAAGAAACACCTTTGCCTTCTGGCACAGCAGAACAAACCTACAGTTTGAGGGAAGAAACTAATTAAGCAAATGATTCTGTAAAACACATATTTCTTATCATATACGTCCAAAAGAGGTAAAAACAATCAACTAGTATGACATTGTGATTTGCTCACAATTCCCTAAATAGATCATATGATTCCCTAAAAACAATCAACTAGAATGACAACAAAAACGCACATTTTAATGGAGGACAAGAAGCCTATGTGCTTACCAGAATGCTCATGCTATCAGCGAACTGCACACCTAGCTCAGTCATCAAGATTAAAATTGTGCCAGCAACATAAGCAGCCCATCTGAGATCGAATATATTTTGCAAATATGTGAATATAATTGATCACTTAGAATTCTGTAGAAAAATACAAGATGCTTACTTTTGTGATGGGTCCTGGCAGAAAAAAATTCTGGCTTTTTCATAGGATATTGGTTTGTCACCATCCATAAAATCTGATAGGTCCATATCGAAAGTTGGTGCACGGTTACTCAAATCAGAACCAAATGAAACCTGCAAAAGGATGATATTTACGTAAAATACTATGCATTCTCCAATTTCATCAGTTACAAGAAGTCCAAATTAGGCAAAATGGGCATTATACGCAGATAACTAAAAAAATAGTGGTGACGAAATCTAGAGAATTGATGATAACAAAATTATTTGAATAATTGAGTAGAACATACAATTTGTACTACAGGTACGACCCCTTCGTTCTTAAGCTGTCTTGCTTGTGCATGCTTCCATAGCTTCTGTTTGCTGGGATGATTTCTCTGAACAGCAACATGGCAGGCTTCCCGAAGAGGCAACTGGTGGCATCAAAAATTTACCATCACAACTAACTACAATATGATCTGATAAGAATAATACTGCATTTATTTCCAAAATTTAATCTAATTGTCTGTGATACTGAAGTAGATTCATGAAAAGTCAATTCTAGGTTTTTGCACAGCATACTGAACTTAAAGATACACAATCTGAGCAAAAATCATTTCATTATTCTAGAGGATAGGGTTGCTTGTTTCAGTGGCAACATAGGACAATAAAATATTTGTAAGAGTTAAGTAACAATATAACATGATATTATCTAATGTACAATGAAATATATGTCATTTTTCACCTGCAGTTGAGTATACCTGCAAAACAAGACTTCCTGAATAGTCTGCAATGCCACCCATGACATCTAACCGTCCAGGTGCCCTTGCTACATATATTTCCCTCTGCAAAGGAATCAAGTAAGACAAAAATAATTATAACAAATCAATCATTTATTCAGTATTTCAGATAACTACAGTTGTCAAATTACATCACAACAAGCGAACAAGACTAATTAATCGCAAATTCCTCCTTCCACAAAAGCTTGACAAAGCCATATATATGCTCTAATAAGGGACAACAAAAATAAACTTGAGAAAAGGAAAGATCAACGAAAGAAACAGAGCTATTGACAAAATAAAAAGCAAAGTCGGCCTGTTTTATCACATGTTGCACTGCATAAGGCTATGGACCTAACATGGTAGAAATTGTGGTCAACAATGTGAAACTGAAAAAAATGTATGCATACTATCATACAATTTTCCATCAAGTTGCACTTAACGAAAAAACTTGAAACCAGCATGGCAAGTTAGCTCTACATGGTCTGTGCAAACTAAATAAAAATGAGCCACGGTTGATACTGATTGAACCTAACATATTAGCAAATTTCAAAATTAAACTTCATAGAATACTCAAAGCTGTTTTTTTTTCAAATTTAGGAAGATATTTATCTAGTTTTACAAGGACAGCAAGCAGCAATATTTGGTTCATATAGCGGCACGGTTTACAAAATTGACACAAAGGACTGGAATATTAGTACCTCCCAGTCAAAGAGCACAGATGCAGCAGTTCTCTCTCGGGATTGTGCCTCAGAATTCTTAAAATCATTTTCAGTAAGTCCAGATAAGCTCTTCAAAAAGGCCATGGTATCTGTTAATCCTTTCAGGTCTCCATGAAGTATCTCAAACTCTTCACAGCATCTACCAGAACCAAATTTATATGTCAGCAACCAAAATTTATCACTGGAAAAGTACCAAAATATG
This sequence comes from Avena longiglumis, assembly GCA_030063025.1. Taxonomy (NCBI): domain Eukaryota; kingdom Viridiplantae; phylum Streptophyta; class Magnoliopsida; order Poales; family Poaceae; genus Avena; species Avena longiglumis. The sequence continues at coordinate 63,010,383 of CP125979.1, read as the reverse complement.
AGTAACACAGGGGTAAACTAACAATTCTGTGCTTCCTTCTTTTTCAACATTCTCTAAGATTGGATGAGGAGCAATTTCTTCGCCAGAACAAGAATACCAATCAGGAATTCCTACATCTTTCCCAGGAGTCCTTTGTAGTTGATACCCTAACACTATTGCATCTTGCAATCTTCTTGCTCCACTAAACTGTAATTACAGATAGAACAAGTTGATAAGTTCACATCACAACACTAAAGCAGGACTTCCTGAAGAGTTACTTACAACTCTAATCTAGTTTACATAGTAAAACAAGAAACCAGATCTGTGCTCAACAAGTGATGATTTTCCTTGCCACACAATATCGGTTCTAAAATACGCTACTGGTCCTTCCACCTCCTTTAGGAAAGAAAATAGTTTCCCATATGAAGTACAAAAACTAGATAATTTCCTGTGAAGGCAGATGCAGTTACATATAATAAGTGGACTAATGGGTATGGAAAATACATCTCTATAATTATCACATATTAAAATAGTGTGAATCTCATTGATCAGTCAACAGTTGTGTAGAATATCTCACTTTGTCAGAAACACACTTCTTTCCAACAGCAATGTCCTGAAGGGTCCTAGCAGCCACCTGCATGGACAAGTTTTAGCTTACTGACAAATATTATGACTTTCAGTAACTAAAGCCAGGGGGTTACCCTTCCAGCCGATTATTCTGAAAAGAATATGGCTTCTGTATGATATAGTTGACTTGGTGAACTAATAATTTATCTTTTTGTTGTATATATCAGTATTATCCTGTTAATGTCGCAATAACATACAACAGCTGATTCTATATAAAAAATCTACAAATGTTCTAATAAAATTGACTGCAGGCAGTAGCATAGCATAGCATATCCCAATGTCGTGGCACATTGTCTCTCTAGCTAATGATCAGAGTTCCATTGTCATTAACCATGGACCGGATGGATTATTTCTGTGGATTTTGAGTATGATTTTCCACATTCGAACCTGTGACATGTGTTTTCTGAGGTTAAGATGAATACACTAGACGATTGTCCCCGCAATTGACTACATGAATAGTTCCAAGTCCTGACAAGTTAGGATGCGGTTATGTAATACTACCTCCATCCCAAGGCTTAAGGCCTATATTTTTTTTTTGAAAAGTCAAAGTATGTCAAGTTTGACCAAGTTTTTACCAAAAAATATTAATATGCAAAATACATAATCAATATCATTAGATAGATAATGAAATATATTTTCTTATGATGTCTACAAAATATCATGTTTATTGATAGTTTTTTCTAAAAGTTTGGTCAAAGTTCAGTTGGTTTGACTTTTCAAAAAAAATATAGGCCTTAAGCCTTGAAATGGAGGGAGTAGTACTATAGATTCCCCTGTTGGGGAACATGACAAGAAATTACCTGACCACCATTTATTGCGCCATCATAGCATGGTTGAAGTGTGAGAGCACGTATTAGATAAGGTTTCCAGTTCCCAGCAAGAAAATCCCTTCTAATCATCTCAATACTGTTTTGGTAATGCTGAAAAAGGGGCACATTAAGGTATTTTTAACACAGTCATACTAAGTTATCTCTAGTATACTGTGATGGTAAGAAATGTCCCACCTCAAGCAAATTCCGCAAAAATGGCTCTTCATTAAAATAATCCCTGCGGACAAACACAAATGGCAGTTTGTAGGCCAAAGCCTCACTTGCAGTTCCATATCCAACTTTTCCTATACAAGACTGAGAGTAAGTATCTAGCAAGAAAATAAAAATAAAATCAGCAGCCATTACATAGTGCCATATATTACCAAGCATGCAGTCAGATGCAGCCATAACATCTGGTGTGTAAGTATCTTTCGCAAGCTTGATGAAGTTTGGGGGAAACTCTTGAGAATCAGATGCACCACAGACCTTTATGAAGAGAGTGCTAAGTTTGCTTCAGTAAGCCAAACAATTTTAAAGAATAGAACTCCACCAATGAAAAAACATACCAAACAGATCCAACCATCAGGCAGCCACTCTTGCTTCAGTTTCCATCCTGCTGGCTGGGGATAATAGCACATTGGTATGCTTATCTCATAAACATAAAAGCATGTGATGATAGGATAGGACCATTCAACATAGAAGATTTCTGATTTTTAACTAAGCATGGCATATGATTATATGAAGAACAATATTCACAAATATATCTTTATTCTGAATATTCATAATAATCTTACTGCTCCAGGAATGTGACTTCAGAATGATGGTTGTAGATGATATCTAATATCCTATAAATTTCAAAAAGCTACATGTTACTTCAGGTTGATCTGCTAGCTAATTTTTATTAAATACCGTGTTTCTTCCAAAGTCAAGTGTTTGTGTTCCCCTCTACTGCAGAAAGTAAAGAAACATATCTCTTAAACCCACCTGTCCCCCGAAATTGAAAATGACAACCTTAGCATTCTCCGCGATCCCAAGGTCCTTCCTCACCTAATAGATCAAAATAAAAAAAATGCAAATTAGGAAACGAACATGGTGTTCAAGCCTGTGGCATATCCTTGTCCAGCAGAATCACACAAACCTCAGATCTAGATTTGCGCAAACCTCTTACAACAAGAGGCACGTCAATGACATCACGAAAAGCTGGCACTGCAGATTTGCACAAATTCTGATTATTACTGAGAAGTCAGGCATATATGTTTGCAAGAAAAACAAATAACAATTGCACATACTAGGGCAGTATCCAGGTAGTCGAAGTAAGATCTCACAATGAGAATAATCCTCCGCTATCTGTAAATGTTGATGAGATAGACCGTCATTAGAAAAAGTGTCCATGAGCAGATATGCAGGAAAATACAGTGTTAAGGGCACAGTAGCAGACAGTCAGAACATGCATCATAGAATCAAGAATTATTTGCAGATAGCCTGAAGATCAAAATTTGAACACTTTCAAAGGAAAAACAATAAAGCCATGGTGATCTGGGAAATAGTAAATTGAACCTGCCAAACAGTAGATCGGTGGTGATACCCAGCCGCCATAATGTATTCAGCGTATATGTAGTCCCAACTGCAAATTGCACGTAGCAAAATCAAATGCAAACTTTTGAAACCATTGTTATTTCTAGTGTAAGTTCAGTTAGAATTATTTTTGAAATAGTCAAAATTCGGTCAGAGAACATCATCGTGCGAACAGAGACTACCAAAAAAAGCTCGACATGATTCTGCGGTTAAGGATTGCAACTCAAAGTACTAAGATGTGGTAGCTCCGTAGAAGTGCTGATAGGTCTTTCAGGAAAAAACATATAGCAAGAGAGGCAAGGACACCATATGCTAAAGGTTTCAGGCAATGCAGCAGAAAGAAACACAGAGGGAAAAGGCAAAAGCTCACCTAAAATTCCCGATGCAGACGGAACGGATACCCGCATCTGCAGCTGCCCTGCACACCACGGGAACAACATCCGAGACCTGTCCCAGAAGCAACACCATTCACTTCATACATTTTACATTTTAGCCATGACTCATATGCATCAGTTTGACATGGACAGAACCACAACACAGCAGAGCAGAGCAGAAGTAGTACCACTAGGTCTGCCTTGACGGAGCCGAGCCACTCCGCCTCCGTCTTCAGGATGGACTCGCGGGGCACCACGGCCGTCTGATGGTACTGCATTGCAGAATAATCACACGCCCAACACATCAGTCACTGCAGTGCACGCGCGGAAGCAGGACAGCGGGGTAGGGAGTGAGGATTTGTCTGTACTGCGGAACCTTCTCGAGGGAGGCGAGCGGGTCGACGGTGAGGGGGTCGGACTGGACGGCGCCGCAGTCGAGGAGGACCTTGCGGACGCGGACGAGGGGCGAGCGCAGCTCGGCGGTGAAGACGAACTCCGGCACCGCCGTCGACACGTGCACCTCGTGCCCCGCCGCGATCAGGTGCCGCACCACCTGTGAATTGCCAAGCGCGGCCCGGAGAGCCCGGCCAACAGAGTCAAATTCTCGGTGAAAGGAACGAGGTGATCGAAATTGACGGAGTGGGGAGGGAAGGGGCGGGACCTCGATGGCGCGGGTGGCGTGGCCGAAGCCGTGGCCGGTGAGGTAGAAGGCGAAGACCAGGGGACGCGGCGCCGACGGTGGCGCGCCGTCGGCGCATCCGGCGGTCGACATTGGCGGCGAAGGCGAAATGGCAGGGAGCTCTGGATCCATCCGACTGGGATGGGGGTAGGGCGCGTCGGCTGTTGCTTCAAGCGTAACTAACCAATCGGAGTGACCGAGTCCACACTCCACAGTACGACTGTCACAGCTCAACTACCACGACGACCTGTGACTGTGAGAACGTACCGTTTACTCGGTCCAGGAGGTTCGGTACTTGTAAATTCAAAAAACGTCGCTCCAAAAGTTATGAAAAAAATCCCACAAATATTGTCCACATAGAGAACATATATGTATCAATCATGTCACCAGAATTCAAAACACAATCTAGAATAAAAGGACACAAATTTAGCTATAAATAGCAGCTAATTAAGGGTTGTGAATTCGGCGCATTGAGCATATTAATGCTGGATTTATATTTTTGTTTCTCGAGCTGCATACTGAATTTGGACATGAGTTTTGTGGCATAGACACAAGTGGTTGGTGGCTACTGAATCCTTTTCCCGGAGGCAAGGTTGGAACCCCACGAGGCTTTGTTCGGTTAATCCTCTTCACTAGTGGATTGGAGTGGAATGGAGAGGATTATGGGGGAATTTGGCTTAGATGGGATTTGATCTCCTCAATCCAAATCAATCTCGTTCAAATTTGAGTGAACCGAACAAGGCCAGAATGATTCTTTGGATTCGAGAGTAGCCACGTTATGGACTAGGGATTATAGTTGGGCATTTTCTAGCCCGGGAAGGGCTACGGGCCGGGCCTAAAAAGCCTGACGCAAAAAACCCCAGGCTTAAGCCTGGTCCGGTATAATCAGCGAGCCGAAAATTCAGGCCTGACCCTGGCCCAAACCTACAGAAAATCCTTGGGTCGTCAGGTCGGGCCTTCTAGGCCAAAGCCCAGCCCAAGATACACACGGGCCTTAGATCTACTGCATAGGCCTAGCCCACGGGCCAAAAAACCTGGCCCATCAGACTATTTTTAGGCTGATTTTCCCAGGTCTAGGTATCCTAGGGATGTAGAAGTGGGATCCCACTTGTCCCACTTCTGATCCCTATGATGGACCATGATGTGTGCGATCAGGTGCTAAGTTTGGGAGTAGAGAAGCTTTTGTTGGCTTTGTCTCGGATGTTCTAGTGTTGGCTTTGTCTCAGATGTTCTAGTGCTTTAACTAATTGTGTTATGTCTCAAACCAGGGCTTGAGTTTGGTAGTGGAGAAGCTTTTGTTTGTTTCGTTTGAGATGTTGTAGTTCTTTAACTGTTGTGTTGCTAAAGTTATTGAGCTTGCATAGTAGAGTGTGTTTGTGTCGCTCAGCAGGAGGCTGTGCGTGTGTGCTTTGCTTGGCGTTTCTTTTCGGCTGTTTTGGGAGATCTAAACAATCGGAGTACATGTGTGTTTTAATAGAGTTAGTATTTACATGTTTGAAATCCCAGTGGAGCTGTATTTTAGAGTTTGGATTCTCCTGCTATTCCTTTTCCTGTGAAGAATGTTACACCAGTTAGGGCTTGTTTGATTCAAAGGATTTGTAAAACATAGAAAAAGGAAAAATACAGAAATAGAATAGCATGGCACTTAGAATCCTATAGGAATAGAAAATACAGGAATCGGTAAGGTGTTTAATTGCACCGCAGGAAAAACGTAAAAATATTTATAGAGTTTAGTACATGTCATAGTTGTCAACTTGTTATATACACATAGGAATTTTTTCAGGAGGTCTCACCTCTTGTTAAAAATTATATAGGATTGTAGTGTCAAAAAGCAATGCATATGAATTTTCTATGATTTATTCCTTTAAAACAAACATACTCTATTGGGAAAATTCCTATGAATTGAAATCCTATAGAATTCCTTTGAAAATCCTTTAAAACAAACAGGCCCTTAAATCACACATGCATCTTTCAACCCAGTGGCAAATGATTAAGCTGCTCAACTTACGTACGATGATAGCATTGCAAGTTCTGTCGTCTCTCAAGGTTGTCGGACCGCTGACTTGGAGCTGGACAACTTCCGATAGTTGCAGTGTGGTCAATATTGACCGATTTTTCTTTTCCCATGGGAGGGTTACAGCAAGTGTTCTTTTTTCGGTCTGCATATGTCAGTGACAAGTTGATGGCTGATTAGGTGAAATAACTCGTTAACTTAGTCCACGATGATCATGTCGTTGATTAGTTCTTCTAGTCGTGCGCTAGCGCAGCTCGAGCGTCCCGATCGTCTGGTCGACGATGTCACGCTGCCCCCGTATGTGTACTAGCAAGACAAAAAAGGTTGCACTATATAAACATAGGCAAGCTAATGATCCACAGCATCCGCAAGCACGTGTTGTAGGTTCATTATCGTCTGAGCTCCCGACCGAGACTAAGCTTTGACCTAACTCAACCAGCCACACGATTCATATGTCGAGGGAAGGTGGCCATGAGCGAGACGCTCGGCCGCCCCCGCCACTGCTAAGCCCAGATCCCCCGGGTCCTCCGAGGGAAAGCAACGGCAGGAGTCATAACGATCGACCACCAATAGCCACAGAGGCCCACGGGTCCTCCCCGATGATCGAGCGGGTCGATGGCGAGATGGTTTCTCGTACATCACTAGCTGATCGGTGCCCGAGGGAGCAACCGGTACTCAGCGAGGAGGGCCGAGGATTAGCTGATGGCAGGGATGATAATGGTGGAGAGTTGCGTCGTGGAGCCGTTCTGTTAATGTGATGGTTGAAGTGAGGGATGCCATTGTGTTGTCTTACTGAGAATATATATTGTATCCGAGTTCAGTTTATATTGTTATGTTTGGAGACTAGCCCTGGTGGAAAATACATGCAATTTGTAGTTCTCCCTTTATTTGGTCCATTTTTGTTTATTTTGGTATTTGTTTTTGTTTTTATTAGTGACATGATGGTTGAATGTGGACTTGTGGAGAACTAGGAGATGGGGGAGGGGGAGGACCAATAAGGTCTATGTGAATTCTATGATTTTTTACAGCTTCTCTGGACGATATATTGTTTATCCCACTTTTTAGTATATATCAGTAGAGCCCTCACACATGGATAAAAGTGAAATAGCTTATGTACATATCCTACACATGTCAATCTCTCTGACTCTCTCCCTCTGGCCTTTCGTTCACCATCTCTCTCTCCCCTCCGTGCTAACAAACATCCCTGCCATGACTAAAAAAATTATGATGCCATATCGCTATAGTTGTCTTAACATAAATTTTGTTGTATTATTATTACCTATTTAGTAACTTGTGCGTCCATACCCCAATATCGTATCACACTTACAAATTTAAAAAAATGTGAAATGAATCATGGACATGGGTTATGATATATCTTGTGCATTTACTAAATTCCATGCCGAAGCATATGACCAGACTCTTTGACCCAAATTATGAATCTTTGACATGATCAGTTTAATTACATTATTTTGTTATATCTATTGAGCCTCATGCCACTTTGTTCTTAAATGTTTTCTTCCTCATTATTATGACATGCCAATCTGGATGAGACCTAGATGCAACCCTTTATAGCATGTGTCATTGACCTTGAAGATTCGAAAGTCCGACCTTTTGTGCAAACCTCTTCACCTTCCACCCCATTTTGCTTGGTCTACCTGAATTTCCTGCCACTATCTCCACCTTAAAATACACCACCACTTTGACTGATGCTCTGTGCTACCTAGCCTTGTCGATATTCGTTGGAACTGCCGCTACCACTAGCGCACTCCGTTCTTGCCTACCTCGTGACCGAGAGAGATTTGGCAAAGCTACCGTGTTATTTTTCCGTTTGCCACCTTCTCCTTTGGTCGGCCACCCCTCTAAGCTGGGGAGGCATTGGTTTTTCTCTTTCACAGGTATAGCTAGCGCCTAGGTCTAAGAGTAAGTTGAACAGTAGAGGCAAAAACTGACTATAAGCTATTGTCATGCCATACATAGTCAGCTTATAGCCAACATAAACAATAGTTATCTGTAACAATTTATTAGTTTAATTTATTTGTAAATGACCCACCTCATATACTCACATTGCGCTAAGGAGCCAGCAATGCAATCCCCCCATAGGAGGGGCCCCGGCACCATCATTGTCCTTTATTTGTTGGAGATTCATGCTAGTATTTTTATAAAACAACCCTCCCACCTCACTTCTTGAGTCTATTACAATTTTGCTTCTCAGACTCTAGTGTTTTCAACCCCGAAACAGGACTTTCCTTATATGAATCTTATTCTTCGGACCATTCCGGATCTCCTCGTGATATCCCGGATCCCATCCGAGACTCCGAACAACATTCGGTCTCTTACTCATCATTCCATAACTACTCAACAACGTCGAATCCTTAAGTGTGTCTCCCTACGGTTCGTGAATTATGCGGACATGATCGAGACACTTCTCCGAACAATAACCAATAGAGGAATCTGGAAATTCATATGGCTCCCACATATTTCTACGATTACTTTGCGATCTAATGAACCACTTACATATGATACCAATTTCCCTTTGTCTCACGATAGTTTACTTATTCGAGGTTTTGATCGTCGGTATCTCTGCATACCTAGTTCAACCTCGTTACTGATAAGTACTTTTTTCTCGTTCCCGTGATATGTGATCCCTTGTGAGCCAGTCACATGCTTGCAAGCTAATTGGATGACATTCCACCGAGAGGGCCCAGAGTATATCTATCTGTCATATGGATGGACAAATCCCACTCTTGATCCATGTGTCTCAACCAATACTTTCCGAACACTCAATGCCACCTTTATAGCCACCCGATTCGGTGTGGTGTTTGATGTCATCAAAGCATCCTTCCGGTGATGGTGATAAGCATGATCTCATGGTCGAAGGAATTAGGTTACTATGTATCAGAAAGCATATAGCAATTGAACTATTAAAATGACTTGATCTTTATGCTACGCTTATCTATAGGAGTATGTCCATCATATCATTCTCCTAACGATATGATCTTGTTGTTAATAACATCTCAATGTTCATGATAGGGAAACCACAATCATTTATTAACCAACAAGCCAGTATTATGAAGAGGCTTTACTAGGGACTTCAATTTAAGTTTACAAATCACACAAGTATTAATGTTTCCTTGTTAATACTATTATAGCATGAATGTAAACATTTATCATAAACACAAATATATAATAATAACTACATTTATTATTGCCTCTAGGGAATATCTCCAATAGTCTCCCACTTGCACTAGAGTCAACTAATCTAGATTACATGGTAATATACCGAACACCCATGGCAGTTTGGTGTTGATCATGTTTTGCCATCGAGAGAGGTTTAGTCAACGGATCCGCCACATTCAGATATGTATGTACTTTGCAAATCTTTATGGCACCATCTTGGACATGTTCTCGAATAACGTGAAAACGTAGCTTGATATGCTTCAGCTTCTTGTGTGACCTTGGTTCTTGCGCATTGGCTATGGCTCCCATGTTATCACAGTAGATAGACATTGGGTCCAGCGCACTTGGAACCACACCGAGCTCTGTAATGAACTCTTTCATCCATATTGCTTCTTGTGAAGCCTCCGAAGCAGCCATGTATTCCGATTCAGTTGAAGATCTCGCCACAACGCTTTGCTTTGCACTCCTCCAGCTAACTGTTGCACCATTCAAAGTAAATACGTATCCAGATTGTGATTTAGAATCATCCGGATCGGTGTTCCAACTAGCATCGGTGTAACCATTAACAACGAGTTGTTCATCACCTCCATAAGAAAGAACCATATCCTTAGTTCTTCTCAAGTACTTAAGGATGTTTTTGATCATCCAATGATCCACTCCTGGATCACTTTGATATATGCTAGTCAAACTAACAGCATATGCAATGTCGGGTCTAGTACATAGCATGGCATACATTAGAGATCATATGGCTGAGGCATAGGGAGTTTTACTCATCCTTTCTCTATCTTCTACCGTTGTTGGACTTTGAGTTTTACTCAACGTCGTATTGGGCAACATGGGCAAGAACCCTTTCATGCTATATTCCATTCCAAACCTCTTTAGAACTTTGTCCAAATATGTACTTTGTGACAATGATATTAGACGTCTCGATCTATCTCTATAAATCTTTATGCCCAATATGTAAGCTGCTTCGCCAAGATCTTTCATTGAAAAACTATTATTCAAATATTCCTTGACACTATTAAGAAGGTCTACATCATTCCCAATCAATAATATGTCATCTACATATAGTATTAAGAATGCTACAGAGATCCCACTCACTTTCTTGTAAATACAAGCTTCTCCATAAGTTTGTATAAAACCTAAACTTTTGATTACCTTATCAAAACGTTGATTCCAACTTCGGGATGCTTACTTCAATCCATATATGGACCGTTGAAGTTTGCATACCTTGTTAGCATCCTTAGGATCGACAAAACCTTTGGGTTGCATCATATACAACTCTTCATCAATGTCTCCATTGAGGAACGCCGTTTTGACATCCATCTGCCATATCTCATAATCATAATATGCAGCGATTGCTAACATAATCCTCACAGACTTTAGCTTCGCTACAGGTGAGAAAGTCTCATCGTAGTCAACTCCTTGAATTTTTCGAAACCCTTTTGCGACAAGTCGAGCTTTATAGACAGTAACATTACCATCAGCATCTGTTTTATTATTGAAAATCCATTTGTTCTCGACAGCCTTCCGGCCATCTGGTAAGTCCACCAAAGTCCATACTTGGTTTTTGTACATGGATCCAATCTCGGATTTCATGGCTTCTTGCCATTTATTGGAATCTGGGCTCATCATTGCTTCCTCATATGTCGCAGGGTCATCGGTGTTGTCCACCAACATGACACTCATAACGGGATCATACCAATCAGGAGTGGTACGAGTTCTCGTTGACCTGCGAGGTTCTATAGCAACTACAACCGAAGTTTCATGATCATCATCATTAGCTTCCTCTCTTATTGGTGTAGGCGCCACTGGAACTACTTCCGGTGTTGCGCTACTCGCATGTTCGAGAGAAGGTTCGACAACCTCGTCGAGTTCTACTTTCCTTCCAGTCACTTCTTTCGAGAGAAATTCTTTCTCTAGAAAGGATCCATTCTTAGCAACGAAGATTTTGCCCTCGGATCTATGATAGAAGGTATACCCAATAGTTTCCTTCGGGTATCCTATGAAGACGCATTTTTCCGCTTTGGGTTCAAGCTTGTCCGGCTGTAACTTCTTTACATAGGCTTCGCAACCCCAAACTTTAAGGAACGACAATTTAGGTTTCTTCCGAAACCATAATTCATACGGTGTCGTTTCAACGGATTTAGCTAGTGCCCTATTTAAAGTGAATGCGGCTGTTTCTAATGCATAACCCCAAAACGATAGCGGTAAATCTGTAAGTGACATCATAGAACGAACCATATCTAAGAGAGTTCGATTACGACGTTCGGACACACCATTACGCTGTGGTGTTCCCGGCGGTGTCAATTGTGAAAGTATTCCGCATTTCTTCAAATGCTCACCAAACTCGTAACTTAGATATTCACCTCCATGATAAGATCGTAGAAATTTAATTTTCTTGTTACGTTGATTCTCTGCCTCACTTTGAAATTCCTTAAACTTCTCGAAAGTTTCGGACTTATGTTTCATGAAATAGATATACCCATATCTACTCAAGTCATCCGTGAAGGTAAGAACATAACGATAACCACCGCGCGATGCTACACTCATTGGACCACACACATCGGTATGTATGATTTCCAACAAGTCCGTAGCTCGCTCCATCATACCAGAAAATGGAGTCTTAGTCATTTTACCCATCAGACATGCTTCACATCTTTCAAGTGATTCGAAATCAAGTGATTCAAGAAGTCCATCAGAATGGAGTTTCTTCATACGCTTCACTCCAATGTGACCAAGACGATAGTGCCACATATAGGTCGAGTTATCGCTCAATTTCAAACGTTTATCCTCAATGTTATTTATGTGTGTATTACTACAATCGAGATTCAATAAGAATAGACCATCTATCAAAAGGTGCATGTGCATAAAACATATTACTCATATAAATCGAACAACCATTATTCTCGGATTTAAACAAGTAACCGTCTCACAATAAACATGATCCCGATATAATGTTCATGCTCAACGCAGGCACCAAATAACAATTATTTAAGTATAAAACTAATCCCGATGGTAGATGAAGAGGTAGCGTGCCGACCGCGATCACGTCAACCTTTAATCCATTTCCAACGCGCATCGTCACCTCGTTATTCGCTAGCTTCCGTTTATTCTGCATCACCTGTTTCGAGTTACAAATATGAGCATCCGAACCAGTATCAAATACCCAGGCACTACTACGAGTACTAGTGAGATACACATCAATAACATGTATATCGGATATACCTTTCTTCTTGATGTTGCCGTTCTTCAAATCCGCCAAGTGCTTGGGCAATTCCGCTTCCAGTGACCTTCTCCCTTGTAGTAAAAGAACTCAGTATCAGGCTTAGGCCCAGCCTTGGTCTTCTTCGTCGGTGCGGCAACTTTCTTACCACCCTTCTTGAAGTGTCCCTTTTGCTTAGACTTGCCTTTCTTGAATTTGGTGGTCTTATTGACCAACAACACTTGGTGCTCTTTCTTGATCTCCACTTCTGCAGATTTTAACATGGAGAAGAGTTCTGGCAACTGCTTGTTCATGCTTTGCATATTGTAGTTCATCACAAAGTTCTTCTAACTTGGTGGCAGTGATTGGAGGACACGGTAAATCCCTAAAGCATTAGGAATCACTATACCCAAGCTTTGGAGTTTGTTTGCGTGCCCAGACATCTTAAGCACTTGCTCACTGACGGAGCTGCCCTCTTCCATCTTGCAGTTAAAGAACTTTTCAGAAGCCTCATAGCTCTCAACTGCCGCGTGAGTCTCAAAAATCAATTTGAGTTCACGGACAATATCATGTGGGTCTGAATTCTCAAACCTTTTACGAAGCTCGATTCCAAACCATACAAGATAGCACACCGAACCGTAGATCTTGATTCTTAGAAGCGAGGTAAACGTTCTTTACTTCATCGGTAGCGATGGCTCAGTGGGTCACCAATGTGCATCCAACACATAGGTCAAATTGCCAGCATTGAGGACAATCCTCAAATTGCGGAACCAATCCGCGAAGTTGATTCCATTGTTTTTCAACTTTTCTTTCTCTAGGAACGCATTAAAATTGATGGTAGGGGCCGCTATTGATCTACAACATATTTGCAATAGTTTAGACTAAGTTTATGACAAATTGAGTTCTAATTAATAGTTAAATTAATCTAGGTGAACTCCCACTCAAAACAATATCCCTCACATTGTTTTAGTGATCACACGAACCAAATCCACCACATCAAAACCGATCATCACGAGAGTTGATGTAGCTTCAATGGCGAACAATCAACATGTTCATCATATCTACTATATGATTCATGCTTTACCTTTCGGTGATCCGTGTTCCGAGACCATGTCTGTACATGCTAGGCTCGTCAAGATCAAACCTTAGCTTCCACATGAGAAAATCTGGCTTGCTCACGTTGTATAGACTTGCAGAATCTAACACACCCGATCATCACGTGGTGCTTCGAAACAACAAGCTTTAGCAACGGTGCTTACTAAGGATGAACACTTTAGAACTTGAAATTTATGTGCATGAGGGATCATCTTATAATTCTACCGTCATTAACTAAGCAATACAAGATGCATAAAGGATTAACATCACATGCAATTCATAATATGTGATATGATATGGCCTTTCTTCTTTGTGCTTCCGATCTCCATCTTCAAGCACGAACATGATCTCCATCATCACCGGCATTGCATCAAGGTCAATGACGCTGATCCATGGTTGTCGTCCACCAGCTTCAACTATTACAACTACTTTGAATAGACACGCGGGTCTTAAGAGAAATTAAAGACAACCATATGGCTCCTGCCGGTTGCCAACTTACAATAAGGAACATTGCATACATCAAATATAATCACAATCATGGCCATATCACATCACAGCACACCCCTGCAAAACAAAGTTAGACGCCTCTAATTTCTTTGCATATTTTACGTGGTTTGGGTCTTTCAATAAGTGTCGATCTAACTTACGAACAAGAACCACAACGTTGATGTTTGAACTATCAAGTGCCCGTTGTAAATTGGATCTATACTATAATAGGAGAGACAGACACCCGCAAAGCCACTTATGCAATACAAGTTGCATGTTGAGCGTGGAGCAAGTCTCATGAACGATGTCATGTAAGGTTAGCCCGGGCCGCTTCATCCCATCATACCGCAAGATGCAAAGTATACAAGAAGCAATTGATAATAAAAGCACCACCGCCCACAATGACCATTGTGTTCTACTCGTGCAACAGATCTACATATAGACACGGCTCTGATACCACTGTAGGGGGTCGTAGCATGGAAAACAAAAAAATTCTACCGCATACAAACAAACAAGCCAAGATCTATCTACTAGATTGTAGCAACGAGTCGATAGATAAACTCACCCTCGAAGATTCCAAAGTGTTTAACGAGAGCAGATTCTCGTGGGTGATGTAGTCGTACTCTTCCCGATCTCAAGATCGTGTAGACGATCCTTCTAGCGCTGCGTTCTGGCAGCGCTTCCGCAGTTGGTCACACGTTCGGTACTCGACGAAGACCTTCCTCTCCCTTGTTCCAGCAGGCAGCGGAGGTTGTAGCACTCTCCTCGCGATTCGGCGACACGGCGTGGTGCGGAAGTAGAGGGGAGATCTCACAGGGCTTCACCTTAAGCCGGAGCGAGTATGGTGGACTATGAGAGAGGCCTCGGTGATCTAGGGTTTATACACACCAAGGAGAGGGAGCTAGGCCGGCGGCTAGGGCAAGGGTATTGCCCCAAGTTGGCGGCTAGGGTTTGCCCTAGGGCGGCGGCGCCTGCAGGAGGGCCGGCGGCTAGGGCTAGGGTTTTGGGTGGTGGAGTTGTGTGCTTGGAGGGGCAGCCCTGCCCCTCCTTATATAGGTGGAGGGCGCCGACCAAGGGGAGGGGAGTCCCTCCCCAACTCGGCTTCCAAGGCCGGCGGTGGAGGGAGAGGGACTTCCTCCCCAAGTAGGTTTCCTACTCTCCCTCCACCAAGCAAAATAGCCATTTGACTTTTCAAATTGGCGTTTGACTTTTCAAACTAGGATTTGATTTATCCCTTTATTTTGCTCAGCGATGACACCTAGTACATGATGCAACCATTCCAACTTGTTATGACACATTCATGTACCCTTCCCCTCCGGAGTGCCGGACATTCCGGAACCTTCTAGAACATTCCCGAAGAAAACACCGGAACCATTCTCCAACCTCGAAATAGGACTTTCCTTATATGAATCTTATTCTCCGGACCATTTCGGATCTCCTCGTGATATCCCGGATCCCATCCGAGACTCCGAACAACATTCGGTCTCTTACTCATCATTCCATAACTACTCAACAACGTCGAATCCTTAAGTGTGTCTCCCTACGGTTCGTGAATTATGCGGACATGATCGAGACACTTCTCCGAACAATAATCAATAGACGAATCTAGAAATTCATATGGATCCCACATATTTATATGATTACTTTGCGATCGAATGAACCACTTACATACGATACCAATTTCCCTTTGTCTCACGATAGTTTACTTATCCGAGGTTTTGATCGTCGGTATCTCTGCATACCTAGTTCAACCTCGTTACTGATAAGTACTTTTTTCTCGTTCCCATGATATGTGATCCCTTGTGAGCCAGTCACATGCTTGCAAGCTAATTGGATGACATTCCACCGAGAGGTCCCAGAGTATATCTATCCGTCATATGGATGGACAAATCCCACTCTTGATCCTTGTGTCTCAACCAATACTTTCCGAACACTCAATGCCACCTTTATAGCTACCCAGTTACGGTGTGGTGTTTGATGTCATCAAAGCATCCTTCCGGTGATGGTGATAAGCATGATCTCATGGTCGAAGGAATTAGGTTACTATGTATCAGAAAGCATATAGCAATTGAACTATTAAAATGACTTGATCTTTATGCTACGCTTATCTGTAGGAGTATGTCCACCATATCATTCTCCTAATGATATGATCTTGTTGTTAATAACATCTCAATGTTCATGATAGGGAAACCACAATCATTTATTAACCAACAAGCCAGTATTATGAAGAGGCTTTACTAGGGACTTCAATTTAAGTTTACAAATCACACAAGTATTAATGTTTCCTTGTTAATACTATTATAGCATGAATGTAAACATTTATCATAAACACAAAGATATAATAATAACTACATTTATTATTGCCTCTAGGGCATATCTCCAACAATAAGAATCCCTCCAAGAATATTTGGAAAGAAATAAGAAGCCCTCCAACAAAACGAATCTCCAACGAAGGTAGGGGAGGAGGCTCGTCGGGGTAGGGGGCAACCGCGGCGGAGGAGGCGCCGTCGGGACGGGGGAGGCGGAGGCGCCTCGTCGAGGGAGCCGTGTCGGGGAGGGGGAGGGGGAGCACGGGGATCCCCATCGAGAGAGGAGCACATGCGGCATGGGGGAGGGAGAGCACGAGGGTGACGAGAGGTGTGGGAGGTGTGTCGAGATCTGGGGGAAGCGTCGAGGCGGCGGTGGGGGTCGATGAGAGAGGTGGAGGGCGGCCGACGGGGGGGGGGGGGTTGGGCTATGGCCTGTGGTGGTCGTCTCAATCTTTCTGGACTGCTGGTTAAATCCGAAATAACGGGGGACTAAAATACAAATGTGTTGTGCGCGATGACTATGTTGACTTTGCATGAATCTCCAACAAATGTGTGGAAGAGATAGTGCCGGGGCCCCCTCTTACATGTGGGAAATCCCTTCTCCCAAGGAGCCCACTTCTCTTCTCTCTTCTATTGTCTCTCATCCAACTAAGTAAAAATATAATATTTTAATTCTTATAACTAGCTAACTAGATCTTATTATACTTGCTCTAACCCTCCGCCTTAGGTGGCAAATTATTGATGAAATCTCACTCCTGCTGTGGGCGTGGTCCAAGTCAACCACATGAGTCGGGTCGACGGCGAAAAAGCTGTTTTGGAGACCTTAATTGGTTGGCAATTACTTAAACTGCCCAACCGTATGCTGATAGACCTATAAAAGTTCTGTCGTTTCTCCAAGTTGTCTACCGCTGACTTCAAGCACGGACGACTTGGGGGTAGTTGCAGGTCAATGCTGGCAGTTTTTTCATTTCCCGTAGAAGGTTTCCTCCCTTACAGGAACTATTCTTATCTGGGTTTGCATATGTCAGTGACAAGTTGTCCCCTCGTTAGGTGAAATCATCGCACGTTGATTCGTCATTTTAGTCTTCGCTGATCATGTCTTTGGTTAGCTCAGCTCTCCTCTCCCTACGCGCTGTACTAGCCAGCAGCTGGCTTTGCTCAGAAGTTGTATATATATATAAACACAGACACAGGTAAGCTGATCATCGACTGCACCCATGAATCCAGGCATCATCTCGAAATACAGAGCCTGCTCCAATCGCCCATCAGTGTAAGCTTTGACCTAGCTAGCCAACTCTACTTAATTATCCATGGGCTGCTGCCAAAGCCAAAGCCTTCACCACTTACTTACTACTCCCTTCGTTTCCAAATATAAGTTGTTTTAGGCTTGTGAAACAAATGTATCTAGACTACTTTTAGTAAGAATAGATGTCTTGGGTTTTTCAAATTTTAGATGAATCTATATACTAATAGTGTCTAGATTCATCCAAATTTCTACAAATTTGAGACATCTATTTTGGGACGGAGGGAGTACGTAAGTTCACTCAGATTTAAAGTGAATCTAAACACTAAAACAAGTATATATATATTTTTTTCATAAACGTAAAACATCTTATATTTTAAAACGAATGGAGTACTAGCTTCATCTTCGTGTCGAGGATATCCAGCCGTGACCCACCAGCCCTGCCGTCCCAGCGAGTTAGGGAAGGCAAGGGCGGCGACGGCGGCATCCATAACCAAGGGGACACGGGCGACGAAGGATCAGCCGGTCCACATCGGGGATAAGCATGCATATAGTTGCATCCTGTTGCCGCCCTTGCCGGTTAATGTGTGTGATGGTTGAAGGGAGATCATGAGATTGATGTCATCATGCAGCTGTTGTGGCCGAGTCCGTTTGAGTACTTGAGATGGATCCCGTATGTGTTTAATCTGTTTTTTTTTTTGAAGTTTTTATCAGTTGGATGATGGCTGTAGTATCTTTTGGTCTTTGTTTCTTATCTTCATTGTGTTCTTTTTTCTTGTGAATATGTATGAGGAGTAGGAATGTAGGATCAAGGTTTGGTATCCATTCAATCAAACTGGCCCCTCTTGACAGTTGGCCTCCCGAATTTTTGGATTCGTGCTAATTATACGCAACTCTGGGCCCATAAAGCACGGGCTCGTCAACTTGTCGACCACAAAGTTAATGGGCCCCATTATTCTTATCCATGTATTGAGGAAATTTCGAATGGTACATATAATGAAAGTTCACTATGTATATCATTCCAAATGCCCTTTGAGCATGCATGTACCTTTTACACTTCCACTTCCAAGGAAACAATTAGTTGTCGGCATTTGGTTTCCATATGGAATCATGTCCTCCTAGAGAGTTAGCACCAACATGATACTCTTATCGGACCCACCCACAAATGAAAAGATGTATCAATGAAAATATGTGTACATAAATCGAAGTACCTGTTTTATGAGAAAATTACACTTTGTACCTCACGAGTGTTTAAACGCGATAATAAGTACCTCATTTGGAAGTCTTGACGACTTTGTACCCCTAGCCGGCCACGGACGAATCACAACAAATCTATCGTGGGCCCTCTAGGTGGTTTGTCACGGGCCCGAAGACGACTTACCACAACTGGCCACGGCCCCGCCTGAAGCGTTTGCTGATGTCCCGCTTGTGACTTACTTACGGCCCCCTCAGGGGTTGCTTCCGGCCCGCGGGAGACTCACAACAAATTGGACATGGGCCCCACTCTTTGACTTTTCCATAGGCATATCATGGCTCACGGCAAACATGCTTGGTATTTGCCACATGCTTAAAAATACTGACGGCAAACATTTGACGTGGGTCCCACCTACTTAACGGAACCACCCGCCGCCGGCACATGGTAGTTTGCCCACCTCACGACGAACCATTTCTATGTGCCCAATAATATGCACTCGACAAACCTGCCGATTTAACGGCCAGAGTTTGCCAAACAGGTTTGCCCTGAGTTTGCCTACGGCAAACAGTTTGCTGTGAGGGTTTCAGCCTTTGCCTGGGTCTGTAGCCTACGACAAATATTCGGATTCATGCCACACACACGCATCGCGCGCGCGCTGCGCGCAGACGCCGCGACGCGCGCCGCGCCGCACGCACGCGCACGCCTGCGCACACACGCACACGCGCTGCGCACACACGCACACGCGCACGCACACGCACACGCGCACACGCGCGCCGCGCGCGCGCACGCCGCGCCGCGCGCCGCACGCCGCGCGCGCACGCCGCACGCACGCGCGCACGCACGCACACGCACGCACGCACACACCCACCCACGCACGCACGCACACACACACACACACACGCACGCAACGCGCAAACACACACACACACAGCACGCACACACGCAGCACACACACACACACACACACAGCACGCACACACGCAGCACACACAGCACGCACACACAGCACGCACACACAGCACGCGCACACACACACACACACACACACACGCACACACACACACACACACACACACACACACACACAATACCGCACACACACACACACACACATAATACACAATACTACACACACACACACACACACACACACACACACACACACACACACACACACACACATACACACATACACAGTTACAGACAGACACATACACACACACACACACACACACACACAGTTACACACAGAGACACACACACACACACACACACAGATACACACACACACACACACACAGACACACACACACACACACACAGACACACATACACACACACACACACACACACACACACACACACACACACACACACACACACACACACACACACACACACACACACACACACACACACACACACACACACACATTTAGCAGTGTGTTTTCCACTTTATGTCCCATTTCACAATGTTCTTTCTACCTTGTACCCCATTTGATAATTCATGCCGAATCTAAAAATAGTGAGGCCTAGTCATCAAGTTGATGTTGTTATTGACGTAGATGCCAAGATAGACATGTATTTCTCTAATGACTATTCGATCCGAGCTTATATCTCCGAGCAAGATAGGCTGTAATGCGAGTAGCTAGGTTGACGTGGTGTGTGGTAACATAACATCATTTCCATAAGCTAGCTTGCACAAGCCCGAAGCTTGTTTTGCAAAATTACAGGATTGTGCTTCACAATAAAAATGTTTTGAAGGAAAAAAAATCTCGGTCCTGAGCTCGGATGTTAAAGAAACCTTATTTCATTTTTTAGATGGTACTTTATGTTATTTTTTTGTGGGCACAAAGATGGTGAATTAAGTGGGATGCAAAGGGAAATTTCATCCTTCTGCCCTGAGAAGGAAGTCAATTGCATCTCACTTACTGTTCCAATTGGGTGGTGATTAATTAAGCTGCTAAACTTACGTGGTACTCCGAGCATAAGCTAGCTAGTATGTCGTCGATAGTGGTATATGAGTTCTGTATCGTTTCTCAAGGTTGTCCACCGCTGACTCTTGAAGCATGGACGATCGACTTGGTCACTTGGGCAGCTGCAGGTCAATGGTGACTGGTTTTTCCTTTCCCACAGTACGTTTACATGAACTATTCTTATTGGGGCTTGCATATGTCAGTGACAAGGTTGTCCGGTGATTAGGTGAAATAACCGCGCACGATCATTCGTTCATTTTGGTCCACGCTGATTATGTCGCCGGTTAATCGTTCTCATTACGCCCTGGTGCACATTGTACAAAGCTGATAGCTAGCTAAAGACTTGTATATAAACAGATGTAAGCTGATTGTCGACTGCATCCACGGATCCAAAAGCATCAAGGCGTAACACAGAGCTTTGCTCCAAAGACCACCACCGTTTGTGTAACCTAGCTAGGAGGCTAAGTCGACGGTCGACGGGCCACGCGAGTCAGCATCATGTCGACGGGAGGCGACGCTGCCGGGCTGCTCGGCCGGCCAAACCCAGAACGTCCAAAGAGTAACAAGGAAGGCAAGGGCGGGGAACATCACAAGCGTGCATTTGGGGCTAGTGAAGCTCCCAAAGGGTCAGCCGATGGCCATCCACCGGCGACGCCAGCCGCCACCGAGCCCCGCTGGTCCGGCCTGGACGGTGAGGTGGTCGTGCTCGTTCTCGTGCCTCGTGCACCACTTGCTGTATCTATGCCAGAGCCTGAGGAACCGACCAAAACTCCCGAGGAAGGCAGAGGATAATAAGCTGATGGCAGGGATAATCGTGCATAGCGGCAGTCATTCCGTGATGGTTGAAAGGAGAGATGCGGTTATATGTATTTATGTCTTATAGTAGTACTACTAGTAGTATTATTTTCTCGAATCAGATCACAGCGACACTTATTACCCGTAGTATATATTGTAGCTGAGTTTTTGGCATGCGTGGTAGAAGCTTTGTTACCCAAAAATATAGAGGTATGAGTTTGGAAGATTCCTATTCTTTTAACCCTACTACTTACTACTATGTTAGCAAGGCTTATCGAGATAATCCAGCCGGAGTCCTTTTCTGCAAAAGTGTTCTAAAGGCCAAATGTATTATCCACATGGAGATGTCTTGAAAGCAGGTCCGAAGCCCGGGTCTTCTTTCTCGCGTGCCAAAACATACTAGCAGGATAGGATTAACAACTTTTAAGAGAGAATACATATGGAGAGTTGGTAACGGGAAAACCATTAACATATTGACTTATCCATGGTTACATTATCTATTTCTATTATATACTAAAAGCAATATAAGGATGTTTTTCGAGGTTTCGAGGCACTAGGTTAAGCCACATCATCTGAATTATATTGATCGTTAGATCTAAAATATGTGGTTGAGATTTAATAAAAGATTATTAATCACGTAACCATGTAGTTTCGGTCCGACACGTTTATATATCAGGTCCGATCTGACACGTTCGTATCTCCAAGGTTAAGTTTTGATGGACTCCAACTTTTTTTAATTTGGACTCCTGTTTCTACGTGCAGAGATCCGGTAAGAATTGGCTCTCGTAATTTTTTTAAAAAAATTGGACTTCCATTATTGATTATACACGAGATCATTTTTTTCTAGGAAAGAGATCCCGTTTAGGAAAATAGCCATCCTTGATCCCTGGTCAGTTTGTATATACAATAAATAAAATATAATCTATCTAGATTATGTCAAAAGAATGGACGCTAGCTCTCCTAGCTCCTAGCTTCGTACGAATAACAACTCGCTTGAGAAAAAAATAGGCACCCACCCATCTTCAAAGGATCTAAATAAGGATTTTGATATCTTAATTGCGTTATTATATTTTGTATGGACCATGACTCCAAAATGAAATATAGTATCTTTCAGAATTAAATATGCTTGCTACTATGAATGAGTCCAAAAAAATAGTTTTTCCATGAATAACCAAAAGGAGATTGCACATGTCTAGTGACTGATAGACCTTCTCCTACTACAAAACTATTACATCCTCATTATAATTCTGGCCAACATGCCAAGGTATCTCATATGCTACTTATTAACCATTTATTTCTTGTAGGTATCTGGAAAGCACACTTCACAATGGCACCCATCGCTAGTGCAGGTGCTACCCCAAGGGCAGGGTTTATGCATATAATCACAACCAGCATAATACTTCTCGCATACAGCTTTGCATGCATCAATGGTGCACGCCTTACCGAGCGGTGGGAAAATGTGTTTCTCACAATGATCAGCATCTACAAAAAAATAACATATGCAAAATAAAACATCATGACCATAACTTGTTAACCAAGATGCAAACAATATACTACAAAATGGCACCTGATGCTACCACGAGAAAGGCGAGGGTCACAATTAGCACCAGTGTAGTCCTCATCTTGGATAAATTTCTTTGTTGATAGAAATTGTTGATGGTAGTTGGACTTGTGAGTTGTGGATGAACACAAATGCGAGATGGTAAGCTTTTTATAGAGCAGGACCTCGTAACTTTAATTACTCACATTAAATGTTTTGGAATACATACATATCCTGGAAAATTCGTGGTGGTAAGCTTTTAGTAAGGAATATAGTTGAAACAAAAAAATATTAATTGTGCCAAATTATAAGCATTAAATGCATTAATTTTTTGATAAAGGATAATACTCATAGAGTATATTTAATCATAGAGAATTATATTATCTCAGCATTAATTATATTAATCTTTCAGTATTATCTTAGCATTAATTATATTAATTGCTACTATAAAGGATAATATAGTATTTTAATTTGAAATATATTATCTTAGCATTAATTGTATTAATCTTTCAGTATTAATTTACGGCTAGGATTTGATTTGATAAGAGAATAGCGTAACATAACTGTGTAGTCCGTTTAACACGCTCATGTTTGCATCTCAACATGTAAATTGATAGGACTCTACCGGCCGGTCCTGTCAAAAAAAAAAAAAGGAAAGACTCTTGGTACATACAACAGGTCCAGCTAGACGTGTCCAGGTAGAAAACACACGCACGCCGGAGTATATGACTTATTGCGTAACTCATCTACACAAACAAAAATTGTTATCAATTCTAGGCCGTTTTCAACATTTTGCACTACATCTCGGTCCTTTTCTTTTGAACAAGAAGAAGAATTAAAATAAAGGATTCCAATTTTTAGGGAAGTTCCCCTCCTAAGTTGTTTGATCTTATTTCATGCATATGGAGATTTAAATCCACTCTAGCATTCTCTCAAGAAAATCCACCTAAACCTTATATATGGTTTTCTTTAAACAATTAAACTCAATTTTAATCATGCAGTATTCTTTGGCATCTTTGGCATGAAATCCTATTTTTTCTATTCAATTATTACCGCCGCCATCAAATCCGTCCGTCTGGTAGATGGTGATAGCAAGTTACCAACATCATATTGCCGATCATAAACCTTTTGCGACTACATAATGTCCTCCATTTTGAGTTTGTCTAAGTCCGGACCATGCAAAGCTACCATGCGTGAAGCCATGACGTGCATCATAATTGTTCCCGTGCCAGAATATCAATGAATATGTTGTTTCCGATGTGCTACTAGCTTTCTATGACCATATAAACACATTGCTTATTGCAAAATATAGATCGATCCGAAGACTCTCATGTGCACTGACATTGCTCTCAATGGAATAAGTGTGTGGACAACAGCTAATGAAACCTTTGTCTCAATCCACATTCTCCATAGAAGAAAAAAGTTGTAGAAGAAAAAAGATACAACACGACACAAAAAGATTCACTGATGACGAGTTGCCATGTTCCACGAGTTTTGGAATACATACATATCCTGGAAAATTCTATTATATACTAAAAGCAATATAAGAATGTTTTTTGAGGCTTCTGGTTGATCCACATCATCATAATTATTTTGGTCGCTAGATCTAAAATCTATGGTTAGGATTTATTTACTAAATAATGTTACATAGTACCCACTTTGTACCATGTCATGTCACAGTCCAACAAAAAGGGAGTCTATTTTTCTCATTGATGCCACATCCTTTTATCTATCTCCGTTAAAATATACTAATATTCCCGTTCAAAAAAGGTACTAATATCCACTCCCTTGCTTTCCTCAAAAAAAAGATCCTCTCAAAAAAAGAATATATTAATATAACACAGATACCAATTATACCTAGCCTCTTCACCAATAGGATGGATAAAAACATCCAGATACACACATCCAAAAAAGAAATAAAAAGAGAAAAAAAGATCATGCTGCGATGATCAATCAGCCGCAACAACACTCTAACCACCACCAATAACAACAATCAGACTGCAAAGGAGGTTCTCCAAAAGCAACGATCTCCGGAAAGAAACAATACAAAGTTCATTGCTCGATCAAAGATTTTGGGTTTTTACATGGAGAAAGACCGTGTTATCAAAACAATGTCTTCAACCAGATCACTGTCAGACACAACCAACAAAGGCTAAACATTGAGTTCTCATCTTGAAAATCACGCTCGGTCCTCAGGAGCACCACCAGGTTTGTGAGCCAGTCTAAATGGGAACATATCCCGCAAGCGAAGTCCGAGCAACTACTAGTGAAGAAAAGTTTTCATCGTATCCAAGTCCTCGCCTTCGCTACTTGCAGGTCCTCTAATCATGCCATGGTATTCTCCGCATATGTTGATCCCATGAAAATCTTGGTGCAGACATGTCCTGAGGTGTAAACAAAATATAGAGTTTTGTGATACCCCGTGAAACTTGTAAGGTTGATGTTGCGGGTGCACACGACTATCCACTATCCAATCAAGGTGTCCAAGGAACGCCATATGCGGCAGTCCTTGTTTTCCTTTGAAGGAGAATTCCGAAACTCATCGATGGCCAAATCGAAGAGGACCGACCACAGGTAGATCGGTGAACTCACGCGAAGACCACTAGGGACATCGCTTGGATGATTATTTTGCAAGACATGGGATCCTAAGATCCACCATATCTCGCTTCCCACCTCTTGCGGAAGGAGGAGACAGACGCCACCATGTAATCTAGATTAGATGACTCTAGTGCAAGTGGGAGACTGTTGGAGATATGCCCTAGAGGCAATAATAAATATAGTTATTATTATATCTTTGTGTTTATGATAAATGTTTACATTCATGCTATAATAGTATTAACAAGGAAACATTAATACTTGTGTGATTTGTAAACTTAATTTGAAGTCCCTAGTATAGCCTCTATACTTCACTAGCTTGTTGGTTGATTAATGATTGTGGTTTCCCTATCATGAACATTGGGATGTTATCAACAACAAGATCATATCGTTAGGAGAATGATATGGTGGACATACTCCTATAGATAAGCATAGCATAAAGATCAAGTCATTTCAATAGTTCAATTGCTATATGCTTTCTGATACATAGTAACCTAATTCCTTCGACCATGAGATCATGCATATCACCTTTACCGGATGGATGCTTTGATGACATCAAACACCACACCGTAACTGGGTGGCTATAAAGGTGGCATTGAGTGTTCGGAAAGTATTGGTTGAAACACATGGATCAAGAGTGGGATTTGTCCATCCATATGACAGATAGATATACTCTGGGCCCTCTCGGTGGAATGTCATCCAATTAGCTTGCAAGCATGTGGTAGCTCACAAGGGATCACATATCACGGAACGAGAAAGAGTACTTATTGGTAACGAGGTTGAACTAGGTATGCAGAGATACCGACGATCATAACCTCGGATAAGTAAACTATCGTGAGACAAAGGGAAATTGGTATCGTATGTAAGTGGTTCATTCGATCGCAAAGTAATCGTAGAAATATGTGGGAGCCATATGAATTTCTAGATTCCTCTATTGGTTATTGTTTGGAGAAGTGTCTCGATCATGTCGGCATAATTCATGAACCGTAGGGAGACACACTTAAGGATTCGACGTTGTTTGAGTAGTTATGGTATTATGAGAAAGAGACCGAATGTTGTTGAGTCTCGGATGGGATCCGGGATATGACGAGGTGATCCGGAATGGTCCGGAGAATAAGATTCATATAAGGAAAGCCCGTTTGAGTTCGGGAATGATTAGGTGTTTTCATCGGGAATGTTCTAGAAGGTTCGGATTGTCCGGCACTCAGGAGGGTACATGAATGTGTCATTGAATGGTTGCATCATGTACTAAGTGTTCTTGCTGTTCCAAAACTGAAAAGTCAAACTGCCGGTTTGAAAGTCAAACGCTAAAGCAGAAGCTGTGGAAAGCTGTGGAAACAAGCAAGAGGTGGTTGGAACCGACTTGGGAGGAGTCCTCAAGCCGGGCGCCAACCAAGGCCGACTTGGGAGGGACTCCTCCCTTGGCCGCCTCCCACCTATAAAAGGAGGGGCAGGGCCTCCTCCTCTAGACACACAAGTTCCTATCCTCTAATCTCCGGTTTAGAGTCGTTTTGGTTTAGAGCTTCTAATTGCTCTAGCCTGCGGTTTAGAGCCTTCTAATTGGTGTGTCTAATCCCTAGACCACTAATAGCTCTCTCATACTCCACCATACTCGCTCGGCTTAAGGCGAAGCCTGGGATCTCCCTCTACTTCCGGTACCACGCCCGTTGTCTTCGAATCGCGAGGAGAGTGCTACAACCTCCGCTTTTCTGGAATAAGGGAGAGGAAGGTCTTCGTCAGTACCGAGCGTGTGACCGATCAGGAAGCTTAGGAGCAGCGCCGGAAGGATCGTCTACGCGATCTTGAGATCGGGAAGAGTACGACTACATCACCCACGAGAATCCGCTCTCGTTAAACACTTTGGAATCTTCGAGGGTAAGTTATTCCATCGACTCGTTGCTACAATCTAGTAGATAGATCTTGGCTTGTTTGTTTGTATGCGATAGAAAATTTTTGTTTTCCATGCTACGAAACCCTACAGTGGTATCAGAGCCGTGTCTATATGTAGATCTGTTGCACGAGTAGAACACAATGGTCATTGTGGGCGTTGATGCTTTTATTGTCGATTGCTTTTTGTGTACTTTGCATCTTGCGGTATGTTGGGATGAAGCGGCCCGGGCTAACCTTACATGACATCGTTCATGAGACTTGCTCCACGCTTGACATGCAACTTGTATTGCATAAGTGGCTTTGCGGGTGCCTGTTTCTCCTAGCATAGTTAAGATCTAATTTACAACAGGTGATCAACAATGCTAGTATCAATGTTGTGGTTCTTGTTCGTAAGTTAGAACGACACTTATTGAAAGCCCCAAACCACGTAAAATATGCAAAGAAATTAGAGGCGTCTAACTTTGTTTTGCAGGGGTGTGCAGTGATGTGATATGGCCATGATTGTGATTATATTTGATGTATGCAATGTTCCTTATTGTAAGTTGGCAACCGGCAGGAGCCATATGGTTATCTTTAATTTATGTTAAAGACTCGCGTGTATATTCAAAGTAGTTGTAATAGTTGAAGCCGGTGGACGACAACCATGGAGAATCGTCATTGACCTTGATGCAATGCCGGTGATAATGGAGATCATGTTCGTGCTTGAAGATGGAGATCGGAAGCACAAAGAAGAAAGGCCATATCATATCACATATTATTGAATTGCATGTGATATTAATCCTTTATGCATCTTGTATTGCTTGGTAGACGACGGTAGCATTATAAGATGATCCCTCATGCACATCAATTTCAAGTCATAAAGTGTTCGCCCTTAATTAGCACCGTTGCTAAAGCTTGTTGTTTCGAAGCACCACGTGATGATCGGGTGTGTTAGATTCTGCAAGTGTATACAACGTGAGCAAGCCAGATTTGCTCATGCAAAAACTAAGGTTTGATCTTGACGGGCCTAGCATGTACAGACATGGTCTCGGAACACGGATCACCGAAAGGTAAAGCATGAATCATATAGTAGACATGATGAACATGACGATTGTTCGCCATTGAAACTATATCAACTCTCGTGATGATCGGTGTTGATGTAGTGGATTTGGTTCATGTGATCACTAAAACAATGTGAGGGATGTTGTTTTGAGTGGGAGTTCACCTAGTTTAATTTCATTAATTAATTTGAACTCAATTTGTCATAAACTTAGTCTAAACTATTGCAAATATGTTGTAGATCAATGGCATCCCCTACCATCAATTTTAATGCGTTCCTAGAGAAAGAAAAGTTGAAAAACAATGGAAGCAACTTCGCGGATTGGTTCCGCAATTTGAAGATTGTCCTCACAGCTGGTAATTTGACCTATGTGCTGGATGCACCATTGGTGACCCACTGCAATGATGCTTTGATGAAGTAAAGAATGTTTACCTCGCTCGGAAGAATCAAGACTCCATAGTTCAGTGTGCTATCTTGTATGGTTTAGAATCGGAGATTCGTAAAAGGTTTGAAGAGTCGACCCATATGATATTGTCGAGGATCTCAAATTGATTTTGAGACTCATGCGAAATTGAAAGCTATGAGGCTTCAAAAGTTCTTTAACCGCAAGATGGAAGAGGGCAGCTCACGGTGAGCATGTGCTTAAGATGTCTAGGCACGCAAACAAACTTCAAAGCTTGGGTATAGTGATTCCTAATGCTTTGGGGATTTACCGTGTCCTCCAGTCACTACCACCAAGTTACAGGAACTTTGTGATGAACTACAACATGCAGAACATGAACAAAGAGTTGCCAGAACTGTTTGCTATGTTAAAATCTGCAGAAGTGGAGATCAAGAAAGAACACCAAGTGTTGTTGGTCAATAAGACCACCAAATTCAAGAAAGGCAAGTCTAAGCAAAAGGGACACTTCAAGAAGGGTGGTAAGAAAGTTACCACGCCGGCAAAGAAGACCAAGGCTGGACCCAAGCCTGATACTGAGTGCTTTTACTGCAAGGGAGAGGTTCACTGGAAGCGGAATTGCCCAAAGTACTTGGCGGATCTGAAGAACAACAACATCAAGAAGAAAGGTATATATGATATACATGTTATTGATGTGTATCTCACTAGTACTCGTAGTAGTGCCTGGGTATTTGATACTGGTTCGGTTGCTCATATTTGTAACTCGAAACAGGTCTTTGCGAATAAACGGAAGCTAGCGAAGAACGAGGTGACGATGCACGTGGAAACGGATCAAAGGTTGATGTGATCGCGGTTGCACGCTACCCCTTCATCTACCATCGGGATTAGTTTTATACTTAAATAATTGTTATTTAGTGCCTGTGTTGAGCATGAACATTATATCGGGATCTTGTATTATGAGACGGTTACTTGTTTACGTCCGAGAATAATGGTTGTTTGATTTATATGAGTAATATGTTTTATGCACATGCACCTTTGATAGATGGTCTATTCTTATTGAATCTCGATAGTGGAAATACACATATCAACAACATTGAGGCTAAACGTTTGAAATCAAGCGATAATTCGACCTATATGTGGCAATCGCTGTCTTGGTCACATTGGAGTGAAGCGTATGAAGAAACTCCATTCCGATGGATTTCTTGAATCACTTGATTTTGAATCACTTGAAAGATGCGAAGCATGTCTGATGGGAAAAATGAATAAGACTCCATTTTCTGGTATGATGGAGCGAGCTACGGACTTATTGGAAATCATACATACCGATGTGTGTGGTCCAATGAGTGTAGCATCGCCGTGGTTATCGTTATGTTCTTACCTTCACGGATGACTTGAGTAGATATGGGTATATCTATTTCATGAAACATAAGTCCAAACTTTCGAGAAGTTTAAGGAGTTTCAAAGTGAGGTAGAGAATCAACGTAACAAGAAGATTAAATTTCTACGTTACGATCGTGGAGGTGAATATCTAAGTTACGAGTTTGGCGAGCATTTGAAGAAATGCGGAATACTTTCACAATTGACACCGGGAACACCACAACAGTAATGGTGTGTCCGAACGTCAGAATCGAACTCTCTTAGATATGGTTCGTTCTATGATGTCACTTACAGATTTACCGCTATCATTTTGGGGTTATGCATTAGAAACAGCATTCACTTTAAATAGGGCACCGTCTAAATCCGTTGAAACGACACCGTATGAATTATGGTTTGGGAAGAAACCTAAATTGTCGTTCCTTAAAGTTTGGGGATCTTGAAGCCTATGTAAAGAAGTTACAATGGACAAGCTTGAACCCAAAGCGAAAAATGCGTCTTCATAGGATACCCGAAGGAAACTATTGGGTATACCTTCTATCATAGATCCATGGGCAAAATCTTCGTTGCCAAGAATGAATCCTTTCTAGAGAAGGAATTTCTCTCGAAAGAAGTGCCTGGAAGGAAAGTAGAACTCGACGAGGTTGTCGAACATTCTCTCGAATTGCGAGTAGCGCAAGACCGAAGAAGTTCCTGTGGTGCCTGCACCAATAAGAGAGGAAGCTAATGATGGTGATCATGAAACTTGGTGAAGTTACTCTGAGCCTCGGAGGTCAACGAGAACTCGTACCACTCTGCATTGGTATGATCCCGTTATGAGTGTCATGTTGGTGGACAACACCGATGACCCCGAGACATATGAGGAAGCGATGATGAGCCCAGATTCCAATAAATGGCAAGAAGCCATGAACCGAGATTGGATCCATGTACAAAACCAAGTATGGACTTTGGTGGACTTACCGGATGGCCGAAAGGTCGTGAACAAATGGATTTTCAAGAAGAAAACAGATGTTGATGGTAATGTTATCGTCTATAAAGCTCGACTTGTCGCAAAAGGGTTTCGACAAATTCAAGGAGTTGACTACGATGAGACTTTCTCACCAAGAGAAGCTAAAGTCTGTGAGGATTATGTTAGCAATCGCTGCATATTATGATTATGAGATATGGCGATGGATGTCAAAAAAGATTCCTCAATGGAGATATTGATGAAGATTTGTATATGATGCAACCCAAAGGTTTTGTCGATCCTAAAGATGCTAACAAGGTATGCAAACTTCAACGGTCCATCTATGGATTGAAGCAAGCATCCGAAGTTGGAATCAACGTTTGATAAGGTAATCAAAGTTTTGGTTTTATACAAACTTATGGAGAAGCTTGTATTTACAAGAAAGTGAGTGGGAGCTCAGAGCATTCTTAATACTATATGTGGATGACATATTGTTGATTGGGAATGATGTAGACCTTCTTAATAGTGTCAAGGAATATTTGAATAATAGTTTTTCAATGAAGGATCTTGGCAGCTTACATATTAGGCATAAAGATTTATAGAGATAGATCGAAACGCCAAATATCATTGTCACAGAGTACATATTTGGACAAAGTTCTAAAGAGGTTTGGAATGGAAGAAAGCAAGAAAGGGTTCTTGCCCATGTTGCTCATACGACCTTGAGTAAAACTCAAAGTCCGACATCGGCGGAAGATAGAGAAAGGATGAGTAAGACTCATGCCTCAGCCATAGGATCTCTAATGTATGCCATGCTATGTACTAGACCCGACATTGCATATGCCGTTAGTTTAACTAGCAGATATCAAAGTGATCCAGAGTGGATCATTGGACGGGTCAAAAACATCCTTAAGTACTTGAGAAGAACTAAGGATATGGTTATTTCTTATGGAGGTGATGAACAGCTCGTTGTTAATGGTTACACCGATGCTAGTTGGAACACCGATCCGGATGATTCTAAATCACAATCTGGATACGTATTTATTTTGAATGGTGCAGCAGTTAGCTGGAGGAGTGCAAAGCAAAGCGTTGTGGCGAGATCTTCAACTGAATCGGAATACATGGCTGCTTCGGAGGCTTCACAAGAAGCGATATGGATGAAAGAGTTCATTACAGAGCTGGGTGTGGTTCCTAGTGCGCTGGACCCAATGTCTATCTACTGTGATTGTCGAGGGAATGACCACGGCAGATGCTGCAATCGGCAGCGAGTAGTAGAACGAAGGGCAAGGGCGGCCAGCCATCTGCGGTGCGAGATGAGGGCGGAGACTCAGGGTTTTACCCAGGTTCGGCCCCCCGGAGGGTAAAGACCTACTCCTGCTAGATTGTATTATGGAGGTGTTTACAATGGGCGAACTCGGCGGCTAGGCGGCGAGTTGCTTGGGTGTATGAGGGAACGTATCTCTACTCACCCCTTAGGGAGGTTTATATAGGCCTACCTCCCCTAGGGTTTACATATCTCAACCGATTCGGTTACAACTTTGTTAATCATTTAACTCAGACCGACTGGGCCTATCTACTACTTTGGGCCTTGACCTCGATCGCTGGTACCGATGGGCCTTGATCCATTCGCCGCTCGCAGCCCACTCGCCAACCTTTGGGCGATCGGAACGTCCCACGAGGATACCCCAAGAGGCATATCCCCATCGAGTCCCCGAGGCCGTCGTTGATTAGGCGCGGGTGGCCGGCAATGAGCATACGGCTTCAAGTTGGCATCCAAATAATCGTCGGCGGGCTCCTGTACAAAGGAAAAATCCGCGAACCGAAGTCGCGTCTCGGCGACACGAACCAACGGGTCGCAACCTCGGCGGTAACTTAGCGAGTGCCGTGGAGGCGGACCGTCGGTTTGGTCAAACTAGCCGTTAAGGTAACTTAACGGTAACTTCGGCGTAATCATCGCGTAACGGCCCCTAATTTGGCGGGCAGCTCTCGCTATATAAGGGAATGGTTAGCCATCGAAGCCAACCGCCCACCATTTCTTCCGAGTACGCACATCTTTCGCCGCGATCTCGCGACCCGCAATCCTCCGACCTCCAAACAAATCCTCACCATGGCCTTTTCCACCGAACCTTGGGCAGATCCAAGTGCACCAGGCGCAACCGCCTCCTTCGAGGAGGCCGAATCCTGGGCTGTCGGCGAATCCTCGCAGCCGAGAACGATCCCAACCCGCGAGAGAGTTCATCTGCTTCACTAGTCACCTCGGCGGGTTTAGGGTTTCCCACCTCTCTGTTCTTCCTGCGCCGCTTACTACGAGATCCAGCCTCGGATCTGGGTCCCCATAGTATCGGCAGCTCGCCATCTTTGTGGCGTCATGAAGTGCTACTTGGGCTGCCGGCCCTATTTTCCTTGTGGCAAGATCTGTTCCATGGACGGATCACCGCGAGAGGCGGCGGCCCAATGCTAGCAGCAGGCGCTTAACCTTCCAATGAAATCCAAAGCCTCCTTCTTCGACCTTATGCCGCCGCCAAAGCAATGACGGCTGAAAACGTCTTGGTTTTACGTGACCGAGGCGACCCCAGAAGATGAGGCGGCGATCCCACGATACTCGGCCGACCGCCCCGAGCCGCGCAATCTCCAGGTCGCCAAGCTACCCGACGACCAGCGGATGGTCGTCGACGAGATGCTCCAGGCCATTCGCGGTCTGAAGAAGAAGGGGCTCCAGACGGTGAACCTGTACAACTGCTGGCTTGGGCGGCGTCTTGTTCCACTCGCCCAGCGCGAGCATTATATGTACCAGTACACGGGCCGAGAAGACTCGACGAAGGCCTGCCTCGCCGAGTGGAAGCTGGAGGACTATCTCCTGGCGTTGAAGAGGATCACCCAGGCGGCATACACGGATGCGCAGGCCGGGCTCCCTCCATACACCACGAAGCGTCCGGCTCCAACGGTAATAATCTGATCCCATTCGCAGTCGCAGCATATGCAGTCGCGGTAGTTCTAACTTTCTTTCATGTTTAACGCAGTTATTTCAAGTGGTGGAAGGGTGGCTCCCACCCGCCGATGACGAGAGTTCTGGGCCATCCGCCCAGGACACAAGCGAGTCGCCTCCCGCCGAAGGCAACGAGGACGACGAAGACGAATCCGAAGAAGAGATCGCCCCACTGATCCGAAAGACCCGTGGGCAACGTCAACGCGAGCTCGAGGCGAGCAAGAGCCTCGAACGTCATGATGATGACGAAGAACTCCCGGAGACCACCTCGCTCCGTCAAGCTACTCCCGCAAAGAAGAAGAAGGAGAAAGAGGCGAGGGCCCCCCTGAGGAGGAGGACGAAGCCGCCGAGGATGGTCTCACCGCCAGCAAGAAGCGGCTCCGATGCCCATAGCTCGGCCGACGGGCGGCTCCGCAACAGCCATGCGAATGCGCCATCCATGGAGGCGCCGCTGGCTCACTACCTCCGCCTTGGCCGGGTCTCCGGGCTAGGGCGGCTCGCCGAGGCGGCTACCACGAGGAGGTCCCGAGCGCGGCGGTCTCGCCTCGCAAGGAGGCTCCGGCCGTGGCAGCTCCACTTCACGAGGGGGCCTCCGTCGAAGGTGTTCCGGAGGCACCAACCGCTACCTCAACGTCAAAGAAGCCCGTATCTTGGGCCTGGCGTCTGGACCTGGGGCTTAGCCGATCGGCCGAGCCGGAGAAACCGCCGGCCTCCGTCTTGGGCTGCGCTTCATCCCAGTTGCCAAGTAAGTGCACTCGGCCTTCATCTTCCTCTCTTAGTATTTAAATTGTTTCACCGAGTTGTCTCGATACATAGGACCGAGTGAAGAAGATGGGCCACCCGACGGTGGCCAAGGTGCCTCCGCCGCTAGCGAGGAGGACCTTCTCGAAGAGGAAGGCGGACGAAGTCGCCGCCCACGGAGGGCAGCAAGAAGGCCAAGGGCGGCGACATTGTCGCCGCCTCGATGACACAATGACCGCGGCTGGGCCGCTGTGGAAGCGACCGCATCCACGGCGGGGGCATTTCGTTCGAGGCCGGAGGAGGCGAAGCTCCTTGAGCGGGGCAATCGCTACCTTCCCCGCTTCATGACCAAGGCGCCACGGCGAGCGGGCCGCGATCGCGAGCCCTACTCGAAGATCGCCGCCGAGATTGACCAACGTCGCGGACACACGGCGTTGCTTGCGTCGTGGACGCGCAATGCACAACATGCTTGGCGCGCCATCCGGTACCTCCGGTCCCGAGGATCAGGTCGTTGTTTTGCAACGGCCTGATTCTTTAATTTCTGACGGCGCGTTCGAGTCCAGTCCCCGAGTGCGCACTCGCTAAATTTTAGCGGGTGGGCACTTAGGAATTTTTTTTTTTTTTAACCGTCTGTCCCCGAGTGCGCACTTGCTAAATTTTAGCGGGTGGGCACTTTAGGAATTTTTTCAACCGCCAGTCCCCGAGTGCGCACTCGCTAAATTTTAGCGGGTGGGCACTTTAGGAATTTTTTCAACCGCCAGTCCCCGAGTGCGCACTCGCTAAATTTTAGCGGGTGGGCACTTTAGGAATTTTTTCAACCGCCAGTCCCCGAGTGCGCACTCGCTAAATTTTAGCGGGTGGGCACTTAAGAATTTTCATGTGTGCTGACTTTGAGGATGTACAGGGTCTGCAGCTGGAGTCGGCAGAGCGATTGGCTGACGGCGTCCGAGAAGGAACCGGCTGCTCTCGAAGAACAAGGAACTTCAGGTTGTGGCTGCGCAGGCGGAGGTGGCTCGCCAAGGGCTTGTCCCCGCTGGAGAGCTGGAAGCGGTGCGGTCTGCATTGGGCACCGCCGAACAAAAGATCGCCGACCTCGAGCGCGAGCTTAAGGAGGCGAAAGAAGAAGCGAGTTCGGCGAACGGGCGAAGAGCTGCCGCCAGGCCGCCGATCGAAAGGCGTCTGAAGCCATCATTGTTGGGCTTCAGAACGACCATACATCGCTTCAAGGTTTCATCACGGGGCTCGCCCGCCCTTTGATTGGTGAGTGCGTCTTCCTTGCCTTTGCGATTGTACTGTTTGTGGGTTCCATTGTACTCATAGTTGTCTCCTTCTCGCAGGCCGTATGATTGATAGCCATGAAGAAGCGAGTTCTCTTGATGCGAGGGAGTGCGTGAGCATGCTCGTCGACTCGGCGACGCTGTCGGCGACTTGCATCCGCCTACCTTCAAGAGATGTCGCCCACGGAGGTTATTCCCAATGACCTCATTGAGGTGTGGGAATACTTGGAGAAGGCGCTGTCGTGGAGTTCATGACGGTCGGCTTTCGGCGTGGAGCGTCGACGGCTCGAGTCGGACTCGCCCACTTCCCGAAGATTTCGACGACGTGACGAGTGGTTATCCTTCATCGTCCGCGTGGATCTGTCTGAGGTTCTTAAGCTGCAGGGCGTCTTGCCGCACTCGGGCGTGTTTGGGCGATGGGCGACCTTCTTCCGTGCAGAAGCGGTCGTCACCGAACGACGCCGAGCCGCCGCATCGCGACTTCAAGGTCGAGCAGCCCTTCCGCGTGGCGATGGCGGGCCAGCTGACGACTTATCCATCGAACCCGTATATTGTATTCATCCGGAAGCGCCGGGACGCTGGTGCATCATCGTCGAAGCCTGCGGAGTAGTGTTAGTAACAATTCTGCCGAGTAGGCATATTTTGTAATGTAAGACAATGCGATATGCGATTTGTATGGAACGTTGTGTTCATTTTGCTATTTGTTTGCGTGTTTTGGATTGATTTTGGGTGAGTCCCCAGCGTCCGCCTTTTGCGGGTTTCACCTTAAATATGATGTTTTGTTGTTTATCATGTGTTGTTGGTTGAGTCGACTCGCCCGAGCTCGGAGAGCCAACCGCAAGGCGACTCCTCGAGTGCTCAGATTTTACCGTTTTCCGTCTGCGAACGGTGCCGGGTGGCCGAGTCCCCGGCGTGGTACTTGGTAGTTCGAGGCGACTCGAGGGTGGTTGAGGACCGAGCGTTTGTGTTAGCGCGTCGCTCTGCCTGGCCCGTGGGTCATCGTGGCGAGTCCCGGCACGCCTTACTTGGCGTTTTCCTGTCCGATCGAGACGAACTGGTATCCAGTCCCGGCGTGGTACTTAGCCGCCGTTCGAGTTGCTCGCCAAGGATGCGGAGGACCAGGTCGCTGGGAAGCGAGGATGATGTCTTGGTTCAGAAACCAGTCGAGCTAGGCGACTCCGATGGGGCTCCGGATTGGCGTTTTTCGTGGACGATGCAAGACCTGAAATGACTCAGTGCTCTTACATCGCACTACTTAGCCGTGCCGGTCGCTGTACCAAGGGTTGACTTCTGTATTTTAGCATGACGTTAATTACGAAAAGTGGCACAAGGAATGGAGAGTAGACGAATTTTGCCGTAACCGTTTTTTATTCATAGCGACTGGAGAGTACACATGTGGGGTTCTAGGTATAGAACTTCCGGAGGAGATTTACATTCCACGGCCTTTTGACGTCGAGTTCACCGTCCCCGCGGACGTCGACGAGGTAGTAGGCGTCATTGCCGAGTACGCGCCCGATAGCGAACGGGCCTTCCCATGGAGGGGAGAGCTTGTGCATGCCCTTCTTGTCCTGGATGAGGCGTAGCACCAAGTCGCCTTCCTGGAAGGTGCGGGTTTTCACCCGTCGGCTGTGGTAGCGATGGAGCCCTTGCTGATAGATAGCGGTGCGCGATCGGGCGAGGTCGCGCGCTTCGTCGAGTTGGTCGAGCCCATCTTGGCGGGCCAGTTGGCGGCCTCCGTGTAGTGGACGATCCGCGAGTCGTGTTCGAGGTCGGTTGGCATGACGGCTTCCGCGCCGTAGACCATGAAGAAGGGGGTAAATCCGGTCGACCTGTTGACCGAGGTGCGTATTCCCCAGATGACGGAGGGAAGCTCTTCGACCCAGCACCCGGCGGTGCGCTCGAGTGGTACTTGGAGTCGCGGCTTCAGGCCGTGGAGGATGCTTTGGTTGGCTCGTTCGCTGGCCGTTGGATTCGGTGCGATCGACGCGAGGTCGAGCCGATGTGGTGCTCCTCGCAGAACTCGGCCATTGCTCCTTGGCGAAGTTTGTGCCGTTGTCCGTGATGATGCTGTTGGGGAAGCCGTGGCGGTATATGAGCTCGCGAGGAACTTAGTGGCGATCTTCCCGTCATTTCGGACTGGCTTGGCCTCTATCCACTTTGTGAATTTGTCGACGGCGACCAGCAGTGGGTGTAGCCGAGGGGCCTTCTTGAAGGGACCGACCATGTCCATGCCCCACACGGCGAATGGCCAGGTGATGGGTATTGTTTTGAGCGCCGAACTTGGAACGTGCGTCTGGTTGGCGTACTTCTGGCACCCGGCGCATCGCTGGACGATATCGACAGCGTCGGCGTGTGCGGTGGGCCAGTAGAAGCCGTGTCGCATGGCTTTGGCGACCAGGGAGCGCGTGGCCGCAGGCCGCTGAATGGATGTCGTAGGATTTTGCGTCCTTCAGCTGGTTGGACGCAGCGTTGGAACACGCCGGTGACGCTGCGCTTGTGTAGCTCGCCGTCGACGATGGTGTAGGACTTGCATCGGCGAACAATCATTCGGGCGCTTGTCTCATCTGCGGGCAGGTTGCCCGTCTCCGTAGGCGATGTAGGGCTTGGTCCAGCCGTTCGTTCGGTGACGAAAAGTACCAAGGTTGCCTCGTTGGGCGGGACTCAATGTCGATCTCCTTCGGAGGAGAGATGGCGTGAAGATGGTGTCGAGGAACACGCCGCGGGTGGTGCGGATCGTCGACCGATGCGAGAGAGTCGGCCTCCTCGTTTTCCTCTGTCGATCCGCTCGACCGAGTAGCCGTGAAGTGGCCACCTTGTCCACCTCTTGGCGATGCCGCCATGGTAGGGGAGACGTCGCAGTGCGGCGACTTGACCCGCAACGAGGTCGGAGTCTCCGTAGCATCGAGGCGATTGACGCTCATCTCCTTGGCTCGCATGTCAGGAGTAGGGCCTCGTATTCAGCCATGTTGTTGGTGCAGGGCGTGAATTCGAGGCGGAGTATGTAGCGGAGCTTGTCCCCTTTTGGAGAGGTCAGCACTATC
Organism: Avena longiglumis; assembly: GCA_030063025.1. Classification (NCBI taxonomy): domain Eukaryota; kingdom Viridiplantae; phylum Streptophyta; class Magnoliopsida; order Poales; family Poaceae; genus Avena; species Avena longiglumis. The sequence goes on along the minus strand of CP125979.1, from coordinate 62,971,019 downwards.
CCCGCTCCTGCGCCGTCCGCGTTCTTGGACCCGTCAAACAGGCTCGATAATGGAGGTACGGCGGCTTCCGCTGCTTGGGCCTCCTCCGCCGGGCGAGGAAGTCGGCCAGTGCCTGTGACTTAATCGCCCTGCGTGGCTCGTACTTAATGTTGTGGACGCCGATCTCGACGGCCCACTTGGCGACCCGCCCGGTCGCCTCGCGATTGCGGATGATGTCTTGTAGTGGAGCGGAGGAGACGACCGTGATGGGGTGCTCCTGAAAGTAGTGCGGCAGGCGCTGAGCTCTGAAGACCGCATATACCAGCTTTTGGTATCAGGTCATTGCGCGACTTCGGTTAAGACCTCGCTGATGTAGTATACCGGCCGGACTGGGCGCTTTTTCCTTCCTGGTCGTTCGACGACCATTACAGAATGACGACGCGCCGACGCCTTGCGACGTAAACCAGCATGGGCTCCTTGTCGACGGGCGGCGAGTAGTGGTGCGCGAGTAGCACCTTTTTGAGGTCGCGAGCGCGTCGTCGCCTCCTTGTCCCATGGAAGGTGGGGTTCTTCGCATCGAGCGGTATAGGGCATCGCTTTTCTTTTAATGCCAAAGGGGATGAAGCGATCGAGCCGCTACCCGCGGCCAGCTTCGGACGTCGCAGCACTCGGGTTTGCCGAGCCGGCGATCGTGTCGATCTTCGTTGGGTTTGCCTCGATCCCACGTTTGGAGACGACGTACCTAGTAATTGCCGGCGGGTACAATCAAGGTGCACTTGCTGGTTGAGCTTTATCTTGTACCTCCGCAGGTTGGCGGTCTCTGCGAGGTCGGCGAGTAGGTCGCCTTGGCGGCGGATTTTACGACCACGCCGTCGATGTAGACGTGGATGTTGCGCCAATTTGGCTCGCGAGGCATTCTTGCATGCACCGTTGATACGTTGCTCGGCGTTCTTGAGGCGAAGGTGATGGCGGTGTAGCGAAGGCTCGAATGGCGTGATGAACGCCGTCTTCTCCTCGCCTCGACAGCCATTTTGATCTGGTTATACCCGGTAGGCGTCGAGGAAACACAATGACTCGAGCCCGCGGTGGAGTCGATGATCTGATCGATCGGAGGACGAATCGCTCCTTTGGGCGGCCGCTCAGTTTGTGTAGTCGATACACATTCTCCGTGTCCCGTTTTCTTTTCGACCAGACTGGGTTTGCCACCACTTGAGTATTTGATTGGCGAATGAAGCCGGCAGCAGTAGACGCTGCACTTCGGCGATTGCCCGACGGCGTTCTTCGTTGAATGGTCAGTAGCGATCGCCGGTCGCACTTTGGGGTCGGCGTTTAATTTGTGCTCAGCGAGCTCCCTAGGGACACCGGGCATGTCGGAGGGTTTCCATGCGAAGATGTCCTGTTCTCACGGAGGAACTCGATGAGCGCCTTCCTATGCCGGGCTCATGCCTGTCCCGATCGCCACCGTCTGGCCGTCGCTGGGGACCAGCTCGACGGTGCGGTGTGCGTCGTGGCCTCAAAGGTTGAGGTGTTTGTGCCCTCGAGTTGGGCTTCTTGAGTATTGTGGGGTCGTCGTTGTTGACCCCGCCGCGATTTGGCGAGCTCATCGGCGTGACTAGCTTCCGCCGCGATCACGGCGTCGGCGAGTTCGCCTTTGGCTCGCGTTCGGCGCATGTCGTGGTCGCCGTTGATGGTGATGACGCCGCACGCCCGGAGCTTCATCGCGTTATGCCAGTGGGGTGCCGCCATGAATTTGGCGAACGCTGGCGCCCAGGACGCAATGGTAGGGCTGTCGAAGGGCACCAGCTCAAGACGATCCGCCGCGCGGAAGTTCGCCGGAGTGCCGAAGGTGACGGTAGCGTGACCTTGCCGATCGGGTACGCCTTCCGACCGGGACGATGCCGTGGAACGTGGTGTGGGTTGTCTCGATCATCGATCGCGGAGCCGCAGTCGCTGAAGGTGTCGAGGTAGAGGATGTTGATGGAGCTGCCGCCGCCCATCGAGTCTTGGGGAGCCGTGAGTCGCCGACCTTGGCTTGACCACCAGGCGACTCGTCCCGGGTACTGGCGCGGCGAGTGGTCTTGCCGCCGGTGATAGGGGCTGCTCCGAGCCAGTTGAACTGGGGACGTCTGTCGCAGGCCACCGCTGACGGCGACGGCGCGGGCGATGACCTTCTCGCCGTGTTGAAGCCGGTGAAGGTGTGGAGCGAGCCAGCCACTTTGCCGAATTTTCCGCCATTTTGCGGTCGTTGTCGGTGTCCTCCGCTGCGTGCGTGCCTTCTCGATCTCCCCGAGGGTGTGGCGGTCGGCGGTGGTGTGCGTGGCGGCTTTCCTTCCCTGTGAAACGCACATGGTTGGTTAAGGAGGGCCGGGATCGAACCTTGGCTTGTTCTTGTAGTTCCCGCCGCCGCCGTCGCTGCCCTCCGTCGCGCGTAGCTCTTGGGGTCGCGTTATGCGTGCTCAAAGATTGGCATTTAAGTCGACTTCGCCCATCGTTGCGCGCGCTTGCGAGTGCCGCTGTAGCGAGGTCTGCTCGGCGGCCGCCGCCGTTGCCGCCTGCGTCGTTGTCCCGGACTCCGTCGACGCCTTGATTGGGATCTTCCTCGGCGTATCGTTTGGCGATCTCGAGGAGGTCGGGATGTTGTCGAGTGTGCGGGCGTGTCGCTGAGCTTGGCGACTAGGGGCTCGTGGCGCACGAGGTCTTGAAGCAATGGATGGCGGTGTCCGGTGGATGCCGACCGCTGTACAGAGCTCTTGCCACCGTTGGACCCAGCTGGTCGACTCGCGGGGTCCCCGGACGATCGCTCCGTGTCCTCGATGGTGGTGGCGCGGGTGTAGGAGCACTCGAAGTGCTCGACGGCGTCCGCATTTCCTCCGTGAGTCGATATCGCCCGGGGAGCGTGTTGATCCATTGCCCGCACGCCCCTCCATCATCGCGGGAGGTAACGGGCGGCGAGTAGGTCGGTGTGACCCGCGATCCCCATTGCCATGAGGTATGTGTCAAGCCGCATCGGGTCGCACGAGGAGTCGATTTTTCGATCTCCTTGCGCCTTGAAGTTGGTGGGTACTTTTCGCCTCGGATCATTGGTCCGAAGCACTTGGGCCCTAGTCGATCGAGCGACCCATAGGCTCGCCATCGCGGCGAGTGGTTAGGTGTGCCGCAGTCGTCGGCGTGTGGCGCGCCGATTACGGTTGGCGATGATATGAGTGCGGCCGATTGGCTCTCCATTGGCGGCGACGAGGTTGGTCGCCGCCTGGGATCGTTTAGGAGAGTGCCGCATTCGCGGTCGTCGTTGGAGCTGCGGTGGCTCGGCGGGCAATTGAGGGTGTTTGCCACCGCTGACGGCCGCTGAGGCCGCCGCTCGAGGAGCGCGAGTACACTCGCCGCGAGTCGGCGCCGCTGCTTCCACGGCCTTCGCGAGTAGGGCCCCGACGCATCGATCTGTAAGGCACCGCCGCCGGCCGCCGTGATGTCGTCGGCGCGCTCGCCTGCCACGAGGTTGTCCATCGGGTGGAGAACAGTGGAAGGCCGTTCGCCGCGCTCGTGAGGAGACGACTATCCGCGGCTGGTCCTCGGAGGTGCGGTTGGGTGGTGGTGGGGCACCCATCGCTGTTGATCCCTGGCGGGGCGGTTGCTCCCGGTGGCGCGTTCGCAGATCGCGCGCTTCGGCTATCGAGCCGGTCGTTCTCGTCGTCGGTTCGTGGCGCCCAACGGTGGGGTTCAGCGTGACCGATCCGCTGGTGGTAGCGCGACAGCCTCTGGCTGTCACCTGCCGAGGCGAAATTTTTCGCGCCGCCTTCTCCTTGCATCGCCTCCGCCAGCCAGCGGAGTTCTCGACCTCCGCCGCGTGGCGGGAGGATCGGGGTGGAGAAAGGGTCCTCCGGCGGATCGGTGCCGGTGGCCATGTAGGCCGCGGCGTGGCGACTGGCACCGTCGTGGAGGTCGGCGGAGTTCGCCGACCCGGAGTCGGAGTCGAAGATCCCGAGGATGGAGGGGTCCTCGAAATCTCCCGCGTTGGAGACCTGAGCGATGGAGCCCGCGGATGAGGCCATGTGATGGATCCGGCGAGTGACGCCGGGTCGCCGAGTCGGCGTCGTCGTGAGGGTCGCGTCTTCCGCCGCTGAATTCTCGCCACGTTGCTGTGGGCATTTCGAGGCGCAGGCGGTGGATCGTGTGGATCCGCTCTAAAGCCGATCACGTGGTGGCGACTTCGCGGATGCGAGCCGAGTCCTCCGAGGTGATAAAGTCGGTGAAGCCGACGAAGAGGCTGATCGTGCCGACCGGGCGTGATCACGCCAGGTGACGGGTCGCGCCGGGACGTAGCTGCTCGGCAAGATCTGGAGCATCTCGCCGACTATCATGCGCGGTGGCGACCGCCTCGTTGATGGGCAGATTGGATCTCGCCGCAGAACACCGGCCAGACCGGCCAGCCCCACGGGGCGCTGCCGAGGGAATGACCACGCGATGCCGCAATCGGCAGTAGTAGTAGAACGAAGGGCAAGGGCCAGCCATCTGCGGTGCGAGATGAGGCGGAGACTCAGGTTTTACCCAGTTCGGCCCCAGGGTAAAGACCTACTCCTGCTAGATTGTATTATGGAGGTGTTTACAATGGGCGAACTCGGCTAGGCGGCGAGTTGCTTGGGTGTATGAGGAACGATCTCTACTCACCCCTTAGGGAGGTTTATATAGGCCTACCTCCCTAGGGTTTACATATCTCAACCGATTCGGTTACAACTTTGTTAATCATTTAACTCTGACATCGGGCCTATCTACTCGCCTGGCCTTCGACCTCCGATGCACTCGATGGGCCTTGATCCATTCGCCTGCTGCAGCCCACTCGCCAACCTTTGGGCGATCGGAACGTCCCCACGAGGATACCCCAAGAGGCATATCCCCATCGTGATAACATGGGAGCCATAGCCAATGCGCAAGAACCAAGGTCACACAAGAAGTGAAGCATATCAAGCTGCTTTCACGCTATTCGAGAACATATCCAGGATGGGGATATAAAGATTTGCAAAGTACACATGATCTGAATGTGGCGTTCCGTTGACTAAACCTCTCCGAGGGCAAAACATGACCAACACCAAACTGCCATGGGTGTTCGGTATATTACCATTTAATCTAGATTAGATGACTCTAGTGCAAGTGGGAGACTGTTGGAGATATGCCCTAGAGGCAATAATAAATATAGTTATTATTATATCTTTGTGTTTATGATAAATGTTTACATTCATGCTATAATAGTATTAACAAGGAAACATTAATACTTGTGTGATTTGTAAACTTAATTTGAAGTCCCTAGTATAGCCTCTATACTTCACTAGCTTGTTGGTTGATTAATGATTGTGGTTTTCCTATTATGAGCATTGGGATGTTATCAACAACAAGATCATATCGTTAGGAGAATGATATGGTGGACATACTCCTATAGATAAGCATAGCATAAAGATCAAGTCATTTCAATAGTTCAATTGCTATATGCTTTCTGATACATAGTAACCTAATTCCTTCGACCATGAGATCATGCATATCACCTTTACCGGATGGATGCTTTGATGACATCAAACACCACACCGTAATCGGGTGGCTATAAAGGTGGCATTGAGTGTTCGGAAAGTATTGGTCAAACACATGGATCAAGAGTTGGATTTGTCCATCCATATGATGTATAGATATACTCAGGCCCTCTCGGTGGAATGTCATCCAATTAGCTTGCAAGCATGTGACCGCTCACAAGGGATCACATATCACGGAACGAGAAAGAGTACTTATCGAACGAGGTTGAACTAGGTATGCAGAGATACCGACGATCATAACCTCGGATAAGTAAACTATCGTGAGACAAAGGGAAATTGGTATCGTATGTAAGTGGTTCATTCGATCGCAAAGTAATCGTAGAAATATGTGGGAGCCATATGAATTTCTAGATTCCTCTATTGGTTATTGTTCGGAGAAGTGTCTCGATCATGTCCGCATAATTCACGAACCGTAGGGAGACACACTTAAGGATTCGACGTTGTTTGAGTAGTTATGGTATTATGAGAAAGAGACCGAATGTTGTTCGGAGTCTCGGATGGGATTCGGGATATCACGAGGTGATCCGGAATGGTCCGTAGAATAAGATTCATATAAGGAAAGTCCCGTTTCGGAGTTCGGGAATGATTCCGGTGTTTTCATCGGGAATGTTCTAGAAGGTTCCGATTGTCCCAAGACTGGGGTACATGAATGTGTCATTGAATGGTTGCATCATGTACTAAGTGTTCTTGCTGTTCCAAAACTGAAAAGTCAAACTGCCAGTTTGAAAGTCAAACGCAAAACAGAAACTATGGAAAACAGAAACCGTGGGAAACAAGAAACTGTGGGAAACAAGCAAGAGGTGGTTGAACCGACTTGGGGAGGAGTCCTCCAAGCCGGGCGCCAACCAAGGCCGACTTGGGTAGGGACTCCTCTCCCTTGGCCCCTCCCACCTATAAAAGGAGGGCAGGCCTCCTCCTCTAGACACACAAGTTCCTATCCTCTAATCTCCGTTTAGAGCCGCTTTGGTTTAGAGCTTCTAATTGATCTAGCCTCGGTTTAGAGCCTTCTAATTGGTGTGTCTAATCCCTAGACCACTAATAGCTCTCTCATACTCCACCATACTCGCTCGGGCTTAAGGCGAAGCCTCAGGATCTCCTCTACTCCGATACCACGCCAGTTGCCTTGGGAATCGCGAGGAGAGTGCTACAACCTCCGCCTTCTTGGAACAAGGGAGAGGAAGGTCTTCGCCGAGTACCGAACGCAGTGACCGATTGCGAAGCGCTAACGCAGCGCCGGAAGGATCGTCTACACGATCTTGAGATCGGGAAGAGTACGACTACATCACCCACGAGAATCCGTTCTCGTTAAACACTTTGGAATCTTCGAGGGTAAGTTATTCCATCGACTCGTTGCTACAATCTAGTAGATAGATCTTGGCTTGTTTGTTTGTATGCGATAGAAAAATTTTGTTTTCCATGCTACGAAACCCTACAAATACTTTGTGAGTTGAAAGGTCCAAGCAAGATTAAAAATTTCACATGGCTGAGTCTTGGGATCATTCCTCTAAAATGCATCATGGAAAATCGGAATGTTGGCACGTCCATCGAGTGCCTAATATGTAACCAAGGGCCAGAGGACATTGAACATCTCCTAGTTATTTGTCTGGTGGCCAAAGATATGTAGCAAGAGCTAGGTTTGAACCAAACCATCAACGAAGAAGGAAACAATACTTACTGATCAGTTTGGTATTGCCGTCCTAGAACACTTGCTTCGCCTAGAAGAGAAATGTCTAGCTTTGAAACGGCCGGGGCTGAAGGAGACAATAGTGGTGGCATGGTGGTATCTTTGGTGGATGAAACGATGACGCACTCGTAACGAGACAGTCCTTCCCATACACAGGTGCAAAAAGGAGATGTAGTGGCGAGGTCGTCTGCGCCCTCCAGATCCACCACGCGGAAGACGATGGTCAGGCCACCGATGTAGATCTTCCACCTCGGCCATGTTGTGGTTGTGGAGAATGTCGTGCAAAATAGGAAGGAGCTCAATTTTAGGGTTTTGTAGTGAGATTTTGTAGTTTGTTTTTCCCCTCTTTTGCCGATTAGTATTTCTTTGTTTTTTCTTTATTTCAGCAGAGAGGGGCTTAAGTAATGTAATTAAAAAACCGTATATTGATGAAATTTGTTTATCATTGATTGTGATTAACATTTTAATGCCTTGACTGTGATTAATTATTTTAATGCAAGGTAAAATAGTGTTTAGCACATATTATATATTAAGCCGTATATAATATGCAACGACACTAATCCTCCGATGTATTCTTTAATCTACCGAGACACATCCTCTATGGTGACACGGAAGCGTTAGCTAGGCGAATACCAATGTGCCGAGTGAAAAAAAGTGCCACCTATCCACTTTTCCTGACGTGTTTATCCCTCGAGCCTTTTTGCCATACCAGCACGAGCGCAACGATTAGGCACGTGCCTTGGCATATATAAGTGCCAAGGCCCGAGGTCCATGTTGTAGTGTAAGTGGGGGTGCAACGCCGTTGCCGGATGCTCATGTCCTCCTGGCAGCGGTATTAGTTGAGTTAAGTTGCGGGAGGAGTTTGGACACTGGGGCGGCTCCCCTGGATGGTGGTGTAGGGGTTCGTAGCATGGAAAACAAAAATTTTCTACCGCATGCACACAAACAAGCCAAGATCTATCTACTAGATTGTAGCAACGATTCGATAGAGGAACTCACCCTCGAAGATTCCATAGCGGTTAACGAGAGCAGATTCTCGTGGGTGATGTAGTCGTACACTTGCCGATCTCAAGATCGCGTAGACGATCCTTCTGGCGCTGCGTTCTGGCAGCGCTCCCGCAGTCGGTCACACGTTCGGTACTCGACGAAGACCTTCCTCTCCCTTGTTCCAGCAGGCAGCGGAGGTTGTAGCACTCTCCTCGCGATTCCAAGACAACGGTGGTACCTAAGTAGAGGGAGATCCGCAGGCTTTGCCTTAAGCCGAGCGAGTATGGTGGAGTATGAGAGAGATATTAGTGGTCTAGGATTAGACACACCAATTAGAAGGCTCTAAACCGCAGGCTAGAGCAATTAGAAGCTCTAAACCAAAACGGCTCTAAACCGGAGATTAGAGGATAGGAACTTGTGTGTCTAGAGGAGGAGGCCCCTGCCTCCTTTTATAGGTGGAGGGCGGCCAAGGGAGGAGTCCCTCCCAAGTCGGCCTTGGTTGGCGCGGCTGCTTGAGGGACTCCTCCAAGTCGGATCCAACCACCTCTTGCTTGTTTCCCACGTTTCTCGTTTCCACAGTTTCTGTTTAGCTGCTTGACTTTCAAACCGGCAGCTTGACTTTTCAGTTTTGGAACAGAAGAACACTTAGTACATGATGCAATCATTCAATATGTAATGACACATTCATGTACCTCCCCGAGTGCGGACAATCCGAACCTTCTAGAACATTCCGATGAAAACACTAATCATTCCCAACTCAAACGGACTTTCCTTATATGAATCTTATTCTCCGGACCATTCCGGATCACCTCGTGATATCCCGGATCCCATCCGAGACCGAACAACATTCGTCTCTTTCTCATAATACCATAACTACTCAAACAACATCGAAACCTTAAGTGTGTCTCCTACGGTTCGTGAATTATGCGACATGATCGAGACACTTCTCCTAACAATAACCAATAGAGGAATCTGAAATTCATATGGCTCCCACATATTTCTCACGATTACTTTGCGATCGAATGAACCACTTACATACGATACCAATTTCCCTTTGTCTCACGATAGTTTACTTATCCGAGGTTATGATCGTCGGTATCTCTGCATACCTAGTTCAACCTCGTTACCGATAAGTACTATTTTCTCGTTCCCGTGATATGTGATCCCTTGTGAGACAGTCACATGCTTGCAAGCTAATTGGATGACATTCCACCGAGAGGGCCCAGAGTATATCTATCCGTCATATGGATGGACAAATCCCACTCTTGATCCATGTGTTTCAACCAATACTTTCTGAACACTCAATGCCACCTTTATATCCACCCAGTTAAGGTGTGGTGTTTGATGTCATCAAAGCATCCATCCAGTAAAGGTGATATGCATGATCTCATGGTCGAAGGAATTAGGTTACTATGTATCAGAAAGCATATAGCAATTAAACTATTAAAATGACTTGATCTTTATGCTACGCTTATCTATAGGAGTATGTCCATCACATCATTCTCCTAATGATATGACCCTATTGTTAATAACATCTCTGTGTTCATGATCAGGAAACCATGATCATATATTAACCAACAAGCTAGTTTAACAAGAAGCTTTACTAGGGACTCTTATTTTAGTTTACAAATCACACAAGTATTAATGTTTCCGGTTAATACAATTATAGAATGGTATGTCAACATTTATCATAAGTGTGAAGATATGATAATAACCACTTTATTATTGCCTCTTGGGCATATCTCCAACAGTCTCCCACTTGCACTAGAGTCAATAATCTAGTTTCAAACCTTTGTGTATTCAACACCTATGGCTTTCCGGTGTTGTATGTACACGATTGCTAGTGGTCAAGATCCGGATCGACACTTCAGTCCGTGTGTAATTGTATGTCTTTGCGTCTCTACGCATCACTCATTCTCTAATGAGATGGCTTTGTATAAATTTGGTCTTTCGGTGTGACCTTTAATTCTTTGGGGTTAAAATATGTTGATAATATTGTCGCACAATATATCTTCATAGTATTATCCTCCTCATGAACTACACCTAGTTTGATAACAAACTACTTGACACAAATGCCCTCTTTGCTGCTATAATAGCAGTCATATACTTAGCCTTTGTTGTAGTATCACACAATGTTTTAACTTTGGAACTCATCCAAATCCATTATGGAACTCACTTTCCATTATATTGTGCCACCCTTAGTTTAGATTGAGATAAACTTAATTTGTACTTTGTGACAAAGCTAGTATCAATGTAGTACTTTTACAATGAACTAACCATCTATTTGTCACTTCTACAAATAATATACTCTTAGTTCTTCCAAAAGATCATAAGAATATCCTTACTATTGTCCAATGATCATCTTACGAATCATTCTGGTATATGCTCACAACATTTAGAGCATAGGACATATTTGGATTTGTACATATCACAATATGATTGATATAAATACTCTTTGTGATTTCATACATCAAGTATCAATCTATACTTGATTATTTGTTTCACTTTACCAAATGTCAATACACTTGAATATATCATCAATATTGAACTCATTCAATCCTTTCTGTGCGACAAGAACCTTTTCTTGTAGTTTCTATATTGAACTCATTCAATATCTCGTCTATGTACTTCTGGCACAACCATATTAGCGTCTATTGATGCCAAATATTTGGGTTTTGCCTAAGTCTTTCATCGGGATGAAATTCTTAATATGTGTTAATAAAAGATACATTATTTCCAATCAACAATATGTCTTTCACATAATGTATTAGAAACATGTCTTAGCGCTCCCACTTAATTTCTTGCAAATGCAAGCATCTTCATTGTCTCTAATGAACTTTTAAACTCCTTTAACAGTTTCATCACAGTGAAGATTCCAACTCCGCGATGCTCACTTTAACCATTGAAGTTTGCATATGCTTTTAGCATCCTTTGAATCAACAAAACCCTATGGACCGTGTTATGCACATGTCCTAGGTAACGATTCTATTAGAAGAACTTGTTTTGTTTATTCAACTACCATATAACAAATTATATGTAGTGGTTGCTACATTAATCCGTCTAGACTAAAAATCGCTATGAAAGATCAAATCTTGTCATATACAACCTTTGAACATTGTTGTGAACTCTTTCCTAACATGTCGACTATTTCATAGATGTGAAACATCTATGTCTATTTCTTTATAGATCCAAATATGACTGTAAGGTCTTGTACCTTCCCAGAGGGTCTTTCAAGTTCAAATCTTGATCTCTCATATATGGAACTATCACGGATTTTATGGCTTCAAGCCATTTTACGGAGTCAGGGCCCATCATCGCTTCTTTGCATGTAGTACGTTCATTATTCTCAAATAATGATTCAACCCTCAAATCTTGGTATTTGATTATTTACTCGACCTACTTGGTTCAACAGAAACTTTGACCTTCATAACCACAACCTTTGAGGCACGTGAGCCATGAGCATTGTTGCTGCCTCAGGAACACTTTTCAGTGCTGCGCAACTCTGCACATATAGTTAAGGTTCTTTTAACCTTATCAAAGTTCTATTTTCCTCCCACTTAACTTTTCACGAAAAATTCCTTCTAAAAGAAACTTGACGTTCTAAGTGACAAACACTTTTGTATCCGGTGTTATGGAGGAATACTTAACAAAGACAGGTTCATCCGACTTTGGTTGCAAACATCTTTCTTATGCATAGCATACCAATGTTTAAGAAAGGACAACTTGGGTTTTATCCCAAACCATAACTTTATATGGTGTCATTTCAACGGATTATGATGGAGCTCTTTTCAGTGGAAAAACGGTAATCACTAAAGCTTTTAATCTTTAAAATATAATGGTAGTTTTATGAATTATACCTTTGATCTTACCATGTCAAACAAGGTTTAATTACATATCTCGAATGCTCCATACTCTTATGGTGTTTCGGGAAATGCAAATCCACGGAACGATTCCATAAATCTTAGGTATTATGCTAAACTTTGTAACTCAAATATCTTCCTTTATGATCTTTATCATAAACTGTTTATATTCTTATTACAATGATTTTGCACTTCATCTTGAAAGTCTTTGAACTTTTCAAATATTTCACACTTCATCCTTATTAAGTAAATATTCATATATTCACTCAAATTTTCGGAGAAAGCATATGAAGTTGAAATCCATCGCTCTTGGCTACACATAATGGACTTTGTATAATAATATGCACAAGTTCCAATAAGCTAGTCTTTCGTTCCCTTTTGGCCTATGAACGAAGTTTTAATTATCTCTTGGAAAGTTTCACAAGCGTCATGTGATCAAAATCAAAAGACTCCAAAATTCCATCCACATGGAGTTTCTTCATGTTTTGTTCCCAATATAATTTAAACGGCGATGTCACTTCCTAAGTGATCTTTCAATCAATTCGTCTTTCGACATCTTTAGCACTAGTTTTATGGATGTGATTTATCCAACGAGATTTGTGAATCATCCATCTTTTATGGATTACGGAAATTATTTGAACAACCCTTTTGTTCTTATAATACCTGATAAAACAAATCCTGAAGGCAAGCTTTGATGTTTAACGAGCAACACAATAACCCTTTATTTGTTCTCAATAAACATCATCACATATTCTTTTGCTAGTTACTTAGGTCATTGTAGTTCATGAATTGTGTTGTTTCGTATGACGATTCATACCAACAAATTCAGTATCAAATACTTGAGAACCACATTGTTTAATAAGCAAATAATATAGCCATAACATGTATATCATCTATATACTTAAGCTGAACAATTCTAGTCTTTTCCTTTCTGCCATATACTTATGAGATTTTCTTTCAACATTTCCTTTTCTGTTTGAAAGAATCTATCAACATCAATAGTGGAGTCATACATATGACATATAGTCCAAAGCGTGTATAGTTAAATACCAATGTCTTTGGACTTGCACTTTGAAGTCGATCACCATCATCAAATGTTTGGTGTTCTTTCAAATTCCTTTCTTTAGTAATCTCTTGGTGTAGTAAACATTTTACCTACATCAAATACTCACCCTTATCATGGAATCGTCCATGATCAAGCTACTTTTAGCTTATAACGATGAATTATGAGTATAATGTTGCTATCCAAAACCTTTTGGAGGATTAGGACAACAAGTGTCTTCAACCTTTTGCAAATTCTCATCAAAATATGAGAACATGAACTTTGCCATATTATACTCTATCATGTTGTAACCAAAACTTCGTTTCAGATATCACAATATCTTCCACACATCATGGTTTCTGAAACAACTCTTTCAGATCCTAGATAACCTTGATATTAAGAGAATCCTTTGAATATCAAGAATCATGGAGACAAACATGATACTTATATACTAACACCTGGAATTGTTACTCTTGATTTAATACTAATTATTAAACTTCATGGAGTAACCGGAACTTTACTGAAAGTTTGCAATAGGACTTTAAACTTTAGATTAACACTTAAAACAATACGATACCAGTTCGTAAAGTATCTAACCAGAATTCTATAGTTCTATCATCTCAATTATAACTAAGCGCAAGGTGGTAAACGGATGCCAATGACTACAACAACTATGCAAATTCACTTTGATTTAGTTTATGATAAATTGAGTTCTAATTAATAATTAAATTAATCTTGGTGAACTCCCACTCAAAACAATATCCCTCACATTGTTTTAGTGATCACACGAACCAAATCCACCACATCAAAACCGATCATCACGAGAGTTGATATAGTTTCAATGGCGAACAATCAACATGTTCATCATATCTACTATATGACTCATGCTCTACCTTTCGGTAATCCGTGTTCCTGAGGCCATGTCTGTACATGCTAGGCTCGTCAAGATCAAACCTTAGTTTCCGCATGAGCAAATCTGGCTTGCTCACGTTGTATACACTTGTAGAATCTAACACACCCGATCATCACGTGCTGCTTCGAAACAACAAGCTTTAGCAACGGTGCTAACTAAGGGTGAACACTTTATGACTTGAAATTCATGTGCATGAGGGATCATCTTATAATGCTACCGTCGTCTACTAAGCAATACAAGATGCATAAAGGATAAACATCACATGCAATTCATAATATGTGATATGATATGGCCTTTCTTGTTTGTGCTTCCGATCTCCATCTCCAAGCACGGACATGATCTCCATCATCACCGGCATTGCATCAAGGTCAATGACGCTTCTCCATGGTTGTCGTCCACCGGCTTCAACTATTACAACTACTTTGAATAGACACGCGGGTCTTAACATAAATTAAAGACAACCATATGGCTCCTGTCGGTTGCCTACTTACAATAAGGAACATCGCATACATCATATATAATCACAATCATGGCCATATCACATCACAGCACACCCCTGCAAAACAAAGTTAGACGCCTCTACTTTCTTTGCATATTTTACGTGGTTTGGGGCTTTCAATAAGTGTCGCTCTAACTTACGAACAAGAACCACAACATTGATACTAGTATTGTCAATCACCCGTTGTAAACTGGATCTTAACTATGCTAGGAGCAGGCACCGCATAAAGCCACTTATGCAATACAAGTTGCATGTCAAGCGTGGAGCAAGTCTCATGAACGATGTCATGTAAGGTTAGCCCGGGCCGCTTCATCCCAACATACCGCAAGATGCAAAGTACACAAGAAGCAATCGACAATAAAAGCATCAACGCCCACAATGACCATTGTGTTCTACTCGTGCAACAGATCTACATATAGACACGGCTCTGATACCACTGTAGGGGTTCGTAGCATGGAAAACAAAAATTTTCTACCGCATGCACACAAACAAGACAAGATCTATCTACTAGATTGTAGCAACGTGTCACATCCCAAATTTTCGATTTGGTCTTGCATATCATTCATTGCATCGCATCATATCTTACCATGCATTACCGTCGAGTAGAGAGGATCGACGAAACGCTATTTGCGAAAACCTATTTTGTTTCGACCCGAGTTTCCTGCGGGGAGCTTTAGAGGGACTTGCGACAACCACCCCTGTAGATTCGAGTTTTCGCACAAACTTCGACTGAAGGTTGTTCCCCTCGACGATACGAACCCGTGAGGCTAAAATCGCTCCAATCGGAGTTCGTATGCAAAAGACTCGGACGTTTAGTAAACCAAGAG
The DNA here is from genome assembly GCA_030063025.1 of Avena longiglumis. Classification (NCBI taxonomy): domain Eukaryota; kingdom Viridiplantae; phylum Streptophyta; class Magnoliopsida; order Poales; family Poaceae; genus Avena; species Avena longiglumis. Next base: position 62,955,652 of record CP125979.1, on the reverse strand, counting down.
ACTTGCGACAACCACCACCCTGTAGATTCGAGTTTTCGCACAAACTTCTGAAGGTTGTTCCTCGACGATCTGAACCCGTAGGGCGAAAATCGCTCAATCGGAGTTCGTATGCAAAAGACTCGAACGTTTTAGTAAACCGGAAAGCGGTCGAAAATCGGACCGATTTCGAATCGAGTCAAATCTGGACCGATTCGGGTCGGGATTTTTTCTTTTCTTCTCACGCGTGGGACTATTTGAAGGCCCCGCCTCGGAAGCCGTGCCCGACCCGCCTCCTCCCGTAACCCGCCGCCACAACTCCTGCGTCGCGCTCCAGTCTTGCACGTCGCCCGCCGCCGCCGTTTCTCCTCGCCGCCACCGCCACCCTCCGTCGCCGCCATCACCTCGTCATTGTCGGGTTCGTCTCGCCGCCCTCTTTCCGTTCCGTGCTTGGCTCCATCGCCGCCGCCAAGCTGCGCCCTGCAGATCGCCGCGTCTGACGCCGCGTTTATTGTTCCGGAGCCGTAGTTGACCGTGTATGCGTGCAGGTAGAACCACGACGCGGAACCGACCGTCGCCGTCCGGAGCTCGCGGAGTTCGTTTGATCCGTTTCGGTAAGACAGCAGCCACCGGATCTCAGATCAGCGGCTTAGATCGCTCGTTGACTGGTCAGCACTCCAGACGTTGACTAGTCGACGCCTTCAGACGTTGACTGGTCAGACGTCGGTCAGCGCCAATCATCGAACGATTGACTGGGTCAATTTCGTTAATCCTATTAGTTGGCAGATTTCGGTAGAATCTTATAAATTGCGTAGAAATTAAACCGCTTGGCCAAAAATTGCAAATAAAATATGTACGCGTTCAGTGAGTCGTGTAGAATCTCGCTGTAGCTTTGGTTCAGACTTTTACTGTCAGGTTTAGTACAGTTTAATCAAACTAGTTAGTGGCCTTTCCGGAGTAATAAATTCGTAGTAAAAGTTTCGTAGCTCCAAAAATCGCGTGTGATATGTCCCTGAACTCGTGTGAACGAGGGGAATCTCATCGTGAAATAAGAAGATAGGCTTACAGTAAAAACTTCTGCAGTATTTGTCTAATGGCTTTCTGCAGTGTTTTAATTACTCGGGATATTTTATAACTCCTTTTTGAGTAATTCCAATTGGTACTGTTTCTTATCAGCGATGCCTTTGCGGTAGAATATTTCCAAGATTTTACAAACTGTTTACTACCGGTAGTGAATTATTTAAGTTCTAGCTCTAGTAGTGATCACTACTTTTGGTTAACAGTTTCCTTGCGCAAATCTATTTTCCATGCATGTATTCGGTAGTAATATGTATTAGTACTATGTGGTGCAGCTGTAGCACCAATTTGCTTGCCGTTCTTGCATTCATGCATCATTTTGTTGCATATGTTTGTGAATTGTTTGTTTATGAATGCAATTGTGTCGTGTAGATTGTGTGGAGTGCAACCCTTGCTCGTGTGTGGATTGTTCCTCCGACCGCTACAACCAAGGCAAGTAGATGCTACTTTGTTCATGATATCGTCCTACTATTTTCAATGCATTGTCGTGTATTTTGTAGATGCATGTGTAGGATGATACTATCGCTATGCTATGACCTATTATGTGGTAGGGCTTTCCTTGTAGATGAACCACCGTTGTAGATGTGCTTAGCCATGCTATGTTGAACGAGGGCTGGGTTACATCATTGATACTTGTTTTTTCAAAGTATTGGTTTGCGAAAACTAAAACAACTTAATCAATGAATCATCTGGGTGTGATGGGATTGATAATTTTTGGTGGTTTATTGCGGAAAGGCACCCAGGTATCAAGAGAGAATGATTGGCTTCTTTATTGTGTAGCTTACGTGTACAACCATGTGCCAATAATGAAATGGGCGGTTGGTTGGACTTAGTAGGTTGTGGTAACTCGAACCCGCGTATCCAGAGATGTAGAATTTTGGTAGGTTGGACGGTCGGCGTCGGATTGAGGAGCTACTTCGAGCAGTCTCTTCTTGGACTTCTCCTGTCACCACTCAAAATGAGAGTGATGGTACGAGTTGGGCTGGCCAAGTCACATGGGTAAAGTGTACTAACCTCTGCAGAGTGTATAATCTAATCGATTAGCCGTGTCCCGGTTATGGACATCTGAGTTGCTAGATATTGATTCCATGACATGTTTCTCGCTCATTCTAATTTCATAATTGTTTTAATATTGTTGGGTTAACTTAATTGGGATCTTTTCAAAGAAAATTCAAAACTGTTTATGAAAGTAGGACAAAGTTATTTGCAAATGCAAGCGGACACAGCTCCACTTGCCGGATATGCATGTAGATGTTAGTACTAATGTCTCCTTTACTAGCTCTACTTGCCATACATTCCATGTATTGACCCTTGAGGGCTGTTGCGTTTATGCTGCAGGTTATTCGATTCGATTGATCGTTATAGGCCACGGTACTCCACTCGGCACTTGTTCACTTGTGGGCAATTTGAAGATTGGAGGATTTACTCGCTTTTGTTGCTACCTGAACAATTTGAGCTAGCTCTATGCTAAGCTTTTACATTGTAATAATGGTACTCTGGATCTTGTAGATCATGATACACGGTTATTTGCTATGATTATCTATCTTACTCTATTGTGGGCCAATGAACCGATCCAGGGATTGGCATGTCACATAGAGGCCACGGTCTTATCAGAACCGGGGTGTCACAGGATGGTATCAGAGCCCGTGTGTCGACTGTAGGATCGTGACCTAGGATTGGATTAGGAAGCCATAGAATTATTAAAGCCTATATTAACTCTGTCTTTCATCTTATGCCTTTCACTCTCGTAAATTCTTATCATATGCTATTCTCACACTTTCCTCTTTTACTTGATAGATGGGAGACGTCAGGACTGAGTATGTCACCATGGAGTCACCAAGGCCCTTTGCAAGGCAGTTAGCTCAGCTCTCTCAGTCACTGGGATTGCCACTGCCCATGTTCAAGGGAAGAAGGCTGTACACCTATGGATATGGAGAGGATGCATGGGAGATCACTACCTTCATATTCAGAGATGTCCTTGCCAAACCCGTGCACTTGGTCTACACCAAGATATCTGGCGGGGACTTGGAATCAACTTGGCCATACATGAAGCCCTGTCTCGCCAGTGCCATAATGTCCGACACCTACTACCAGCAGATTCACCCTACCGTGACTATGGAAGGCGTGATGAAGATGGGAACATTGTGGTTACCCCGGGCGACAGGAACAACATGCCGCCCCGTCGGAGGCACATAGAGGACATGGAAAGGGAGAATGGAGCTCTAGCAGAGAAGGTGAGGATGATAAAGGAGATTGCAGATTTTACTAGCAATGGTATGGTGGTCCAAGGACAGGAGATTGACACTTTGCATGAAGCTGTGGGAGTTCTGGAGAATGCCCTGATAGCCAGAGATGCAACCATAGCACATCTTCATGGTACTGTGCAGGAGAACACCCAGAACATACAGCAACTGCAAGAGACAGTCCAGGAAAGGGATCAAACTATTGAAGCTATGACAGCCCAGATTGCCGCTCTCCAAGCACAGCTGAATCCACCCCCGGATGATGACAATGGAGATGATGGCAACAATGGGGATGATGATGACAGTGGAGACGATGATGATGAGGACGAGGATGATGATGATGAAGACGATGATGGTGGGGGAGATGAGGCCGTTCTGTTGCAGGTGAGGATGAAGAAGAAGAGGAGGATCCGAAGAGGTGGAGTTTGAAGTCTCAAGTGATGGTTCAGGAGAGGTGTACACTCCGCCGCCATGGTTGTACCGCGAGCCGAAGCGCCAACGCATGACCGCAAGGACCTACCTCAATCTCTTCAAGAAATAGATAGAAGTCCACCAATTAGACCACGTTAGGCAAATCGTTAGGATTAGTCTCGATCGTTGTGAAGCTTACTTCGTGTTAGATTAAAAGTGTTTAGTTGCTTATTTGTGTACTCCAATATCCCAGGATTTATTTGTGCGAATTTTAATGAAAGAGTTATGGCAATTTGGTTACTATCTGTGTGTTTTTCGCTGCAGTTTTTCTGCTGACACAGCAGTACTGTGCGATTTTTCATATTTTTCTGGTAACTCAGAAAAATCTGAAAAAAATTGGGCTGTTGCGAAACTCTCTGTTCCATATGCACAAAAATTGGCTAAATTTTCTGACGAGTTTAAGTCAGGCGGAAAAATTCGTGAAAGCTGCTGGACTGTTCTGGCAGAATTGCTGTTTTGTTGATAAGATGATCTATTGTTTAGTTAACCATTGCCAACTCTTGCAAAACTATTTCAGTAGTTATATACTGCTAGGATAACACCTGGGATGTTGCTGGATCGCTTGTTTGTTGATGTGTTGCTTGCTTGTGATTGTCTGCTATTGTTTGTTGTTGATTGCTCATATGCATGGGTAGAATCCTATTACCGTAGTTGATTCTTTCTAAACTTACCTATGCTGAACCGCAGATGCCTCCCCGTCGCCAACCCACTAAGATGGAGCAGCTCATGGCCGCTCAGGCACAACTGACCCAAGTGATGACCCAGTTCATGGCGAATCAGAACAACAACAATGGAAATAATCAGCCTCAGGGAGATGCTCTCACCAGATTTCTGAGGTTAAGGCCAGCTAAGTTCTCTACTGCAACAGAACCAATGGTTACTCTCGACTGGTTGCGTTCAGTCAACAAGGATCTAGTAACTGTCGGATGAACTGATGCTGAGAAGGTGAGGTTTGCCGCTCACCTACTGGAGGGACCAGCCGCTTCTTGGTGGGACACATTTCAGATCACCCACCCGCTGGATACTGTGACTTGGGCAATGTTTGAAGAAGGTTTCAGGATCAACCACGTGTCTTCGGGAGTTCTGAGCCTGAAGAGGAAGGAGTTCCGCAACTTGCGCCAAACCAATCGCACCGTGGCCGAGTACATTGAGGAGTTCAACAACCTGTCCCGTTATGCACCTGAGGATGTGGACACTGATGCCAAAAGGAGGGAGATTCTGGATGGCCTCGGTGATGAGCTTTCAGACAGCTACTTGTGGTTTATTGCCCCACTTTCCAGGAGCTTATGGACAAGGCCAGAATCTTGGAAGGGAAACACAAGCGGTGGAGAACCGCAAGAAAGAACAACAATCACCACTCTGGTTCACACCACAAGTCTCGCACTGTATGATGGATACTCCAAGCATGGAGGAAGTGACCATGGGAGCCATGATCATCACCACCATGGGGGCGAGGGACATCGTCATGACAACCATAGGAGCAGCCTCCACAACCACAAGGGAGGACACTCTCACCACTGGAGGACACGGTGGACATGACCGCAACGTGATCGCAACCGTGAAGAAGGATCCGAGTGAGGTGACATGCTTCAAGTGCAAGCGGAAGGGACACTATCTTGACAACTGTCCGGAGAGGAAAGGACTCAAGCCAACCAACGGCGAGAAGGCCACGATGAACCACATGAATGTGGAAGAGATTCCGGATGAGCCTGACCTTGTGATTGGTAAGTTCCCAATCAACACTTACCCTCACTTATACTTTTCGATCTTGGTGCATCGCATTCATTCATATCAAGGGCATTTGTGGATAAGTATAAGTTACCTAAGTCTATGAAAAGGTCTATTAGAGTGAGTTCACCGAGGGATATGATAGCTAGTGCGGGATGCCGTGATTTAACTGTGAGGATTGGAACACACAACTTCATCGCACATCTAGTAGTGTTGGATTCACGAGGATTAGATGTCATTCGGGTATGGATTGGATGTCTATGCATGGGGACACATAGATTGTGCACTGAGCTGTTTCACTCAAAACCCGGATGGTAAGAGGATTAGATTCAAGTCGGTTGCACGACCGGGAAGGTGTAAGCTGAATTCTCTTAAGGGGTTAGCATGGATCTTGTGCGGTGATTAGGGATTACCCTGACGTGTTTCCGGAAGAGCTGCCAGGTATGCCACCTGACAGAGATGTAGAGTTTCTTATCGACCTGATGCCGGGAACAGGACCTATAGCAAAGAAACCATATAAGATGGATGTCGATGAGCTGAAAGAATTGAAGAAACAGTTGAAGGAGCGGTGGAAAAGGATTCATTCAGCCTAGTGCGTCGTCATGGGGAGCACTGTGTTGTTTGTGGAGAAGAAAGACACCAAGAGATTAGTGGTAGACTATCGCATTGAATGAAGTAACCATTAAGAACAAGTACCCTCTACGAACATAAATGACTTGTTTGATCAATGGAAGGAGCAAAGGTGTTGAGAAGATTGATCTGCGATCGCTATTTCCAATTGAAGATCCGAGAGGAGGATGTACCAAAAACCGCCTTCACCACTAGGTATGGTTTATATGAGTATACAGCTATGTCTTTTGACTAACGAATGCCCGACATACTTCATGACCATGATGAACAAGGTATTTATGGAGTATTTGGACAAGTTCGGTGGTGTTTATTGATGACATACCGATATATTCCAAGGATGATCTTGAGCATGAGAAACATCCGAGACTGATTATGGAGAAGCCGAGAGAAGTCAGACGCCAAATTCAGCAAGTGTGAATTCGGCTTAACACATTGGGTTTCTTGGACACGTAGTGTCGGAGAAGGAATTGCTGTTGATCCAAACAAAGTGACCGCAGAATAGAGTGGGAAGCGCCAAGAATGCGGAGAGATTCAAGCTTTTGGGACTTGCTGGATATTACCGAGGTTCATAGAAAACTTTTCCAAGATTGCTAAGCCGATGACCGAACTTCAAGAAGGAGAGGAAGTTTGAATGGTCGACGATGTGAAGCCAGCTTTCAGAACTGAGCGTCGACTAGTGACCGCTACTGTTCTATGTTTACCGATCTTGAAGGATTTCCAAGTGTACCGTGATGCCTCACGACAAGGACTTGGGAGTGTGATGCAAGATGGGAGAGTAGTGTCATATGCCTCGCGACAACTCAAGCACCATGAGCGGAATTACCCCACACACGACTTGGAGTTAGCGTCGGTGGTTCATGCGCCAAGGTATGGAGGCATTACTTAATGGGAAAACACGTTATGTCTACACCGACCACAAGAGCCTGAACTACATATTTACACAAAAGGAACCGAACATGAGACAAAGGAGATGGTTGGAACTTATCAAGGACTATGATATGAATCTACAGTACCACCCAGGAAAGGCCAATGTAGTAGCAGATGCTCGAGCCGGAAGGTTTATGCCAATGGATTGACAATTGGTGAATTGCACGAGGATTTGTGCAAGCAATTCAAGGACCTTAGGTCGAGGTAGTATCTCAAGGATACTTGGCTACAATGGAAGTCCAACCAACGCTGTGACAGAATCAGAAGGCTCAAGTGGGAGACAAAGAGATAGATGAAGTTAAGGAAAAGATGAAGGAAGGTCGAGCAAGGAATTCCACGAGGATGAGCAAGGTACCTTGTGGTATGGAGATCGCTGTGTGTGCCCAACGATCCGGAGTTAAGGAAGTTGATTCGCAGGAAGCTCATGACTCGCCGTATTCCATACATCCGGCAATACGAAGATGTATATGGACCTAAAGGACAGATTACGGTGGAACAACATGAAAGGAGACATCGCAGAGCATATCGCCCTATGTGATGTATGCAATGAGTGAAGGCGAGAACATCGGAAGCCAGGATCATGCAACCATTGCCCGTGCGGATTGGAAGTGGGATAGAGTGGGAATGGACTTTATCACAGGATCGCCAGACCAGGTCGATATGACTCTATTTGGGTAGTGGTCGACCATTTTACCAAGGTAGCCCACTTTATACCGGTGAAGACGACCTATACGAGTGCAAAGTTGGCCAAGATTTACATGGACAGAATTGTGTGCCTACACGGAGTTCCCAAGAGTATCGTATCCGATAGAGGCACCCAATTTACCTCGCACTTCTGGCGCCAGCTGCACGAGTCACTTGGTACTAGATTGGAGTTTAGCATAGCGTTTCACCCACAGACTGATGGACAGACCGAGAGGGTGAATCAGATTTTGGAGGACATGCTAAGAGCTTGCGCCTTGGCTCATGGTTCTAGTTGGGATGAGAATTTGCCGTATGCCGAAGTTTTCCTACAACAGCTATCAAACCAGCATCAAGACATCACCGTTCGACGTACTGTATGGGAAACGGTGCCGAACACCATTGCTATGGGATGGAGTAGGAGAACGTCAGTTGTTTGGGCCTGATTTGATCAAGGACGCTGAGGAGAAGGTCGCCTTGATTAGAGATGCATCAAGGTAGCACAATCAAGACAGAAGAGCTACGCCGACGCCAAGCGCAAGGAGGTGGTGTATGAGATAGGTGATAGAGCATACCTCAGTATCGCCGCCGTGGAATTAAGAGATTTGGTATTAAGGGTAAGGCACCTCGATTTATTGGACCATATCGAGTCTTAGCACGCAAAGGAGAGGTTGCTTATCGCTTGAGTTGCGGAGGCTCTCTGCGCTGTTCACAATGTGTTCCACGTGTCCCAAAGAAGAAGTGCCATCCGGAGATGGTGGATACACCATTGAGAGATACTGCATCGCTAGAGGAGGTTCACTTGAGAATGATTTGACCTATGAGGAGAAACCGTCAAGATTCTAGAGACATAAAGGACTACCCGTACCAAGATAATCAAGTTTTGCAAGGTGCAGTGGAGTCACCACACCGAAGAGGAAGCCACTTGGGAGCGTGAAGATGACATCCGAGAGGACTACCCACACCTATTTGCTAGCCGCGCCGAATCTCGAGGACGAGATTCATCTTAAGGGGGTTAGTCTTGTCACATCCCAAATTTTCGATTTGGTCTTGCATATCATTCATTGCATCGCATCATATCTTACCATGCATTACCGTCGTAGAGAGGATCGATAAACGCTATTTGCGAAAACCTATTTTGTTTCGACCCGAGTTTCTGCGGGGAGCTTTAGAGGACTTGCAACCACCCTGTAGATTCGAGTTTTCACACAAACTTCGACTGAAGGTTGTTCCCCTCGACGAACTGTAGGGCCGAAAATCGTTCCAATCGGAGTTCGTATGCAAAAGACTCGGACGTTTTAGTAAACCAAGAGACTTGCGACAACCACCCTGTAGATTCGAGTTTTCACAAACTTCGACTGAAGGTTGTTCCTCGACGATACGAACCGTAGGCGCGAAAATCGCCCAATCGGAGTTCGTATGCAAAAGACTCGAACGCTTTAGTAAACCGCCGAACGGTCCGAAAATCGGACCGATTTCAATCGAGTCAAATCTGGACCGATTCGGGTCAGGATTTTTTTTCTTTTTCTTCTTCTCACGCGTGGGACTATTTGAAGGCCCCACCGCCTCGGAAGTCGTGCCCGACCCCGCCTCCTCCCAGAACCCCGCCGCCACAACTCCCTGCGTGCGCGCTCCCAGGTGCGAGCACGTACGCCGCCGTTTCTTCCTCGCCGCCACCGCCACCCTCCGCCGCCGCCATCGCCGTTGTCGGGTTCGCCTCGCCTCTTTCCGTTCCGTGCTTGCGTCTCCATCCGCCGCCAATCGCGCCTGCAGATCGCCAGACGCTGCACGCGTTTATTATTCTGGGAGCCGTAGTTGACCGTGTGTGTACGTGTCGGTAGAACCACGACGCCGGAACCGACCGTCGCCGTCGTCCGGAGCTCGCCGGAGTTCGTTTCGCAGTCCGATTCCGGTAAGACAGCAGCCACCGTCAGATCTCAGATCAGCGGCTTAGATCGTTCGTTGACTGGTCAGCACTCCAGACGTTGACTAGTCAGACGCCCCAGACGTTGACTGGTCAGACGTCCAGTCAGCGCCCAGTCATCAGACACAGTTGACTGGGTCAATCTCGTTAATCCTATTAGTTGGCAGATTTTGGTAGAATCTTGTAAATTGCGTAGAAATTAAACCGCTTGGCCAAAAATTGCAAATAAAATATGTACGCGTTCAGTGAGTCGTGTAGAATCTCGCTGTAGCTTTGGTTCAGACTTTTACTGTCAGGTTTAGTACAGTTTAATCAAACTAGTTAGTGGCCTTTCCGGAGTAATAAATTCGTAGTAAAAGTTTCGTAGCTCCAAAAATCGCGTGTGATATGTCCCTGAACTCGTGTGAACGAGGGGAATCTCATCGTGAAATAAGAAGATAGGCTTACAGTAAAAACTTCTGCAGTATTTGTCTAATGGCTTTCTGCAGTGTTTTAATTACTCGGGATATTTTATAACTCCTTTTTGAGTAATTCCAATTGGTACTGTTTCTTATCAGCGATGCCTTTGCGGTAGAATATTTCCAAGATTTTACAAACTGTTTACTACCGGTAGTGAATTATTTAAGTTCTAGCTCTAGTAGTGATCACTACTTTTGGTTAACAGTTTCCCTTGCGCCAAAATCTATTTTCCATGCATGTATTCGGTAGTAATATGTATTAGTACTATGTGGTGCAGCTGTAGCACCAATTTGCTTGCCGTTCTTGCATTCATGCATCATTTTGTTGCATATGTTTGTGAATTGTTTGTTTATGAATGCAATTGTGTCGTGTAGATTGTGTGGAGTGCAACCCTTGCTCGTGTGTGGATTGTTCCTCCGACCGCTACAACCAAGGCAAGTAGATGCTACTTTGTTCATGATATCGTCCTACTATTTTCAATGCATTGTCGTGTATTTTGTAGATGCATGTAGGATGATACTATCGCTATGCTATGACCTATTATGTGGTAGGGCTTTCCTTGTAGATGAACCACCGTTGTAGATGTGCTTAGCCATGCTATGTTGAACGAGGGCTGGGTTACATCATTGATACTTGTTTTCTCAAAGTATTGGTTTGCGAAAACTAAAACAACTTAATCAATGAATCATCTGGGTGTGATGGGATTGATAATTTTTGGTGGTTTATTGCGGAAAGGCACCCAGGTATCAAGAGAGAATGATTGGCTTCTTTATTGTGTAGCTTACGTGTACAACCATGTGCCAATAATGAAATGGGCGGTTGGTTGGACTTAGTAGGTTGTGGTAACTCGAACCAGATCCAGATGTAGAATTTTGGTAGGTTGGACCGGTGCGCGTCGGGATTGAGGAGCTACTTCCCGAACAGTCTCTTCTTGGACTTCTCCCTGTCACCACTCAAAATGAGAGTGATGGTACGAGTTGGGCTGGCCAAGTCACATGGGTAAAGTGTACTAACCTCTGCAGAGTGTATAATCTAATCGATTAGCCGTGTCCCCGGTTATGGACATCTGAGTTGCTAGATATTGATTCCATGACATGTTTCTCGCTCATTCTAATTTCATAATTGTTTTAATATTGTTGGGTTAACTTAATTGGGATCTTTTCAAAGAAAATTCAAAACTGTTTATGAAAGTAGGACAAAGTTATTTGCAAATGCAAGCGGACACAGCTCCACTTGCGATATGCATGTAGATGTTAGTACTAATGTCTCCTTTACTAGCTCTACTTGCCATACATTCCATGTATTGACCCTTCTGGGCTGTTATGCGTTTATGCCGCAGTTATTCCGATTCGATTGATCGTTATAGGCCACGGTACTCCACTCGGCACTTGTTCACTTGTGGGCAATTTGAAGATTGGAGGATTTACGCTTTTGTTGCTACCGAACAATTTGAGCTAGCTCTATGCTAAGCTTTTACATTGTAATAATGGTACTCTGGATCTTGTAGATCATGATACACGGTTATTTGCTATGATTATCTATCTTACTCTATTGTGGGCCAATGAACCGATCCAGGGATTGGCATGTCACATAGAGGCCACGGTCTTATCAGAACCGGGGTGTCACACAACGAGTCGATAGAGGAACTCACCCTCGAAGATTCCATAGCGGTTAACGAGAGCAGATTCTCGTGGGTGATGTAGTCGTACACTTGCCGATCTCAAGATCGCGTAGACGATCCTTCTGGCGCTGCTCGCAGCGCCTCCATAATCGGTCACACGCTCGTACTGACGAAGACCTTCCTCTCCTTGTTCCAAGAGGCGCGGAGGTTGTAGCACTCTCCTCGCGATTCCTAAAGACAACGGCGTGGTACCTAAGTAGAGGGAGATCCTGAGGCTTCGCCTAAGCCGGAGCGAGTATGGTGGAGTATGAGAGAGCTATTAGTGGTCTAGGATTAGACACACCAATTAGAAGGCTCTAAACCGCAGGCTAGAGCAATTAGAAGCTCTAAACCAAAATGGCTCTAAACCGGAGATTAGAGGATAGGAACTTGTGTGTCTAGAGGAGGAGGCCCCGCCTCCTTTTATAGGTGGGAGGGCGGCCAAGGGAGGAGTCTCTCCCAAGTCGGCCTTTGGTTGGCCGACTTGGAGGACTCCTCCCAAGTCGGATCCAACCAACTCTTGCTTGTTTCCCACAGCTTGTTTCCACAGCTCTGCTTTCCAGCCTGTTTTAGCCGTTTGACTTTCAAACTGGCAGTTTGACTTTTCAGTTTTGGAACAGCAAGAACACTTAGTACATGATGCAATCATTCAATATGTAATGACACATTCATGTACCCTCCCCCCCGGAGTGCCGGACAATCCGGAACCTTCTAGAACATTCCCGATGAAAACACCGGAATCATTCCCGAACTCCGAAATGGGACTTTCCTTATATGAATCTTATTCTCCGGACCATTCCGGATCACCTCGTGATATCCCGGATCCCATCCAAGACTGCAAACAACATTCGGTCTCTTTCTCATAATACCATAACTACTCAAACAACGTCGAAACCTTAAGTGTGTCTCCCTACGGTTCGTGAATTATGCGGACATGATCGAGACACTTCTCCGAACAATAACCAATAGAGGAATTTGGAAATTCATATGGCTCCCACATATTTCTACGATTACTTTGCGATCGAATGAACCACTTACATACGATACCAATTTCCCTTTGTCTCACGATAGTTTACTTATCCGAGGTTATGATCATCGGTATCTCTGCATACCTAGTTCAACCTCGTCACCGATAAGTACTATTTTCGCTCCGTGATATGTGATCCCTTGTGAGCCACATGCTTGCAAGCTAATTGGATGACATTCCACGAGGGGCCAGTATATCTATCCGTCATATGGATGGACAAATCACTCTTGATCCATGTGTTTCAACCAATACTTTCGAACACTCAATGCCACCTTTATAGCCCCGATTACGGTGTGGTGTTTGATGTCATCAAAGCATCCATCCGGTAAAGGTGATATGCATGATCTCATGGTCGAAGGAATTAGGTTACTATGTATCAGAAAGCATATAGCAATTGAACTATTAAAATGACTTGATCTTTATGCTACGCTTATCTATAGGAGTATGTCCATCACATCATTCTCCTAATGATATGACCCTGTTGTTAATAACATGTCTGTGTTCATGATCAGGAAACCATGATCATATATTAACCAACAAGCTAGTTTAACAAGAAGCTTTACTAGGGACTCTTATTTTAGTTTACAAATCACACAAGTATTAATGTTTCCGGTTAATACAATTATAGCATGGTATGTCAACATTTATCATAAGTGTGAAGATATGATAATAACCACTTTATTATTGCCTCTTGGGCATATCTCCAACAGGTGGGAACCATGTTTGTGAAGGGAATATGCCCGAGAGGCAATAATAAAGTGGTTATTATCGTATTCCTTGTTTATGATAAATGTTTAGTTTACATGCTATAATTGTATTAATACGGAAACGTTAATACATGTGTGTTTAATAAACAAAAAGGAAGTTCCTAGTTATGCCTCTCTTATAAACTAGCTCGTTAATTAACATGATGATCAAAGTTTCCTGATCATGGACATTGGATGTTGTTAATAACGAGGTCACAACATTAGTGTAATGATGTGATGAACATTCATCCGAAGTATAGTATTACAATCAAAGTCATTGAGTTTATATTGCTATAACAACTTACGAAGTGATCCTAATCCTTAGACCATGAGATCATGTCAATCACTAACACCAGAAGAGTTTCTCGATGACATCAAACGTCACACCATAACTGGGTGATTATAAAGATGGTTGCAGAACTACTAAAGTGTTATGTTGAGACCCATGGATCGAGAGTGGAATTTGTTCATGCCGATGACGGATAGATATGCTCTGGGCCCTCTCGGTGATATCACATTGATTAGCTTGCAAGCAAGTGATTTGATCACTAGAATGTTATATCACGGGAACGAGAAAAGAGTGCATGTCGGTAACGAGATCAAACTAGGTATGGAGATACCGATGATCGAATCTCGGACATGTAATATATCGTGAAACAAAGGGATTAAGATACTAGCGTAAAAGGTTCACACGATCACAGAAGTCATCGTTGAATGTGTGGGAGTCAGTATGGATCTCCAGGTCCCGCTACTGATTATTGATCGGAGAAGGGTATCGATCATGTCCGCATTATTCGCGAACCGTAGGGTGACACACTTAAGGGATACCGACACCATTCGGAGCAAATGATATGTCAGGAAAAGAAACGGAAAGCGCAGGAATTTATTTCACTAGACACCGGAACTGTTTCGGTTGAAATTGCTGAAACTGGTTCTGCATGTGAAATGGAATACTAGCAAGGGGTTTTATGTGAATGTTTGTTAATTAAAGTAATTAACAAAATTCTGAATAAATAAATAAAAGAATTTTATTTAATGATAGATTACATTAAATTTGGTGGAAATTTAATGGAGGTGAGTGGAATTTTGAGTGGGGTGGCTATTTATATGAGTGGGAGCTCCACCCACATGAATGTGGAAGAGGTGGGGGCACCTCCATGGCTGCCACGCCATGGGAGGGGGATGCCCCCTCTCCCTATAAAAGGCACCCACTTCCTACTCTCATCTCACACCTCCTCGCGAAGGATCTCTCTCCCCCTTTAGAATTTCCCCATGGTCTCGGATCAGCGAGATACATGTTCCCGGTGGCTTTTTCTGGAAGGATTTGTTGCTTCCGGCTTACCGGAGCGAGGGCGCGGAGGTTGTCGGGGTACCCGTATGTGTGTGCGATCACGGATGCACCACTGCTTTGAGGTGCTGGACTTGATCGTGCTGGACCGGCTGGACCAGATGGACTTCATCACGATCTTGAGATCGGCAAGCGTTCGTCTACATCATCCACGAGTACAACCTCGTTAACTCTATTCGGTCTTTGAGGGTATGTATTATATGGTTGTATATCCACCCGTTGCTTGTATCTAGTAGATAGATCTTGGTACATAGTTCCCATCGTAGGAAATTTTTTGTTTTCTATGCTGCGAACCCTACAGTGGTATCAGAGCCGGATCTATGCGTAGATACTTTGCACGGGTAGTACACATATGAGTATATGGGCGATGATGATCATTTTATTGCTTCTTAGTTGTACTTTGGATATTGGTGGCATAGTGGGATGAAGCGGTCCGGACAAACTTTACATGTCCTCGCACATGAGACCTGTTCCACGCTTGACATGCAACTAGTTTTGCATAAGTGGCTAGCGGGTGTCTGTCTCTCCTACTATAGTCAATATCTAATTTGCAACGAGTTGTCAACAATTTGGTTCTCCTCGTTGTGGTTCATGTTCGTAGGTAAGAACGGTTCTATCTTCGAAAGCCCTAAGCCACGTAAAACTTGCAATGGATAAATTAGAGGCGTCTGGTTTAGATTGTTGTTGGGCTAGTGTTATGATATGGTGATGTTGTAAGTAGAAGTATGAGATGATACTCTTACAACACACATAACGTGTAAGTTCCATAGACCTTGGCCTTACACATAAAGGTATGATAGTGATCATACCACGGTGCACATGATAGAGATCATATGCGGGAACCATATCATTTCACTAATAAACATGTGATGTTTGATTGCATCTTATATTGCTTGTTTGGAGTTTTATTAGCATAATAAGATGATCCCTCATTTAGATGTCAAGATAAGAATGAGTTCTTCCTTAAGTATGCACCGACAATGTATCGCCGCTTCAAGGCATCACGTGATGATCGGGTGTACTTGAATCCACGAGCATATCTCGGGTGTAAGACAGTTACACACGCGAATACTAAGGTTCTTACTTGGCGAGCCTAGCATATACAGACATGGCCTCGGAACACGGACCGAAAGGTTAAGCATGAGTCATATGTTTTGATATGATGACCATATGGATGCTCGCCTTTGAAGCTACACCGACTCACGTGATGATCGGACTTGGTGTAGTGGATTTGGTTCATGTAATCACCAAAAAGGCACGAGGGATGTCGTTTTTGAGTGGGAGTTCATTTCTAATTTGGATTAGTAGAACTCAATTTATCATAAATTAAATCAAAATGAATTTGCATAATTTGTTGTAGTCATTGGCATTCGTTCACCACCTTATGCATAGTTGTAATTGAGATAATAGAACTATAGAATTATGGATATATACTTTACAAACTGGTATCGTATTGTGTTGAGTGAAGCTTAAAGTCCTATTGCAAACTTTCAGCAAAATTCTATTTACTCTGTGAAATTTAATAATTGGTATTAAATCGAGAGTAACAATTCCAGTGTTAGTATCTTAAGTATCATGTTTGCCTCTATGATTCTTGATTGTTTTAATATCAAGTTTATCTAGGAGCTGAAAGAATTGTTTCAGAAACCATCATGTGTGACAGATATAACGATATCTGAAACAATGTTTTGGTTGCAATATGATAGAGTATAATATATGTTCTCATATTGGATGAGAATTTGCAAAGGTTGGAGATGCTAGACATCCTAATCATCCAAAAGGGTTTTGGAAAGTAACGTTATACTCACGATTCACCTTTATAAGCTACAGTAGCTTGATCATGAAAGTCATCATGATAAGGATGAATAGAAGATGTATGTAAAGTGTTTACTATACTAAAAGATTACTAAAGAATGTATTTTGAAAGAACGCCGATCATTTGATGATGGTGATTTACTTCAAAGTGCAAGTCCAAAGGTATTATTATTTGAATATACACGCTTTGGACTATGTGTCATGTATATGGCGCCACTTTTGATGTTGATAGATTCTTTTAAAAAGTAAAAGGAAATGCTGAAAGAGAATCTATAAAAATATATTTGGCATAAAAGAAAATATTGGAAATATCCAATTTAGGTATATATATGATATACATGTTATGGTTGTATTCTTTGCTTGTTAAACAATGTGGTTCTTGGGTATTGGATACCGAATTGGTTGGTATGAAATTTCATACAGAACGACGCAATTCATGAACCACAATGGCCTAAGTAACTAGCAAGAGAATATGTGATGATGTTCATCGAAAACAAACAAACCGTTGTTTGTATTTCTCGTGGACATCAAAGCTTGACTGCAAGATTTGTTTTAATAATTGTTATTGAATCAGGTATTATGAGAACAAAGGTTGTTCAAATAATTACCGTATTTCATATAAGATGGATGATTTACAAATCTAGTTGAAGAAATCACATCCATAAAGCCTAATGCTAAAATGTCGCAAGACAAATGATTGAAAGATCACTTACGAAGTGACATCTCTGTTTAAATTATATTGGAAAGAAAACATGAAGAATCTCCATTTTCATGGATTTTTTGAGTCTTTGATTTGATCAAGTGACGCTTGTGAGACTTTTCTCGGGATAATTAAAACTTCGTTCAAAGGCCAAAGAAGAACAAACGACTAAAATATTGGAATTTATACATATCGATGTATATAGTCCATTATGTGTAGTCGTAAGCGATGGATTTCAACTTCATATACTTTCTCCGGAAATTTGAGTGAATATTCACTTAATGAGAAAGAAGTGTGAAATATTTAAAAATATTCAAAGACTTTCAAGATGAAGTGAAAATCATTGTGACAAGAAAATAAATGGTTTATGATTTTATCATAAGGGATTTATTTGAGTTACAAGTGTAACAAGAAAAATAAATGAAATATGATTTATCATAAAGGGATTTATTTGAGTTGCAAGTTTAGCAAAACACCTAGATTTACATTTCCCGAAACACCATAGGAGTATGGAGTGTTTGAGATTTGTAATGAAACCTTGTTTGACATGGTTGGATCAAAGGTGTTATTTATAAAACTGCCATTATGTTTTAAAAAGATTAAAGCTTTAGAGACTACCACTTTTACACTGAAAAGAGCTCCATCTTGATCCGTTGAAATGACACCATATGAGTTATGGTTTGGGGTAAAACCCAAGTTGTTATTTCTTAAATTTTGGTATGCTAAACATAAGTAAGATGTTTATAACCAAAGTTGGATAAGCATGTATTTGTAGGTTATTTCGAATAACAATTGGGTATTCCTCCATAACACCAAGGACAAAAGGGTTTGTCGCTTGAAATGTGAAGTTTCTTGAAAAAGGATTTTTTCGCAAAAGTTAAGTGGGAGGACAATAGAACTTTGATAAGGTTAACGAACCTTAGCTAAATGTGCTGAGTTGCGCAGCGCCGGAAATCATTCCGAAGGCTGCCATAATGCTCATAGTTTATGTGCCTCAAAGGTTATGGTCACGGAGATCTAAGTTCCTATTGAACCAAGTAGGTCGGATAACAATCAAATACTAAGATTTGAGAGTAAATCATTATTGTTTGACAATGATGAACCGACTATATGCAAAGAAGCGATGATGGGCCCTAACTCCGTCAAATGGCTTGAAGCCATAAAATCCGTGATAGTTCCATACACGAGAAATCAAGTTTTGAACTTGGAAGACCCTCTGGAAAGGTGTAAAAACCTATCGGTCGTATTTGGATCTATAAAGAAACAGACATGGATGTTTCACATCTATGAAATAGTCGACATGTCGTAAAGTATTTTCTGACAATGTTCAAGGAGTTGACTATGACAAGATTTGATCTTTCATAGTGATATTTAGTCTGGACGGATTAAAGTAGCAACCACTACATATAATTTGGTATATGGTAGATGAATAAACAAAACAAAGTTCTTCTAATAGAATGGTTACCTAGGACGTGTACATGACACGGTCCGAAGGGTTTTGTTAAAATTCAAAGGATGTTAAAAGGGCATGCAAACTTCAATGGTTGAAGTAAGCATCGCGGAGTTGGAATCTTCACCTTAATCAAAAGGAGTTTTCATGAGGAGACGATGAAGATGCTTGCATTTGCAAGAAATTAAGTGGGAGCGCTGAGACATATTTCTAATACATTATGTGGAGGACATCTTTTTGATTAGAAATAATGTATCTTTTATTGACAAGGGTTAAGAATTTCATTTCGATGAAAAACTTAGGCAAAACCCGAATATTTAGCATGAATGTCTATAGTGGATAGACTGTGACGCTAATATGGTTGTGCCAAATGTACATATATGAGATATTGAAGGAGTTCAATATAGAAACAACAAGAAACGGTTCTTGTCTCATGGAAAGGAATTGAATCAAGATTCAAGTGTATCGACATTTGATAAGTGATACAAGATTCAAGTGCATTGACACTTGATGAGTGAAATCACGAGAATGTTTTGATCAATCATACCATTATATGTACACATCCAGATATGTCCTATGCTCTAAGTGTTATGAGCAAATCCCAGAATGAATCATAAAATAATCATTGGACGATAGTAAGGATATTCTTATGATCTTTTGGAAGAACTAAGAATATATTTGTGTAGAGGTGACAAACAATTACAAATATTTCATTATAAAGCGTTACATTGATACTAGTTTTGTCACAAGATACAAACTAAGTTTATCTCAATTTAAACTATGGGTGGCACAATGAAATGGAAAGAAAGTTTCTATGATGGATTTGGAAGAGTTCCAAAGTTAAGACATTGTGACGAATACTACAACAAAAGGCTAAGTATATGACTGCTATAGTAGCAGCAAAGGAGGGAATTTGTGTCAAGTAGTTTGTTATCAAACTAAGGTGTGGTTCGCAACGGGCTAACACTAAAGACATATTGTATGACAATAGTATCGACGTGTTTTAACCCCAAGGAACTAAAGTTATCACCGAAAGACCAAATTTATACAATGCCATCTCATTGGAGAATGAGTGATGCGTGAAGACGCAAAGACATGCAAATACAAACGGACCTGAAAGCGTCAGATCCGTAGATTATGTTAACCACTTGCAGTTGCGTATATGGAACACCAGAAAGCCATATGTGTTCAATACACAAAGTTTTCAAACTAGATTATTGTCTCTAGTGCAAGTGGGAGACTGAAGGGAATATGCCCGAGAGGCAATAATAAAGTGGTTATTATCGTATTCCTTGTTTATGATAAATGTTTATTTTACATGCTATAATTGTATTAATACGGAAACGTTAATACATGTGTGTTTAATAAACAAAAAGGAAGTTCCTAGTTATGCCTCTCTTATAAACTAGCTCGTTAATTAACATGATGATCAAAGTTTCCTGATCATGGACATTGGATGTTGTTAATAACGAGGTCACAACATTAGTGTAATGATATGATGAACATTCATCTGAAGTATAGCATTACGGTCAAAGTCATTGAGTTTATATTTCTATAACAACTTACGAAGTGATCCTAATCCTTAGACCATGAGATCATGTCAATCACTAACACCGGAAGAGTTTCTCGATGACATCAAACGTCACACCGTAACTGGGTGATTATAAAGATGGCTTCAGAACTACTAAAGTGTTATGTTGAGACCCATGGATCGAGAGTGGAATTTGTTCATCCCGATGACGGATAGATATGCTCTGGGCCCTCTCGGTGATATCACATTGATTAGCTTGCAAGCAAGTGATTTGATCACTAGAATGTTATATCACGAACGAAAAGAGTGCATGTCGGTAACGAGATCAAACTAGGTATGGAGATACCGATGATCGAATCTCGGACATGTAATATATCGTGAAACAAAGGGATTAAGATACTAGCGTAAAAGGTTCACACGATCACAGAAGTCATCGTTGAATGTGTGGGAGTCAGTATGGATCTCCAGGTCCCGCTACTGATTATTGATCGGAGAAGGGTCTCGATCATGTCCGCATTATTCGCGAACCGTAGGGTGACACACTTAAGGGATACCGACACCATTCGGAGCAAATGATATGTCAGGAAAAGAAACGGAAAGCGCAGGAATTTATTTCACTAGACACCGGAACTGTTTCGGTTGAAATTGCTGAAACTGGTTCTGCATGTGAAATGGAATACTAGCAAGGGGTTTTATGTGAATGTTTGTTAATTAAAGTAATTAACAAAATTCTGAATAAATAAATAAAAGTTTTATTTAATGAGAGATTACATTAAATTTGGTGGAAATTTAATGGAGGTGAGTGGAATTTTGAGTGGGGTGGCTATTTATGTGAGTGGGAGCTCCACCCACATGAATGTGGAAGAGGTGGGGGCACCTCCATGGCTGCCACGCCATGGGAGGGGGCTTCCCCCCTCTCCCTATAAAAGGCACCCACTTCGTCCTCTCATCTCAGACCTCCTCGCGAAGGATCTCTCTCCCCCCTTTAGAATTTCTCCATGGTCTCGGATCAGCGAGATACATGTTCCCGGTGGATTTTTATGGAAGGATTTGTTGCTTCTGCTGCTTCGCTGGAGCGAGGGCGCAGAGGTTGTCGGGGTACCCGTACGTGTGTGCGATCACGGATGCACCACTGCTTTGAGGTGCTGGACTTGATCGTGCTGGACCGGCTGGACCAGATGGATTTCATCATGATCTTGAGATCGGCAAGCGTTCGTCTACATCATCCATGAGTACAACCTCGTTAACGCTATTCGGTCTTCGAGGGTATGTATTCTATGGATGTATATCCACCCGTTGCTTGTATCTAGTAGATAGATCTTGGTACATAGTTCCCATCGTAGGAAATTTTTTGTTTTCTATGCTGCGAACCCTACAGTTTGTTCGATGGGAGATCCCGTGGTTCAGGTGTTCACTGGTGGCCATGGTCTTGAAGACAACGTGATGATTGTCGAGCGACATTCTATGGTATTGGTGCGCTTCCGTGGTAGATATAGAGAGGTCATGCTAAGGGGAAACTCATGCTCGGGGTCTTTTCAATCTATGATGGCGATGCCAATGGACGTCGTTCCCTTCTTGAAGGCATTATTGCAGCTTCTCTACGTACTCAAGGTGAAAACCCTTGATCCTCAGATCCGGCAGTGGTGGCGCTCTAGCGTCATGTTCTTCGTGAAGACATCGCATTAGAATTCACATAAGTTGGTGCTTCTTAAGATGGAATTGAGCCTTCAGCGTGCTTTCTTCGAAAAAACTTCTATCTTGTTCTACACCCTCGGCGTTCCTTTGTATGGACTTGCCTTGTTGATCTAGTTGGTAGAAGTGTGTGGGCGGTGGCAGTGATGATTCATGGTGGCAATGTCTATGGTGGTGTTGTGTCTATCTCGGCAATGTGTAGCGTTTATTGGTAAGGTGACCTGATCCCTAGGGTATGCTCTGGTCTGGCAACTTTGCCCATCAAGAAAGTACTTAGCCTCATTGGAGTAGTTCTCCTTAGGCGTTGGCCATGTCCTCTCATCCACCCTTCCTCTTGTAGATTCTTAGGTAGCCCTATCTCTTTTGTGTGGGTGTTAGTTCATATCTTGTAAGCTAGGTTGAGCATGTTGTGTCTTATTCGACATTATTGGCGTTATTAATTTAATGTCGGAGCTTATGGCCTTTTTTCTAAAAAAAATCAAACCAATTGGAGGAAAACGATTTTGTTGAGTCTATTTCGACATGTGCACCATTTTTTTATTTGATAACATTTGTTTAGTCTTGTAACTTTTTTTAATTTTTATCGGTGATGTGAAGGTTCTAATGTATTTTGGGCCATTTTTATTATCTGGATTGTGGCATTTTTGTTGTGAATATGCATGAGATGTGACTTTTTTTGCTAGTGTACATCTTGTTATGTAGAGGTCAAGTGTAAACTCTATTACTTGATGTGAACTTCTGAGTTAATAAATCTCCTTTTATCAAAAAATCGAGGAGCTTTCTCATTTTAGAACCTCTATGAATGCATATTTCTCCCACATTTTGGAATATAGTTATGGCCCCCTCGCATAGATAATTCAAAACAGAAATGTCTTGTATCCCAAAATTAAATGACATGTATCTCTCTCTTCCAGGACATTGGACTCAAATCATGAATCCTTTGACATCATCTTCTTTTACGCGCAAAAAAAAGACATGCTTTATTTTGAATACCCTTGTCTTGTTATATCCACCAATTAAGCTCATGCCACAAAATTCATAAATGCATGCACTTTTACTGGGTTAGTATGTAAAGTGTTTCAAAGCCCAACTAAGTTGTATTAGAGTTTGAATCACATGTATAAGTCGGGCCTATTAAAGCCCTCATTACACAAGCAACCATGAACCGCCCAAAATATCTATCTTCTGCCCTTGGAGAGAAAATTGCACGAACCGCCACTTATTGCCGTCGAGGTTGCGGGAAACACCAACTTTTCATATTTTTTGCACAAACCACCAACTATTGGTGTAATAGGTTGCACATACGTCCAAATCTCATATTAAGTGGATGAACTGCAATCCTTAGGACCGGGCCCGCGACATAAGGATCTGATGTTCATGTGTCATTATCTTGTGCGTTTTTTGATCTTTTTTGAGAAAAAATTCTAGCTATTTGAAACGATATTCTTTCAAACTATTCCGGATTAGTTAGTTTAGGGTTGTTTATATTATTTCCATTACAAAAAGTTTTCATTTTTTTGAAAACAACTCACTGTATAATGACACGTTGACACCATATCATCAGTGCAACGTGTTACAATTAGGCCTTGTGGACCCTGGTCATCAGATTTCAATTAAACAACATAATCTAGGATTTGTACCTGTGTGCAACGTGTTACGTCAATAGTTGGTGATCCGTGCAAAAACAGATAAAGTCGGTGTTTTGTGCATCTACGGCAGCATGTGATGGTTTGTGCAATCCTTGGACCAGCCCTCGGACGACTTATGTTTTATGTTTTCTGGTGGCGGCAAATGTGAACTATGATTTCCTACCGATCTGACTGGAAGCTGATTGACTTTCGCTATGGTCTATGGACAGTAGTACCTAGTTTAGGTCCCGGTCAATGTTGACCCAATTTTCCTTTTCCCATATATGAGGGTTACAACAAGTGTTTTTTTTTGGGTTTGCATATGTCAGTGACAGGTTCTCCGATGATTATGTGAAATTATCCCACGCTCATTCGTCATTTTAATTAGTCCACACACATTCATCGTGCATTTTAGTCCCCGCTGATTACGTCGTCAATCATAATTTATACAGTACATTACGCGGTAGCTCGTGCAGCTCCGACAACGCATCGGTCGTTCGGTCGATTCTGCCTGTACTAGCTGCTACTACTACTAGGACTCGCATCGGTCGTCGGTCAAAATTAAATGGCACTATACGGATATGCGAGCTTCGCCTCGTCACCCGCATAGTGTTATCACATGGTGTGTCTAGAGCAATGCATTTGGTGGCGGTTTATTCTGGGTTGATGCCTATGGTTATTTGGATTAGCTATGCTGAGCGGGTCATAATGAGATTCTAAAGAAGAAACCTAGCTCAGCTATAAACAATTCTTTGCCAAACAATCAGTCAACAAATGAGCAAGGTAGCCTCTAATACTTATTTTTGCACAAAATCACTTGTACAGATATAATTGATTTACATAGAAGAGTACACTTTTAGCTTCTGTTCTTACCAAGGGAAGTCCATTGCCGGCGAGAACTATCGATCCCAACTTATTTCTTTACATATAAAGGCGAAAACAGGCCAAATTTCGTGCAAGATTCACCTACTTTGTGGCATGCGTATTTCAGAGGACCTCTTAATGCTTGTTTTCCAGACATTCTAAAAAAACCAGAGCGTCTCATAGTTTAGCTGATCGATCTATAAATAAAAGACATCAAACTGTTAGCAGACTACACGTGACCTGCGTATTTCAGTGGTGCAAATTCAGTATAAGCACGGTTAGATTACTGCTACCAACTAAAAAAACCTAGTTGTCATATCAGTGTACGTCTCAGTTTAATATAGGAACACTATAGATAGTCGAACAACTCTAATTTATTTTCTCAATGCTAGCTGTAGACTCCAAGATTCACCAAATTGTGACCTGCATAGTTCAGAGGTGCAAATTCAGTTTGTAAGCACAGTTAGATTACTGCTACGAACTAAATCTAGCTGGCATAGTATACGTCTCAGTTTAATATAGACAGTAGAACTCTATAGATAGTTGAACAACTCTTATTTACTTTCTTGATGCTAGCTGTATTTGAATCTCGAAGGAACCAACATACCTCTTAATGCTTGCTCGCCAGAAATTCTACAATACCTGAAACGTCTCATAGTTTAGCTGATTGATATTCAAATAAGAGGCACCAAACTTCTATACATTGGAAGACAAAGCTACCAAAAATTCATGATACAAAACTGTGCTCTACTACAGCAGTGACCAGGGTGAGGCGACGACCTCCACAAGCACCGTTCAACAAAACGCAATACGCATAATTAGTTAAAGCTGATAGTTGAAGTAAAGAAGCAATAAGCAAGGAAATATCATTTGGCATGTTGGCTTTCTAAAATATTAATTGCGAAACCTACTTAAGGATGTTCATAAATCTAGCTACATGATTTCTATTGGCCACACTTTCAAACGACCTTAATGGAGTTGGATTCTACTCTCAGTTAGGTTGATGAACATAGCCACGTGGTAATACAAATAAGGCCACGTCATCTAGACTGGGGAACATAGACGACTGCGAAAGATAGATGTGGAAGGCCAGGTACGGCAGTCGTAAGTATTAAAGGCTACCTTGTACTTTTTGGTCCATGCAGCCTTCTCAGTGCAGCTGTTGCTCCCCGCTAGATGCGCCAATCGCCTACAGCTCTGCTTCTCGTTTTTCCACCTCAGTCGAGCTGCTCCATCTGACCAAATCGATGCTACATGTGCTCGCCTGCAGGGGAAAGAGATATTCTATTGCAGCATTAGTTACTTAGAATTTATAGTTAGAATTTGTAGCATATGCATCAGATCCAATGAAAATAGTCAAATGCATTGTGTTAAAATGAGGTGAGCATTGGCAACGGCGTCATACTGAGAGGAATATGACAACTTAGTCAGAATAATATGGCATGGATGGCAAAAGATTTGTTTCTAGTAGCCACTATGGTGATCCAATTCAAAAGTAAACAAACATATTTACCAAGGACAGTTCAAATATGAAATAAACAAAAAATGCTGACATGATAACAGTAGAACTTGCCTAAAGATCATGTAGTCAAGGGATTCAGCTTACCAAGTCTGAGGTTTCGAGCGGCAATGTCTATTGGTTTCTTCAAGCCAAAAAATTTATTTATGCACTCAAAGGTAGCTCAACATTAGCTTTATTTAAAGCTGAATGTTGCTTGTAGATTGAAGGTTCGGTCTGTACACTGATGCGTCTGCAAACAAACACACATGCCGGACCTCTTAGTTGACTGGTTAGTAGCAAATCAAAGATGTAAAATAAGGGAAAGAGCAATGCAGGCGATTGGGGAGGAAGGATGCCAGGCATAGGGCAGACGTGCTCACCTGGGTGACAACGGCGACTCTTCCTCTCGATTTTTTCCTCGACAGGATCTTCCTCCAGTGGCGCAGGCGCGAGCTCGTGGAGCCTACAACACACAGATGTACAGGGCAGTGCAGGAGACCATGCCAGCAGCGACAGAACACAACTCACGACAGGCTCTGGCTCATGCGAAAGAGACATGCCGGCGTCAGGAGGCCACATCGTCGCTGGCTACGATCTGCTCCCATCCATGGAAAATAAAGAGATCAAAGAGGTAAGAAGACAAAATTATTCAAGAACAGATCGTGTACTTTCTAGATGTGGTTCAGATTAAATAGGAAAGACAGAAATCGCACCCGAAACGTCGGGTCGTGACTGACATCGCTGATGCACGAGCAGATGCTGGCGTTGTTAAGACGCGATCCTCGCCACAGCCTACAAACCACCAAAATCAGCGGACAAAAAAGAAGCAAAAAGTACGTGGAGGAGAAGATGACTCGGGAGTGGGAACAAACCTTTGTTCCACCGGAAGTGTGGTTGGACACTTCTGCTCTCCGTGCCCACGAACCCCGCACTTGTCCTCCAGCTTCCTGTGTCGCTGCTCACCAGGACTTGTATACCTGCGGTAGCCAGCAATAGTGCTCGAGATGGTGAGGTCGAGCAGACGCGAGAGCTTCCTGAAAAATGCATCTGGAATACACGCGTTAAGAAAACTTGAGCGCGGTCGCCGTCGTCGTCGTCACCTCCCCGCAAGGGAGGAAGAGGGCAGCGGCGGGATGAGCGTCTGGAGGAGTGGCGGGGTGAGCGGCTGGAGGAGCGGCGGGGGCTGGGACGGCGGCGGCGGAGCACTAACTTTCCCGAGCACCACGAGAGCAAGAGGTGGTGGAGAAAATCATATTAAGTTGGAGCCGGAGACTCGGAGAAGACCCACGCTGACTAACAGAATGCACTCAGGCCCACATGCAGCGATGGTAGCGAGGGAGGCCCACAACCAGCGACGCAAGAACGGGAAAACGCCCCCCCCCCCCCAAGTGCCTCAGGTTGCTCCCTGTCCACCACGCTTAAGTTTATACAAGAGCAAGGGTACGGCTATCTGGACACAGGAGAGATAAAGCGTGTCCATGGGTACTTTCTCCATGGTTGTATGTTCTTCTTGGTTAATGGAACTCCATGGTATGCATGATATACCAAGCCTTAGAGTATTGTCTTGTGGCTGATCAAAGTGGAGGAGGAGATTGTTTAATTAGTTTAATGATTGTATGACGGTAAGCTCCTGCATGCAGTCGGTGTGTGAGAGGAGATCGGTGGTCATGGGAGGGCGACATATGGAGTTGTATGCTTGGTGGTTAGCTTTGATTAGATAATATAGACAATTTTCTAATTACCTAGTTGTTCAGTTATCGCCGCTCATAGAATTTAGAATGATCTTTTGAAACAGATGAACTCTTTTGTTTGTGAGAAGTATTAATAGCAAGAGCCAAGCTAAGATTGAATATAGAAGTGTCAAGACAAGTCAACCGTCTTCTTTTCTATCTAGATAAAAAAGTTACAAGTGGCAGTAGAAAATGCAGTGAATCCCACCAACATAAAATCCAGGCGTACGCCTCAACCATGCCTTCCCTAAATAAAAGTATCAGAAAATCTGTAGAGAGCAGCCGACACCATTACTTTAGATTACTTAACATTGGCAGCTTCCTATGACTATCTATTTTTCCGTCCTAGACTGTTTGCATAATGCAGAGTTCGTTGATACTCTAAAGGAACTTGACAATGGTGTAGGGCAATAAATACGGAACACAGAATAAATTTTGATCTGAAGGAAGTTCGATTATATTCAGGGGGCGAACACCCAATACCGTCTACGAGGACCAGAAGAGGAACAAATATAGGGGAAGAAGGAGACGACCTTGCTATCTCGAAGCTGATGGAGCCGATGGCTCCGCTAGAGACGATGCCATCGAGCGGGCTGGCGAGGTGGCTGGTAGCGATAACCTGGAAGAACTATCCCCCACAATCCCAGCGCCCGCTTCCAGCTCCCCTGTTCCCTCCTCCTCCTGCTCCCCCGCCGATGTGGATCCTCCGCCCCCTCCCCGCTGATATCCTCCTCCGCGCGAGGTAGCAGAGGCCGTCGTGGCGGCGGCTGCTCAAGTAAATTAGTTTTTTTCCCTTGCAATCCAGATGAGGAGATCAGAGGATTACAAAATCTGGAAGGAGCAGATGGAATTTACGCAATGGGAAAGTAATCTTACCTTCTTCCAGCTCATCTTCTGCTGAACCTTGCCGCCGCCCTGCTCCTCCTACCCACAGACATAGCCGGACGGATGTCGTTCCCCATGGACCTCGCCGAACGCAGGCTGCTCCCATAGATCTCGGCGGACACCAGTTTGTCGAGGACAGGCGAAGACGGCCCTAGAATTGGAGAGTAGGGCTAGGAAGACGACGGTGGGGCAGTTTCTAGGAGGGGAGGGGGGGCGCCCGCCTCCATCGCCATGGAGGGGATCCCTTGAGGCGGCGTGGTGGCGGTGGTACGATGGGATTAGAGAGGAGGCGATTGGCACGGGATTGCTTGGGGAAGTAGGAGGAACGACCACGCCAACCAAATATTTCTCAATACCTCTAATGGCCGGTTCGCAAAAAAAATGGCCGATTCGCTGGTTTTTTTTGGACTCTTTGTTGTAGTTAAGCGCGTGAGTACTGTAGCTAAGCGCGAGCCGGTGCTCGGCACGCTGCGTTTCCCTCACGCGTAAGCTATAGGATAATGTGCATGTGTCTCTCTTTCAGCTGAAGTTGTACAGTATATAAACACGAGCTCGGCTGACTATCGACTGCATTCATGGTTCCAAGCGTCAGCTTGAAACACACAGCTGAACCCAAGTGCTCCCGCACAAGAACCGAGAGAAGCCCCTGGTAGGGACACACATAACAAGCCGAAGCTTGAGGGAACTCCCAAGGAAGGCCAAGGAGGATCAGGTGGTGGCTCTCCCCCACCAAGAGCAGCCGCCTCGCTGGACCCAAGTCCTCCCTCGCAAGAACCGAGAGAGGTCCCTGGTGAGAGACCACATAACAAGCCGAAG
Organism: Avena longiglumis; assembly: GCA_030063025.1. Lineage (NCBI taxonomy): Eukaryota > Viridiplantae > Streptophyta > Magnoliopsida > Poales > Poaceae > Avena > Avena longiglumis. The sequence goes on along the minus strand of CP125979.1, from coordinate 62,926,143 downwards.
CCTGGGGAAGCTCCCAAGGAAGGCCAAGGAGGATCAGGTGGTGACTCTCCACCACCAGGAGCAGCCGCCGCGGAGCCCCACCAGTCCGGCAAGGTGAGTGATGGCGGAGGACCAGCTGAGGGCGGGGATAGGTTCGGATGTTGCTGCAGCCCTTGCCGGTTAATGTGATCAATATGGTTGAAAAGTCCTAGCCCGACAGGTTACAGAGTTCTACACAATCTATTACTAGTCTTGTGTATCTTGCACTTCAAGGCTCCGGATATGAAGCTTGAGGGAACTCTCATGGAAGGACAAGAAGGATCAGATGGTGGCCATCCACCGCCAGGAGCAGGCGCCTCGCTGGACCCAAGTCCTCCCTCGCAAGAACTGAGAGAGGTCCGTGGTGAGAAACCACATAACAAGCCGAAGCCTAGGGAAGCTCCCAAGGAAGGCCAAGGAGGATCAGGTGGTGGCCGTCCACCACCAGGAGCAGCGGCAAGGTGAGTGATGGCGGAGCCACGGGGGAAGATGGAGGACAAGCTGAGGGGCGGGATAGGTTCGGATGTTGCTGCAGCCCTTGCCAGTTAATGCGATCAATGGTATAAAATAGAGATGACGTTGTGTCTTACTATGTGTGTACTGTAGCCGAGTTCAGTGGCAATTTGTATGTTTGAAGTCTCGTAACATGTCGGAGAATAAAGGAAATGTTCAGGTGTCTCGTTAAATCACAGTCTGAGAGATCTTTAGCTGTCCTTTTGTGTCGGGGAATATTAATAAAACTATTTTCACGTGTAGAGGATGTGTGCATGCCTAGTTTTGTTCCCAAATTCGAAAGTATGTAAATCATATGAAAATGTCAAATCCTTTGGTGGTGAACAGTACGAGTGTTTTCCTTATGTTTTCTTGAATTCCTGTAACTTACGTTCACAAAGGTTGTAACTTAATGATAAGAGTACGAAACTTGACTACTTCGTCAAATAACTTATATTTTGAACAACTAGCATGGTGGCCCTCACAAATGCGAGGGTATCACCTAAATTATTTTTATGTTATATAAACATTTTAATCTTGTTTAGCTCCTTCTTTTTAAAATACACAATGTATGGGCCATGGACCTATTCATAAATGTGTAACTTTGACGTTTTGGAACATGATTGTATTTCTAAGAGATAAAAATAATTAATACAAAACTTCTTTCTGAAAAAAAGGGCCACGTAGATTTAAGATATGAGGTTTGTTGAAGAAAGGTTATATAGATCTTATAGGCTATGATATGGTTAGATAGCTCTAGTTAAAGATCTATCATTTATGAGTTGTTTATGTGAAGTTATAGAGATTTAACATATGATATTTTAGAAACAAAGTGCTATGTTTGGATATATCTAACGGGTTATAGTATTTTGAGTTAAACTTTTGAAGATCTACCTAATGAGATATGTTTATTTATAATTATGTTGATACAATGTTAGTGACATGCTTAGTTCGAATTATGAAGTTCTAATGGATGCCATTTATTTTATGCCTAAGTTTGATGATCTAAGGAATATGATATGTTCAAGTACGCCTATGTAGATATCAGAGTTATGATCACTTTAGGGCAGTTACCTAGATGAAAGAATTGTAATATTACTAATAAAGAGGCGACCACCATATCGACAACTGGTGCTTTGATTTCCCCCCATAAGTTTTAGTTCTATTTTGTGCCTGATGTCTTCCTATTAGTATATAACAGATAGATAGATGTGTAAGTTTAAGTCATTTTCTCTGATAAAATAAGACACATGTACATGTGTTTCATCTTCAATAGCCAATCATACATATGAGTGCAAGGCAGCCCTAGATGAACTTTTGGTGTGTCATTCAGTTTCCTTTATTATTAGGTTGTAGTTCTATGTGATGCAACCCGACATTTAAGATGATGTCACAAGTAATAAGGTCTCGTGACTTTATGTCTCCTCCGCATGACCGGTCAATACTTCATGAAGCATGTGTGCTCGTCTTTTGTATTTAAAAATACCCCATTGTTTGGTATATGTGTTCCTTGCGATGGTAACCCTATTGTGCTATCAATGTTGTAAAAAATAAGTAGGATCGTGGCTCCTCTTCGTTATATGGACGTTGTAATACTATGGAGTTAGTGGATCGCCTGACTCATCTTTTCATGCTTACTTTCATTCATACATTGTCGAGAAATGGACCAATATTTGGTAGTTGTTTGTATCTAGTGGGGTGTTCAGCGATCTTAGCGTCTTGTTTTTTTTCTGATGGTGGCCCATACTCTCTTTGGAATCTATTAGGTTAGTCATCTTCTATTTTTTGCTATATTTTGACCCGAGCCATGAATCACCATGGAGATCGGCTCATCTTTTCATGCTTACTTTTCTTCATCCATTTTCAAGAAATGGACCAAATTTTGGTAGTTGATTGTATCTAGTAGGGTGTTCATGGGTCTTGTTTTTTCTAATGGGCGGCCCATATTCTCTTTAGAATCTATTAGGTTAGCCAGCTTCCATTTTCTGCTATATTGTGACCAGGGCCATGAATGACCATGGAGATACAAATGGTGTACACAGTTTAAAGGCCATTATTGAGGTTCATATTTTATCAAATTTGTTTTAATCTATTATATTTTGTTTAGTACATAATCTTCATATAGAAATAAGAATAACTTCAGGGAACAATTTTGGTAATAAGTCCTTCAATTTCATATCCAAGGGTGTCTAAACTTTTTGAAAACATTGAGGAATCTAGACAATAACAACCTACATGTGGCATCCGTTTTTAATTACCCTATGTTATGGGTTAAATAAGGTTCACCCTGTATGTAGAAAAAATCGACGTCTATAATACAATATATAATATATATTTCACAACAATAGCAATAATATTAATTGATTTTGTAGTATAGTGCATTGATATTTTTTTTACATTCGATCAATCTTGAAAAAGTTTGATTTTGGATACCATAGCGCAGAGTACTGATTTGCCTTATTTTTAATTGTCCTATATTATAGGTTAAACAAAAAAACGGTTCACCATGCAGGTAGGGAAAAAAATGTGTGCGCTACACCAACCGCATGTACTACTAATTGCAGCTGAGTTTTAGGAGTCCAGAGACCGGGACAGAATAGCATAATATATTTGGATGATCGTTTGAAGAAAAATTGAAGTGGAATCTATCGATGCAGATTGGAGTTAGATGGACTCTATCGCTACAGTCCGGTCCAAACTAATACGAACCTGACTCGTATGTGATTGAACCCTTATCGTTTTTCCTGTTTCATTGGAGTACACGTGGACGTGGCATTGGATTGTTTTAATTACATGCTTAGGCTTTTACATGACAGACTAAAAATAGCATACAACTAATCTCATAAAATCCTAGACGTATGTAGAAGATCTAATGATTAATATAACTGAGGTGATGTGGATTAACCTAGTGCCTTAGAAATATTCTTATACTCCCTCCGACCCATATTAATTGACTTAGATTTGTTAAAATTTAAATAAATCTAGACACTATTTAGTATATAGTTTCATTCAAAATTTAACAAATCCAAGTCAATTAATATGGACCGGAGAGAATATTACTTTTAGTATATAATAGAATAGATGGACTGTAGATATACTACCTCCGTTTGAGATTATAAGTCCCGCGCGGATAACTAGGTTGCCATTTTGAATAACAAAATATACATATTATAGTATACAAATTATACCATTAGATACCTTAGAGATTATATTTTCTAATAGTATAATTTTTGTAATATATAAGTTATATTTTGTTGGTCAAATTAACAACCTAGGTATACGCGTATGACCTATAATCCCGAACAGAGGAAGTACATAATAGTAGTTTACGGTATCTATCCGTTGTCAAACGGAAATAAACAACTCCATAGCTCGTTTTGTTTCCAGCCGGGCCGGCCGAGGGAAAAGTTCACGTACGGGATTTTTTTTTGAGGGACACGACACGGGATCTTCCTAATATGTAGATTGTTACTAACGGTCATAAACTCATGTGTACCTATTTAATATTTTACGTAACACTTGTTGTCTTTTAATCTTAACCGCTAATATACAGATCAATATAGTATATTTTATAAGCCTATATGAATCAACCTAGTGCCTCGAAACACAATATAAACTTTTACGTGACAGATTAAAAATAGCATACAACTAATATCATAAAATCCTAGCCGTAAGTAGAAGATCTAATGATTAATATAATTGAGATGATTTGGATCAACCTAGTGCCTCAAAAAATATTCTTATGTTACTTTTAATATATAATAGAATAAATGGACTGTAGATATACATATTAGTAGTTTAGTACGGTATCTATCCGTTGTCAAACGGAAATAAACAACTCCATTGGTTAAAAAAACAACTCCATAGCTCGTTTTGTTTCCGGCCCGGCCGGCCGTAGGGAAAAGTTGACGCATGGGTTTTTTTTTAGGGACACGGCACGGATCTTCCTAATATGTAGATTTGTTACTAACGTGTCATAAACTCACGTGTACCTATTTAATATTTTACGTAACACTTGTTGTCTTTTAATCTTAACCGCTAATATGCAGATCAACGTAGTATATTTTATAAGCCTATGTGGATCAACCTAGTGCTTCGAAACACAACCTTATTGCTTTTACTATATAATAGATGTGTAACTTCAGGTTTCAGAGTGCCCATTCTCTAAAAATCCACTACCTCCTATTTGCGGAGTGTATACACTTGGCAAAGTGCTCTCTCGTCCAATTTCGTGATTCCTCTTTCTTTTCCTCCATTTTTTTGATGCTATTCTTTCACCTTTTTCCAACCATTTTTTAGTCTAGTGACACCTATATATATAGCTATATATAGACCTTTTCTCAGCCACATATTTCAGAACTCATTATCCTAACCACGTATTTCCTGACGAGGAGAGAAAAAACATCTCGGGCAGCATGCGTGGGTGGATCCGGAGTTGCCCCAAACCCTAACCAACAACCACCGCCACCCGGCCATCAAAGGCGGCAGGTGTGGCCTTCGCGCCCCGACGGGCGTCCCTCAAAATGGATTTCTCCCTTCAAAATCTCGTTCACGGTCTTTGTGAATATAAAGGTTAGCTCAGTTCGAGGGATGGATCCTCGAATTATTAGGGAAGAGACTTATGCTCAGTAAGGCTTGTTTTCTCTTTTTTAAAGAAAATTTTGTAGGAATCTGTTCACATACTCGAGAGTGGGCAAACCCAAGGACTTAAATAATATAGATGTTGCGTTCGCGAGAGTCAGCCAAAAAAACCAACTTTACTGGCTTCCATCAATTCTTTTGAGTTTCATTCTTACGAACGTAACTGCATGAGTCTGGGTTCTCTAATCACATTTCCTCCCCTAGCTTTCTGTCTCTTAGTGGCAGTGCAGGCCAACTGCTTAGAGCATCCAGCAGTAATGGACCTACCGAACAGCTTTCGGAGCTTATGCTTTCCCTTCTATATGGTACCAGTTGTTGTTTTATTGAATTTGCTTCATTAATAGGCTCACGATTTGAATTTGATCGTTATGGGTTGGTACCAAGATCAAGTCCTAGGCAAGCAGACCTACAACATCTAAATCAGCACTTGGAGCGGTTCTAGATGCACTTTCAGGTGAAGTCACATCAGATGTTTTCGAGGGGGATATTGTTATATGTTGATCCAAATTCTACAAAGTATAGGCCAACTTCTGACGAGTGGAGAGAGGCCCGTCGCCAGAGGCTTGGGCCGAGTGTAAGCCGCCGGTTGGGATGACTTGCTACCGGTATGGTATGGATCGTCAAAGATCCCCTTGTAAGCCTCCGGTTGGGATGAGTTGCATCTGTAAAATCCCCGATGTTTGTAAACACTTCCCGATATAGTGAAGTTTCGCTGGCTGGCGCCCATGGTTTTTTCCTCTCTTTGTTGTAGAGATTTTTCCACGTTAAATCCATGTCCCCTTGCTGTGATTTTGTTTTCGTTCTTCGTTATCTTCTTGTCGTAATTATAATAGATATGAATCCAATGGTGGCTGGCTGTTGATCCCGTCAATCAAACAAAGGGTCAATCGGCGAGACACACCATCGGTAGCAAGCAAGCGCGCGGGGGGGGGGGGGGGGTTTACATCACTAGGGCCTACAACACATGACGACATGGAGTCTCTCGACTCATGGCGGGGGAGGTTTGGCAGAGCTTGATGGGTGGCTGCTACGACGACACGGGAAGATGGTAGCAGCTTCTCGATGGAGGCAACGACGTTGTGGCTAATAGAGGTCCTCGCAACGGCTAGATGCATCCATGGTGCGGACCAGTGGCCTCCATCACACAGAGCCTGATCTGGGCGACACAAACATCTTCCCCTCCGTGGATCTTACCGACGGCGTGGGGGGCTGCTGGTTTTGAATAATGAGGCGGTCCTAGGGTTCTTGTCATGCAAAGACGGTGATCTTCTTGTTGCCGTTCTCTTTGATATAGCAGTTGACAAGTTTCGGAAGGCTCTGTCGGATATCCTTTGGGTGCATGACGACACCAGATTGTTGGATCAAATAGGATCCGGCCATGCACACCCTCATTATCATCCCGTGTGGCTTCAAGGGGGCATGTCGCGAAGCTCCGTTATCTGTTGACATCATAGGACATGTCATGGCAGCTGAGATTAGAGGGCTAGTAATGACAGACCGAGTCTTCAAGGCAATGAATTAAGTCTTTGCTTGGTGATCGATGATTTGCACTAGTGGCCTTGGCATGTGTGGGGGACAGTATTGGTTGGAGGATAACCGTGTCTTATCTTTCAGGTAAAAAGCCAAGGTTTGATCTTAATTGGTTGTATCTAGTAATGGTCTTGTTGAAAGCATTATTTTGAGAAAACGGACCTTCTTTGGGTCGAAACGTAAGATCTTTGATCGGGCAGCAACGACTTGGTGCAATGTTTCCTTTTTGGAGACGTCACTTTTGGAGAATGTGAACTCTAGATATTGTTTTTGACGATGGTTTGCGCTTCTTTTTGTACTTTGGTTGTATGCATCCGAGATGGTTGACATTTGGTTGGTGCAGAGGCCGGTTCTAATTGGTATTTTCGCTATTGTCAGGCTTCATGCACTCGCCAACGCAACCAAAAGTCCAAACTGATGGAAATGGCTAGTGCAATCCACTTATACACTTCAACACCCCCTCTCACGTGTGACAGGGAAAAGTCAGCACGTGCAACCGGAAGAGAGCGACGACGCGCGAAACTCACGTATGACTCAAGAGGACTATACGTGGACATAGAGGGGTCAACAACAATTTTAGAATAAATTGCGAAAGCCAGGACTCAAACTCGAGACCTTAGGCTCTGATACCTTGTCAAGCTTCATGCACTCGCCAACGCAACTAAAAGTCCGAACTGATGGAAAGGGCTAGTGCAATCCACTTATACACTTCAACAGCTATATTAACCTTTGTAAAAAAACAAATTCACAACTCGCTTAGCATGTGTTCTTCTCACGGTGAGACACGAGAGCCACCTCTCTCGCGCTGCCCCTCCTTCGCCCTAATACCTCCTGTGTCGCCTCCCCACGCGGGTTGGCTGGGCGGCCCCTAATGCCGTTTCTCCTAGCCTTCTCCCTCTTCTTCTTCCTCCCGCCGCCATCGGCATAGCTGCCAGGCGTTGCTCGTGCATGGCCGATGGTGTCGGCATGTCCTCTCCATGCTCCTAGGATTTAAGATCAGGTGAGGTTCCATGGCGGCGGTGCACGGCGACCGTCGCAGCTCCGGCGAGGCCCAGATCGTGGCGCGGTGCAGGAGCAACCCCTTGGCAGCGGGAGGTCCTGGCCATTGATGCCCTGCATGCCCCAATCTGGGCCCTTTGGGTTAGGGCGGGCTAGACATCTCGGGCTCGGGCATGGGTTCCTCCGGTTGTCCCAAGAGCAGCTTGGGGTCGGGGTGGCAGGGACCGGGCCACGTCTGCTACATCGTGGAAGTGGGAGCTTCACGGGCCCCGGGCCTGATCTAGGCTGAGTCGGGCCTATGTTGGCATGGTATGCTCCTTCTACTATGTTTGTTGTGCTACTGCCCACGACGATGGGGGTTGTTCCCTCCCAGGTGGTTGCGGTTCTGTCATCCCTTGTCCTTGGCAGTCTCCTCGGTCCGGACAGCCTCACAGCTGCCATAGTGAGACGTCGATGATGACCGCAAGACCGTGGACGTATGTTGGTGGGAAACAAGTTTGGTGGAGCGTAACAGATTTTCCGAGGGCATGATTTTTTGGGGGTCAGGAGAAATCCTTGTCGGTCCGGCTGACACCGACGAGGTGACGCTGCAAGCATCACAGTTCTTTCTTCGAGGGCGTCGGGTGTACCCCTTCTCCACTGCCTTCTTTCTACCGGGAGTAATCGTAGGACCAGTCCGGGTAGCATTAGCATCGTCGTCGCATTCCTTCTTGAAAGTGCTGCTTGGTACACGATGATTCGAAGACATCGGAGCGCGGTGGGACTTCTCCGGACAGCGCAACGGTGGCGGGTCATCAGTTTCGTTGATCTGGTGATATCGGCATTAGTTTCTCGTTCCTTCTCTTGTTTTTTTCTTTCGGGCTTTATTGTGTTGTTTGCCCCAACAGTGATATCGCAAATTGTATCGCGTGGTTTCTATATTAATATAGTGGGGCAAAAGCCTGTTTCGAGATGTTCTTCTCACTCCATTTCTTCCCTTTCCGCGGTGTAGAAAACTCGTGAGATAAAAAACATTGCAACCAAGCCACATATGCAACAAAGAATTTAAAATGATAAGCTATCTAATGAAAATCGCAGTCGATTGTAGCAAAAATAATTTGTTTATCCAGTAGAGAACTTGTCTGACTGTAACTCTAGCAATAAAAACTAAATAAACACCAAAGATCTGAAGTTTTTCCTCCAAAAAGGAAATTGTGCACCGGCGCTGTCGTTGTCCGATCAAAGATCTTACGTTTTCACCCCGAGAAGGTCCACGTTGTCGGATCTCAGATCCGTCTTCGCGTGATGAGAGTACATGACGAGCGGCGTCCTGGCAGGTAGTACAAGCGGGATTGTACGGGCAGGCTTCGTCCATCCCGCGGTTTTCTAAACCTTCTAGAACCTCTCCTCGCATCCTCTCTTCTCTCGAGGCGTGTGGAAAATCATTTAAATCATATTTATCACTTAGAAATATCATATTATTACAAAAGTCTGTTTGGAGGGGTTCTTCTTACTCCATTTCTTCACTTCCCGTGGTGTAGAAAACCTGTGAGATAAAAAAAATATTGCAACCTATAAGTCACATATGCAACAAAGCATTTAAAATGGTAAGCTATCTAATGAAAATTACAGACGATTGTAGCAAAAATATTTTGTTTATCCAGTAGAGATCTTGTGTGACTGTAACTCTAGCAATAAAAACTAAATAAACACCCACCGAGTATTTAAAATGAAAACCTTATTATGTACTGATCTAAAAAAAAAAACCTTATGTACTAACATAAATCACTGACGATATGATCACAACAAAACAATATGTGAATCGTGATGCCCTACCATTGAAGCTGACTGGCTTGGCTAATATATATACGTCCCGGTCAGTGTTGACCCGTTTTTCTTTTCCCATAGGATGGTTACGGGAAGTGTTCTTTTTTGAGCTTGCATATGTCAGTGACACGCTCATTCTTCATTTTAGTCCACGCTGATTCATCCGTTTAGTCCGCGCTGATTATTTCCTCGGTCAGTCGTTTACATTACGCGCTGGCTGGTTCATCAGTTTAGTCCTGCCTGTACTAGCTATGAAGTTGTATATAAACACGAGCTAAGCTGATTAGACAGCATCCATGGTTCCAAGCATCACCTCGTAATACACAGCTTGCTCCGAGGTCCACCACCGTAAGCTAGCTAGGTAGCTAAGTCAGAGCGATTCTCCATGTCGACGGTAGGTCTCGCCTCGCTGCACCCAGATCCACCCCCGCATGAACCAAGACAAGGTCGTCCCGATATACATAACAACAGCCTTGGTGGAACCCTCAAGTCTCCCATGGAAAGCGAAGGATCAGCTGGTGGCCGTCCACCACCAGGACCAGCCACCACGGAGCCCCAACGGTCCGGCAAGGTGAGCGATGGCGGTAAGGGATCTCACGGAGCTCCGAAGGAAGGCGGAGGACCAGCTAAGGGCGGGGATAGATTCGCCTCGTGTTGCATCCCTTGCCGGTTAATGTGATCAATGGTAGAAAAGGGAGATGATATTGTGTCTTACTATGTGTATTGTAGCCGAATTTAGTGACAATCTGTATGTCTGAAATCTCATAATATGTTGGAGAATGTTTAGGTGTCTGTTAAATCACAGTCGAGATCTTTACATGTCCTTCTGAGTGCAACTTGATCGTCTTGTGTTTGTTGATTGCCTTCCTTTGGATCGGCTGTGGGTTGTAGGATTTTGATACCTTAATATCATTTTAGCAATGCATACTGAACCTGTATGATGATTCTGTCTCTCCCTCTCTTGTCCGTGTTAACAATATTCTTTGGCTTGACTATTTTTTTTACAAAGGAAATATATTAACATCGTGTAGATATCAATTACACCTAGACTCTACATTGGATTGACTAAATAATGATGATACGATATTGTTTTCTATTTTCTTATGTAACTTATGTTGTATTACATTGTATCTTTGTGACTGAATAAACAGTAGTATATATCGGGCCTTCGCACACTGTGAAAATGGTCCGTCACACATGACTTTTCTGACTGTCTCTATCGAGGGGTGTGCAATACCCCACTACTGTGCACACTGTTCATATAATCATGTCGCTATCGAGGGGTTACTCTTTTCAATGATATAATCTAACCCAACTTTTATTGCAAAGGTGGCAAAGTGTATCATTGGCATGTTCTCGTCTTCATTACGATATCTGAATCTCATTTCCGCATCTTCAACATCCTCTTTCTCATCCGTCCCATAGGTAGGCTCATAGTTTGAATCAATCAAATATTCTCTACTTTCCATCCTATCGGGATCAGCAACCACATCTAGATATGCTTTCTAGTTACCATCATCTCCCAACACAAAATCATCCACAATCCCCCCCCCCCCAATTTTTATGTCTTCATGTTCACTATAAAAGGCATCGTGCTTAAATAGAAGTTGGGAAGTTCCCAATATGTCCTCGCGCTATCTGTCGCTCGTGTGCGTACCCCGCAATATTTCACTCGCTTCGCCGCGGCCCAGCATCGGCCCAGCCCGCCATACCCTTTCGTCCTGCTTATCGCCGTCGTCCACCTCACGCAGCAGCCGAAGCAGCTCGCTGGCGCCAGCGCCGTCGCCGCCTGCACCAAGATCCTCCCTGTCGTCGCCATGAGGGGATAAAATGGACACAGAGACACTCCTAGTTGTCCTCATCCGCATCCTCTCTCTCTCCTCTACCCTCTTCCTCGTTTCCTCGTCTGCATTCCAGAACCCTAGCTTGCCAGTAGCCGTCGATCCCCACCTTACCTCGACAATCCTCGCCTTTGTGTCCTGAAGCTTCGTCTAGTCATCCTCAGTCGCCTAGCCAAAGTAATCGGTCCCTCTTAGCCGCAATCCAGCTCGGCATCCTCAACCTTACGTCGGTCACCGTCGACCACGGCGCCATCGTCTAGCCTCGCCTCACCTCACCGTCAAGCCCTACGCGCTCCTGGTGAGTGATGACCCACAAGTATAGGGGGTGTATCGCAGTACTTTCGATAAATAGGAGTGTTGATCCCAACGAGGAGCAGAAGGTGTTGATTAGTGGTATTGCAGCAGGAAATCTATGTAAATACTTAGCAAACGGATTTTTTAGGGGTCTTCTGATAAAGCAAAGAAACAAGGTGCAAGTAATAAAGACAACGAACAAACGCAGCAAGTGACCTAGTCCGTCCTGTACTAGCTATACTATTACAACTTGCTAGCTATCAGTATGAGATATATATATATATATAAACACGAGCTAAGATGATTAGACAGCATCCATGGTTCCAAGCATCTCCTCGAAATACACAGCTTGGTCCAAAGTCCACCACCGTCATCTTTCTTGGTAGCTAAGTCGAGTGATTCTCCATGTCAACGTAGGTCTGGTCTCGCTGCACCCAGAACCACCCCCGCATGAACCAAGAGAAGGTCGTCCCATAATACATGACAAGAAGAAGCCTGGTGGAACCCTCAAGTCTCCCATGGAAAGCAAAGGATCAGCTGGTGGCCGTCCACCACCAGGACCAGCCGCCACGGAGCCCCAACGGTCCGGCAAGGTGGGCGATGGCGGTAAGGGACCTCACGGAGTTCCGAAGGAAGGCGGAGGACCAGCTGAGGGCGGGGATAGATTCGCCTCGTGTTGCATCCCTTGTGGTTAATGTGATCAATGGTAGAAAAGGGATATGATGATGTTGCATCTTACTATGTATATTATAGCCAAATTTAGTGACAATCTGTACGTCTGAAGTCTCACAATATGTTGGAGAATGTTTAGGTGTTTGGCAAATCACAGTCGATATTTTTAAATGTCCTTTTGAGTACAACTTGATCTTCTTGTGTTTTTGTAACATCCCAGCATTTAGGAACTAACGAAGGGTAGATTTAGAAATTTGTGATATTGCATGCATTCATCTGTGAAAATATGGTAAATTTTTCGCCAAATAAAAAACCTAAAGTGATCAAGGTTTCTTTCATACTTTGAGATTATCTATAGTTTTGAAGGATGATTGTTATAGACTTTGATATTATCTTTGTGGACTTATGTGTTTTGGGAAATGAAATTTGACTTTAAAACTTGAGTGTTTGAATTATAATTTAAAAGAATTTTTTAATGAAGTATTGATTTAATTTAAGAACTAACCATAATAACTTAAACTATAAATGAATGAAGATAATTAATAAAATGAATATTCCAAAACTTCATTCAATAATGAGTTACAAAATGTAACATATGGAAGTGAGCCACAATTTTAAAATAATCATTAAATAGAATAATAATACTTCTTTATTGAATAATAGTACAATCTTTATTACAAAGGAATAAAAATAAAGAGTACAAAAGAATAAATTAAAGATTACAATTGAATATGAGAGTTATTACAAGTGACTATTCTATAAAGAAAAATAAAATCCTAAACTAAAATCTTGATCTTCAAACCTGGTACCTGCAAAATAAACAGAAACTTAAAAGAAAAAGAAAGTTAGGATTAGAATTATTTTACTCTCAGAGTTGACGGTGAAGTGCACAGTTCACTTTTTCATCATTGAGTATTTAAAGGGCAAGTTTCACCAATATGAAAGAATGTATCTTTCATAATTTTAAGTCATAAGTCAAAAAAAAAAAAACGCAAGGAGGGGCAAGTTTCACTAGCCATGTAAAATGTAACCTGATAACAGTAACTCTCAAAATTCAGAACATATCCACAACTGTGCAGCAGGTACACAAGCAACACACACACCAAACTGCATGGTGTGTGCTGTCAGCACGACAACAACAGCACAATCAAACAAAACCATCAGCACAGCCGTGGGAATACAACCCCACACCATTCCATTGTTCTTACACACCAAGAACAGCAGCCATCAACTAAACCCAGCCAAAGCCAAGCTAAATCACACCAAACAAAACCTTGGATCACACCACCAAAATGGTGACATAAGGAGGGGGTAGATCAGGTGGATAGCAAGACCAAGATCAAGCCATCAGGACCAGGAGATGAAGGGCTAGATCAAGGACAAGCCAGGAGCTGGAAATACCAGGAGAGCATCAGATCAAGTTAGCACAAGATCAACCACAGGAAACCCCAACATCAAGTGACAGTGGGGAGTAAAATAGACCATCACATGATATAACTGTCTAAGATTAGACAAGCATACATGATCTGTCTCTTACTCAAACTCTCAGAAAGCACCCAAGTGGGGTGAATCCATCACTGAGGTTTTAAACACTAAAAGCAATCAGAAAAGTATATGGATCCAACTAAGATCTCAGGACAACAACATTGATCTAAGCAATCAAGCTATATTTCAATTCAAGAATGAACATAGCTAAGATTTAAACTTCTAGGCACATCTCTAAGACAAGAGTAGCACCTTAGAATTTAATCGTATGGATCTATACAATTGATCAAGCCTACCATCATTTTTCCCAAACTTGGATTCAAGAAACAGTAGCTGGTATCACTACCAGAACCCATCCATGTGAATCAACAAGTTAAAGGATTAATCCCTAAACCTTAGACCAACATCATGGGTCTTAGGGATTTAAGAAAGGAAGTTTCTACTTATCTTTAATGCCAAACTCATCTTAATCTTGAACAAAACCAAAACAAGTAGTACAATCTAATCTTGTGTGCCATACAAGGATGGTGTCACAAGAACAGTTCTAAACTAAGCAGGTTAAGCATCCAATCTTCTCGAATACAATCAACCAACTATAAATCATTTTCCTGAGATCACATGAATCATAATCAGGAGAATCCATATGTATATCTTCACTATTTGAAACCATTTGATCTCAAGTTATAGATGAATTCTTAAGACAGCAGTACTAATACAGTGACTTCATCACACAACACTCACTGTCATTAATCAAATAATGACAGTGGTGAGTTATTAAAACCACTAGATTTTCCAAGTGTTGCCTCTAGAGCAACTTCACCATCTGAATCATCTAAAATTTAGTCCATAGAATCAAATGATAAACCACTAGCATCCCACAGCTAACCATCAGCAATAATCCATAACAAGTCACACTCAACAGATTCAAGGATCATCAATACATGATCTAATTCATCAAATATCTAATCCACAACAGGGTATAAACCCTAAGAAGAACAAACCATCTTAATCAGGACAAGACAGTAACCAGAAAGGTCACTACCAACAGCTAGCATGGGATGGCCTAGCATAGATTGCATGAGAGGGAGAGGAATAACTTACTGAAGGTCCTCGCTGTAGATCAGAAGAGGAAGAAGAGGAGGCCGACGACCACAATGGCACGGGGAGCACCCCTAAGGGGGCGCTGTAACCCACGCAACGCCACGGTGGCAACCATAGCCATGCCTGGGGGCGAGGAGTATCTCCACGGCACACGACAGCAGTGGCGGCATCAGGTCAACGCCAACCCCAAACCCTAGGGTTCGGTACGGCATCGATCTGGTCGCAAGAGGGCTCCAGGTCAAAATCCAACTGGACAGGAAGGAAGAGCGGGGCCGACAACCTCATCCTGCACCACGGCAGCGGCCAAGGAGGTCCACGGCAGCGTGAATCGCCGGCGGTGACACTGCTGACCACGGGGTCGGGGGAGGAGAAGGAGAGAGGTGAGCTCGAGAGAGAGAGACAACAAGTGATGGGCTAGAATGGGCCAATACCCCTTCGGGGTGTTGTTTTGACTATGCCCAACTGGGCCACAAGGGCCCAATAAAACCAAATAGCCAGCCCAAATCATTTAGAGCCTGTTTTAATAATTGGAAAAAGACCAAAATGCCCCTAAATTTAAATAAATTCTAGAAAATAAAATAAAAGTCCAAAAACTATAAATAAAATATTTTTGGATTCACAATAATCCAAACTATCCAAATAAATTAAGATATAAAATTTTAGACATATAAATTTTATTAAGAATTTTGTAATTTATATATTACATATGGAATTTTACAAAATTTGAAAGTTGATAAAAATAAATAAAAATCACTTTCATTATATATTAATATTGTAGTATTTTAGAAAAATACTAAACAAATATTTAATGTCAATTTTTGGTAATTAATGATAATTCTTAAAGGAATTATTAATTAAATAAAAGGAAAATAAATTAAAATAAAATAAAAATATTCAATAAATATTAAAAATATAATATTTATAAATTCTTTCTCATTAAAATAATTTTTATAATTTAAATAAATGGGGATGAATACATATAAAGCTAAATGATGCATTACATTACTTTGCATAATCATTTTGCTTCTTTAAATATTGTCCTTACCATGCAATAATGATGTTTTTATAGACATAGAAGCTCAAGGTCCAGTGCAAGCATCAAACTTCACTACCTTGCCATCACAAGGCAAGTTCATCACTTGCTCATATCCTTTGAAGAGTCTTTATCAAAGTATTTGCAAATTGTGTGTTATCATATATACTCCAAAATAAGAAAATATTATTTTCACAATTAAACAAATCACAGATATCATCATAAGGGATGATATAATGGAGCAATAGAAATTAGGGTTCTACTTGCAACAAAAATGATCAATTAGGGACTTAATTACCCCTGACATCAGTGATTCAAGCGCCGTATATTACGCGTTAGCCATGAGATTTGGAATGGGACAAAGAAGTCAGTTGTATCTTCTTCCTCTCGCATGAAGCCGGATGTGCAGGTCGTGGCTATTATCCTCGTAGCATGCATATTAATTGGTAATATATAGAGGATATGCAACATATGGTTGGGAACCCTCAATGTACCACGATAGTTCTGGCATCTAACGGTTTGTACAAACCATTGCCGTAATTCATTATGTGGGCATGGTGTACACCAAGGAGGCATGCGAGGTCGCGAAGGGGTCGGTGATTGGCTTGGACCAACTACTGGGCCCCACATCATGGAATTGTGGACGGGAAAGTACGCCCGGTTGTGTAACAAGGAGTTGATCTCTCATGGGTAAAGTAACGCACCTCTGCAAAGTGTAAGAATTGTAACATGTTACTCCCTATTCCGGGAAGGAGCTACGAACGTGGAAGGAAAGGAACTCCATGAAAGTTCTGTTGGAGATATGCCCTAGAGGCAATAATAAATGTAGTTATTATTATATCTCTGTGTTTATGATAAATGTTTACATTCATGCTATAATAGTATTAACAAGGAAACATTAATACTTGTGTGATTTGTAAACTTAATTTGAAGTCCCTAGTATAGCCTCTATACTTCACTAGCTTGTTGGTTGATTAAATGATTGTGGTTTCCCTATCATGAACATTGAGATGTTATCAAAAACAAGATCATATCGTTAGGAGAATGATATGGTGGACATACTCCTATTGATAAGCGTAGCATAAAGATCAAGTCATTTCAATAGTTCAATTGCTATATGCTTTCTTATACATAGTAACCTAATTCCTTCGACCATGAGATCATGCATATCACCTTTACCGGATGGATGCTTTGATGACATCAAACACCACACCGTAACTGGGTGGCTATAAAGGTGGCATTGAGTGTTCGAAAAGTATTGGTTGAAACACATGGATCAAGAGTGGGATTTGTCCATCCATATGACGGATAGATATACTCTGGGCCCTCTCGGTGGAATGTCATCCAATTAGCTGGCAAGCATGTGACTGGGTCACAAGGGATCACATATCACGGGAATGAGAAAAGAGTACTTATCGGTAACGAGGTTGAACTAGGTATGCAGAGATACCGACGATCATAACCTTGGATAAGTAAACTATCGTGAGACAAAGGGAAATTGGTATCGTATGTAAGTGGTTCATTCGATCGCAAAGTAATCGTAGAAATATGTGGGAGCCATATGAATTTCCAGATTCCTCTGTTGGTTATTGTTCGGAGAAGTGTCTCGATCATGTCCGCATAATTCACGAACCGTAGGGAGACACACTTAAGGATTCGACGTTGTTTGAGTAGTTATGGTATTATGAGAAAGAGACCGAATGTTGTTCGGAGTCTCGGATGGGATCCGAGATATCACGAGGTGATCCAGAATGGTCCGGAGAATAAGATTCATATAAGGAAAGTCCCGTTTCGGAGTTCGGGAATGATTCCGGTGTTTTCATCGGGAATGTTCTAGAAGGGTCCGGATTGTCCGGCACTCCGGGGGGGGGGGGAGGGTACATGATTGTGTCATTGAATGATTGCATCATGTACTAAGTGTTCTTTCTATTCCAAAAACATGAAAGTCAAATTGCCAGTTTGAAATTCAAACGGCTAAAACAGGAAACTGTGGAAAACAGGAAACTGTGGGAAACAGGAAACTGTGGGAAACAAGCAAGAGGAGGTTGAAACCAACTTGGAGGAGGAGTTCCTCTCCTCCAAGTCGGCTCCCAGCCCTAGGACGAGTTGGGGAGGGACTCCCTCCCTCCCTGGCGCGCCTAGCCCCTCCACCTATAAAAGGAGGGGCAGGGCTCCTCCTTGAGACACACAAGTTTCCACCTCTAATCTCAGGTTTAGAGCCATTTGGTTTAGAGCTTCTAATTTCTTTAGCCTGCGGTTTAGAGCCTTCTAATTGGTGTGTCTAATATCTAGACCACTAATAGCCCTCTCTCATAATCCACCATACTCGCTCCGGCTTAAGGCGAAGCCCTGCGGGATTTCCCCTCTACTTCCGGTACGCCGGTTGTCTTTGAGGAGTGTTCTACAACCTCCATTTTCACTGGAACAAGGGAGAGGAAGGTCTTCGAAAATTAACCGAGCGTGTAACCGATCAGCGAAGGCTGTCGTAACGCAGCCAGAAGGATCGTCCACACGATCTTGAGATCGGAAAGAGTACGACTACATCACCCACGAGAATCCGCTCTCGTTAAACACTTTGGAATCTTCGAGGGTAAGTTATTCCATCGACTCGTTGCTACAATCTAGTAGATAGATCTTGGCTTGTTTGTTTGTATGCGATAGAAAATTTTTGTTTTCCATGCTACGAACCCCTACAAGTTCTGGTCAACCTGTGAAGGGTGATGGTCATAGATTTTCATAATAAAATCAATCTTTGAAGAAAGATTTACGAAAACTGCATAGTACCAAGGACTTATAGTCCGAGGTGGTAGTTAGAGCATCAAACTTCCCACCTTGCATATAATGAGCTTGTTGGGTAACACTGTTACTCATCCTTTCTTTTGATCCCTTGCTTAGACTCTGAGGATCCCGAAGACGTGCCAATGTATGCAACTGAATGTCAAGAAGATGTGTTCTACGAACCGCCTGACCTGTCAGGAGGTGTTGAAGGAGTGGATTATGAAATCCGCTATGGTGTTGACGATAACGAGTCCAACTAAGTATCCTAGTTAGTAGTAACCAACGGAGCCGAGCAGCATGAACTCTATAGAATGAGCTGCTGAGCTCAACTCCTAGTTGGAGTTGCTACTTTTAAATTCCGCTGAAACACTTTATATTTTGTTTTGTAAGTTGAAACCTTTTGAAGTCTTGAAATTCTGGTATTGTAATAATAATAATGTGTGAATGTTTGTAATATGGAACCACAATGTTTCTGTTGTACCACTCTGAGGGATGTGATATTTACGGAACGGTGTTCTGTGGGTTTCATGTCAACGACTATAGTGTACTACACATGCAGTGGTATGCTGGGTCACCGTAGTTGGTATCAGAGCAAATTGCTTTGACCTTAGGTTGGAAACCTAGTAATGGGTATTACATGTAGGAGAGTGTAGCAACGATAAAGAATTCTCTAAAAGTAATATAATGGGTATTCAAATGAGAATATTCTGTTATATGTTTTAGTGCCATAATTCTTTGTTATGATGCAATATATTATTGGTTACTAATCAAAACTATTTTTATGATATACAGGGCTATGGCACCAAAGTTTCCAAAACAGACTTTGGTAAGGAAAGAGGAGACTCTTGATGATTATCAAGGATCATTCACAGACCAACTTCGTCAACTTTTAAAGATTTTTAGTTGTCCAACTAGAATTCCAGTAACACTATAACCTACTATGATGGTCGGATGTTATCCAAGTATCGTGTGAGTATCCAACTTCTAGAGGAGCTTGGATTATATCACGATCTACCTATAGGTGAAGGTAGGAGTCACTTAGCAGCATATCATGTTGCTGTTGTGGAGGCGATAGCCAATATCCGGGAGCATAAAGCAAAGGAGTTAGAAGGTAGCACATTTTCTGTGATACCCCATGATTCTATAGACTCGGAGCCTATAACGGATCATCTTACTTTGGTTAAGAAGTATCCTAAGTTAGCTTCCAAGTTTATGGATAGATACTAAACACTCGTTGCGTCTTTTTATAAGACATATCAAGTGATTGTCAAAGATAAAAATGACATGTTAGAGGATCTAACTGACCCGGAAAGAAGGAAGCAGTTAGCAATCCAGTTGGAAAAGGAAGCAAGTAGTAGTGCAACACCTATCTTTAAGGTATACCTATAGATCCTGAATCTTTTATACCATATCCTTATTCACCAAGTCCTGAACCTATACATGATCCTACTATCGATATGAGGTATGCAGTACCACAGGGTTCAGAGGATGGTTCTGATTCAGAACTTCCTATTGAGAATTCTGATGGTTGGAGAAGGGGATCATATGAAGGATCTCATGAACACCAGATGTCCACAGATGGTTCTGACAGAAATGTTGAACAATCTAGCTGGATGGGTGCGAGAATTAACCCTAGTAACAGTAGAAGAAATGCCATGTCGATAGATAATCAGGATGAAGAAGAAGATCCTGAGGAGAGAGTGTTTGAATCATCAACATCTTCTCAAAACCCAGGGAATATACATTATCCAGTGTTTAATTATCTTTCCCAAAGGAGCACCTGGGTATCAGCAGGATCTGCGTATCCTGTTGACAATTCAAGGAATGAAGCTCAGGAGATGCAAGCGGGAGATAATGTTGAATATGTTTTTGAAGACTTTTCAGCTGAGCTGGAGGGAGTCAATGCGCTCAGGTTGAGTAATGACTCAAGCCCTGACACTTCAGATACTGAGTATGTTCCTTCTAGAAGGCCATTTGTTCCACAAACGGAGCGACGAACATCACGTCATCACGGTTGGACATCAGGCATGTATGATGAGCTTAGTTACTACTAGAAGTAGGAAACTATTTAGAGGTATCAAGTACCATGTATTGTACTCCAAGAAATAAGACAATTAGATAAATAAGGTAGTGTTGTGATTATACCTATATGGTATATATTGTAATGACTTTGTATTATTATGATATTATGTATAATATGTGAAATGCATATTTGGATTTTCTTTGGATCTTCATTGTGTGACTAGTTCTGTGCGTAAAGTCGAGCTCAGGACACATGTGCATGATGTAATTATGAGTATTCGCTTTATGTTGTAGGACTAGAGGGTCATGGATACGGGTGTAGAAACCGAAGCTGAACAACAGCGGATGGAACATGAGGCCAAAGAGAAGGCCTATGCAGATGCAGCAAATTAGGTAGCATTGCCACCACCACCAATGAGGCCGTTAATGGAGCAGAACTTTATGAAGTGGATGCAAATGATGCAAGAGACCCAGAACAACTTCATGGAAGAGTTTCTAGGATGAGCAAATCAGAGGGCACCTGAAGGTGGAGGATTAAGTCTTTCTGACTTCCAGAATGCAAGGCCGTTACCTTTTGCATCAGCCCCTAAACCAATGGATGCTGAAGATTGGTTAGCAGATACAGAAAGAAAACTGAAGACTATAGGTTGCAATGATGAGTAGAAATTGAGGTATGCAACTAATCTTTTGACTGGACCTGCAACATCATGGTGGGAGAATCAGTTGGCCATGCAACAACCAGGAAGGGAGTTCACCTGGGAGGAGTTCAAGCAGAGATTCCGTGAATATCATGTTCCGGAAAGTGTTATGGAGTTGACGCGGAGAGAATTTGAGGAGCTTCAGCAGGGATATACTAGTGTCATGAAGTATATCCGGGAGTTTAGTCAACTATCTCGTTATGCTGAGGAGGATGTTAACACGGAAGAGAAGCGGAAGAAACATTTCTTGCGTGGGTTAAACCCATTTGTGAAAATGTAGCTAAGGTTAGACAATAAGCAAACTTATCAGAAGTTGCTGGATGCAGCCATTACTTTAGAAGATGATTATAAGAATGTCCAAGAGAATAGGAGGAAGAGAGCCAAGAAGGAAACCAAGAGAATTCAGGCAAGTAAACCTAAACCCAATCTGGAGTTCAAACCCCGAAACAAGGCCTATGGAAACAATAACAATAACAAGGGAAGTAGTGGAAATAAATCCAATCCTAGAAGGAATGTTATTTGTAACAACTGTGGAGTTCCAGGGCATTTCCAAAAGGAGTGCAAAAAGTCTGTAGTGATCTGTTACGGTTGTGGTCAGAAGGGGCATATCAAGCCCGATTGTCCGAGCAAACCACCAGGAGGTTGGACTACCAAGCGAGGAGGACAAGCCAGTGGAGGAAATGGTAGCCCAATCGAGGAGGAAATAATGGCAAGAACAACAATGGAAAGAGGAACAGACCTACCGGTAAACTGAATTGCGCAATCCTCGAGGAGGTGGATAATTCGGAGCATGCAGTGATAGGTACGCTCAATATCCTTACCAATCCCGGCAAAGTTCTATTTGATACTGGTGCAACTACTTCATTCATTTCTGAAGAATTCTGTGATAAATTCAGGATTAGAAGGGCAACGTTAGAAAACCCTATGACCGTAGTTACGGCAGGGGGAAATGTGATTGTACGCCACATCAAACAAGATCAGGTTATCTTGATCTGTGGTTGCAGACCTTTATGTGATTCCTTTGAAGGGAATTGCAGTAGTGCTGGGGATGGACTAGATGATGGAGCATGGGGCTCAGATAAATTGTGAGGAGAAAACTATCTCAATAAAAACTCCAAGTGGAGCAAGGATAGTTTACCAATCAGATAAGCACATTCATATCATGGTGGATCTGCAGTTGAACTCGATGAAAGAGGTCAAATTGGAAGATATTCCTATAGTAAATGAATTTCAAGATGTTTTTCCAGCAGAGCTACCGGGAATGCCACCAGATCGGGAGATAGAGTTCACTATTGATCTAATTCCTGGTACAACACCAATATCTCAAGCACCATATAAGATGGGACCCGAAGAGTTAAAAGAACTCAAAGAGCAAATTGATGAGTTAGCCAGAAAAGGATTTATTCAGGAAAGTGTATCTCCATGGGGAACACCAGTAATCTTTGTGGATAAGAGGGATAGTGGAAGAAGGATGTGTGGAGATTATAGAAATTTGAACAACGTTACTATCAAGAATAAGTATCCTTTACCAAGGATCCAAGATTTGTTTGATCAAGTGAAATAAGCTGGAGTATTTTCAAAGATTGACTTAAGATCTGGATACCATCAAATAAAAATCAAACCTGAAGATGTTCCAATGACAACATTTGTCTCAAGATATGGACACCATGAATACCTGGTTGTACCATTTGGTTTGACCAATGCACCAGCAATATTCATGAATTTAATTTTACAAAATCTTCATGCCATATTTGGATAAGTTCGCCATAGTCTTTATTGATGATATTCTGATATATTCCAAGGATAAGGAAGAGCATGCTGATCATTTGAGAATAGCATTGCAGACTCTAAGGGAACATAAACTTTATGCTAAGTTTAGTAAGTGTGAATTTTGGCTAGATGAGGTAGAATTCCTCAGCCATGTGATCAGTAAAGATGGAATTGCTGTAAATCCATCAAAAGTTCTGTCAGTACTAGAGTGGACTACACCAACCAATGTGAAGCAAATTCGAGGTTTCTTAGGAATGGCTGGTTATTATCGGAGATTCACTGAAGGTTTCTCCAAAATAGCTGGACCAATGACCAAATTGTTAAGAAATAATACACCATTCAATTGGGATGAGAAGTGTGAAGCAAGTTTTCAGGAGTTAAAGACCAGGTTAACCACAACTCCAATTTTAGCAGTTCCAGAAACAGGGAAAGATTTCACAGTATACTGTGATGCATCTAAAGAAGGTTTGGGTTGTGTGTTAATGCAAGATCGGAAAGTCATTGCTTATGGTTCAAGACAACTAAAACCACATGAAGTCAATTACCCAACTCATGATTTAGAGTTAGCAGCAGTAGTTTTTGCGCTAAAAGGATGGAGGCATTTTCTTTACAGAGCCAGATGTGAATTATACACTAACCATAAAAGTCTCAAATATTTCTTCACTCAAAAGGAATTCAATATGAGACAGAAGCGTTGGTTTGAACTAATCAAAGATTATGATTTAACAATCAACTATACTCCAGGGAAAGCAAATGTTGTAGCTGATGCTTTAAGCAGAAAAGGTGCAGATATTCAGCCTAGCAATCGGGAGCTACCAAAAGAGTTACAAATGGACTTGGAAAGATTAGAGCTTCAATTCATTAGAACAGATGTTCTTGGAGGATTAGCTACTATGCAGGTAGTTGCAGAGCAGGACAGTGATCTTAAGCACGAAATTTTCAGACATCAAGCAGAAGATCCTTTTATTGATGAGGAAATTCGGAGGATATCTCAAGGGAAAAAATCAGTTTTTCTCCTTGGAGATTATGAGTCTTTATGGTTTCAAGACCGTCTTTGTGTTCCAGATGTGACTGAGATTAGAGATGTCATACTCAGAGAAGCACATGAAACACCATACTCTATACATCCAGGAAGTACTAAGATGTATATGTATTTGAAAGAACTATTCTGGTGGAATAACATGAAAAGGGACATTGCTAAATATGTATCAGAATGCCATACTTGCCAAAGGGTTAAGGCTGAACACCAAAGTCCAGCAGGACCATTACAACCTTTGGAAATTCCTGAATGGAAGTGGGAGGAAATAGGTATGGACTTCATCACAGGATTGCCCATGACACCTAAACGAAAGGATATGATATGGATAATTCTGGACAGACTCACTAAAAGTGCACATTTTATTCCGGTAAATCAGAAAGATAATGCCGAGAAGCTAGTAGAAGTTTAAATCAAAGAGATAGTAAGTAAGCATGGAGTGCCCAAAAGATCGTAACTGATAGGGGATCAGTGTTTACTTCAGCATTTTGGAAGCAATTACATGAAGCACTTGGTTCAAAGTTAGATTTCGGCATAGCCTATTGTAGGGGTTCGTAGCATGGAAAACAAAAATTTTCTACCGCATACAAACAAACAAGCCAAGATCTATCTACTAGATTGTAGCAACGAGTCGATAGAATAACTCACCCTCGAAGATTCCAAATTTTTAAACAAGATAAGATTCTCGTGGGTGATGTAGTCGTACTCTTGTCGATCTCAAGATCATATAGACGATCCTTTCGACGCTGCGTTCCGGCAGCGCTCCCGTAGTCGGTCACACGTTTGGTACTCGATGAAGACCTTCCTCTCCCTTGTTCCAGCAGGCAGCGGAGGTTGTAGCACTCTCCTCGCGATTTCGGCAGCACGACGGCGTGGTACCGGAAGTAGAGGGGAGATCTCGCAGGGCTTCGCCTTAAGCCGGAGCGAGTATGGTGGACTATGAGAGAGGCCTTGGTGATCTAGGGTTTAGAGGCACCATGGAGAGAGGGCTAGGCCGGCGGCTAGGGCAAGGGGAGAGCCCCAAGTCGGCGGCTAGGAGGAAACCCTAGGGCGGCGGCGACTTGGTGGCCGGCTGGGGTTAGGTTTGGTGGAGAGGTGTAGGTCTGAGGGCACCCTGCCCTCCTTTTATAGGTGGGAGGGCGCCGGCCAGGGGAGGAGAGTCCTCCCCCAAGTCGGCCTCCTTGGCCGGCGGGTGGAGGGAGAGGAACTCCTCCCCTAGTAGGTTTCCTACTCTCCCTCCACCAAGCAAAACTGTCGTTTGACTTTTCAAATTGGCGTTTGACTTTTCAAACTAGGATTTGATTTATCCCTTTATTTTGCCCAGCGATGACACCTAGTACATGATGCAACCATTCCAACTTGTTATGACAAATTCATGTATCCTTCCCCTCCGGAGTGCCGGACCTTCCGGAACCTTCTAGAACATTCCCGATGAAAACACCGGAATCATTCTCCAACTCCGAAACAAGACTTTCCTTATATGAATCTTATTCTCCGGTCCATTCCGGGTCTCCTCGTGATATCTCGGATCCCATCCGAGACTCCGAACAACATTCGGTCTCTTACTCATCATTCCATAACTACTTAACAACATCGAATCCTTAAGTGTGTCTCCCTACGGTTCGTGAATTATGCGGACATGATCGAGACACTTCTCCGAACAATAACCAATAGAGAATTTGGAAATTCATATGGCTCCCACATATTTCTAGGATTACTTTGCTATCGAATGAACCACTTACATACGATACCAATTTCCCTTTGTCTCACGATAGCTTACTTATCTGAGGTTTTGATCGTCGGTATCTCTACATACCTAGTTCAACCTCGTTACCGATAATCACTCTTTTCTCGTTCCCGTGATATGTGATCCCTTGTGAACCAGTCACATGCTTGCAAGCTAATTGGATGACATTCCACCGAGAGGGCCCAGAGTATATCTATCTGTCATATGGATGGACAAAACCACTCTTGATCCATGTGTCTCAACCCATACTTTCCGAACACTCAATGCCACCTTTATAGCCACCCAGTTATGGTGTGGTGTTTGATGTCATCAAAGCATCCTTCCGGTGATGGTGATAAGCATGATCTCATGGTCGAAGGAATTAGGTTACTATGTATCAGAAAGCATATAGCAATTGAACTATTAAAATTACTTGATCTTTATGCTACGCTTATCTATAGGAGTATGTCCATCATACCATTCTCCTAACGATATGATCTTGTTGTTAATAACATCTCAATGTTCATGATAGGGAAACCAGAGTCATTTATTAACCAACAAGCTAGTATTATGAAGAGGCTTTACCAGGGACTCTAATTTCGTTTACAAATCACACAAGTATTAATGTTTCCTTGTTAATACTATTATAGCATGAAAGTAAACATTTATCATAAACAAAAAGATATAATAATAACTACATTTATTATTGCCTCTAGGGCATATCTCCAACAGTCTCCCACTTGCACTAGAGTCAACTAATCTAGATTACATGGTAATATACCGAACACTCATGGCAATTTGGTGTTGGTCATGTTTTTCCCTCGGGAGAGGTTTAGTCAATGGATCCGCCACATTCAGATCTGTGTGTACTTTGCAAATCTTTATGTCACCATCTTGGACATGTTCTCGAATAGCGTGAAAATGCAGCTTGATGTGCTTCAGCTTCTTGTGTGACCTTGGTTCTTGCGCATTGGCTATGGCGCCCATGTTATCACAGTAGATAGACATTGGGTCCAGCGCACTTGGAACCACACCCAGCTCTGTAATGAACTCTTCATCCATATCGCTTCTTGTGAAGCCTACGAAGCAGCTATGTATTCCGATTCAGTTGAAGATCTCGCAACAACGCTTTGCTTTGCACTCCTCCAGCTAACTGCTGCACCATTCAAAGTAAATACGTATCCAGATTGAGATTTAGAATCATCCGGATCGGTGTTCCAACTAGCATCGGTGTAACCATTAACAACGAGTTGTTCATCACCTCCATAAGAAAGAACCATATCCTTAGTTCTTCTCAAGTACTTAAGGATGTTTTTGACCGCTGTACAATTATCCACTCCTGGATCACTTTGGTATCTGCTAGTTAAACTAACAGCATATGCAATGTCGGGTCTAGTACATAGCATAGCATACATTAGAGATCCTATGGCTGAGGCATAGGGAGTCTTACTCATCCTTTCTCTATCTTCTACGTTGCTGGACTTTGAGTTTTACTCAAGTTCATATTGGACAACATGGGCAAGAACCCTTTCTTGCTATCTTCCATTCAAAATCTCTTTAGAACTTTGTCCAAATATGTACTTTGTGACAATGATATTAGGCGTCTCAATCTATCTCTATAAATCTTTATGCCTAATATGTAAGCTTCTTCGCCAAGATCTTTCATTGAAAAACTATTATTCAAATATTCCTTGACACTATTAAGAAGGTCTACATCATTCCCAATCAACAATATGTCATCTACATATAGTATTAAGAATGCTACAGAGTTCCCACTCACTTTCTTGTAAATACAAGCTTCTCCATAAGTTTGTATAAAACCAAAACTTTTGATTACCTTATCAAAACGTTGATTCCAACTTCGGGATGCTTGCTTCAATCCATATGTGGACCGTTGAAGTTTGCATACCTTGTTAGCATCTTTAGAATTGACAAAACCTTTGGGTTGCATCATATACAACTCTTCATCAATGTCTCCATTGATGAACGTTGTTTTGACATCCATCTGCCATATCTCATAATCGTAATATGCAGCGATTGCTAACAAAATCCTCACAGTCTTTAGCTTCGCTACTGGTGATAAAGTCTCATCGTAGTCAACACCTTGAATTTGTCGAAACCCTTTTGCGACAAGTCGAGCTTTATAGACAGTAACATTACCATCAGCATCTGTTTTCTTCTTGAAAATCCATTTGTTCTCGACAGCCTTCCGGCCATCCGGTAAGTCCACCAAAGTCCATACTTGGTTTTCGTACATGGATCCAATCTCGGATTTCATGGCATCTTGCCATTTATT
Organism: Avena longiglumis; assembly: GCA_030063025.1. Lineage (NCBI taxonomy): Eukaryota > Viridiplantae > Streptophyta > Magnoliopsida > Poales > Poaceae > Avena > Avena longiglumis. Next base: position 62,897,905 of record CP125979.1, on the reverse strand, counting down.
GGAATCTAGGCTCATCATTGCTTCCTCATATGTCGCAGGGTCATCGGTGTTGTCTACCAACATGACATTCATAACGGGATCATACCAATCAGGAGTGGTACGAGTTCTCGTTGACCTGCGAGGCTCTGTAGCAACTTCAACCGAAGTTTCATGATCATCATCATTAGCTTCCTCTCTTATTGGTGCAGGCACCACAGGAACTTCTTCCGGTGCTGCGCTACTCGAAGTTCGAGAGAAGGTTCAACAACCTCGTCGAGTTCTACTTTCCTTCCAGTCACTTCTTTCGAGAGAAATTCCTTCTCTAGAAAGGATCCATTCTTGGCAACAAAGATTTTGCCTTCGGATCTATGATAGAAGGTATACCCAATAGTTTCCTTTGGGTATCCTATGAAGAAGCATTTTTCCGCTTTGGGTTCAAGCTTGTCCAGCTGTAACTTCTTTACATAGGCTTCGCAACCCCAAACTTTAAGGAACGACAATTTAGGTTTCTTCCCAAACCATAATTCATACGGTGTTGTTTCAACGGATTTAGATGGTGCCCTATTTAAAGTGAATGCGACTGTTTCTAATGCATAACCCCAAAATGATAGCGGTAAATCTTTAAGTGACATCATAGAACGAACCATATCTAAGAGAGTTCGATTACGACGTTCGGACACACCATTACGCTGTGGTGTTCCCGGCGGTGTCAATTGTGAAAGTATTCCGCATTTCTTCAAATGCTTGCCAAACTCGTAACTTAGATATTCACCTCCACGATCAGAACGTAGAAATTTAATCTTCTTGTTACGTTGATTCTCTACCTAACTTTGAAATTCCTTAAACTTCTTGAAAGTTTCGGACTTATGTTTCATGAAATAGATATACCCATATGTACTCAAGTCATCCGTGAACGTAAGAACATAACGATAACCACCGCGCGATGCTACACTCATTGGACCACATACATCGGTATGTATGATTTCCAATAAGTCCGTAGATCGCTCCATCATACCAGAAAATGGAGTCTTAGTCATTTTACCCATCAGACATGCTTCGCATCTTTCAAGTGATTCGAAATCAAGTGATTCAAGAAGTCCATCGGAATGGAGTTTCTTCATACGCTTCACTCTAATGTGACCAAGACGACAGTGCCACATATAGGTCGAGTTATCGCTCAATTTCAAAAGTTTAGCTTCAATGTTATTAATATGTGTATTTCCACTATCTAGATTCAATAAGAATAGACCATCTATCAAAGGTGAATGTGCATAAAACATATTACTCATATAAATCGAACAACCATTATTCTCGGACTTAAACAAGTAACCGTCTCGCAATAAACAAGATCCCGATATAATGTTCATGCTTAACGCAGGCACCAAATAACAATTATTTAAGTATAAAACTAATCCCGATGGTAGATGAAGAGGTAGCGTGCCGACCGCCATCACATCAACCTTTGATCCATTTCCAACGCGCATCGTCACCTCGTTCTTCGCTAGCTTCCGTTTATTCTGAAGTACCTGTTTCGAGTTACAAATATGAGCAACCAAACCAGTATCAAATACCCAGGCACTACTACGAGTACTAGTGAGATACACATCAATAACATGTATATCGGATATACCTTTCTTCTTGATGTTGCTGTTCTTCAAATCCGCCAAGTACTTTGGGCAATTCCACTTCCAGTGACCCTCTCCCTTGTAGTAAAAGCACTCAGTATCAGGCTTAGGTCCATCCTTGGTCTTCTTCGTCGGTGCGGCAACTTTCTTACCACCCGTCTTGAAGTGTCCCTTTTGCTTAGACTTGCCTTTCTTGAATTTGGTGGTCTTATTGACCATCAACACTTGGTGCTCTTTCTTGATCTCCACTTCTGCAGACTTTAACATAGCAAACAGTTCTGGCAACTCTTTGTTCATGTTCTACATGTTGTAGTTCATCACAAAGTTCCTGTAACTTGGTGGCAGTGACTGGAGGACGCGGTAAATCCCCAAAGCATTAGGAATCACTATACCCAAGCTTTGGAGTTTGTTTGCGTGCCCAGACATCTTAAGCACATGCTCACTGACGGAGCTGCCCTCTTCCATCTTGCAGTTAAAGAACTTTTCAGAAGCCTCATAACTCTCAACTGCTGCGTGAGTCTCAAATATCAATTTGAGTTCACGGACAATATCATGTGGGTCTGAGTTCTCAAACCTTTTCCGAAGCTCCGATTCCAAACCATACAAGATAGCACACTAAACTGTGGAGTACTGATTCTTTCGAGCGAGGTAAACATTCTTTACTTCATCGGTAGCATCACCGCAAAGGGTCACCCAATGTGCATCCAAAGACATAGGTCAAATTACCAGATTGAGGACAATCCTCAAATTTGGAACCAATCCGCAAAGTTGCTCCATTGTTTTCAACTTTTCTTTCTCTAGAGCATTAAAATTGATGGTAGGGGCGCCATTGATCTACAACATATTTGCAATAATTTAGACTAAGTTTATGACAAATTGAGTTCTAATTAATAGTTAAATTAATCTAGGTGAACTCCACTTAAAAAATATCCCTCACATTGTTTTAGTGATCACACGAACCAAATCCACCACATCAAAACCGATCATCACGAGAGTTGATGTAGCTTCAATGGAACAATCGACATGTTCATCATATCTACTATATGATTCATGCCTTACCTTTCGGTGATCCGTGTTCCAAGACCATGTCTGTACATGCTAGGCTCGTCAAGATCAAACCTTAGCTTCCGCATGAGCAAATCTGGCTTGCTCACGTTGTATACACTTGCAGAATCTAACACACCCGATCATCACGTGGTGCTTCGAAACAACAAGCTTTAGCAACGGTGCTTACTAAGGATGAACACTTTAAAACTTGAAATTTATGTGCATGAGGGATCATCTTATAATGCTACCGTCGTTAACTAAGCAATACAAGATGCATAAAGGATTAACATCACATGCAATTCATAATATGTGATATGATATGGCCTTTCTTCTTGTGCTTCCCATCTCCATCTTCAAGCACGAACATGATCTCCATCATCACCGACATTGCATCAAGGTCAATGATGCTGCTCCATGGTTGTCGTCCACCAGCTTCAACTATTACAACTATTTTGAATAGACACGCGGGTCTTAACAGAAATTAAAGACAACCATATGGCTCCTGTCGGTTGCCAACTTACAATAAGGAACATTGCTTACATCAAATATAATCACAATCATGGCCATATCACATCACAGCACACCCTTGCAAAACAAAGTTATACGCCTCTAATTTTCTTTGCATATTTTACGTGGTTTGGGGCTTTCAATAAGTGTCGCTCTAACTTACGAACAAGAACCACAATGTTGATGTTTGAACTATCAAGTGCCCGTTGTAAATTGGATCTATACTATAATGGGAGAGACAGACACCCGCAAAGCCACTTATGCAATACAAGTTGCATGTTGAGCGTGGAGCAAGTCTCATGAACGATGTCATGTAAGGTTAGCCCGGGCCGCTTCATCCCATCATACCGCAAGATGAAAAGTACACAAGAAGCAATTGATAATAAAAGCACCACCGTCCACAATGACCATTGTGTTCTACTCGTGCAACAGATCTACATATAGACACGGCTCTGATACCACTGTAGGGGTTCGTAGCATGGAAAACAAAAAATTTCTACCGCATACAAACAAACAAGCCAAGATCTATCTACTATATTGTAGCAACGAGTTGATAGAATAACTCACCCTCGAAGATTCCAAAGTGTTTAACAAGAGCAGATTCTCGTGGGTGATGTAGTCGTACTCTTGCCGATCTCAAGATCGTGTACACGATCCTTCCGGCAGCGCTCCCGCAGTCGGTCACACGTTCGGTACTCGATGAAGACCTTCCTCTCCCTTGTTCCAGCAGGCAGCGGAGGTTGTAACACTCTCCTCGCGATTCCGTGACACGGCGTGGTACGGAAGTAGAGGGAGATCTCATGAGGCTTTAAGCCGAGGCAGTATGGTGGACTATGAGAGAGGCCTTGGTGATCTAGGGTTTAGAGGCACCAAGGAGAGAGGGCTAGGCCGGCGGCTAGGGCAAGGGGAGAGCCCCAAGTCGGCGTCTAGGAGGAAACCCTAGGGCAGCAGCGGCGACTTGGTGGCCAGCGGCTAGGGTTAGGGTTTGGTGGAGAGAGGTGTAGGTCTAGAGGGGCACCCCTGCCCCTCCTTTTATAGGTGGGAGGGCGCCGACGAGGGGAGGAGAGTCCTCCCCCAAGTCGGCCTCCTTGGCCGGCGGGTGGAGGGAGAGGAACTCCTCCCCAAGTAGGTTTCCTACTCTCCCTCCACCAAGCAAAACTGCCGTTTGACTTTTCAAATTGGCGTTTGACTTTTCAAACTAGGATTTGATTTATCCCTTTATTTTGCCCAGCGATGACACCTAGTACATGATGCAACCATTCCAACTTGTTATGACACATTCATGTACCCTTCCCCTCTGGAGTGCTGGAACTTCCAGAACCTTCTAGAACATTCCCGATGAAAACACCGGAATCATTCTCCAACTCCGAAACAGGACTTTCCTTATATGAATCCTATTCTCCGGACCATTCCGGATCTCCTCGTGATATCCCGGATCCCATCCGAGACTCCGAACAACATTTGGTCTCTTACTCATCATTCCATAACTACTTAACAACATCGAATCCTTAAGTGTGTCTCCCTACGGTTCGTGAATTATGCGGACATGATAGAGACACTTCTCCGAACAATAACCAATAGAGGAATGTGGAAATTCATATGGCTCCCACATATTTCTACGATTACTTTGCGATCGAATGAACCACTTACATACGATACCAATTTCCCTTTGTCTCACGATATTTTACTTATCCGAGGTTTTGATCGTCGGTATCTCTACATACCTAGTTCAACCTCGTTACCGATAAGCACTCTTTTCTCGTTCCCGTGATATGTGATCCCTTGTGAACCAGTCACATGCTTGCAAGCTAATTGGATGACATTCCACCGAGAGGGCCCAGAGTATATCTATCTGTCATATGTATGGACAAACCCACTCTTGATCCATGTGTCTCAACCCATAGTTTCCGAACACTCAATGCCACCTTTATAGCCACCCAGTTACGGTGTGGTGTTTAATGTCATCAAAGCATCCTTCCGGTGATGGTGATAAGCATGATCTCATGGTCGAAGGAATTAGGTTACTATGTATCAGAAAGCATATAGCAATTGAACTATTAAAATGACTTGATCTTTATGCTACGCTTATCTATAGGAGTATGTCCATCATACCATTCTCCTAACGATATGATCTTGTTGTTAATAACATCTCAATGTTCATGATAGGGAAACCACAATCATTTATTAACCAACAAGCTAGTATTATGAAGAGGCTTTACCAGGGACTCTAATTTCGTTTACAAATCACACAAGTATTAATGTTTCCTTGTTAATACTATTATAGCATGAATGTAAACATTTATCATAAACATAAATATATTATAATAACTACATTTATTATTGCCTCTAGGGCATATCTCCAACACCTATCATCCTGAGACAGGAGGTCAAACAGAAAGAACAAATCAGATACTAGAAGACATGTTAAGGGCTTGTGCATTAGATTTTGGAGGTACATGGGAAGATCATCTACCATTGGCACAATTTTCTTATAATAATAACTATGAGAGTAGTCTGAACTCTGAAGGCAGCTCCATATCAGTTTCTGTATGGAAGGAAGTGTAGATCACCAATATGTTGGTATGAGCCTGGAAGTAGAAAGTAGTTTGCACCAGACTATATCAAGGAAAGACAAGATATCATTGATAAGATCAGGGATAGAATGAAAATAGCCCAGAGTAGGCAGAAAAGTTATGTTGATCAAAGTCGAAGATCTTGGCATCCAGAAGTGGGATACATGGTATATTTGAAAGTAAGTCCAGTGAAAGGCGTGAAAAGGTTCGAAGTTAAAGGAAAATTGAGTCCAAGATATATTGGACCATTCAAGATATTGAGTCAGAACAGAACTATAGCTTATGCTTTAGAGTTACCGTCAAGATTGGCTTAAGTGCATAATGTTTTCCATGTCTCACAACTTTATAAATGTTTGAAAGTTCTGTATGATGCAATCACACATCAGGAGATAGAACTACAAGCAGACTTGACCTATGTTGAAAAGCCCTGTAAAATTTTGGAAGAAAACTGGAAAAGGTTAAGGAACATGGAAATCAAATATTGCAAAGTACAGTGGGAACATCACCCTGAAAGGGAAGCCACTTGGAATAAAGAAGAGGATTTAAGAAAAGCCTATCCAAAACAATTCAGGTACATCTCAACAAACTTCAGGACAAAGTTTAATTTAAGGGGGGAGTCTGTAACATCCCAGCATTTAGGAACTAACGAAGGGTAGATTTAGAAATTTGTGATATTGCATGCATTCATCTGTGCAAATGTGGGTAAATTTTTTGCCAAATAAAAACCTAAAGTGATCAAGGTTTCTTTCATACTATGAGATTAGGTATAGTCTTGAAGGATGATTGTTATAAACTATGATATGATCTTTGTGGACTTATGTGTTTTGGGAAATGAAATTTGAATTTAAAACTTGAGTGTTTGAATTATAATTCAAAAGAATTTTTGAATGATGTTTGAGTATTGATTTAATTTAAGAATTAACCATAATAACTTAAACTATAAATGAAAGAAGACAATTAATAAAATGAATATTCCAAAACTTCATTCAATAATGAGTTACAAAATGTAACATATGGAAGTGAGCCACAATCTTTACAATAATCATTAAATAGAAGAATAATACTTCTTTATTGAATAATATTACAATCTTTATTACAAAGGAATAAAAATAAAGAGTACAAAAGAATAAATTAAAGATTACAATTGAATATGAGAGTTATTACAAGTGACTATTCTATAAAGAAAAATAAAAGCCTAAACTAAACTCTTGATCTTCAAATCTAGTACCTGCAAAATAAACAGAAACTTAAAAGAAAAAGAAAGTTAGGATTAGAATTATTTTACTCTTAGAGTTGATAGTGAAGTGCACTGTTCACTTTTTCATCATTGAGTATTTAAGGGGCAAGTTTCACCAATATGAAAGAATGTATCTTTCATAATTTTAAGCCATAAGTCAAATAAACAGCAAGGAGGGGCAAGTTTCACCAGCCAGGTAAAACGTAACCTGATAACAGTAACTCTCAAAATTCAGAACATATCCACAACTGCAAAGAGTACACATGCAAAGACACACACACCAATTGCATGGTGTGTGTCACAAGACCACAACAACATCACAATCAAACAAAACCATCAACACAGCCATGGGAATACAACCCCACACCATTCCATTGTTCTTACACACCAAGAACAGCAGCCAGCAGCTAAACCCAGCCAAAGCCAAGCTAAATCACACCAATCAAAACCTTGGATCACACCACCAAAATGGTGACATAAGGAGGGGGTAGATCAGGTGGATAGCAAGACCAAGATCAAGCCATCAGGACCAGGAGATGAAGGGCTAGATCAAGGACAAGCCAGGAGCTGGAAATACCAGGAGAGCATCAGATCAAGTTAGCACAAGATCAACCACAGGAAACCCCAACATCAAGTGATAGTGGGGAGTAAAATAGACCATCACATGATATAGCTGTCTAAGATTAGACAAGCATACATGATCTGTCTCTTACTCAAAATCTCAGAAAGCACCCAAGTGGGCTGAATCCATCACTGAGGTTTTAAACACTAAAAGCAATCAGAAAAGTATATGGATCCAACTAAGATCTCAGGACAACATCATTGATCTAAGCAATCAAGCTATATTTCAATTCAAGAATGAACATAGCTAAGATTTAAACTTCTAGGCACATCTCTAAGACAAGAGTAGCACCTTAGAATTTAATCATATGGATCTATACAATTGATCAAGCCTACCATCATTTTTCCCAAACTAAGATTCAAGAAATAGTAGATGGTATCACTACCAGAACCCATCCATGTGAATCAACAAGTAAAAGGATTAATCCCTAAACCTTAGACCAACATCATGGGTCTTAGGGATTTAAGAAAGGAACTTTCTACTTATCTTTAATGTCAAACTCATCTTAATCTTGAACAAAACCAAACCAAGTAATACAGTCTAATCAAGTGTGCCATACAAGGATGGTGTCACAAGAACAGTTCTAAACTAAGCAGGTTAAGCATCCAATCTTCTCGAATACAATCAACCAACTATAAATCATTTTCCTGGCATCACATGAACCATAATAAGGAGAATCCATATGTATATCTTCACTATTTGAAACCATTTGATCTCAAGTTATAGATGAATTCTTAAGCCAGCAGTACTAATATAGTGACTTCATCACACAACACTCACTGTCATTAATCAATAATGACAGTGGTGAGTTAGTAAAACCACTAGATTTTCCAAGTGTTGCCTCTAGAGCAACTTCACCATTTTAATCATCTAACATTTAGTCCATAGAATCATTTGATAAACCACTAGCATCCCACAGCTAACCATCAGCAATAATCCATAACAAGTTATACTCAACAGATTAAAGGATCATCAATACATGATCCAATTCATCAAATATCTAATCCACAACAGGGTATAAACCCTAAGTAGAACAAACCATCTTAATCAGGACACGACAGCACACGACGACAGCAGCGGCATCAGATCAACGCCAACCCCAAACCCTAGGGTTCAGGACGGCATCGATCTGGTCGCATGAGGGATCCAGGTACAAATCCAACTGGACATGAAGGAAGAGAGGGGCCGACAACCTCATCTTGCACCACGGTGGCGGCCATGGAGGTCCACGGCGGCGTGAATCGCCGGCGGTGACACCACTGACCACAGGGTCGGGGAGAAGGAGAGAGGTGAGCTCGAGAGAGAGATAGCGAGTGATTGGCTGGAATGGGCCAATACCCCTTCGGGGTGTTGTTTTGCCTTTGCCCAACTAGGCCACAAGGGCCCAATAAAACCAAATAGCCAGCCCAAATCATTTAGAGCCTGTTTTAATAATTGGAAAAAGACCAAAATGCCCCTAAACTTAAATCAATTCTAGAAAATAAAATAAAAGTCAAAAAATTATAAATAAAATATTTTTGGATTCACAATAATCCAAACTATCCAAATAAATTAAGAGATAAAATTTTAGACATATAAATTTTATTAAGAATTTTGTAATTTATATATTCCTTATGGAATTTTATAAAGTTATTGAAAGTTGATAAAAATAAATAAAAATCACTTTCATTATATATTAATATTGTAGTATTTTAGAAAAATACTAAACAAATACTTAATGTCAATTTTTGGTGATTAATGATAATTCTTAAAGGAATTATTAATTAAATAAAAGGCAAATAAATTAAAATAAAATAAAAACATTCAATAAATATTTAAAAAATAATATTTATAAATTCTTTCTCATTAAAAGAATTTTTATAATTTAAATAAATGGGGAAGAATACATATAAAGCTAAATGATGCATTACATTACTTTGCATAATCATTTTGCTTCTTTAAATGTTGTCCTTACCGGGCAATAATGATGTTTTGTAGACATAGAAGCCCAAGGTCCAGTGCAAGCATCAGACTTCACTACCTTGCCATCACAAGGCAAGTTCATTACCTGGTCATATCCTTTGAAGAGTCTTTATCAAAGTATTTGCAAATTGTGTGTTATCATATATACTCCAAAGTAAGAAAATATTATTTTCACAATTGAAGAAATCACAGATATCATCCTAAGGGAAGATATAATGGAGCAATAGAACTTAGGGTTCTACTTACAACAAAAATGATCAATTAGGGACTTAATAACCCCTGACATCAGTGATTCTAGCGTCGTATATTACGCGTTAGCCATGAGATTTGGAATGGGACAAAGAAGTCAGTTGTATCTTCTTCCTCTCGCATCAAGCCGAATGTGCAGGTCGTGGCTGTTATCCTCGTAGCATGCATATTAATTGGTAATTTGTAGAGGATATGCAGCATATGGGTAGGAATCCTCAATGTCCCACGATAGTTCTGGCATCTAATGCTTTGTACAAACCATTGTCGTAATTCATTATGTGGGCATGGTGTACGCCAAGGAGGCACGCGAGGTCGCGAAGGGGCAGTGATTGGCTTGGACCAACTACTGGGCTCCACATCATGGAATTGTGGACGGGAAAGTACTCCCGATTGTGCAACAAGGAGTTGATCTCTCATGGGTAAATTAGCGCACCTCTGCAAAGTGTAAGAATTGTAACTTGTTACTCCCTATTCCTGGAAGGAGCTACGAACGCGGCAGGAAAGGAACTCCATGAAAGTTCTGTTCAACTTGTGAAGACTGATGGTCATAGATTTTCATAATAAAATCAATCTTTGAAGAAAGATTTATGAAAACTGCATAGTACCAAGGACTTATAGTCCGAGGTGGTAGTTATAGCATCAAACTTCCCACCTTGCATATAATGAGCTTGTTGGGTAATGCTGTTACTCATCATTTTCTTTGATCCCTTGCTTAGACTCTGAGGATCCCAAAGACGTGCCAATGTATGCAGTTGAATGTCAAGAAGATGTGTTCTATGAGGAGCCTGGCCTGCAGGAGGTGTTGAAGGAGTGGATTACGAAATCCGCTATGGTGTTGACGATAACAGGTCCAACTAAGTATCCTAGTTAGTAGTAACTAATGGAGCCGAGCAGCATGAACTATATAGAATAAGCTGCTGAGCTCAACTCCTAGTTGGAGTTGCTACTTTTAAATTCCGCTAAAACACTATATTTTGGTTTGTAAGTTGAAACCTTTTGAAGTCTTGAACTTCTGGTATTGTAATAATAATAATGTGTGAATGTTTGTAATATGGACCCGCAATGTTTCTGTTATACCACTCTGAGGGATGTGATATTTACGGAATGGTGTTCTGTGGGTGTCATATCAACGACTATAGTGTACTACACATGCAGTGGTTTACTGGGTCACCACAGTTTGTTGATTGCCTTCTTTTGGATCGGTTGTGGGTTTGAGGATTTTGATACCTTAATATCATCTTAACAATGCATATTGAACTTGTATGATGATTCTGTCTCTCCCTCTCTCGTCCGTGTTAACAATATTCTTTGGCTTGACTAATTTTTTTACAAAGGAAATATATTAACATCGCGTAGATACCAATTACTCTGCATTGGCTTGACTAAATAATGATGATACGATTTTTTTTTATTTTCTTATGTAACTTATGTTGTATTACCTTGTGTCTTTGTGACTGAATATACAGTAGTATAGATCGGGCCTTCACACACGGTGAAAATGGCCCGTCACACATGAATTTTCCGACAATCGCTATCAAGGAGTGTGCTATTTCCTCTATTGGACACACTGTTCATATAATCATGTCGCTATCAAGGGGTCACTCTTTTCAACGATATAATCTAACCTAACTTTTAGCAAAGGTGGCAAAGTGTATCATTGGCATGTTTTTGTCTTCATTACGATATCTGAATCTCATTTCCGTATCTTCAACATCCTCTTCCTCATCAGTCCCATTGGTAGGCTCATATTTTGAATCAATCAAATATTCTCTACTTTCCATCCTATCAGGATCAACAACCACATCTATATATGTTTTGTCGTCACCATCATCTCCGAACACAAAATCATCCTCACCTCCCCCCCAATTCTTATGTCTCCATGTTCATTATACAAGGCATCATGCTCAAATAGAAGTTGGGCAGTTGCGCTTGGTACCGCGAGGACATGCTACTCTATTATGATCGGTTGAGTTGTTTGCATTGCATATGGTTCGAAATCATTCACGATGGTATTTTTCCCAGTCTCTTTGTTAACAATGTGGACAGACATCAGCATAGTCCACGTCCCCAAATGTTAACCCGACATTATGGCCAGGCCTTGTCAGTCATAATGTCACAAAAAATTTGATAATTTGTTTCATGGTACCTAGGTACGAATTCCTTGTTCTGGCTAATCAGGGACTTGCCAAATTTTGTGTACAAGTCACATAGAGTTAGGTCTGCCACGTCTACTATCATCCAATAATCAAAACCACCTCTAATTGCAACTCCACCGCCAGACAATGTTTCAGTCCAACACCCGTGTCGCCTCTTCAGTAAAAGTCTAGATGTGTCAGATGTCCTATGGTTATCAACACGTATCTTCGCTATTATCACGAGACTCAAGTCACTAATTGGAAAAGGCATAGAATGAATTGTAATTCTTATCCTTTAGGGAGGACGAACGACACATTCATCAGGCTCTAGAGTTACATAGCTTTATTACCCACGTCGTCTTCTCCCATGCCGCCCTCCCCCGTGCTCTCTAGCCTTGCAGGATCTATCTCTGTGAAGGATAAGCTCCATGTCTAGAGTCGTAGGTGTGCAACCAATGTCGGCTCATGCTTTTCGCTTCCAGAAACTTAGCCATGCTAGGACATGTCACAGTGGGAAGCAAATAGAACAGGGAGGGGACATCGGCGAGGGCAACAAATAGAGGTGAAAGGGAAGGTCGAGAGGTCGGTAGAGGTGTGGGGCGGTGCACAACGAAACGATGTGGCAGTGCACAACGAAACGATGTGGCAGTGGGAGGTACCAGAAGGGTAGTGGAGCAGAACGGGGAAGTGACAAAATGTAGGAAATTGCACAATAATAGGGGCTCAGATCCTCGAACTTAGGATGCACGCCATCGTAGGCTGAGGTGGCGGGCCGCTTGTTAGAATAATATTCACAACAACGACTGAGCGTGATAGGACCCACATATAAAATATCGAGTCAACCTGACAACAAGTTATCCAGGGCAAATGACGCCCAACGTCAAACCGAACCAGAGATTCAGATGTAAGCAATCCGCATCGGTTGATGGCGTTTCTCCAATTGATTGATTCCTAGTGGCACAATCCCACTTCTACATGATTTGGGGACACAATCGTAATAAACCATATCGTTATAGATGGCTTGATATAGCTTTGTTTACTATTATTTTGGGTGTCTTTAATTGGGGTCAGACATATGATTTATTAGTTAGTCAAGTTATTTAGTGTCAAGAGATATGTAGAAAGGTTTGACATAAATTATGAAGACGCGCGCTATAGGCATATCTTCATGTGATTGAACTCAAAAAGAATGGAGCTTGCAACTCATTTAGCGAGGAGACACTTGCTCCATGTGCCTACTGCCAACAAGCCGTTATTTCCTCTGTCCACAAATAACTGGATGTGTAGAATTTTAAGACAACTTATGAAGCAGAGTAAAAAAACATCGGAAATGTGCAAGCACCTTCTCTCTCCATTTTTAACTTCTCCACCTCTAAGACACAAGCGGCCAATATTAACCCCCGATTACAAGACTGTGCTCCCGCTAGAGCGGCTCCGGAGGCCCCCCCGTCCAGCCCCTAGCCAGCCCTCCTCCGGCTAGCACCTCCCTGGCCGTTGCCGGCACCCGGTCCGCCGAAGGTGGGGGCAGAGGAGGCTCGTTGGCACGGTGTTTCAGGGCAGTGAAGCGACAGGTGCCAATGGAGCATGGATGAGCGGCAGCGAAGCGGAGGTCGCTGGCGCCGGTGTGCAGCGGTGGCCTCACGCTTTTGGTGGCGAGATGCGGCGAGCAGGCGACGCTCGGGCCTGGATCTGGGCCTATTTTGGGCCCCATCTGGGACAGGAGGGCCACTGTTGTGGTTTGCTCGGTGTGAAGATGGAGCTGGCGGCTGTGGCATCCTTGGGCTGGGAAGGAGAAGCTGCTCTACTTGCTTCTGGCCATGCGGGGTGGAGGTTGCTGGCTGGGATGCAAGGTCGTGTGGCGGAGATGAAGAGCACGTGTGAGCATGCAGCGTGGTGAGGTGTACGGGAGAGGAATGGCAGCACTCTTGCTATTGCATCCTCCCATCGGAAGGTCCAACAGTGGTTTGCTGCAGCGTGTGTCAATGCGAGGTGGTGGTGGTTGGACGGAGAAGCATGGCGTGGCATCGGTTGGGTATTGCATCTCCGTCCAACGCTGGAGATGAGGGACATGGACCTGCAGCAAGCCAGGCTGGTAAGGATGATGCTCAAGGTGGTCATCATCTCCCTCGCTGGTGACAAGTGTTGGCCTCTCATCGCAGGTGTGTCCGACCATTGGCTCCGGCTCAGCTTGATCTTGCGGACAGTGGGGCTGATGTCAGGTTTGGGAGAAATTCCTATGCGATTGCCGATTGCTGATGTCAGGTTTGGGAGAAATTCCTATGCGATTGCCTGTGGGCGCCGTCACCTTCTTAAAGGCGTTGTCTAGGCCCTGCTCTTGATGCCTCCTCCCATGCAAGAGGGGAAATGCTAGATCCATCTTGTTGGTTTAGACAGTTGCGGCGCCATAGCGCCGTTTTCTCCTTGGAGGCATTGTTCAGGTTAAACGAGGAGTCCCAAGACGGGGCAAGCGGAGTCACGGCTGGCGGCTACCCGGAGTGTGAGCCTCAAGGGCACGATGTACAGTTGTACACTGATGCCACATCTCTTCGACGACAGTCCTCATGTCCGGTCAGGTCCTGCCGTCCACTCGTCACTATTTCTTCTAGGCATAAAGGGTGGAATGTACGTTGACACGTGCCTTTTTCGAGCAAGCATTGGTTGTCCGAGTTGCTTACTTCAATTTTGAAGCAGTCTCGTGGCTTTGTGTCCTGACCTCTCACCATCGCTGTTGGGGTTAGGCAAGACAAGTCCTTGTTGTGTGTTCTGTGGTTGTGCGTTGTAAGCTGTAAGGCATTCTCCAATCTTCCATATATTCCTTGGCATTCTCCAATCTTTTATATATTCATTGAATTTAGCAGTTCTTCTGCTAACATTTTAAAAAAACTTTTCCACCTCTAATGTTCTACGATTATATGTGCATGCAAAAAATGAGAAGATCATGCGCAGATGCACTTAATATTATTGGACTTAATTCCCTTTTGATGAGGGAGAAGCAATTTTTTCTACTTATTTAAAGTGCATTGGGATTTGGGAAGGTAGAACTACACTTTTTGATGGACAATTTTTGTCGGCTAAACATCCAGATATATATTTGTGTATGGAGGGAGTACACGGAAATTCACTTTGGCTCGTAGGTGTAGATGCACCCACTATCGAAATGACGTTTTTCAAAATGTTTACAAATTCAAAAAAAATACCAGATGTACATGATGATATTCTATGTTCGTACACGAAGTTTCATGAAGAAAGGACATTTTATATGACTTGTATAAAAAAGACAATTTTCTATGTTGTAAAGTAGCTTTTCACAAGACATATTTTTTGTCTTTTTTCACATACCACAAAAAATGTCGTTTAACAAAAAAAAATTGTGTGAGAACATAGCGTGTCAATATGTAACCCCAGGATTTTGTTTCAGATTTTTTCAACATTTTAAAATTCATATAAAATATATTTTTCACAATAGGTTCATCTAGACCTAGCTAGGAACCAAAACGTCATGTCCAGGAGTACAATGCATTTTAGTCGTGATCCATGATCATAGAGAACAGACCAATACTCCAGCAATAAAAAAAACATTGCAACAAGTCACTTATGCAACAAAGCATTCAAAATGAGAAGTTATCTAGTAACAAAAATCGGAGAATTTTGTAGCAAAAACATTTTGTTTTATGCAGTACAAAACTTATGCGACTGTAACTCTAGCCATAAAACTAAATAAACACTTACGCAAAAATGTATTTGAAATGAAAACCTTACATAACATAAATCATCGACGATCACAACAAAAACAATATATAACACCCTCTGATCGGTCCTATGCAAGTTTCAGCGATTCTCGCCAAACTCACATAGAAACGATTCAAAGGTGCCCACTAGACACTTTCGTAAGATTCTCGCCAAACTCACATAGTATCTACTTAACGGTACGATGATCTGGAGATCATGTGTAAGTTGGAATCATAGTAGAGAAAGCCGGAATTGTTCCATGGAGAGAGACCCGAAGTTGTTCGGAGAAAGAAGGGAAACCGAAAAAGTTTCAGTGAGAGGACCGGAATCGTTATGGGAGGTTCTGAAGTTGTTCGAATGATATAGAAGGGGAACCGAAAGGTGTTTCAGGTCGAATCGGATTTTTTAATATGTATTTACA
The DNA here is from genome assembly GCA_030063025.1 of Avena longiglumis. NCBI lineage: Eukaryota > Viridiplantae > Streptophyta > Magnoliopsida > Poales > Poaceae > Avena > Avena longiglumis. Next base: position 62,881,819 of record CP125979.1, on the reverse strand, counting down.
TATTAATTAATATTAAATATAATATTAAAATCTAATTTTAAAGGTTATTCCACTAATGGGACAAGTTTCCTAGGGGAAAGGGCCCATGAGGGAAAAACCAAAAGAGAGGGACCAAGGCCATGCGCCTAGGGTTTGGTGGGCGCCTAGGGCTTCCCCCTCCCTTGCCCGCCGCCTGGTTGGCTTGGGGGAGGGGCAAGCATGCCCCCTCCACCCCTATATAAAGGACCCCCTCCTGGAGGAGAGATACACAATTGACCTACCAATACAATAGATCCCATGAGTTGGGAGCTCTCCTCCTCTCCAATTTCTCTCTCTCTCTCTCTCTCTCTCTCTCTCTCTCTCTCTCTCTCTCTCTCTCTCTCTCTCTCTCTCCACGCGTTGGCACGACCCAGGGATGTTCGCGCAAGAGATGACGCACCTGCAACACATCTTTGCGTTGCAGGGATTCCAAGAGCTAGAGATCTACTTCCGCACTCCTGGTAGGGATCAAGGGAGCAGAGGTTCTCGTCGTACACCGTATATGTATGAAGCAACGAGGTGCAACACTTTTGTAACTTTGGATGTCGTGAGCCGGACTGCTGCATGGTGATGGAGCAAGGGGTGAGCCGCGAGGAGCTTCTCGACTTTGAGGTCGGCTATGAGCATGACTACTTCAACCATGTTCCCCTTGGAACGTTAACCGATTTCGGACTACAAGGGTATATATCCTAAACCTCTCGGTCGTTACTGCATTAGTAGTAGATAGATCTTGGGATTTAGGGCAATCCATCGTAGTAAAAAATTTATTTTCTGCACCGGAACCCCAATAGGGTGCCCCCCTGAAATCATATGTGAATCTTGCAAATTCTTAATCATGAAGCCTCGTTGGGTTTTCATTTGGTTTTTCCGAGGTTGATCATGTGTGTGTTGCTATTTGTGCACCCCTGCAGGTTAAATCTTTCTGAAAACCGTGTCAATGGTTATAGACGACTTGGAGCACAGTTTCTCGATCATAGACAAGAATCACTAAAGTACCACTTTTAATATGACTAAGACTTGCCTAGTAATAGTGCAATGTTCATGGAATGATCAATAAAATTGCCTACGGATGGGATGTTCTTCTGCCTTCTTGTTCAGGGAAAGGGGAGGAGGGCGAGTGATGTTTACTTATATTGATATATATTTGTTGGGTAATTAATTGTTGTTTAATTAACGAGCATCCATCTATCATTGCTTAGGAGAACGTAGTAGCGTGTCTCTATAGAACTGCTAGGCTTTATTTTCATTGCAATTGCGTCACCCTCAGGTTGTTCCCTTTAGATGCATAGACTTGCTGAGTCCCTTAGGGTCTCACATGATAAATATTTGGTTCAGATGGATAATTATATCCGCAAGAAGGTTACTGGGTTGAAGAGACCGATGATGGTGGGAACGATCGTCAGGTGTAAAGATTCCGGGGATTGGAGATCCTTCGATCTGTGGACGGGATGTGCTTATTTTCAGGGCGTGTTATGCCAATTTGCTTCTTATCCGTACTCGGATCTTCTCTTCCGTTTCCGCTTAATACCCTAATGTGTGATGTATGAGGATGTATCCTAAACTATTACCTATCTAGTATTTTGGATCTTATCGTATGATGTGTTGAATATTTCTATTCCTTTTAGATGGTTTGGCTCTGATGTACTCTTGCATGTCGTTGGCATATATACTCATTTGTGTATTCTTGACTCATAGTCCAACCGTCTACGACTCTCGCACTTGAAGCTATAACCACGATAAGTGGGTACGCTGGTTGGCTAGTACCATGCCCTATTCCGCTCAAACGCGACCTACATGTGGGTGACCTTTGGGCCTCCTCGGTAGCACACCATATCCACTTTTGGGTTATACCGGCTTGTGATTTAGAGCGTAGGGTCTAGGGGATTACATCGCAGTCATCGATGTCGTCGCCGGGGATGCCAGTGTCGAGGTAGCCGCATGTGAAGCCACAAGCTCATAGTGCGCTAGTAGAATTACGGAGATGTGTCGAGGCAGTCGTTGAGGATGTCGATGCCAAAGTCGATGCAGTCCGAGCCGTCGAGGACGAGGTGCGGCCATAGTTTTGCCAAAACTAGGCGCACGTCTGGGACGAATGCATACCCCGGTTTTTCCAGAATCGAGTATGCAAAGAAGAACTCGTCGATGACGCGGTCGGGGCAGTCGTAGAGGATGCAGGTGGTGCCGAAGAAGACCATGTCGAAGCCGATGAAGGTGAGGCACCAATCCGAGCTTTCTGGACTCTGGAACACATTGGGGACGAAGGCACTCCCGGTGTTTCTAGTACCAGGCGTGCGAGGGCAAGGACCATCATGAACTTGTCGCCATTTAAGAGAGACTAGCATAGGAGGCCTCTAGAACAGTTGCGAGGCGCAGAGCGGCGAAGGAATAGATGCCGATGTTGTCCATGGCTATCATAGTAGAGGAGCAGATGGTGTAGTCGAGGAAGACGATGACGCTGACGATGAAGTTGTAATGGAAGAAGACGTAGAGGGCGGGGAAACCAGCGGCGACCCGGAATGGTCATGTTGGACGCCTAGAGAGGTGCACTGACGATACTCGATGTAGGCGAAGAAGAACCCGATGGAATGATGAAGACCATGCGCAGACGGCGGTGATCTACACCTGTAGGATATGATGTGGTGGAAGACGTTGTCGTCGGTTCGCAAGGACGGCGAAGTAGACTGCGTGCAGCGACACTATGACCCGAGGGGGCGGCATAGCTGCAGGGCGCAAGTCAATGCAGCGGCTGGGAGACCACCCGCGATGTACACAGCAAGGAAGGCGTGTTGGAAGCCGGTAGAATGGACCAAAGGTGGCAGCTTTGTGTCCCGAAGGGGCGACGCAGCGGCATCCCGTAGCTCGATCGGTGGTAGATGCATGTTCGGGGACGTACTTGGCGTAGACAGGTGTGGGATCGGCTGATCAGACCGACTGTGCGCCGTATGCTGCATGCATGGATGACGCGTAGACCAGAATCAATGGAGGCATTGTCGGTGAAATCCCGGATGATGACGACGAAGACGATCCACGGGGGGCGGCCGTGGAAGCCTTTCAAGGAAGGCATAGCAGACGTTCGCGGTGCGCGGCAGCTTTCCATGAGGTCGCGGTAGACTGCCAAGGCAGGCGCGACAGCGGAGAGGGAAGGCGCATAGGCGCGTCAGCGGAGAGGGAAGACACACATGCGCGGTGTAGATCGTCGATGCCGTGGGTTGGAGTAGAGGTGCAAGTGGACGAAGGTGGTGGACGATCATGGAGATCAATCTCCCCGAGGACGGCGTGGCAGAAACGTGTTGCTCGGCTAGCGTGATGCCATAGGAGGGGCCAGCGCAAGGTTAGGGAGAGGAGGCGACGTCGCTAGGGTTTAGGAGGCGACGACTCCAGGGTAGGATCGAATTTATGGCTGATGCCATGTAGAACGATAGAGAGAGAATTAGCGGAATATGTTGAATGTATTATTGAGTCTCATGGACGAATATATATATACTCTAACACCGTCGTCCACTTGCACCTCAGAGGATAGACACGAGATCTATTTCTATCCTAAACTACTTAAACCGTAATATACTCTAACACCAGCCTTCGGATCCCTTATTTTTTATGATTTCTGGTGGTGGAAATGTGAATTATGATTTCCTACCGCTGACTGAAAGCCGGCTGACTTCGCTATGGTCTATGGATAGTACCTAGTTTAGGTCCCGGTCAATGTTGACCCAATTTTTCTTTTCCCATATATATGAGGGTTACAGCAAGTGTTCTTTTTGGGGCTTGCATATGTCAGTGACAGGTTCTCCGATGATTAGGTGAAATAACCCCACGCTCATTCGTCATTTTAATTAGTCCACACACATTCATCGTGCATTTCAGTCGGCGCTGATTGTGTCATGGGTCAATCATTTATACATTACGCGGTGCAGCTCCGACGACGCATCGGTCGTTCTGTCGATTCTGCCTGTACTAGCTTCTGCTACTACTAGTACTTACTACTTGCATCGGTCGTTCGGTCAAAATTAAATGACACATATATACTATGTCTCTCTTCCAGCTGAAGTGGTATATAAACAAGAGCTCGGCTGACTATCGAGTGCATCCATGGTTCCAAGCGTCAGCTTGAAACACACAGCTGCTCGCTCCAAGATTGGCCACCGTGAGCTCTGAAAGCGGCCACACGATTCCATGGCGACGGGAAGTCCCTTGGCTGCCTCGCTGGACCCAAGCCGTCCCTCAAAAGAACCGAGAGAGGCCCGTGGTGGGGACAAACATAACAAGCCGAAGCTTGAGGGAACTCTCATGGAAGGCCCAGGAGGATCAGGGGGTGGCCGTACACCACCAAGAGCAGCCACCTCGCTGGACCCAAGTCCTCCCTCGCAAGAACCGAGAGAGGTCCCTGGTGAGAAACCACATAACAAGCCAAAGCCTGGGGAAGCTCCCAAGGAAGGCCAAGGAGGATCAGGAGCAGCCGCCGTAGAGCCCCACCGGTCCGGCAAGGTGAGTGATGGCGGAGCCACGGAGGAAGGCGGAGGACAAGCTGAGGGGCGGGATAGGTTCGGATGTTGCTGCAGCCCTTGCCGGTTAATGTGATCAATATGGTTGAAAAGAGAGATGATGGTGGGTCTTACTATCTGTGTACTGTAGCCGAGTTCAGTGGCAATTTGTATGTTTGGAGTCTCGTAAAATGTCGGAGAATAAAGAAAATGGTCGAAAAGAGAGATGATGCTGGGTCTTATTATGTGTATCTTAGCCAGAGCTCAGTGGCAATTTGTATGTCTGAAGACTCGTAACATGTCGGGGAATCCAGGGAAGTCTTTAGGTGTCTGGTTTAAATCACAACGAGAGATCTTTAGCTGTCCTTCTGTGTACAGTGGATTCTTTTTTCCGATTTGCTCCCGTGTGGTGAAAGATTTCCCGCCAATTCTTTGCGGGGTACTTTGATTTTGTCAAAAACACTTGGCAAAGACGCAAAGTAATGATCTTTTTCCCTCCCATCTTCCTGTGCCCACATGTTGAGGGCCCAAAGCACTTTGCCGCCCACATGAACAGTAAAATCAAAAGAAATAGTAAAAAAAATCTGAAAATACAAAACTAATTTTCACGTGTAGAGGATGTGTGCATGCCTAGTGTTGTTCCCAAATTCAAAAGTATGCAAATCATTTGAAAATGGCAAATCCCCCGGTGAACAGTATGAGTGTTTTTCTTAAGTTTTCTTGAATTCCTCTAACTTACATTCATAATAGGTCATAACTTAATGATACTAGTATGAAACATAACTGCGGCATCAAATAACTTAAATTTTGAACAGCGTGTAACTTTAGGTTCCGGAGTGCCCATGTTCTGAAAATCCACTCCCTCCTATTTGCCCAGTGTATACACTTGGTAAAGTGCTCCCCCGCCCAATTTTGTGATTCCTCTTTCTTTTCCTCCATTTCTTTGCCGCTATTCTTTCCTTTTTTTTCCCGACATCTTTTAGTCTCTTGAATGCTATATGGCATATATAGACCTTCTCTCAACCACACATTTTAGAACTCATTCTCCAAGCCACATATTTCATGAAGAGGAGCGGAAAAAAATCTTAGGCAACATGTGCAGGCGGAGCCAAAGTTGCCCCAAACCCTAACCAACAACCACTGCAAACGTGTCCACTTGCCGCCATAATGAACAATTACTTGCATATGCAGCGCAAGCCATTGCCAACAATAATATCTAGTATAAACAAGAGCTCGGCTGACTATCGACTGCATCCATGGTTCCAAGCTTCAGCTTCAAACACATAGCTGCTCGCTCCAAGATCGGCCACCGTGAGCTCTGAAAGCGGCCAAACGATTCCATGGCGACGGTAAGTCCCTTGGCTGCCTCGCTGGACCCAAGTCGTCCCTCGAAAGAACCGAGAGAGGTCTATGGTGGGGACAAACATAACAAGCCGAAGCTTGAGGGAACTCTCATGGAAGGCCCAGGAGGATCAGGTGGTGGCTCTCTCCCACCAAGAGCAGCCGCCTCGCTGGACCCAAGTCCTCCCTCGCAAGAACCGAGAGAGGTCCCTGGTGAGAAACCACATAACAAGCCGAAGCTTGGGGAATCTCCCAAGGAAGACCAAGGAGGATCAGGTGGTGGCCGTCCACCACCAGGAGCAGCCGCCGCGGAGCCCCACCGGTCCGGCAAGGTGAGTGATGGCGGAGCCACGGAGGAAGGCGCAGGACGAGCTAAGGGACGGGATAGGTTCGGATGTTGCTACAGCCCTTGCCGGTTAATGTGATCAATGGTTGAAAAGAGAGATGATGTTGGGTTTTACTATGTGTATTTTAGCCGAGTTTAGTGGCAATTTGTATGTATGAAGTCTCGTAACATGTCGGAGAATAAAGCAAATGTTCAGGTGTCTCGTTAAATTACAGTCGAGAGATCTTTAGCTGTCATTTTGAGTACTCGGTCTCGGGTTTGTTGATCGCCTTCTTTTGGATCAGCTGTGGGTTGTAGGATTTCTGATACCTTAACATAGTCTTGGTTATTACATTTAGTTGTTTTCTTTTGTGGCAAGATTTGCGGAGCAGGATTTTTCCAGAGGGTATGCAGTATGCACACTAGAATAGAAAAAAATTGTGACATCAAACATTATATTACTACATATATGAAAGTTAACCATTCCAGCGATAGTTGAGAGGTGCCAAGTCAGTCTTGGTACTGTAGACGTCGCACATCTACAGTAGCAGAACATCTACAGTGCATCCCCTCGCTCGCTTAGTTATATTATCTTCTCGACGATTCTGTTTAACCGGCTCTGGACGTGTTCTGGGCCGTGTCGTCGCGAGACACGTGTGGGCTGCCGCTAATCTCGGTCAATTGGGTCCCAACCACCGCTCAACGAGCATCGCTGGAACTTTCCCGGTTTTTCTCTCCCCTCCGCAGCGTTTCCAATCAAGAGCTCCTCCAGCGTCACCATTCCCGGTGTTTAAGCTTCCTCTCCGCCGATCTTCTTCTCCACAGAGTCGTCGCTATATAGCTGACCTTTTTCCCGCATGAACTCTCCCGGCCTCCATATTACCTTCGACAAGCTTCTCCGTGACCGGCAGCCATTGCCTGGGTCGGAGTCCTCCTCTGACCTCGCCGCACCAATGCCCCCTGTTGTCCCTGTGCGCCGCAGTTCCTCGCATAGATATAGGGCCCCGACGTTAGCAATACCGTTGATTTCTTCAGATTTTGGTTGTTTTCTTCAGATTTTGGGGCACGGCGACGGCAGGTGGTCCTGGGCGGCGGCTTGCGGGAACACTGTACGACCACCGGCGGCACGGCTTGCACGTGAATTTGACCGATTCAGTGTGGCGTCTGCAAGTTTGTTTGCTGAATTCATAAATGGAGAATAGTTTTGTAGATGCATCTCATATCCAGTCTGCAGAGAGAAGGACTCAATAGCCACGATGGAGCATGTGTTTAGGCCTGCAAGCAGCCGATCTGCATGCCCAAGCCTAAGGAGAACTTTGTTCCTGGCCGCCTTGCACCAGAATCACTAATTTTTGTTTCCGCCTGCTGATTTGGTGTCTATTGCCTCTGGTTTCGTGATGAATTGGACGATGCTGTTCGTCCTGCTCGCTCATGTGGTCATCCTCTTACTATGAATAAACGTTTTGCTGCTGGCTGTTGGTGAGGTCAGCCCCTTCCTCCTCCGCCTCGCATAGACGTTTTGGACTGCAACTGCTATATCACTTCTAGTCGTGCTGCACGTGGTTCTTCCGATGATGTGTGCATTGGGTGAGGCCATGGGCGGTCATCTCAGCATGTCGTCTCTTTTATTCCACTCATCGTCGTTGTACCGCGTGGTTCTGTGGTTGACTGCTTCTTCTGCACTCTCTATAGCTCTCTATAGAGGTGTACTGGCCAGGCCTGTCGTTTCCATAGTCTTTGCAACAAGAATTGCATTGAAGCTATCTAGGGGCACATTTTGGTCAATTCATGTACGCTACTGTCATGGCTGATCTAAGTGGTGGTGACAAATTGTGTAGCTAGCTTCAATGTATCGGCAATCAGCGGAGGATCTGGATAGGTATTTAAAGATGTGTCTTAAATTCCAAATTATCGTTTATATGCCTTCTGATTATTCATGTAAAATAGATAGCCTATGATTTGATCATACATAATACATCTGACTTGCTACTATACAACGTTCAGCCAAGAAAGCAAGGTCCAGAGACAAAGTTAATGGTGTTGAAGCTAGATCTGAAGACAAAGGGGCTGGTGCCACCCAAGATGCCCAAAAAGAACATAATGGGATATTCAACATAAAGGAAGATGCTAAACTGCAGAAAGTGCAATCTGCAATTGAAGTTCTGAAGGAAAATATGCACTCAGTAGCGTTGGTACAGTTTATGTATTTTCTGCATCATTCTAAAGCTTTTTTCGAAACAATCTTTTACTGTGTTTTACTCCACGTTACTGTTGTGCTAATTTGGTTGCTTAGTTAATTGTTTCGACACAAGAAACTCAATGCTAGAATGCAATAAGCGAGAAATGTCCAGCCAAATGAAAAAAAATAGAGCATCAGCAATTCAACATAGAATGCAGATGCGAATATGAATATTTGTTATTGAGCCTGTATACCTGAATAGTTACAATGATAGCAAAGAGAGGACTAATAAAATTGTTTTCAAATGGGAAGTCAATGAATATGGAAGCATTTGGCCCCCTTGGTCGCAATTTGAACATTTTTTATCTTAATGCAAAATTGATATTTTTATTGTGCAAAAAAGAGAATTTTACTGTCTGAGTTTATTATATACTATGATTGGCAGGAAGAGGTGAAGGAAGAACTTTCTACTGGTGAATTGTTTGAAAAAAAAGTTTTTGATGCTATGAGTATGGAGCCAAAACTGGATGGATTTTGGTGAAACTAGGCATGTCTCAAGCTTTCATATTGGCACCTATTATTTTCAAGAATCACACCTGTAAGAGGTTTCCATGTTTTTAGGCCGTACAAACAACCTTTTTATAGTACTTACTTTTACATGAAGGATGGATTACCTTTTAAGTAAAAACAAAAATATGTTCCCCGGATTATATGGAAGCCCGAGGGGAATAAACGTATGCATTTCAAGATTGTGTTTTCAGTTATATCTTCTTACGTTCTTGTGCTTCCCTTTGCTTTGGTAGCACGATAATTCTTTATGATGAAAGCATTATTTCTTTTCAAAAAGCTACATAGTTCGTTCTTCCTCTCTTAAATCCACACGTTTAGCTCTTTGCGTGATTGTGCATGTAACACTAAATGATTTTGAAAAACTAATGATTTTTGGATAAGTCTCAGTGAGATGTTGAGAAGTTGGTTCAGCCTTTGGTGTTCCATTTGTACTGCTGATTTGGTAAACGATGGAATAGCTGTAAAGATTTGGTTATGACAATTAGTGTTTTCCAGTGTCTATTCTCCACCAGGAGCATGGGAATTTATTTGTTGTGTTAGTTCACATGTATAATCATCCCTTTCTTGCGTATTCTATGTACATACTCTGTCTACTCTATTGATCAATGTGCTCTTCATTCCTTTGTTTTCCAGGAAAACATAAATCTTCGTACTCATTCTACTATTATGTATTGCTATAATATATTAGAATTTCTCATGACAATAGGGTTTAAGATGTTAAATTATTGTCAATTTGTTCTCTTACAGCTGCAGATAACACCACAAAAGAGTTGCTCCCAAACATGGAAACCGGTAAATATGACAGGTTATGTTTCATTCATGTCCAGTTCGCAAATTTCTTGCTTCAGTGGCATGTCATGAAGAACTAAATAATCTCCTACTAGAAGCACCAAGGGCTATCATTGTTAAATAATCTCCTACTAGAAGCACCAAGAACTAAATATATATATATATGCTCAAAGTTATACAAAGCTGAAAGAGAAAAATGTACAAAGAAACGAATCGCTCCAGACATGAAACGGCGTTGCTGGCCCTGCCTTCCAGTTGAAAAATGTACCGGCGGGGGTTGGCCTCCACCGTGTAATCCGATGTAAATACATGTGCTACAGCTGCAAGTTTCTTTCTGCTGCCCTCATACTGTTTACTTATTTTAATAAAATAAAATACTGAACATATAAATCAAAAGCAGCATCAGAGAGAAAACTAATCTACACTATCACTACCAAGTATACACTCAATAAAAAAATTAACACATAGAAAGTATACACTCAATACAGAAATTAACACCACGGGCGCGCGGCGTTATCGCCGCGCCTAATTTCCTAGTATAGTAACCAAGGAAAGGGACATCTCTTCTTTAGAGTTACGTGCTACTACTGATGCCAATTGGGCCTTCAGATTGGTGCCCAACTACAGGGTTATCTATTTTATTGGGAGACTCTCCACTATCTTGGATAAGGTAGAAGTAGTAGATAGTTGCTCCTTCCACTATTTGAAGCGGATTAGCGTGCCATGGCAGACTATACTAGATAGATTATATGGCTTCGTTGGTGACTTTCTGATCGCGATTTCATTTGAAAACCCCAACACCATTCATCTTTCATCAAATCCGGTCTTTCGTGCAAGAGTTTCAATTTTGGTTGTGTTCGTCGAGAACTTCTTGATAACACCATCATCTCGCTACCTTATTTTTTCCCTTCGACTTTCGCTATGACCAATGCCCCACCTAGCTGAATAGGCATAACAAAGCTACCTGAAAAAGACAAGGTGCACCTTAGATTGAAATCGGCAAATTGCGTTTTGCTAGATGGATTCTTTAGAAATATTCCTGGATAAATTTGCATATAATATTTAGTTAGAATTTAAATAAAGGAGACACCAATGTCCGCCGTCGATACATCCTGCCAGAGCCATAGTGGTGGTGGCCCGCTGCCGAAGTTGGTAGGTAATGGTCACCACATGTGTGCCAAAGGTGGCCATGATGCCAAAGCTTGATACGACTTTGATCATAGGTTTGAAACACGTGCTACATTTTGAAATGAAGGAATGGAAGTAAACACAATGTTAGCCAGGAGCCGTCTGATCTCACATAAGTGTGAGATCTTGACCGTCCGACCAATACAACACCAAACTTCTCTACGCAATATTTTTTGTATGTATGTAACAATTTTCTAGTGGTCCGTAAAACTAGTGAAAAATGCTGCAGCATTTCGAACAAGCTTATGTAGCAAAAAATTCAACGTTTGCAACAAATTCTCGGTGGTCAAAACAAACACTCGAGAAAATTCATCATAAATAAACACGGATGCAACCAGCTCCGTCGATGGGCAGGTTCGAAGTGAGCTACCGAACAGGGCCCCCGATTACCTGCAAACCAATAGCGGCCCATCTCGGTGGACGCTCGTTTAGCTAACTGTCCCGAAGATCAGCGATCGATCCGTCTCAGGTCACGATTGACACCAGCGTTTCGTCCAGGCTGTAGGTCTCACATCGCATCGGCGTTCCCCATGGTCGACTTCAGCGGCAGGAATTATTGAGGTGCTCGAAAAATCTATAGCATCTGCACCAGTCTGCGCACTACTATTTTCATTAAAACGATATGTGTTCTTGTAATCTTGTTGTGCCGTCTATTTGGATCCTTGCCAGCAGATCGATTTGAGCTACCGAGGCAGCCCCGTTGATTCAGCAGGGAAGCAACAAATCGATCCAGCTACCTTATAGTAGGCTTCTACGTGCCCTGCTCTGAATTCTAAAATTCTGAATCTCTAATGTCTGACTGCCTGCAGGCTTGATTGTGATTGTCTGCAGACCTGATCGTATGAAAGGTTTTTCTGAGGAGTGGCGTGCTCTGATTCAGTCTTTTGTGTCTGGGGGTAGTGTTGTCATTAAAGTAAATGATGATACTGGCAAATACTTTCAGACCAAGAAAGGACTGAGACAAGGGGATCCATTATCGCCTTTACTATTTAACATAGTGGTTGATATGTTGGCTATCCTTATTGAGAGAGCAAAGGCTGACGGCCAAATTGAAGGTGTAGTTCCACATCTCGTTGATGGTGGACTTTCTATTCTTCAATACGCTGATGATACAATTCTTTTTATGGAACATGATCTGGAGAAAGCTAAGAATCTGAAATTAATATTATCAGCATTCGAGCTGCTATCTGGGCTTAAAATAAATTTCCATAAAAGCGATTTGTATTGTTTTGGCGAGGCCCAAAACGAGGCCCACCTATATGCTGAACTTTTCGGCTGTGGTCTGGGTCAGTTTCCAATCAATTATTTGGGAATACCGTTTCATTATCGGCGTCTCACAATTGCTGAATGGAAGCTTGTTGAGGAAAGGATACAAAAACGTCTTAATAGTTGGAAAGGAAAATTGTTATCCCTTGGGGGAAGACTAGTACTTTTAAATTCAGTTCTTACTAATATGGTACTGTATATGATCTCGTTTTTCCAAATGCCAAAAGGGGTTTTGAACAAAGTGGATTATTTCCGTTCAAGATTCTTTTGGCAAGGGGATAGTGAGAAAAATAAATATCGACTGGCCAGATGGAATGTGGTTTGCCGGCCGAAGGAGTTTGGTGGACTAGGCATACACGATTTGCAAGTCAAAAACACTGCGCTTCTGGGCAAATGGCTTTTTAAACTACTTACTGAGGAAGGCGTTTGGCAAACCATGTTATGGAGGAAATATGTGGGCTCCAAAGCTGTGTCTCAAGTGGTTTGGAAACCCGGAGATTCACATATTTGGGCAGGTCTTATGGCCACCAAGAAACATTTCTTTCGTTTTGGTGCTTTCGAGATTAAGGATGGATCACAAATTAGGTTTTGGAAAGATAAATGGCTAGGCCAAACTACTCTTCGCAAACAGTACCCGGCTCTATATTCAATTGTTAGACATAAAGGGGATACAATCTCCACAGTGATGGAGGACTATCCTCCTAATGTGTCTTTCAGAAGAAGTCTTATCGGTCCTAGACTATTATCTTGGAACAATCTACTATTACGGTTATCCAGGATACAATTGTCGGACGGTGTTGACGTGTTCAAATGGAAATTACTGAAAAGTGGTAATTTTTCTGTTGGCTCACTATATAAAGCTTTGGTCCAACCTGATTTCCTAGTCGATGATAATGGTAAAATTTGGAAAATGAAAATAGCCCTTAAGACGAAGATATTTGCATGGTATCTACGGAAAGGGGTAATTCTAACAAAGGATAATCTTGTAAAGAGGAATTGGCATGGAAGTACACAATGTGTTTTTTGTCATCAAGATGAGACAATTCGACATTTATTCTTTCACTGCAAATTTGCTCGTTCTATATGGTCATTCATCCAAATATCTTCTGCCTTATCTCTCCCACGTTCAGTAACCAATGTTTTTGGTAATTGGTTGCATGGAATTGTTGATAAGTACAGAACCTTGTTTAGGGTGGGAGCGCTTGCCATTATATGGTCGCTATGGCTTTGTAGAAATGACAAGATTTTTAATAACATTGTGTCTTCCCCTCTGCAGGTTATTTATCGAGTCACAGCTATCCTTCGATCATGGAATATTCTTCAACGCATGGAGTTTCGCGACTTATTTCTGGACGGATGTACGCGATTTGAGGACACGGCGAGGAATATTTTCTCACGACATGGATGGCCGCGTGATCTGAGGATTGATCTATCTTAGTTTCCAGACTTTAATTTAGTGCCTTTTTGTAATGCTTATTTAATTTTTGTCTTAGTCTGTCATTCGTGTGGCTGTGTGCATCTTAGTTATGCAGAGGCCGGGTGTAAGAATTAAACATTTGGTTAATAAATGCGCCCATTTCTAAAAAAGAAAAATGAACTAAACCCTAGTATATGTAAAGCAACGGATGAATCAAGGTTGATTGTCTGAACTGAACGTCTGAACCCTACATTGTTCCTTGACCCTTGTCATTGCCAGCCTTACTAGCTTACCTTCGCCGCTCGCTGACGAGTCTCCCGATCAGCGATCACGTTCACGTGTCAAGGTATGACACTTACAACTCATCTATTCACTCTGATTTCTTTTGTTAATTTATTAATTTGTAAAACAAGATGAATCATGAGAAGACAAAGTTTTAATCTAGTGATAAAAAGAATATAAAACGTTCTTTTCTATAGAACAAGAGGTTTGTTTATCACATGAGTGCTATATTTACTTTTTTTAGAATGAATACTTGATATATTTCTAAACATTGTATGGGATAACATATTTTAAAGTCATATAATTAAATAAACATATGACTTTATTTTACTAGTTATTGAATTTGAACAAAAAATAGAACCGTATTTTATAATTCGCACCGGGGCCCCCAAATCCTGGAGATGGGGCTGGATGCAACATATAGTATTTAAAATGAAAGCTTTATGTGAACCACTAACGATCACAACAACAAAACAATATGTGAATTGTGATGCCCCACCGATGAAGCTGACTTGAAGCTGGCTGTCTTGGCTAAATATATACGCACTTAGTATGTACGCACTTAGAATCTTACCTTTTAGGGTAAAAACCCAAGTTCTGGTCTTAGCTGGTTGTGTCTGGCAATGTCTTGTTAAAATCATTGTTTTGAGAGTGAGGATTATTTTCAGGGTGAAAATCTAGATCTTTGATCGGACGATGCCGGCGCTTGTACACTATTTTCTTCTTGGAAGCGTCGCTTTTAAAGAGCCTGGAGTTCAGGTGTTGTATTGGTGGTGGTTGTACTGTTGCTGCTAGGACCGGAACACTATAGCAGGTCTTTTATTTTCTTAGTTTTCTTTATCTTTTGTTGGTTGTGTGCATCCATAATGCCAATAGGGTATTGCGTTGTTGCAGAGGCCGGATGTAATTGGTATCTCTTGATATTAATATATGCTCCTTTTCAAAAAAAAAAATTAGGTCCTGGTCAACCATTTTTCTTTTCACACAGGAGGTTTACGGCAAGTGTTCTTTTTTGGGCTTGCATACGTCAGTGACAGGTTCTCTGATGGTTAGGTGAAATAATCGCACGCTCATTTGTCATTTTAGTCCACGCTGATTACTCATTCTAGTCCGCGCTGATTATTTCCTCAGTCACTCGTTTACATTACGCGCTGGCTGGTACTAGCTAGCTATACTACTCCAGCTTGCTAGCTACCAGTATGAGATGTTGTATATAAACACGAGCTAAGCTGATTAGACAGCATCCATGGTTCCAAGCATCACCTTGAAAGGTCCACCACCGTAAGCTGAGTCGAGCGATTCTCCATGTCGACGGTAGGTCTCGCCTCGCTGCACCCAGAACCACCCCCGAAGAAACCGAGAGAAGGTCCTCCCGGATCACATAACAAGCAGCCTAGTGGGACCCTCAAGTCTTCCATGGAAAGCCAAGGATCAGCTGGTGGCCGTCCACCGCCAGTACCAGCCGCCACGGAGCCACACCGGTCCGGCAATGTGAGCGATGGCGGTAAGGGACCTCACGGAGCTCCGGAGAAAGACGGAGGACCGGCTGAAGGCGGGGATAGGTTTGTCTCGTGTTGCATCCATTGCCGATTGTGATCGATGGTAGAAAAAAGAGATGATGCTGTGTCTTTACTATGTGTATTGTAGACGAATTTAGTGTCAATCTGTATGTTCGAAGTCTCATAACATGTTGGAGAATACATGAAAGGAGTCTGGTAAAATCACAGTCGAGACCTTTAGCTGTCCTTTTGAGTACTTGATCTTCGACTTCTTAGGTTTTTTTTAACGATTAAAGGGTATAGAAGACCCTGGAAGCTGCATAGAAAGACACGTGGCAGGTACAAAGTTTAAAGAGGCCCCTCACAAATAACACCCTTGCAAAGTTAGATAAAATAAAAAGGGGCCTCAAAATTACACACAACACCTCAAAACTAAAAATGAGATTACAATCGATCCCTGGGCGCCTCCACCACCAAACTCCGGCAATCTCCAGTCGGGCAGATCGACGAGATCAACAAGGTCTCTTGCTCGTGACGCCTTACAATCCGGACAAGAAGCGCAACAGCCAGCCATCTTGGCATCGGCGGGGACAAACCACTTTCCAATACCGAGATGTCGAGCCCTAGAGCCGTGCTTCGACAAGGGGCCACCAATGGAGGTTTCGACTCTCGGCCGCCCTTTGGCCAAAACAGGCAGAGGCCCAGCCGCGACATCGCTGCCATAGGGCCACTGCGGAGAAGATCCAGTGGGTGCAGCTTCAGCTGGCTCCCGCTTCATCAACGCCAGCAACCAAATCCCCCTCCGTTCCTTGCCACCACGGCCGGCCAACGGAGAGGAGAAGAAGCATTCGCCATCGAAGAAACAGAAACCCGTAGGAGCATTATGGCCGAGCCTCCGAGCCCATTCCTCACCTTGCAGATTTCGACCATCGAAGCATGAAGGAAGGGATAGAGCGGAGACCTCCCGACGCCGCTCCCTTGCATCGCGGAGTAACTCGAGGTTGCATCCTCCTGCAAGCAGCACCCAGTCGCCGCCATCCTCCCCCCGCTACCACGGCCGGCCAGAGAAGAGCAACGAACCCGGCGCCACATCAGAAGCAACGCAACCGGAGCATCTTTATTCAAAGAGGCGGTACTCGTCGTCGCCATCACCAATCCACCATGGATTAGAAGCACAGCGACGAGGGACCCTAAAATCCGCCAGATCTCGCTGCGGGAGAAGCCGGCGCCGCCACCGTCTACGGGCAAATAGCCCACTACTGGCACAAAGCCACTACACCTAGAAGACCTAACTACTTCGGTACCCTCCCTTCGCTCACTCCAACTGGCGGCGCCGACGGAGAGGGCTCCGGGAGGGCCCGGTTTCTCTGGCAGAGAGGGCGAGGATGAGAGGATTCGGGAGAGAGGAGAAGTTTCGAGAGAACTCCCCAAAGGCTGAGAGATCTTGGGTTTGTTGATTGCCTTCTTTTGGAGCTGAGGGTTGTAGGATTTGTGATACCTTAATATCTCTTACCAATACATACAGAACCTGTATGATGATTCGGTCTCTCCTTCTCTCCGTGTTAGCAATATTCTTTGGCTTGACTAACTAATTATTATTGAATTGATGCACTAGCCATCTAAACCAAAAGTTCGAACTGGTGGAAAGGGCTAGACGTGTATTATATTCTTAACACTCTCCCTCAAGTCTAGGCTATTTTAGTCCTTAGCGTGGGTTTGGTGCAGGCCGCAAAATATTATTTTTACTGCGTGAGCAGGGTCTTGAACTTAAGACCTCTTGGCTCTGATACCATATTGAATTGATGCACTAGCCATCTAAACCAAAATTTCAAACTAATGGAAAGGGCGATGTTTATTGTATTCTTAACAATGATGACACCATACGTTTTATATTTGCTTATGTAACTTTGTTGTATTACCTTGCGTCTTTGTGACTTAATACATATCATGGTTATTACATTTAGTTGTTATTTTTGTGGCAAGACTGGCGGGGAGTAGGATTTTTCTTAAGAGTGTGCACACTACAAGAGGACAAAACCTATGATATCAAATATTATATATAGTCACCAAGTACTACATCATGGTAGTCATTTAGGGGCACTTCAAAGTGCCCCTAAATGTGATCAAAATGCCCCTAAAGGGTTTTAGGGGCACTTTAAAATATGACACTAATACTCATGTCCCTAAAGGTTTTAGTGGCACTTTAGGTGAAATTCCCCTAAAAGCTTTAGTGGCACTAAGAGAAATGCCCCTAAAAGCTTTAGTGGCACTAAGAGAAATGCCCCAAAAAGCTTTTGTGGCACTATGAGAAATGCCCCTAAAAGCTTTAGTGGCACTATGAGAAATGCCCCTAAAAGCTTTAGTGGCACTAAGAGAAATGCCCCTAAAGCTTTAGCGGCACTATGAGAAATGCCCCTAAAAGCTTTAGTGGCACTAAGAGAAATGCCCCTAAAAGCTTTAGTGGCACTATGAGAAATGCCCCTAATCCCCATTAGTGACACTAAGAGAAATGCCCCTAAACCCATTTAGTGGCACTAAGAGAAATGCCCCTAATCCCCATTAGTGACACTAAGAGAAATGCCCCTAAACCCATTTAGTGGCACTAAGAGAAATGCCCCTAACCCCCATTAGTGACACTATGAGAAATGCCCCTAAACCCATTTAGTGGAACTATGAGAAATGCCCCTAAAACCATTTAGAGGCATTTTCCATAGTGCCTCTAAATCTATTTAGAGGCATTTTCCATAGTGCCCCTTAAGATCTATAGTGGCAATAAAAGAAGTGCCCCTAAAAATTTTTAGAGTCACTACATGTGAACAATGCTACATGTGAACAACCAGAAGCAGAATTTTGAACAATCAGTAGTAACAACAATAGTAACAATTAGTAGTAACAACAGTAGAACTGCTGAATATCCATCACAGTAGTAACAATCAGTAGTAACAACAGTAGAACTGCTGATTTCAAGGTACTCACACTTTCTGGCATAATCTTAAATAGCTCACACTTTCTGGCACAATCTTAAATAGCCCACACATTCTAGAACTCACACTTTCAAAACTAAAATCACACTATCTGGAAGAGATTACGGCTGTGACTCCTTAGTTTGTCTCCTCTTCTTACGTTGCTGCTGTGACTTCAATTTATTTTCAAGGGTGCAGGCAATCTCAGCACTTGTTTTCTCAAGGGCTATATCTGTGATCTGCAGATGAAGATGAATATGAAGATGAAGCCAATCAAGTTTGTGAACAGCAATCAAATTGTGAACAACAATCAAGTTTGCAGATGAAGATGAAGCCAATCAAGTTGTGAACAGCAAGTAACTAAGTTATTTGTAGAACAACAATCAAGTTGCCAATCCAGCTATGAATAGCAAGTAATCAAGTTGCCAATCAAGCTGTGAACATTAATCAAGCAATCAACCAATGTATTCAAATTTAAAGGTGTGAACATCAATAAAATTTAAAGGGAAATGATTTAGGTTTGTCTGTACGAGGGTGCATTGTTGGTGGTTTAGGTTTGTTTAGGTCATAAAATTTAAAGTTGTGAACATCAATAAAATTTAATCAACCAATCAACCTGTAGCATTCTCCGTACGAGGGTTGAACAATACACTCTCTTGGTGGTTTAGGTTTGTTTAGGTTATATCCACATGGAAAACCAAGGATAGGCCCAAGGTTCCACCGGTCTACCCTCGTTTGATCTGCGGCGGGAACCTACTCCTACATGTCCAGCACAGTTCTCTAAGTGTTATCGCATGCAACATGGACGGTCACACCCGGGAGCTAGGTTTTCCATCTAGGGGCAATCCACCACCCTTGTGCATGTATGCTAGGGCCACACACATGTTACCGCGACATCCCGGCACTCGGGCGTTCCTTTTCCGACGAAACCCTAATCCGAGGGCCCCGCGGATCTACCCCCGTAGAATTCTCCGTACGAGGGTTGAACAATGCACTCTCTTGGTGGTTTAGGTTTTTTAGGTCATATCTACATGGAAAACCAAGGATAGGCCCAAGGTTCCACCGGTCTACAATCGTTTGATCCGCGGCGGGAGCCTACTCCTACATGTCCAGCACACTTCTCTAAGTGTTATCGCATGCAACGTGGACGGTCACACCCGGGAGCTAGGTTTTCCATCTAGGGGCAATCCACCACCCTTGTGCATGTATGCTAGGTCCACACGCATGTTCCCGTGGCATCCCGTCACTCAGGCGGTCCTTTTTCTGATGAAACCCTAATCCGAGGGCCCCGCGGGTCTACCCTCGTAGCATTCTCCGTACGAGGGTTGAACAATGCACTCTCTTGGTGGTTTAGGTTTGGTTAGGTCATATCTACATGGGAAACCAAGGATAAGCCCAAGGTTCCACCGGTCTACAATCGTTTGATCCGCGACGGGAGCCTACTCCTACATGTCCAACACACTTCTCTAAGTGTTATCGCATGCAATGTGGACGGTCACACCCGGGAGCTAGGTTTTCCATCTAGGGGCACTCCACCACCCTTGTGCATGTATGCTAGGTCCACGCGCATGTTCCCGTGGCATCCCGGCACTCGGGCAGTCCTTTTTCGATGAAACCCTAATCCGAGGGCCCCGCGGGTCTACCCCCGTAGCATTCTCTGTACGAGGGTTGAACAATGCACTCTCTTGGTGGTTTAGGTTTGTTTAGGTTATATCTACATGGAAAACCAAGGATAGGCCCAAGTTCCACCGGTCTACCCTCGTTGATCCGCGGCGGGAGCCTACTCCTACATGTTGTTATCGCCATATTTTGGCCAAAGAAGAAGATGGGCCGTGATCAAGATGGGCTTGGAAGATGCATATATTCAACGTGTTGTTGGATCGGCCTAGTGCGTGGATTTGGGCTAAATTGCCCGTGTATCTTGTATCATAGTAGGTTTCGTCAGCTTTAGGTTTCGTTTCGGTTTAGGTAAAGATAGAGTTGTAGAGTTATTCCAAAAGTAGAGAGTCTCCTGACTATAAATATGTACCTAAGGTTATCGAAGAAAGGAGGACAATCACGCTCACAACAAACAATCTCGAGATCGCCACCCCTTGTTTCTAGGGTTTCTTTCGGTAGTAATATCATGCCTAGATCGCATCTTGCGATCTAGGCGATTTTACTTATCGTTATCTAGTGTTACTGCGTCAAGCCTTGTTGATGGCGAGTAACACTACTATCATGGATTTGTTGAGGCTAGCATCGGTGCTTTTCGTTATAATTGTTTGATTTATCGCCTAGTCATCTCGCCACATTTGCACCTTTTCCCAAGTGCGAGGGTAGCATCTTGCTTGATCTTTATTTAGTTGATTCGATCTGTTATGGTTGTGCCTTGCTCACCAAGGTTTAGTTTGATATCTACGTGTGCCTTACAAACGGGTTGAACGATCCAAGAGTACGAAGGACGTAGTTTACTCGCTCTAGAGAAGTTGTTCCTAGAATTGACTTTAAGTTGGTTATTAGGCCTCCTCTAGGATTAGTATTCTTCCTCTTTGTATATACCAGGCTCACCACGTAGGACGCCCAGTTACGTGGTGAAAACGCCAAACTGTCAGAAATCGATTTAACTTGTAATGATAAAGCAAAACCCATGTTATCGTAAATCTAATGCGTAACCATGGGATAATCGGCTCTAGGAGCCGATTCACGGAAACCTGGAGCCGGTCACGACTGAATTTACGATACTTGTTTACCATGCAGAAATCAATCGAGCAATCCTTCACCTTCCCGACCAGGTATAGTTCAGTGGCACGCCTCGAACCAAGCCGTGACGCTGCGGAGTTTTGCGGCTGCCCGAGGGACCAGACCCACCAGTTCCGGAGCCTCCGCTCGTGTTGCTCGTCGCTGCTGCCGTGAGTTTTGGCAGCAACACATTCGCACGCCGGTGGGACCTTCAAAACGCTTCACGCCAACATCCGACGCAATGGAGAACAAACCAACACGATTTACGAGCTGCCGAGGAGCACAAGGCGGCATGACGAGATCAATCTCTTGAAGCCAATCTCATCGGCTCTTTTGAGAGGACCAAGCATGGCATCAAGTGGAGGGTTCTCCCCGAGGGTGCTCTTGATGAGGTGGATCTGTCTGTCCTTCGGAGGAGCGCACTGAGCTCTACGTGAAGTCAACTACATGGTGGCTCATTCTGCACCGCCATTCGAGAGCCCGTGAACGCTGAGCGGTCGCGGTTCGCGTAGTTCAAGAAATCATGAAACATCGATTCCGCCGGGCCTACTTTAGGGACTCACCAGGAGAAAGACCGCCTGCATAGGCCACAGCTGCCATTCACGCTTGCAGCTCCAGAGCCACCAGGAGCAGCGGCGTACATCGTCTATAAGGCTGGAGGCGACCCAGGCGATTGCCAATTCCTGTTTGAGCCACCTAAGGAAATCCCACACGGATATATATGCACCTACGTGCCGGACTGCAACAACCTGCCGCGCACCAACCAGATTGCAACCGCAGGAGTTTCTGCGGGGGTTCTCAAGGGAGCTCCGTGAGCTGAGCAGCGATGTCCGATGGACGCCGACTAACAAAGCGTGGCTAGCCAAGTATGCCACCGAACAAGTCATGAGAATCTAGCCTGCGGCTCAAACAAAGGAGCAAATCCGTACCATCTTGAGAGACAGTTCGGCTTCGTGTCAAGAGAAGGACAATCGGCTATTCAAAGCCGTACTTCAACGAAGTTTGATCTCGATTCCGCCGCCACCCAAGTATCGGCTCCCGAGTTCTCAAGGTTTAGCGGTCAAGGGTCGAGCTCGATCGAGCACGTGGCCGATACCGCACAGCTAGGCATAATTTCGCATCGGATCGATGCGCGTAAGTTTTTGCGCAATCCCGGGACCAGCTTTGGGTGGTACACCTCACGCCACGATTCGATTCGCACTGGAAGCAATCGGAAGAGCAGTTCCACATCCAATATCATTCAGAGGCTACCGAGGCTGGCATTGCACTGCAGTGCGGAAGAAGCGGGAGAAACAGAGCCGAGTACATCCAGCTTCAGACCGCTAAGAACCGATGTTACTCAGCTGCTTAATCGAGAAGGAAGCAATGAGTTGGGTCTCTCAGACCCATCAAGGATCAGCTTTCAAGTAGAGTACAACTCATTGGCGCACATGGCCCAGAAACTGACGATGTATGAACAGCGCCACCCTGAGTTATACCAAGACAAGTTCAAGCGTCCGATAGGCCTGGTCGATACAGAAGAAGATGATCCTACACAAGACCAGGAGGTGGCCGTGGCGAATGGGCTCGGGGCGATCATGTATCCCGCAAATGGGTGAAACAAAGAAGGGCTCGCAAAAGGGTTCGACTTCGACGTGAGCAAAGCCGAGCAGATATTCGATTGCTGAAAGAGAAGCACCGAGGTTACCCAAGGCCATAAAATCCACTCGTGAAATGAACGGAGACCATACTGCAAGTGGCATCACTGCTCACCCACACCACCAATGATTGCAAAGAGCTACGCCGCCAAATCCAAATGGCGATAGAACAAGGCCGTCGATCCTTGGGCGATTCGCCATGAAAGTCGACAAACCCATTTCCGGCGTCAACATGGTAGAACTCGATCGCTCCGAGGCGTCAACTGGATTTTCGTTCGGTGTTAATATGGCGGTGCGGGTACACCATGACACGTACAAGGAGGAAGGTGGTCTATCGGGGCAAAGAAAGAAAGGAGGTTGGTCCATGCGACCGGCCCATCCACAATGACAAAGCAGTACTTGAGGAGAAAGTGAGAAAGTGCGGTATCGAAGCCACATTCCACGCATCTCCTTAACAAGTATGAGCGTGTAAGATGACCAACGGCGTAGCGATGGAAACGATGAGGGATATGAGCACCTCGCTAGGGGACCGTCAGAAGAAAAGGAAGGCGCAAACAAACATTGGGGTTGTCCCTTCTTCAAGTATTGCTGGGACGCGGGAATGAGCCGATTACCTCTGATCGACTGCGCCAATGCGGACAGCGTAAGGAGGACAAGAGGCTAGTTTCGGTGTTCAAACGTCTAGGGCCTCTCCACCTCGTAGCCGTTCTGAGGAGTCCGCCGAGCAAAGGGCCTCGAGAAGCCAAGGGATGACAAAGAAGAAGACAGATATCACCGTCCAAGGTGGTGTCCCGACGGACTCAGACATACCCAAAAGCGTAGAGTGCAGCGGCTGCGTAACTTGGAGGAAGCTGAAGCGCAGTATCTTCACGCTTTAAAGAAAGCGCGGCCCGATCTGGCCGTCAGAATTAGGCAGACCTTGGAAACGGAAGACCGCCCGTCAAGGAAAGAGTGGCGCCCCAAACCAGTAAAAGCCGATGCATAGACATCGGCTGGCACAAACATGGTGTTCATACTTCCGTCAGAATTCTGCGCGCCAAGAACCAATGAGCTACCAGTGGCACAGTTCGACTGCGGCCCACGACCGGTTATCTTTGAGAAGCCACGTGAGAAGGGTTACAAACATCTGAAAGCCCTGTACCTACGAGGTTACATCAATGGGCAACCCGTCAGCAAGATGTTGGTGGACACCGGAGCGGCAGTTAATATCATGCCATACTCCATGCTACGACGTTTGGGACGCTCCACTGCAGATCTGATCAAAACCAACGTCACGTTAAGCGACTTCAACGGTCAAACTTCGGAAACGCAAGGCGTACTGAACGTGGATCTGACAGTGGGCAGGAAAACCATACCCACGTCATTTTTTGTCGTGGACAGCAAAAGCACCTACGCTGTCTTGCTAGGGAGAGATTGGATTCACGCGAACTACTGCATTCCTTCCACAATGCACCAGTGCCTAATACAATGGGATGGAGATGAAGTGGAGGTTATCCATGCAGATGATTCTATCGAGATCTCCATAGCTGGCATGAACGTCTGGGAAGCAGAAGACCAAGAGCCGATCTCTGGAATCAGTCTAGACGGCTGTGGCGCGTGAAGCTACAAAAAGCGGGTGAGGCTGGTCTTATCCACGGCACAGAGTAGCAAAGTCCACGATCGGACGTATGCGGCCGATCCTCGCGATCGCCACAAAAATAAAAGCACCAATCATCGACAAGCGGATCACGTAGTCGTAGCGAGGAGATGCCGCCATTGTAAAACAATAAGGTGTAAACCATCCTTGACTAATCAATCACAAAGGGGCGATTCGTGCAATCGCCCAAATTATTTTTGTTACCCTCACCTCGCTTGCCTGTGTTTACCATCGATCCGACGGTGACGGAAAGCTAGGGTATGGGTTTACATCTGGCGATGAACTAGAAGAGATCGACATTGGTCCCGGGATAAGCCACGACCAACATTTATCGCAAAAGTTAGATCCGAACTGCGGTCCGATGATAGCCTGTTGAAATATATCCGCATCGCTTACAGGACTACACGGAAATGCAGGTTAGACAGAGCATCATTGAGCATCGACTACCGCTAAAAAGGATTTCGGCCGTTCGGTAGCCGCATTACGGATGAAGGCGAAATTCGGAAGAAGTCAAGAAGGAGGTCGAGAAAATGTTGTGACCAAGTTAATCAGCCCTGCAGTATCTGAATGGATTTCTAGTATCGCACTCAGAGAAAAGGATGGCCGTTGGCGTGTTGCTATAGATTTTCGGGATCTCAACAGAGCTACCCAAAAGGATGAGTATCCGATGCCAGTGGCAGAAACGTTAATCAACGCAGCGGCTGGTCATAAGATCTTGAGCTTCATGGATGGCAATGCCGGTTACAACCAAATTTTTATGGCTCCGGAAGACATACACAAGACGGCGTTGAGTCCTGTGTTGTGGGGTTGTTCGAGTATGTAGTCATGACGTTCGGATCAAGAATGCCGCCACGTACCAAAGGGCCATGAATTACATTTTCCATGATCGATCGGCAAGTTGGTGGAAATTTACATCGATGACGTGGTGTTCAAGTCTGCTTCTTACGGACACTTGGGACGATCTTCGGCGTCTGGACCGAACAAGAAAATTGACTACGGATGAATCAAGAAGTGTGCCTTGGGTGTGGCCGGTCAGTTCTTGGGTTTTTGGTCCATGAACGAGGAATTGAGATCGGCCTGAAAAGTCGAGGCGATGCGGACAATGAAGCCACCTACCACAAAGAAAGAGCTGCAGTCTCTAATCGGCAAGATCAACTTCGTCAGAAGATTCATCTCCAATCTGTCAGGAAGAATAGAACCGTTCATGGGACTGGTGAAAATTAAATCGACGAGGAATTCGGGGGCGAGAACAACGAGCCTTGACGAGATCAAAGAATATCCGAAGCGCCGGTGTTGGTTCCCGGCCGAACAGACGTTCTACATTTACTTGTCGAGAGTCGACACGTCCATCGCCTCGGTGGTGGTGCAGTTTATGATGGGCTGGGCGAGTCGTATTTTACATAAGCGTAAGGATGCTGGATGCGAGACAAGGTATCGATATCGATAAGTTGTTCCTCTTTTTTTCACCGCACTGCAAGCCGCATTTTGCTATCAGCAGAGATCATCATCATATGCAAATCAGACGTCATAAAGCACATGTTGTCGTCTCCTATGTTGAAAGGCCGACTGGGCAAATGGATGTTTGCATTATCATAGTTTGACATCCGGTATCAATCCGCAAAAGCAGTTAAGGGACAGGCGTTGGCCGACCTTATCGCTGAAAGGATCAACACTAACATAGCAGCACTGTCTATAAGAGCGTGGGCTATGTTTTTTGATGGATCGGTTTGTGACGATGGCTGCGGCATCGGCATTTTACTCGTGTCGCCCCGGGGGGCAACATTTTCCTTCTCCATCAGATTGTCTACCTCCAGCACCAACAATGTCGCTGAGTACGAGGCGATACGCATGGGATGGAGTTACTCCTCGGAGCGAGCGGTGGAAATTTTGGAGACTCCAAGTTGGTGATTTCCCAACTCACGGAGGAGTACAAGTGTGAAAGCGAGTCCCTCTTCCCATTATGGTTGCCTTCTTGGAGTGATGACATAGTTCGGTACATAAACTTCACACGGATCCCGGTCGCAGAACATAGAGGCAAATGATCTTGCACAAATGGCTTGTGCTACAAGGATGTAGCAGAGGAGCCGATGTTCGTGCAGTTCACGGAATCGGCCCGGAGAGCCGATATCTTCAATTACTTGAAGGATTACTCGGGGCACCTAAACGGATAAGGTACAAGTCCATGAAGTATGTGCTTATTGGGGATGACATGTTTTGAGGACTCTGGAAGGGTTATTGCTCAAATGTCTGGGACGGCCGAGGCAATCGGC
Organism: Avena longiglumis; assembly: GCA_030063025.1. Taxonomy (NCBI): domain Eukaryota; kingdom Viridiplantae; phylum Streptophyta; class Magnoliopsida; order Poales; family Poaceae; genus Avena; species Avena longiglumis. Next base: position 62,855,237 of record CP125979.1, on the reverse strand, counting down.
TCCTACACGAGGTACACGAAGGCACTGTGGAACTCACCAATCGGCTCACAAGATGAAATGGTTGATCAGGCGATCAGGGTTTTATTGGCCCACCATGCTTGAGGATTGTTTCAACTACTACAAAGGGTGTCAAGCATGTCAGAAATTTGGGAAAATTCAGATGGTACCCCGTCAGCAATGAACCCCATCATCAAGCCTTGACCATTCCGAGGTTGGGGCATGGATATGATCGGCAAAATCAATCCTCCATCAAGCAAAGGCCACATGTGGATTTTGGCCATCACTGATTATTTCACTAAATGGGTGGAGGCTGTCCCGATGAAATCAGTAAACTCAAAGGATGTTATCAACTTTGTGAAGGAACATGTCATCCATAGATTCGGGATTCCCCAAACAATCACGACCGATGGAGGTTCGGTCTTTATTTCTCAAGAGTTTAGAAAGTTCTGCGAGGACACGGGGATTAAGCTGATCAGATCATCTCCATACTATGCTCAGGCGAATGGGCAAGCTGAAGCATCCAACCAGAGCCTCATCAAGCTGATCAAGAGAAAAGTCGATGAGCACCCTAGGCGTTGGCACGAGGTTTTGTCAGAAGCATTATGGACTTATCGCATGTCATGCCATGGGGCGATTAAAACCTCGCCATACCATCTAGTATATGGACAAGAGGTCAGATGCCTCGAGAAATTACGGCTGGATCGAGACGTGTCACCTTCAGACAATCTAACAATCAAGAATATGCAACCCCGATGAGTGATAGTGTTGAGGATTTAATCGAACTCGGTGTGGTCGCTTGAGAAAATCAAAGAGAACAAGGCCAAGGTAGCTCGTGCATACAACAAAAAGTGAGGCCAAAGGAGTTCCACGTTGGTGATCGGTATGGGAAGCTGTGTTGCCATTAGGGACTAAGGATCCAACATATGGTAAATGGTCTCCAAATTGGCACGGCGCATGCAGGTCGATCAAGTTTTAAGAGGAAACGCATACATGCTTGAGGAGCTAGACGGCGTGAAATTCCCGGTGGCGGTCAACGGTCAGCATCTCAAGAAATATTTCCCAAGCATGTGGGATGATGGACAGTAAAACATGGGGGCCGATACATGAAATCGGCCAAGTAAAAAAAAAGAAGGCACGTGAGACGTTGGACAGTAGAAATGTGGGGGCCGATACTGAGAATCGGCCGAATAAAAGCAAAAAAATATATAGCCGATGCACGGTCATCGACTCTAGAGGTTCACACATGTTACAAACAGGTGCCAGTCTACACATACGAGCTACTGAAGAAATGCTTGGCGTGAAGCGTCGGTCTGACGGACACGGTCCACCTCGGCGATCTTGGCTTCGTCATCTTCATCCTTGCCCGTCACCAGCTGTTTGTTCAGGGCACGTATTTCGATGGGCAATTGGAGATCTGGTTCGCCCGTTTTGTAAAAAAAGGTCGCAGGTTACCGTTTGAAGCTAAGAAGTGGCTGTTTAAGTTTGCCTAAGTATGCGACCAAGTTTTTGACCTTGTCAAACATTTTTGGGAAAGCCGATGTGCATCGGCTCTTTGAGCTGTGGCTTGGTTGCCTGTATGAACGTAACAAGGTGAAAGCCGATACGTTTCTATCGGCTTCTGGAGCATCGACCTATTGGTCTTCTGGAGCATCGACCTATTGTGGCTATCGGAAAAAATTGGGGCGACAAAAGCAATCTTCGAGAGAACAAATTTTTCATTCATTCAAAAGCTGGTTGCTTACAAAAGGCTGATCGATTACAAAAGGGGGCTTATTGCTACTACTACTATTGCTACTGGTTCCTAATCTAGGCCGAGGTCGTCGTCATTTGTCGCCGCCCGTCTTGTGCGCTTATCCTCAAGATCGTCTTCAAGCTCTTCTTCTTGAAGAAGCAGCCAGGAGCCTCTCGTCCTCACTTTGGACCCGGCGGAAGTACTTCATTTGGTACTCCTCGGAGGAGTCCTCCTCTTCCTCCTCCTCTTGAGGATTCGACGCGTCCCAGGACATGGCGTCGTCGGTCTCGCCTCCGGTTCCCCATCAGCAAGGCTGCAGGTCTTCTTCGCCGTCGATCAGGGCGCGTCGTCCTCGACCAAACGGCGAAGTCCCAACCCCTTCGTCCCACCATTGTGGGGCGAGAGTGTACGCCCTTCTCGGCGGGTGCTCTGGCGTCGGCTCTCGGTCGCTCATTGAGTTGGAGGCGTGGGAGGATAGGCCAGAGGAAGAAGAGGAGGCCATGGCGGAGAAAGAGGGTTTTTTCGGCGGAGGAAGAGGGTTTCTGGCTTCTGAAGGAAGATGGGGACTGTGAACTGCTTAGATGGATTTAAATAAGGGGAATAGTGGAGAGACGGTTCAATGCCATAGCGGTTTCCCAGAATGTGCTGCCAAAATCGTCAAATCATGCACTGCGAAGGAGTTGAGAAGACAGGGCATCATGATGAAGGGGTGGCGTGACGATCCTGCTCGCAACGCATTACGTCCACGCAACCCGATACAAAAAAAGGGGAAGAAAAAAATATATCGGAGTGGTTTTGGAATTATTGCCAAAACCGAGGGGCATGTGTTATCGCCATATTTTGGCCAAAGAAGAAGATGGGCCGTGATCAAGATAGGCTTGGAAGATGCATATATTCAACGTGTTGTTGGATCGGCCTAGTCGTGATTTGGACTAAATTGCCCGTGTATCTTGTATCATAGTAGGTTTCGTTTCAGTTTAGGTTTCGTTTCATTTAGGTAAAGATAGAGTTGTAGAGTTATTCCAAAAGTAGAGAGTCTCCTGACTATAAATATGTACCTAAGGTTATCGAAGAAAGGAGGACAATCACGTTCACAACAAACACAATCTCGGCGCGCCATACCCCTTGTTTCTAGGGTTTCTTTCGGGTAAGTGTCATCTTTGCCTAGATCGCATCTTGCGATCTAGGCGATTTTTACTTATCGTTATCTAGTGTTACTCGTCTTTGAAGCCTTGTTGATGGCGGTAACACTACTATCATGGATTTGTTGAGGCTAGCATCGGTGCTTTTCGTTATAATTGTTTGATTTATGCTGCCTCTAGTCATCTCGCTACCTTTGCACCTTTTCCCAAGTGCGAGGGTAGCATCTTGCTTGATCTTTATTTAGTTGATTCGATCTGTTATGGTTGTGCCTTGCTCACCAAGGTTTAGTTTGATATCTATGTAGCCAGGCCTTACAAACGGGTTGAACGATCCAAAGAGTAAAGGGCGTAGTTTACTCGCTCTAGAGAAGTTGTTCCGGTAATTGACTTTAAGTTGGTTATTAGGCCTCCTCTAGGATTAGTATTCTTCATCTTTTGTATATACCAGGCTCAATACGTGTAGGACGTTCCAGTTACGTGGTGAAAACGTCAAACTGTCGTAGATCGATTTAACTTGTAATGATAAAGCAAAAACCCATGTTATCGTAAATCTAATGCAGAACCATGGGATAATCGGCTCTAGGAGCCGATTCACGAAAACAGAGGAGTCACGGCTCGAATTTTACGATACTTGTTTACCATGCAGAAATCAATCGGAGCAATCCTTCACCTTCCGACTGTATAGGTCAGGTGGCATCTCGAACCAAGCCGGGGCGTGTCGGAGTTTTTGCGGCGTTGCCCGAGGGACCGAGCCCACCAGTTACAGGAGCCTCCGGCTCTTCGTGTTGCTCGTCGCTGCTCGCCGGTGAGTTTTGGCAGGCAACACATGTCCAGCCCACTTCTCTAAGTGTTATCGCATGCAACATGGACGGTCACACCCGGGAGCTAGGTTTTCCATCTAGGGGTAATCAACCACCCTTGTGCATGTATCCTAGGGCCACACGCATGTTCCCGTGGCATCCCGGCACTCGGGTGGTCCTTTTCCGACGAAACCCTAATCCGAGGGCCCCGTGGGTCTACCCCCGTAGCATTCTCCATACGAGGGTTGAACAATGCACTCTCTTGGTGGTTTAGGTTTGTTTAGGTCATATCTACGTGGATAACCAAGGATAGGACCAAGGTTCCACCGGTCTACCCTCGTTTGATCCGCGGCGGGAGCCTACTCCTACATGTCCACCACACTTCTCTAAGTGTTATCGCATGCCACGTGGACGGTCACACCCGGGAGCTAGGTTTTCCATCTAGGGGCAATCCACCACCCTTGTGGATGTATGCTAGGTCCACACGCATGTTCCCGTGGCATCCCGGCACTCGGGCGGTCCTTTTCCGATGAAACCCTAATCCGAGGTCCCCGCGGGTCTACCCCCGTAGCATTCTCCGTACGAGGTTTGAAAAATGCACTCTCTTGGTGGTTTAGGTTTGTTTAGGTCATATATACATGCAAAACCAAGGATAGGCCCAAGTTTCCACCGGTCTACCCTCGTTTGATCCGCGGCGGGAGACTACTCCTACATGTCCAGCACACTTCTCTAAGTGTTACAGCATGCAACTTGGACGGTCACACCCGGGAGCTAGGTTTTCCATCTAGGGGCAATCCACCACCCTTGTGCATGTATGCTACGTCCACACGCATGTTCTCGTGGCATCCCGGCACTCGGGCGGTCCTTTTCCGATGAAACCCTAATCCTAGGGCCCCGCGGGTCTACCCCCGTAGCATTCTCCGTATGAGGGTTGAACAATGCACTCTCTTAGTGGTTTAGGTTTGTTTAGGTCATATCTACATGGAAAACAAAAGATAGGCCCAAGGTTCCACCGGTCTACAATCATTTGATCCGAGACGGGAGCCTACTCCTACATGTCCAGCCCACTTCTCTAAGTGTTATCGCATGCAACATGGACGGTCACACCCGGGAGCTAGGTTTTCCATCTAGGGGCAATCCACCACCCTTTTGCATGTATGTTAGGGCCACACGCATGTTCCCGTGGTATCCCGGCACTCGGGCGGTCCTTTTCTCATGAAACCGTAATCCGAGGGCCCCACGGGTATACCCCCGTAGCATTCTCCGTACGAGGGTTGAACAATGCACTCTCTTGGTGGTTTAGGTTTGTTTAGGTCATATCTACATGCAAAACCAAGGATAGGCCCAAGGTTCCACCGGTCTACCCTCGTTTGATCCGCGGTGGGAGCCTACTCCTACATGTCCAGCACACTTCTCTAAGTGTTATCGCATGCAACGTGGACAGTCACACCCGGGAGCTAGGTTTTCGATCTAGGGGCAATCCACCACCCTTGTGCATGTATGCTAGGGCCACACGCATGTTCCCGTGGCATCCCAGCACTCGGGCGGTCCTTTTCTAACGAAACCCTAATCCAAGGGCCCCGCGGGTCTACCCCCGTAGAATTCTCCGTACGAGGGTTGAAAAATACACTCTCTTGGTGGTTTAGGTTTGTTTAGGTCATATCTACATGCAAAACCAAGGATAGGCCCAAGGTTCCACCGGTCTATACCCTCGTTTGATCCGCGGCGGGAGCCTACTCCTACATGTCCAGCACACTTCTCTAAGTGTTATCGCATGCAACATGGACGGTCACACCCGGGAGCTAGGTTTTCCATCTAGGGGCAATCCACCACCCTTGTGCATGTATGCTAGGGCCACACGCATGTTCCCGTGGCATCCCGGCACTCGGGCGGTCCTTTTCCGACGAAACCCTAATCCGAGGGCCCCGCGGGTCTACCCCCGTAGCATTCTCCGTACGAGGGTTGAACAATGCACTCCCTTGGTGGTTTATGTTTGTTTAGGTCATATATACATGCAAAACCAAGGATAGTCCCAAGGTTCCACCGGTCTACCCTCGTTTGACCCGCGGCAGGAGCCTACTCCTACATTCCAGCACACTTCTATAAGTGTTATCGCATGCAACATGGACGGTCACACCCGGGAGCTAGGTTTTCCATCTAGGGGCAATCCACCACCCTTGTGCATGTATGCTAGGTCCACACGCATGTTCCCGTGGCATCCCGGCACTCGGGCGGTCCTTTTCCGACGAAACCCTAATCCGAGGGCCCCGCGGGTCTACCCCCGTAGCATTCTCCGTACGAGGGTTGAACAATGCACTCTCTTGGTGGTTTATGTTTGTTTAGGTCATATCTACATGCAAAACCAAGGATAGTCCCAAGGTTCCACCGGTCTACCCTCGTTTGATCCGCGGCGGGAGCCTACTCCTACATGTCCAGCACACTTCTCTAAGTGTTATCGCATGCAGCGTGGACGGTCACACCCGGGAGCTAGTTTTTCCATCTAGGGGCAATCCACCACCCTTGTGCATGTATGCTAGGTCCACACGCATGTTCCCGTGGCATCCCGGCACTCGGGCGTTCCTTTTCCGACGAAACCCTAATCCGAGGGCCCCGCGGGTCTACCCCTGTAGCATTCTCCGTACGAGGATTGAACAATGCACTCTCTTGGTGGTTTAGGTTTTTTTAGGTCATATCTACATGGAAAACCAAGGATTGGCCCAAGGTTCCACCGGTCTACCCTCGTTTGACCCGCGGTGGGAGCCTACTCCTACATGTCCAGCACACTTCTATAAGTGTTATCGCATGCAACGTGGACGGTCACACCCGGGAGCTAGGTTTTCCATCTAGGGGCAATCCACCACCCTTGTGCATGTATGCTAGGGCCTCACGCATGTTCCCCTGGCATCCCGGCACTTGGGCGGTCCTTTTTCGACGAAACCCTAGTCCGAGGGCCCCGCGGGTCTACCCCCGTAGCATTCTCCGTACAAGGGTTGAACAATGCACTCTCTTGGTGGTTTAGGTTTGTTTAGGTCATATCTACATGGAAAACCAAGGATAGGCCCAAGGTTCCACCGGTCTACCCTCGTTTGATCCGCGGCGGGAGCCTACTCCTACATGTCCAGCACACTTCTCTAAGTGTTATCGCATGAAACGTGGACGGTCACACCCGGGAGCTAGGTTTTCATCTAGGGGCAATCCACCACCCTTGTCCATGTATGCTAGGGACACACGCATGTTCCCGTGGCATCCCGGCACTCGGGCGGTCCTTTTCTGATAAAACCCTAATCCGAGGGCCCCGCGCGCGGGTCTACCCCTGTAGCAGTACGAGGGTTGAACAATGCACTCTCTTGGTGGTTTAGGTTTGTTTAGGTCATATCTACATGGAAAACCCAGGATCGGCCCAAGGTTCCACCGGTCTACCCTCGTTTGACCCGCGGCGGGAGCCTACTCCTACATGTCCAGCACACTTCTATAAGTGTTATCGCATGCAACGTGGACGGTCACACCCGGGAGCTAGGTTTTCCATCTAGGGGCAATCCACCACCGTTGTGCATGTATGCTAGGGCCACACGCATGTTCCCCTGGCATCCCGGCACTCGGGCGGTCCTTTTCCGACGAAACCCTAGTCTGAGGGCCCCGCGGTTCTACCCCCGTAGCATTCTCCGTACGAGGGTTGAACAATGCACTCTCTTGGTGGTTTAGGTTTGTTTAGGTCATATCTATATGGAAAACCAAGGATTTGCCCAAGGTTCCACCGATCTACCCTCGTTTGATCCGCGGCGGGAGCCTACCCGAGGGTCCTCAAAAGAGAGGGGTTTCTAGGATTTCCCCAATAGAGAGGTTTCGGTTCTTCGGGGTTCGTAAAAAATGAGACATATCTTCAATAATTATGTTGTAGTTGTGTATTATATGTTTATTTTGTTGTTCCTATTTTATATTTATATTTTCGCATCGGGTTCCGGAAGATTCGCGTCGTATTCTTTGCGGTTGTGGTGGGATACACGAAGATTCGTGTGGTTAATTTACAAACAACAATTTATTTATAAATTACATCTACATTAAATTAGCGTGGAAAATAAATAAATAAATAAACTATAATTATTTTAGACATTGGAGAAAAAATAAAAAAACCTAGGCCGACGGCTTTGCCGTCGGCGTATACTGTGTCCCCTGACTAGGCCGACGGCCCGGTCGTCGGCGTAACTGTGCGTGCAACGGCATCACGGGGCCCGTCAGGTGGGCCGTTAACTAGGGATTTACTCTGACGGCCGCAGATAGGCCGACGGTCACCGCCAGGACGCTTCCGGTTGACGCCGACGGCACGGCCACCGTCGGCGCTTCTCTCCCTATGCCGACGACAAGTGTACGCCGATGGTTGGCTGGCCCAGCTGACGAACCCGGGCAAGTGGGCCGACAGGCCCGATCTTTCACCGTTGGCGTATAAATACACCGTCGGCGTCTACCTTATTTTCTGTAGTGCCTGTGTGCAACGTGTTACATCAATAGTTGATGATCTGTGCAAAAACAGGTAAAGTTGGTGTTTCGTGCATCAACAGCAGCATGTGATGGTTTGTGCAATTTGCTCTTCCTTGGACCAGCCCTTGGACGACTTATGTTTTATGTTTTATGTTTTCTGGTGGCGGCAAATGTGAACTATGATTTCCTACCCCTCTGACTGGAAGCTGATTGACTTCGCTATGGTCTATGGATAGTAGTACCTAGTTTAGGTCCCGGTCAATGTTGACCCAATTTTCCTTCTCCCATATATATGAGGTTACAGCAAGTGTTCTTTTTTGGGATTGCATACGTCAGTGACAGGTTCTCCGATGATTAGGTGAAATAACCCCACGCTCATTCGTCATTTTAATTAGTCCACACACATTCATCTCGTGCAATTCAGTCGGCGCTGCAGCTCCGACGACTACTAGGACCAGGACTCGCATCTGCCTGTACTAGCTGCTACTACTACTAGGACTCGCATCGGTCGTCGGTCAAAATTAAATGACACATACTATGTCTCTCTTCCAGCTGAAGTTGTATATAAACAAGTGCTCAGCTGACTGTCGACTGCATCCATGGTTCCAAGCGTCAGCTTGAAACACACAGCTGCTCATTCCAAGATCCGTCCACCACCGTGAGCTCTGAAGCCGGCACGCGATTCCATGGCGACGGAAAGTCCCGCTCCCGCCCCGCTGGACCCAACTGCTCCCCCACAAGAACCGAGACAAGCCCCCGGTGGGGACACACATAACAAGCCGAAGCTTGAGGGAACTCCCAAGGAAGGTCCAGGAGGATCAGGTGGTGGCCATCCACCGCCAGGAGCAGGCGCCTCGCTGGACCCAAGTCGTCCCTCGAAAGAACCGAGAGAGCCCCGTGGTGGGGACAAACATAACAAGCCGAAGCTTGAGAAAACTCTCATGGAAGGACAAGTAGGATCAGGTGGTGGCCATCCACCACCAAGAGCAGCCGCCTCGCTGGACCCAAGTCCTCCCTCGCAAGAACCGAGAGAGGTCCCTGGTGAGAAACCACATAACAAGCCGAAGCCTGGGGAAGCTCCCAAGGAAGGCCAAGGAGGATCAGGTGGTGGCCGTCCACCACCAGGAGCAGCCGCCGCGGAGCCCCACCGGACCGGCAAGGTGAGCGATGGCGGAGCTACGGAGGAAGGCGGAGGACAAGCCGAGGGACGGGATAGGTTCGGATGTTGCTGCAGCCCTTGCCGGTTAATGTGATCAATGGTATAAAAGAGAGATGACGTTGTGTCTTACTATGTGTGTACTGTAGCCGAGTTCAGTGGCAATTTATATGTCTGAAGTCTCGTAACATGTCGGAGAATAAAGCAAATGTTCAGGTGTCTCGTTAAATTACAGTCGAGAGATCTTTAGCAGTCCTTTTGAGTACCCGGTCTCGGGTTTGTTGATCGCCTTCCTTTGGATCACCTATGGGTTGTAGGCTTTTTCCAGAGGGTATGCAACATGCACACTAGATAGAAGAGAGAAAAAAAACTATGACATGAAACATTATATATGGTCACCAAGGGAGGTGACAAAGTTTAGATTGGTTTTCCCTTCGATACAACGATCGAGGGCATTGTTACGTATATACTAGTTGAGTGTCCGTGCGTTGCTACGGCTCATATTTATCTTTATACAATCGTATATATAGAATATATGCAAATATATATATATATATATATATATATATATATATATATATATATATAAGATGGCTACGCGATATTTAAAAAAATTATATTTGCATAAATCGAGATCATATGTACAGAGTAAATATAGAAATATACTCTAAAATGGAATTTGTCTATAAATCCATCGCAAGTGTGCACCAAGACATTTTAAATCAGAATCTCGGTCAGCTAGCAGACCCATTCTGGCAAATATATCTTGCATTTGCATGCCTTTTTTTTTGGAGGCATATAACAATAAGTTCGAGAACTGCCTGCGCGTTGCTGGGGACAAAATAATATAAAAAACATGATGGCCGCATTGGGATAAATATATGGTGATAACTCGTTGCATTTGGCTTATGAACCCATATTTCTAAGATTATGGAAGTTCAGATAGGCATATGATTTGAGTTGAAAACACAAGTTAAAATAGTAGTATATAGTCCTAGTTCCTTGTATAAAACATAAGCTCTAAAATTTAAATTAACCTTACAAAGTTCATATAATGGTGTGGATTGCCGAAGATGCTTATATTTTTTCCTATATCGGTGACACACCGCAGTGACATTTGAGATTCAGTTAATGATAACTGTGTAACTAAGGGTACACAATTTAATAGGAATATTGCAACTTCAAGATCCCTGTAGTCTGATAGACGTCAATGTTGATACTAAGGTTGCCACACCTTTGAGCTGTATTTGACGACAAGGGGATGTGGTGCTTTGATTTTATCACTGTGGCGAACAAGACAAAAGGTAACTTCTCCATATGCACGTGCCATTAGTTTGCTACTACCTAGACTTTTATGAAGCTGCTATGGGACCTGTCGTGGGTAAATCTGATGATAAACCAGCACATGAAAGTCACCAAGATCAGAAAAACATGAATTTCACCTGTGCAATTCATGCCGGTCCTTGGACATGCTAGTTGTGATTCTTCCTCTCTTAAAACTGTTTTCCTGTTCAATTAAGCGGAAGCACAAGAGAGAAAAGATCGATTTACACTGTTTTTTTTGTTGCAGCAGGAGGCCGCTGCAGCTCTGTACCTGAGGATCGAAGAGGACAGGGCTATGCCAATTTCTTCCATCGGTCAGCGTACACGAGACTAATGGGGGTCGGAACTGGTTCTGCGCCCGCTGCTGATGACGGGGAAAGATAGAGCTCGCCCTGTGTTGGGTGGAATCAAACCTGGTGGAGGGGCGCTGCAAGTGGTCGCCGGCAGCACGGTGGCGTTGGTCCTCGCCGGAAATATGGAGCACCAGACCCATCGGAAATCGAGCTGGGCAGAGGAGGCCGGAGGAGTATCGCCTGTTCCTCGGAGCTTGCTAGACTCCTTCCTCATGAGGCTCCCCAAGCTCGTTGTACTCTTCGTGACCCCTCTAGCCCGATGTACTCCTCGCACGGCTCCACTGTCAACCCCATTGGACTCCCTCCTCCGCGACCAATTAATCTCGCATGTACGCGGACCTCCTCCGCATGTTATAGATTTTTGATAGGCTACGGCCGGTAGATCTGGCCTCACGCGTTTGCGTGGTTGCTGTACGAAGGAAATAGATCGGATGGCCCCGATAATAGCCAGCTATGGTAGAGGTGGGCGGCAGTCTGTGGTGGAGCGAGCTCGCTGGGAAGTGCTTGGGCAGGTCCTGGTCGGCGGCGCCGTTCCAATCGGTGGAGGCGACGAGGGGAGGCCGGCGGAGGAAGGGGAACAACGGCTGAGGGCATAGCGGGTGGCGCTAGAAGATGACGGGAGGGGATAAGGCCTGGAGTTCTCCTCGGTGTCACTCGGCGGTGGCAGTCATTGTAAATACCCCGAACCCGCAGGGGTAAAATCGTCTAAAGTAAAAATCGGAACCAAAAACCTGAAACGGACGAACCTACCTTTGTGTGATAATATATATATAGAAGATTAGAGACCGGTAGCAAACAGCTCCCGACTCGTACGTGAGGTTACATGAGAGTTCGTCTTGTAGTGGACAAGGCAACCTACAGGCATTGTTTACATGCATGAATATAGTACGGTTTACAAACCGTGTCTATTTCTATCTCTAACACTCTCCCTTAATCACAACCTCGTAGGTTGAGATTATGCTTGAAGTTTTCAAATAGACGAACTGGGAGAGGCTTTGTGAATGCATCGGCAACTTGATCCTTTGAAGGAACAAAACGAATCTCTAGCTGTTTGTTTAAAACTTTCTCTCTGACAAAATGAAAATCTATCTCAATAAATTATCACACCATAAACAAGGTGGTTGTGTTGTCTTGACGCCAAGTTCCGCAAGTAAAGATTGTACCCAAATTACTTTAGCCGTGGCATTTGCAACAGACTTATATTCTGCTTCTGTGCTAGACCGAGAAACTGTAGCCTGTTTCTTTGCACTCCAGGATATGAGATTAGACCCAAATAAAACGGCAAAACCTCTAGTTGATCTACGATCATCCAAACAACCGGCCTAGTCAGCATCTGAGAAAGCACTTATCAATGTGGACTTAGAACACATGAAGGTCAGTCCAACACTAATAGTATGCTTAATATATCTCAAAATTCGCTTGGCAGCAGTCCAATGCAATGTAGTAGGAGCATGTAAATACTGACAGACTCTATTAACTGCATAAGAAATATCAGGCATTGTAAGAGTCAAATACTGCAAAGCACCAACCATACTTCTGTATTTTGTACTGTCATCGGGGCCTAACAACTCTCCTCTATGAGTTGTGATCTTTTCAGAAGATGACAAAGGAGTGGATGACCCTTTGCAATTCAGCATACCCACACGAGCAAGAACATCTTTAGCATACTTTGCTTGACTTAACACAAGCCCGTCTTTAATCCTCTTTACTTCAATGCCCAAGAAGAAGTTAAGTTCTCCAAGATCCTTCAAGGCAAATTCTTTGCTCAAATCCTTGAGTAGAGCATTAGTCGCCTCCTCAGAGGAACTATCAACTATGATGTCATCAACATAAATAAGCATATAAATTGTGACATTAAACTTATGATAGATAAACAATGAAGTGTCAGATTTTGAAGCAACAAAACCAAGACTTGTCAATTGTGAGCTTAAACGAGAGTACCATGCTCTAGGAGCTTGTTTCAAACCATATAATGCTTTATCAAGTTTGCAAACATATCCTAACTTGCTCTTGTTTTCATATCCTGGTGGTTGTCTCATATAGACCTCCTCTTCCAGAACACCATGTAAAAAAGCGTTCTTAACATCCAACTATCGCAGACTCCATCCATTAGAAACGGCAATGGATAAAACAAGTCGAACTGTCGCAATTTTAACAACGGGGCTAAATGTGTCCTCATAATCTATACCATAGCGTTGTTTAAATCCTTTAGCCACTAGTCTCGCTTTGTATCTATCAATGGAACCATCAGCTCTTCTTTTGATTCTATAGACCCACCGACAATCTATAATATTTGCTCCATGTTTTTCAGGAACCAAGTGCCACATTTTATTTTTCATGAGAGCATTATACTCTTTATCCATAGCTTCCTTCCACACTTTATTTGCTAAAGCATCCTCCAAATTGACTGGTTCATCAGACACTAGTGGAAAAAGGGCTATCCGTTCGCGACCCCTCAGAGCATTTGTCCCGGTTGCGCCACCAACCGGGACTAATGCTGGCACGCGTCCCGGTTGGAGCGGGCACGGGCCGGGGCATGTCCCGTTGGTAAGGGTACGTCCGGTTGGAGCCAGCAGGACTAAAGATTGCGTCACGGTGGGCGTCGCAATCTTTAGTCCCGTTGGCTCCCACCGACTAAAGACCCCCCTCTATAAATGCAGCGCCCCCTCTGCCTCCACTGCTTTTTTGAATTGTGGAAGGTGTGAGGGTGTGCTAGTTTTCTCATGCATGCATTGAAGGTGTTTGTTGAAATGTTTGAGTGAATAATCCGTTGAATTTCTCATAGAATAAAAATATAGAAGGTGTCCGAGACGCACTTGAGCTTTCTCCTCGTTATTTCCCTCGATCGAGGTTAGCAATCTTATCTTTTCTAGGTCATTGATACAATTCATGTGTCGGTGTGAATTGGTTATTTCACTATTTATGATGTCCTGTTTTTTGATAAACTAACTTATATGATGCATATGAGCGTCGGGAATGGATGTACGGTGACGTGGCGTGGGTATATCAAAGCGTGGATAAATTTATCGATGTGGCTACGGCAAACAAAGAGAATGGATTTATACGTTGTCCATGTGTTCAATGTCGGAACAACAAGGAGTACTCTTCCTCGAAAATCATTCGCGCCACTGATTATGAAAGGTTTCATGCCCAACTATAATTGCTGGACCAAGCACGGGAAAAAGGGGTTATGATGGAAGATGGTGAAGAAGAAGATGATGATAACAACTATCATCATATGTTTCTGAATACGTTGATACGCAATGGAAGACAATGGAGAGGAAAGAGGTGAAGAACGGGCATCGGATGAGCGGTGATGAACTTGGTAGGGTCATTTCGATGCAAAGCGAGGCTGAAACATAAAATGAGAAGTTGAAGTCGAGGGCATGTTAGAAGATCACAAGAAATTATTGTACCTAAATTGTGAAGATGGCGGCACAAAGCTCGGTACCACCTTTGGAATTGTTGCGATGGAAGGCGAGTGTGGTCTAACTGACTCCTCATTTGAAAAGATCTTTGAAAATAATGAAGTGAAGTTTCCAAAACATAACGAACTTCCGAGAGTACCTCTGAAGCAAAGAAGACTCTCATCCTCGGGATTAGATGTGCAAAAGATACATGCATGCATTAATGATCGCATCCCCATGATAAGGAGTATGAGAATTTAGATAAATGCCGGTATGCAGCGTTGCGGTATAAGATCGACGAGATGACCCTGGTGATGTTGAGGAGAGCCCCTCAAGAGGGTTCCTGCTAAGGTTATGTGGTATGCTCCTATAATACCAAGGTTGAAACGCATATTCAGAAACAAAGAGCATGCCAGGTTGTTGCGATGGCACAAGGAAGACCGTAAGAAAGACGGGAAGTTGAGAAACCCTGTTGATGGGTCACAGTGGAGAAAAATCGAGAGAGACTTCCGGACTTTGCGGTGGCCAAGGAACTTATGGTTTGGTCTAAGTACGGATGGCATGAATCCTTTTGGGTAGCAGAGCTGCAGTCACAACACCTGGCCCGTGACTCTATGTATCTACAACCTGCCTCCTTGGTTGTGCATGAAGCGTAAGTTCATTATGCTAGACCACCTTACATGGACTATCTCCCAACCGGTACATCTCAAACCTTTTCGTCCATCCCGGGTAAAAAGGACAAATGTCTGCCGAATCGGCAGGAAATGGGTCCGGTTTGTACTACAGGTACATGATCTATCGCGCGTGATTTTTTGAAAAAATCATTTTTAGAATTGCAATATGTGGTTTCTTCAGAGATCCAATGCAAGTTCTAAGGATGCTCGTCCCCTATCTTCATGCACACCGGTTCGACCATAGTTAGAAATTCAGATAATTCAAAACGGGCATAATAAATTCAAAAAAAATCCGAACAATGAAAATCCTTCGCGTGGTGTCATATTTTGTTACATAGTTGAAAGGAAAAATACCAGACTTGGTATATGGATCATGTTTCGAAAAAACCTTCACAAAATGACCTATCATGTTCGAGGTTCCATGGCTTTCGGTCCAAATGACCGATGTTATATGCTGAATCACGGCATAGTTTGTGATGTTGTGACCATATTATGCATGTGTGTGGACATTGGTATGGAGAACAATGTTGCAGGAGGAAGTTTTCCTTTTTGTCGCACGGAAAAGCCCTTTTCCATTTTCCGAGCGCAAAAAACGGGTTGTTTTGTGAAGTAACCACCAAAATGCCGTTTCACAATGCTACCGTCCCATTTTCCTAAAATACTAGACCACCTTACATGGACTATCTCCCAACCGGTACATCTCAAACCTTTTCGTCCATCCCGGGTAAAAAGGACAAATGTCTGCCGAATCGGTAGGAAGTGGGTCAGTTTGTACTACAGTACATGATCTATCGCCCGTGATTTTTGAAAAATCATTGTTAGACTCACAATATGTGGTTTCTTCAGAGATCCAATGCAAGTTCTAACGATGCTCGTCCCCTATCTTCATTTTAAAAGGTTACATTAATTATTTTTTAAAAATAGAAAATGGTTTTGGATTATTTATTCAAATCCATACACTTCTTATGTTTAAAGTTTTTCTAAATTCCAAATTAATATTCAAAAATATAAGTTAATTCATTTTAAAGGTTACATTAATTATTTTTTAGAAATAGAAAATGGTTTTGGATTATTTATTCAAATCCATACACTTCTTATGTTTAAAGTTTTTCTAAATTCCAAATTAATATTCAAAAATATAAGTTAATTCATTTTAAAAGGTTACATTAATTATTTTTTAGAAATAGAAAATGGTTTTGGATTATTTATTCAAATCCATACACTTCTTATGTTTAAAGTTTTTCTAAATTCCAAATTGATTTTAAAAAAATATAAGTTAATTCATTTTTAATTGTAAATGGTTCATATTTTAAATGGTTACACTAATTGTTTTTTAAAACAGAAAATGGTTTTGAATTATTTATTCAAATCCAAACACTTTTTATGTTTAAAGTTTTTCTAAATTCCAAATTAATATTCAAAAATATAAGTTAATTCATTTTAAAAGGTTACATTAATTATTTTTTAGAAATAGAAAATGGTTTTGGATTATTTATTCAAATCCATACACTTGTTATGTTTAAAGTTTTTCTAAATTCCAAATTGATATTAAAAAAATATAAGTTAATTCATTTTTAATTGTAAATGGTTCATATTTTAAATGGTTACATTAATTATTTTTTAAAACAGAAAATGGTTTTGAATTATTTATTCAAATCCAGACACTTTTTATGTTTAAAGTTTTTCTAAATTCCAAATTAATTATCATTTAAAAACAATACAAATTTAAACCCCAAAATAAAAAATAAGGCGGGAACAGAGAAAATACGAAAAAATTTGAAATCGGGGAATATGTCCCGGTTGGAGCCACCAACCGACTAAAGACTCTGGCGCCAACCCTTGGTCACTGAAAATATTGAGATATCGTCGGTTGGTAGCTCCAACGGGCGTATCTTAGTCCCGGTTGGAGCCACCAACCGGGACTAAAGGCCCTTCGTTTATAACTGACGCGTCTCCTTTCTTCTTCCCCATCTCACTTCTCTGCTTCTCACCGACGCGCGCACCCCCAACACCGGCAGGCTGCCCGAGCTCGCTGCCACCCGCGCGTTCCGTCCGCCACCGCCGCTGCCTCCGTCCACGCGCGCCCCTGCTACTTTTCCCCCTCGCGCGTGACCTCAATCGCCTAGATTGGAAGCTCCATCCGCGCGTCGCCTCCGTCGATTTCCGGCGTCTCCCGAGCTCGCCCGGCCTCGCCACCACCTCCGTCATGTTCCTGGTGAGCTGCTGATCCTCACGGTGTTCTTCTTTCTCTCCCTCTCCTCCTGTACTACTCTCACGTGTGCAGCCCGCCGCCGAGCTCGACGGAGGCGACGCCCGGTGAACAAGGAGCGCCGCCGCCACTTTCTCTCCACGCGCGCTCTCTCTCTTGCGCCCATCCGGCGGCGTCGGTGCCGCTATCGCCGATGCCGCTGCTCGAAGCTCGCGCGGTGTGACGTCTTGGCGTCACTGCGTGCTCGTGTGGCGGTGATGTGGCTCTGGGCCCATCATCGACCTCGATGGTGAACTTCTCTGTGGTAGAAAATGATCTCAGCTGCGTGGAGGCTGAGTTGGCACTGGGGCCCTTCCGATCTCACGGCTAGGGGTGCCCTGTAAAAACTATTTGCCTTTTTAATTCCGTAAAATGATTTAATATTGTAAAATCAATAACTTATTGTTTATAAGTCATAAAAATACAAATAATATATCAAATTGTTCGAAAAATGAAACCTATCTATCTAAACTATAATCATGCATTGTTCAACAACTTAAATGACAAGTATAATTAGAAAAAATGCACCCTCTCATATGTTCCGGAGTTTCCGAGTTAGGGTTTTCACCTCGGAACTCGATTAAATCGTCGAGCATGTCTTAGGGTTACATTCAATGCAAATTAACTTGTCATATCATCATACTTGCTTGAGCATTGCATCGATGCCATGTGTTGATTGTTTCCCTTTCTTTTCGGTGTTTGATTATTAGGTTTATTATTAGTTAGGTATTATTAGGTTTATTAATTACTTTTGTATTATTGGTCTTCGCCCCAATTGATCCTTGTGGTTATCCCAGACCGATTCACATTGTCAAGCAACTTAGGTGCATGTGAGTTCGACGATGTGCCTATCTACTACTACGGTTTCCTTTCTCTTCATTTTATTATTGTGTATGTATATATTAGGGTTTCTCCGAATTAGGGTTTATATCTCTCAACACCGTATAACTTTCTCCTTTAGCCGCATTGACTTATTCGTTTTTCACCTATGCGTAAAATATGGACCCACACGTCAGAGACGAAGAAAAGGAAGAGTTGATCCAAGGTGTGATCCGTGGGGAAGATAATTTAGACGTATCAATGTTTCTGAACAACTCCGGTGAGGGTGATCCTCTTTTTACCGGAATAGACAACTTGTTTGAGGTTGAAGGTGTTGCCTTCCGCGAGGGAGAAGGCGATGCCTTGTGTAATCGAGAATACGACCCTTCCGGCGAGGTGCATGTAATATTAATCAATTCATTAATTAATCATCTGCTATCTATATAGAAATAGTAACGACGATCTTTCTTCTTTTAGCCCTCCGGATCGAAGGAATCTACTGAAAAGAGCAGACGAGGCCCAACCAAAAAGTTGCAAGACCATGAGAGGTTCAGGATCGAAGATGTCGTGAAGAGCAAACCGACAACTCCGAAGTTGTCGCAACCAAATTTGTGGCACAATGCGGAGTAATCGTTAAGGACTTAATCCGATCACCATTAGAAATTGGAATAGGCCTGCTAATGCGGATGAAGAGGAACATGTTTATTTGTCCCTAACCACGCCAAAGATTTCTTGGAAGAGGCTCATGGTTAATTTCAAACTACCGAAGATAGAGCTGGATCCAAATGCGGAGGATCCAGTTGAGGACGCCACAACATGAGAGATCCATGGAGGCTAAGGTCGTGAGTGGGCTTTGAAGAAGATGGCCAAGTGTTTCACCAACTGGAAGAAAAGATTGCACCTTGACTATGTCGTGAAAAGAAGACTCGATTTCAAGAATATTCGGTTTGAGAAGATAAAACCATTCGGGCTGAGTTTGTGGAATACAAGAAATCGAAAAAGCTAAGAAAATGTCTAAACGAATAAGTGAATCTGCTAACAAGAAGTATCACCATACTATGGGGCAAGGTGGCTCTGGTGGCATTCCTAAGTGGGAGAAACTTGAGCGAACTGCGTGATAAAAAGATCACCCAGAGACATGCGATTGGGTAGAACGTGCAAGGAATTGATTTTACGGGCATGGGGCACGTTGGACTCGGAAGGAGGTGTATATATAACATACGACATAAAGAAGACCCTTGCCAATCGAGAGGATCGTAAAAGCGAAAGAAGGGTTAAAGATGGGGACTTCATTCCCGATAGAGAGAATGATGAGCTCACACTCGCCCTTGGAAATAAGGAACATGATGGACGAACACGAGGCACAATAGGCTCCCAATCATGGAGGACTGGGTTTCCGAGAGGAAGAAATATCCGATAGAAGCCGTCGAGGAGTAAGGAGGCGGCGGTTGAAGCGAAAAGTCGAAGAGCGAATGCGTTTAATTGAAGAACGATTAAAGCAACAACAAGATGAAATTAACGCACTTAAGAGCAAAGTACTACCGGCCCATCTCAAGAGACTGCGCATTCGATGGTACCGCCTATCGAATAATCGAAAAGCGGTGTGGCTTCCACCGAGGTCCCGGGTGATGACAATGGCAATGACGATGGTGCACCGACGATGGTTCTTGTTGGCTACCCAGTGGATGATATCACAGAGATGACACACTGCGAGCTACATGTCAAAGTTGTGAACATATCAATGAAGGTGGCGGTCGGCTATGCCTTACCAATTGGACCCACACCAACTTACCACTATCGTCCGGTTCGGAGGGCTACGCTGTTGTCGCGTGGATGAAATCATGCCCACCTTTGAGGTTTTGGATCTTCACGCCTGGCGGTGAAGGGATGATCGTCTTTGGGTGGCAAAAACGCCACCATTCTATGGCCGAAGGAATGTATCGTGCTTTGAAATCACCAAGGCCATCTTCGCCGCCGCCTCACCCGTCTCCGGCGAGGTCGCCGCGCCGCAGCCGCCTTTGTCGCCTCACCGGCTCCGTCGCCTCACCAATCTCCGATGCAGCCATCGCCCGGGAGCCATCGCCGCGCCTCGGGATAAAAAGCGTGGCGTCTGCTACTATGCGTCGTGGCGATCGCCGAAACGTAAACAAGAGCCTCTTCCAAAAGTACCAACGGTTCCTCCCAAGAGAGCTTATGGTATCTTGAAGAGGAGATGGCGATCGTTGATCTTGAAGCACGGCGTTTTGCTAAGCCGAGGCGGCGAAAGAGCCAGAGTTCCCAAAGACCAAAGAAGAAAAAGCCAAAGTGTTGAAAATGCTAAAGAATCTTCATCAACCCGAGCCAAAGCTGTCATCAGACTATGAGCGTTCTATTCTCAAGTCACATGCGGCACAAAAAGCCTCGAAGAGCAGTACTGATGCAAGCGGGAAATCTGTTGCCTAGCTCGGAGAACAAGCAAAACAGACTTGCGCCCCTCTCAAGGTGATTTCTCAAACCAATGTGGGGTCGAGCAAATATGGGGCCGAAGAGCAGTATGATCCAGAGGTAGTTGCACAATACGGAGAAGCTGCCGCTGCTCAAGGTATGAGTATTGCCTAGTACTTATTCCAGTTAGAGTTCTTCCCCGTGAGTGAAGTAGCATACAAATACCAGTACGGAAAACCTCTCGTCAAACCTGAGGAGGTAAACAATCTTCCAACAAAAATGCGAAGATTGCATAACTGGTACATGCATGCCACAAGGGCCGGGGCTAACTGGATAGTGCTGAGGGTTACAAAAAAGCATCATGGGAAAGATAAGGATGACATGATATCCATTGAATTTGATGAACTATTTCAATACGCCTTGGACAAATCGATCATCAGTGCCTATTGTCTGTAAGTACTAATTCTGTAATTAATTTAGTCTCCAGCTATATTATTTTGTTTATTACATGTATATAATCATACTGTAATATGCAGAATGAAGATTCTCAAATGCAGCAGAGGACAAATCTATGACATTGGCTTCATTGACCCGTATTGGGTTTATTAAGCTAATATCAAAATAAGCCCCCAGGATACGGAGGATAATATAGTACACACGTTAAGGTTTCAAGAAACCAAAAGGGAAATACTATTTCCTTATAACTTTGAGTGAGTGTTATTGTCTTGTATACACTTTCTATTTTGCTTACTCGATGTTAAGTATATAATTGATTAGTTATGCATTTGTAGCTTCCACTATATTCTGTTAATCATTCAACTTGACAAAGGGCGTGTACTAGTCATGGACTCGAAACATAAACCCCTTGAGACGTGGAAGGACTTGCAGATACTTCTCCAGCGGTAATTCTAATCATTACGACACTATATCGGCAACGTTCGTGAATTTTATGACATCAAGTACTTAATAATTTATTTTATTCGTTTTCTACGCCGTGCAACGCTTGGAAACGGTTCAGCAAGAAGGCTAGGGGTGTTTGGAAAGAGGAGCTTACATTTCAACCACTAAATGTAAGCACCACTAGCTATATCCGCGCATCTCTTTGATTCTAGTTTTGATACAGTTATTATCATGCTTGATTACTATTTTGATTGAACTCTGTTCTCGTAAAGTGCCTGACGCAGGGACCAGGTAACAATCTATGTGGATACTATGTATGCGAGTTCATCCGGCAGACGTGCGATGAGAAGGACAGAAATTTAGAGCAACTCCACGTACGTAAACAATTTCTATAGTTTTTAATTACAATCAAATTGTGTTTAGTTTCATTCATATAGGCTGACTCCTTTTTTAAATCAGATCGAACGCTCACGGACGGTCTTCCGCCAAAGGATCGCATTTAACAATTCAGGAGGAATTGGTGGGATTCTTGGATGCAAGTCCTAAACACACAAGGGGAATACTACTCGCTGTGTATAGACAATAGGAATTGTAAAAATAGCAACTTTAAGAAATTGGCGAGCATCGAATAGCAACTTTTGTATGTAGTGCATGAACTCGATCCGTGTATTGAATATAATGTTGTCATCATGATGTAATATAAGGTTCCTTCATTGATAAGTGCAAATCACTAAATAAACAACAAAACAACCCTAATGAATTCTCTGCCGCGGCACAAAAAGTGGCGAAAATGCTGCCGCAGCAACAAAATGTGCCAAAATGAATTCTCCGCGGCGAGAAATGAGCCAAATCTCTGTCAGCGGCAGTTATTAGTCCCGGTTAGTGTTTAACCGACTAATGCTCCACCCCCCTCGCGCTCTGATGCCGCCACGTGTGTCCCCATTTGTCCCGGTTGGTGGGGCAACCGGGACTAAAGGTTAGAGCTTTAGTCCCGATTGCCCCGTCCCGGTTGGGCAACCGGGACTAATGTCCCTTACCAACCGGGACCTATAGGGCGTTTTCTACCAGTGAGACGTACTAGATAAACACCATCTATCTAATTGTACCATCTGTAAATTCTTTTGACTTGACAATTCCACGAGAAGCACGTGTTGTAGGACGCATTGGAGAAGTTGGAGCAACAGAACCTACCGCAGAGTTCCGTAGAGCAGAAGATCGTGAGCTATTGCCTGAGTCAGCGTGTGGTGAATTCACGTAGGAATCTGCATGGCTGAAGTCTGCATGATTGTTGCTATCCCGGGTCCCACTGTTGCTGTCCTCTGCATGCGATGCATGGCTGCTAGGAGATCCCGAATCGATGTATGTATTGCATGTACATTGCCTGGCGCCTGCAGAAAATTGTGGCGAGACGCGCGTGTCAAGTGAGGATGTTTCTCCACCCGCGTACGGTGACGCGGGTGCGCCAGACGAATCCGACGAAACAGCGGGAGAAAATGTTGGCGTATGAACGTCATTTTCAGTGCTTAAGTCGTCTTATTCTGCATAATGTTCATCTCCTCCGTTTTGCACCAAATCTTCAGCATTAGCATTTTGCCTCAAATTTTCACCTGTTCTCTGAAAGATCACAGGAGCACTATTAGTAGGATTAGTCAATGTTGGAGCATCAATAAATTCACCCCCTTGTTCAACATTGTGGAGAGTTTGGTCAAGCAAAATAATCTCTTTACGAAGTAGTGCGCGCGGCATTAGGATGAAGTTCTTTGAAAGGAAAAATAGCCTTATCAAAAACAACATCACGAGACACATAGACATGTCCTGTGGAAATCTCAAGACACTTTACCCCCTTGTGCTTAGGACTATAACCTAAGAAGACGCATCGCTTGGAACGAAAGGCAAGTTTTCGTGTATTATACGGGCGAAGATTGGGCCAACAAGCACACCCAAAAACACGAAGAGAAGAGTAGTTAGGCGAGGTTCCAAAAAGACGATGGAGGGGCGTATCATTGTTAATGACTTTGCTTGGAAGCATATTTATGAGATAAGTGACAGTAAGAAAAGCTTCATCCCAAAACTTTAGAGGCATAGATGCATGTGCAAGAAGAGAGAGACCAACCTCAACAATATGATGATGTTTACGTTCAGTATCACCGTTTTGCTGATGTACATGTGGACAAGAAACATGATGAGAAATTCCTTGTGTTTGGAAAAAAGAATTTAATTTAACGTACTCTCCTCCCCAATCAGATTGCACGGTAAGAAGTTTTCTATTGAGTTTGCGTTCAACAAGATTTTGAAAATTAACAAAGGCAGAAAAGACATCGGACTTTTTCTTGAGAAGATAGATCCAAGTAAATTTACTATAATCATCAATAAAGCTTATATAATAATTATGACGTCCAACTGAGGTTGGCGCAGGACCCCAAACATCAGAAAATATTATCTGAAGAGGAAAAGTAGATACACTGGTAGACACTGGATAAGGAAGTTGGTGACTTTTAGCTTGTTGACAAGGATCACAAATAGACTCTAGACTCGAATCTCTAACAAAAGGAAGTTTATTCTTGCTTAGGATTTGCATAACTACTCGAAACGAAGGATGACCAAGACGACTATGCCACTTTGCTTGTGATGGCTTGGAGTCAAGGAACGCATGCTTCTCACGAGGTGACGCAACAAACGATGAAATAAGAGGGTATAGACCACC
The DNA here is from genome assembly GCA_030063025.1 of Avena longiglumis. Taxonomy (NCBI): domain Eukaryota; kingdom Viridiplantae; phylum Streptophyta; class Magnoliopsida; order Poales; family Poaceae; genus Avena; species Avena longiglumis. Next base: position 62,831,079 of record CP125979.1, on the reverse strand, counting down.
AACACACCGCCCTCTATATAGAATCTTTCTCGTGACCTGATCCTTGATAAAAAAGAAATATGGGTGAAACTCCAAAAAGACATGATTATCAAGAGCAAATTGATGAACAGATAGAAGATTTTTGGAAGCATGAGGAACATGCAAGATATTGCGAAGTTTGAAAGATTGAACGGGGTTATGAATTATTGAATTACCAACATGACAAATATCCATACCTTGTCCACTAGCGGTGTTGACTTTGTCGCGGCCATGATACGTATCACGAATTGACAAATTGTTCAGCTCACTTGTAACATGATGTGTGGCTCCAGTATCTGAGTACCAGTTTGTATCAATACCATAAGCATGCGACTCCTTAGAATCATCATCATCTTGGAAACGATACCAACAATCTTTTGCAGCATGACCCTCTCGGCCACAAATCTGACATGTGATATCAGCCCAAGGAGTAGTGCGGCGACGGCCACGTCCACGGCCACGACCTCCACCAGCTGGCGCATGTCCTTCACGGCCACCCCCTTGGTTGTTGTTGAAGAAGCCCCCTCGATTTTTGTTGAAGAAGAGAGGGCGGTCATCTCGGCGCCGGTCATCTTGGGGCTTATAGCTCGTATGCGACGTCTTTACATGGAATTGGAAGGAAAGCGACATCGTTGAAAAGAATAGCTCGCATGCGACGGTTGTGAGGCAGCTAATATCCCAGGGCCACACGGGCCTTAAAACGGTCGTAAGGACACATTTAACTTTGTTCCAATATTAGGTTAAGCCAAACCGTTGGTTGGGACAGCATCAAACCAACCGCTTCCGACCGAGAGCGCGCGTAACACCGATCGTAGCTTCCCGATGGCGGCGGACCTCACCCATCGTTCTCGGCCGGGCGGCACGACAATTAATTTAGGCGGCGGCGCTGCTCGACGGCGAAGGTGGTGAGTGCCATTTGAAAGCTAATTCTCTCCCATTCTTCTCAATTCGAGATCTGAGCGTGCCCATTGATGCTAGATTGTGGAGGCGAGGTGTCTGAGCAGGCGAGGGGAACGATATGGAGCATGGAGAGGGACTTCTAATCGGTATATCCCGTATCTCGCACTTAATTTCTCTAAGGTTGAGCACTTTGTTCGCTTCCGCTAGCTCACAAGGCCCGCCAAAACAGGGGAGACGATGTTGCGCCAAACCTTCGAATTTCGCATCAATTTCTTTCCCTCTAGGGCTGTTTTAGTTGATGGCAGCACACAGATCATTGAGAGAGACACGGTTGTTAAATGGGAGGTGGAATTAGAACATGTTGATCCCCAAGAGCTAATAAACATGGGAGAGGAGGCAGTAAGGAAAATGGTGGAAAAAATTGGGGATAGTGTGGTTTGGGGGCCAGAGCAAGAAGTTTCTTTGTTACGATTTGATGATTGCAAATGTGACTATGTTAGGGTTGAGACAGGGGAAAATATAGTTGATGAAATCGATGAGCGAAACGGTTGGACAAGCAAAACTGTTCTGTTTTTAGCAGAGCTCATTGATCTGAAACCTGATTCGAGGGTTGGATATGTGGCCTCAAAGCTGGCTGCTCAGATGGTCGAGGATGATTGGGCTGCACAAAGGCAAGTAATGCCTATACTTACTGAGTTGGAAGTGTTAACAGTGGAGGATGATGATGCTAATGCACAAGGGGAGGCTGCATATGGTAATGCACAAAGGATTGTAACTGTTGATTGGAATTCAGTTGAGATACATGACCGCACTGATTTGGTCATTGCACCAATAGATGACATTGAAATGGCAAAGCTTTTTGGCATTCCTATAGATGACAAAGACAAGGAGAAGAAGAGGGACGAAGCTGCAAATGATGGTGACAACCATTTAAGAGATGAAGAGGCAGATATAGATCTAGAGTTGTTGGAAAATGTTGCAGTTCATGTAGATGATGCACATGATGATGAGCTAGTAACAGCTTATGACAAAGAGGACCCAGTTATTGAAGTTGGGAGATTGTTTCCAAGCATGGATGAATTCAGGATGTGTTTCAGGACATATGCAGTCAAACGTGAGTTTGCTACCAAGACTATGTGGACTGATAAAAAGAAGTTCTATGCAAAATGCATAGGTTATGATGGTGGTGCCAAGCCTTGCAAGTGGTATATATCTGCTAGACGCCAACCTGATGGAAGGACAATAAGAGTGAATCAAATTCCAAAACCTCATACTTGCATTACAATTTCTCAAACAGTTACAAAGATGACATCACAATTATGGGTTGCAGAAAAGATCAAGCCCATTTTAGCCACAACACCAAACAACACTGCAAAGAGACTGAAAATAGACTTGGAAAAGCATTCCCATTAAGCTGAATTATACTACGTGTGGAAGGCAAAGCAAAGGGCAATGAAAGAGCTATATGGTGATTGGGCAAATACCTTTGAATGCTTTATAACTTCAAAGCGTAGTAGAGAAGAGGTCACTGGCGGTGTTGTGGAGATAGAATCTTGAGGTAACGGTGATGGGAAAGTCTTCTTCTCTAAATTCTTCATGGCTTTAAAGCCTTGCATCGATGGCTTCAAAGCAGGTTGATCCATATTTGAGTATAGACTCATCTTTCTTGACTGGAAAGTGGAATGGTCAACTAGCAGCATGCAATGCTTTAGATGGACACAATTGGATGTTCCCTGTAGCTATTGGCATGTTTCAATCTAAGACAGAGGCATCATGGACATGGTTCATGATGCAGTTGAAAAGATGCATAGGGCCAGTCTCTCCATTGGCAGTGCACACAGATGCATGTAAAGGTTTAGAAAATGCAGTGAAGATTGTTTTCCCTCATGCTGAGCAAAGGGAGTGCTTCGGCCAATATGTGGATGAATTTGATCAAAAAATTCAGAGGAGATGATTTTGGACGCATGTGGCAGACAAGATCTTACACAGACACATTCATATCACCTTGAGAAGATTAAGGCGGCATGCTCTCAGGAGGATAGGGTCAAGTTTTGTACATGGTTGGAAACCTACCATTCTCTTTTATGGTACATGTCTGGTTTTAACACTGCCATCAAATGTGATCATATCAATAATAATTTGGCGAAAGTTTCAACAACAAAGTGAAGGAGTTAAAAGACTTGCTGTCCATGACATGGTTGACGGATCGGGATCATGATCATGAAGTTGTGGGAATTGAGAAGAAGGCTTGGTGATGTTCTTCAAGGAGATAAGCTTCACGATGTTGTGCAAAGGTGGTCAGGAGCGTAAATCTTGCACATTTGCGTGTTGAGAAATCCTCATTGTGGGGTCTTTGAAGTCGAGATACAAAGATCGGTTGGAGGCATGTTGTTGACACTCAATTGCATGAATGCACATGCCTTGAGTGGCAACACCTGGAAGCCTTGTGAGCATGCCATACTTTTCTTGGCCTCCAAACACAAGCTAAATATGCACCCATATTTGCATGAGTATTATTCATAGCAAAATTCAAGGCTGCATATGGAACACCAATTCCAGCACTTACAGATCGATCTCGGTGTCCTAAGTGGACATTCAGTTCTCCTTGTGTCCTCCTTTGATGAAAAGAAAGGTTTGTGCCCAAGCGAGTAGATTCATGGCTTGGTTTGAGAAAGGTGGGAGCGACAAGAAGGAAAGAAAGATGAAAAGAAAGATGCCAAGCCAAAAGGGCCCAAAAAGGTAACAAGAATAGATGCAAACTCTGTGAAGAACTTGGATACCGATGGCTCTACCAAGTGCGTATACACTCTTGAAAAGCCAAAGTATTTTCATCCAAAATCTATCCCATTTCTTGTTGATGATTTTCTCCCCACTAACTTGCTTGTTTTCGGAGGAAGCGTGGAGAAAAGGCCCACCTCTTGTTGTTGACGAATCTGGCCGATGAAAAGGGCAAGAATCAATGGCCAAAGAAAGAAGAGAACTAACCGGATCATGTTTGGTGCTTTGAGGTGCAATATGAACTTGTTTTGGAGGATGATGTGCAAGTGTTGAGGCTTTAGGGCACCGTTTCTGATTTGGAAGCTCTGGTGCAAAATGAGGGGCAAAATGAGCCTGTTGTTGAGGCTCTAGTGCAAAATGAGCCTGTTGTTGAGGCTCTGGTGCAAAATGAGCCTGTTGTTGAGGCTCTGGTGCAAACTGACCAAGTTGTTGAGGCTCTGGTGCAAACTGACCATGTTGTTGAGGCTCTGGTGCAAAGTGACCATGTTGATGAGGCTCTGGATCATGATCATGAGGTTGTTGAGGAGGTGCAGGAGGTGAAGGAGACTCTTGGACATGCTGTGGGGAGGCCAGATGGTAATGGTAAGAAAAAGAAGAGCATAAACCTATTGTGTGGTGTGAAACTTGTGAAGGAGAAGAAAACGAGGGGTAAGAAGAGCCAAAAGAAATAGACATTTGTTATTGTAAACATTTGTTATTGTTGTAAACATTTGACACTTGTTGTTGTAATAATTTGGCACTTGTTATTGTAAACATTTGTTATTATAATAATTTGTCACTTGTTGATAATTTGGACAAAATTCAAATATAATGGTAAATTTGAATTTCAACATATGTAGCTATGTCACTTTTCTATGTTTGTATGATCTTCCAATGTTTTTCTCATATGTATAATACAACTCATCCTCACCCTGATCCCTTTTGTGAAGTACAACTCACCCTCACCCAAAATGGGGTAGAAATGGGCTCCAAAGCTAGGGTAAACCACCCCATTTCTAAGCAAGTTTTTTTTCGACCATTTCTAAAACCAAGTTAGATATTTTTCCTCAGAACTATGTCACATAACATGACACCATGCGAAGGTTTTGTATTTTTTTTGATTTTTTTTGAATTAGTTATGCACATTTGAATGTCTGGTCAAACTTGAAGGGTTTTCATAAATATTCTTAGCTAGGGGCTGAGGCTCGCAAAACTAGCATTGGATCTCTGATGAAATAGCATGTTGTGAACCTAAAAATTATTTTTACAAAAAATCATCAGCATGGAATCATGTACCTGTAGTTCATATCTTACCCACTTCCAGCCGATTCTAGGATTTGTCTTTTTCACCAGGGATGGAATAAAAGGTTTGAGATACTCAGGTTGGGAAATTGTACATTCTAGGTGGTCTAGTATTTTTGAAAAATAGGATGTTACCATTTTGAAACTTTAATTTGGTGGTTGCTTCACAAATCCCCCCTCTTTCGGCACTCAGAAAATAGAAAATGATTTTTCTGTGCGTCGAAAAGGAAAACTTTGTGCTACAACATTGTTAGTCATACCATTATAGACATGCATGCCAAATATGGGCACATTATCACAAACTATGCCTTGATTCTAGCCATATCATTGGTCATTTGACCCGAAAGCCAGAAAACCTCGGAGGAGATAGGTCATTTTATGAAGGGTTTTTTGAAATATGATCAATAGACCAAGTTTGATATTTTTTCTCACAACTATGTCACATAACATGACACCATGCGAAGGTTTTGTATTTTTTTGATTTTTTTTGAATTAGTTATGCACATTTGAATGTTTGGTCAAACTTGTGAAACCCCGTTGACTGCATCCTAAACCCCGCTAACCCTAAGGCCGAATGAGGACCGTAGATCTAACCCTAGCGCGACACTGTGGTCGTCCGATCGCGTCTTCTAGAAGGATTCTGCGGGTGGCTCTGGGCGATCCTAGGAAGGGCTTGTTCTGCAACCTGATTAGTTGGCGTCTCTTAGAAGGATTTCGTGGCTAGCTCTTGGCGATCCGTGGGATGGATGATTCTGGAATCTGATTGGCTTCATCGTTTTTACGTGCAACAGCGTGGCATGCGAGGGCGCTGGGCGTGGCGGGCTGCACCATGCATGCAGCTGCCCCTAGCGTCGCAGTCTAGCTATTTTACGTGCAACAGCGTTGCAGCGTATTTACTCCCTCCGTCGCATTAAATAAGTGTACGTGTAACAACTTTCTCCAGTCAAACTTACTCCCCTCAGGTTCATTGTAATAAATAAGACTTTGCATGATACCACATCTATGTTATTTTGCACTATGTAGTAGTAACTTAGACTAGTAACATATGCATGATACCACATCACCTATGTATAAGGTGGAACCTTTGCTATAAGATGGGACCCACACAGCTTATGGAAATGGCTATAAGGTCAAGTTCACCATAAGCTGGGACCCACATGTCTGTTAAAAGTACACACACGCAAGAGAGAGAGAAGAGAGTAAAATAATTGTTTATTGCTTATGGGCAACCCATAAGCTTGTAGGTCACCCTTAAGGAAAATCTTCTAAAAAAAACCTCCACTATGTATATGGATAGCCATATGGACTATTTTTTGGCTTGTGGATAGCCTTATGGACTACATAGTGGATGCCCAAGTGCATTGAAAAGGTAGAAGTACATTTTTTATGGACAAAATTTGAAGCCAAACGTACACTTATCTGTGGACAGAGGGAGTATGCATGTCACTATGACCAGCAGAAAAAATATCAAAATCTAAAATATGTAATAAATATAACGTACAGCGTTGGCACACTCCGGGCCGTTGGACCGAGCGTGGCATGCGAGGGCGCTGGGCGGGGCGGGCTACACCATGCATGCAGCATGCAGGGTCGGGGGCGGCGGTGCAGGGGTTTACAGTACGTCGCATCCTAGCTATTTTTTTCTCTCTTTCGCATTGATCACGCCCGCTTCCCACACGCAACGCAGCGCACGCGTCTCGTCTCGGCGTCTGAGCGGTCTGCACCATGCATGCAGCAGCTGCCCCTAGCGTCGCAGTCTAGCTATTTTGCGTGCAACAGCGCTGCCCCATTAAATAAGTGTACGTCGAACAACTTTCTTCAGTCAAACTTACTTCCATCTGGTTCATGCGCCATACAAAAAGTCAATATTACTCCCACCGATTTTTCTTGCGTGTGTAAAAACGAACGAGTACCTTGGTACTAGATTCCTGCATTTATTACCGAAGTAAATCAAGGCCAAATTATATTTTCCCTTTTATTTTTCACTGCCAATGAACAACTACCTTGGACGTTTTTTTCTCTCTTTCGCATTAATGCATGCATGCATGCAGGGGCGGGGGCGTCGCATCCTAGCTATTTTTTTCTCTTTCGCATTGATCACGCCCGCTGCCCCGCTTCCCACACGCAACGCAGCGCACGCGTCTCGTCTCGGCGTCTGCGCCAACGCGACGCTGGATTCCCACGCCGCCCTTCACGCCCCGCCCTCAATAAATAGGCAAAACGCCTTTGCCTCCTCATCTCATCTTGCCCCTCATCTCTTCAACCTCGAGCCCGTCCCTTTGCCTCCTCCCAGCCCCCAAACACTCCGACCATGGCGACCTCCCCCTTCCGCCTCCCTTCTGACACCGAATTAAGCGACGAGGACAACCACCCGGACCACAAGCAGTGGTGGGAGCAGCGGGCGTGTGGAAGTCCCCGCCCTGCCCCTGGGGGGATCAGGGCCCCATCGTCACCAACCCGGGAGTCTCCAACCTCCCCGGCGGCGGCGACCTCCCCTCCGAAGCCTACTGGGCTAAGGCGGCGAAGGAGGAGGCAAAGCAGGAGGCTGCTATCGCCAGGTGGGAGGAGAAGGAGGCCCAGCGCGCCTTGAAGAAAAGGCGCAGACGGCAGGAGGAGGAGCAACGGGAGGCCAATGGCCGGGCCTTCCGGGAGGAGCAACGGAAGCGGGACCAGCGGGAGAGGCTGGCGGCGTGGAATGCGGCTGCACCGGCACCGCCTCCACCGCCGATGGAGTAGGGGGTTAGGGTTTAGGGGCTAGCCCAGGGTTTAGGCGGGGCGCCTATTCCCTTCTATATTATTGTACTTTTTTCTTTTTATTGTAATGTTATCGATCCCCCCTATCTAATATAAGTAATGTTATCCCAATATTATCTATCCCCTTGTTTCATTGTAATCTGTGTTTTATTGTATTGTCATTTGTCAAAACACCCAAAACAACAAGTGTATAAAACAAAAGACACAAAAACAAGTTCATATAATACTCTTGCAATATTTATATATTTACAAGTGTATAAAACAAAAGACACAAAAACAAGTTCATACAACACATGGTTCATTTTCAAATAAGACATTTACATATTTACATAAGTTAAAGGAGCGCCCAAGTTATGTTAGTTAAATGGATGTCCTTGGACTTCATTTATATATTTACTTTTGCAAAAAAAAGATTGCAACCTGAGCACGAGTATCTGCAGATCCACACGTTCCTATTTAGATTGTAACGTGAGTACCATTTTTTTTGCCCAATCAACATATAGTTACTATTGGGCCTGGATACGTCCATTTTGGCATGGCTAAGTTATATTTGGGCCTGGCCTTTTTCAATCCTCGTCAATTGTTTTTTACTTTTCAACCCCTCCCCCTCCCCTGCACACGGGCGCCCCCTGCACACTGATAAAAGGAACACTGACGAAACTGAAGAAACACTGATTTCGAAAACAGAGCAGCTCAAAATTAGCCCGAATTTGTGTTGCATTTTATTCAAGCCAAAGACATAGACCATTACATCCATTACAAAGCATCACTCGAACACTGACTGCGCTGTCTAATGACTAACGATGAGGAGATAAACTAATCCGAGAGAAATTACACAAAAATAAAAAAAAACGGCCATCAGATTGTCCTGCTTCTTCAATTCGATGATTTGCCTTAGCTGCTTGTTCATCTTCTTTAGCTCGGCCTTCACTTCCGCATCCACCGTAGTACCAGCGGAAATGGGGTTGCCACATCCCAATTGCTCCACCACGGACGGGTTTTCGAGCTCCCGGATGCTACCTCCACCCCAATTCGCTCGATGTACTCATCAAGCCACTCAAAATGCCCACATTTTGGTAGTTCCTGAAATCGCAGATGAACCCTAAATCCCAAATTCGATGAAATGCATGAAATTTCGAAGAAAAGCGAAATTGGCGCTCGGAACACTCAGATCTCACCTTTCCCGGCTCGGGCTTGCTCTCACACTTCACAAATTCCCGACCAATGTTGCCGTTCTTGTCGGTGGATGTGACAAGCCGCCTGTAGGCGCACGGGGCAATCGGGCACCTCCTCATCGGCACCACACCATACCGAGGCCATGAGCGGTGGGAGGAAGCAGCTCGACATCCTCGCCGGGCGTTGCCGCACTTGCTCGCCGGAGAAGAAATCAAAAGGGATGAGATCTTTGAACGGTGGCAGGAGTGCTCGGGTGCGGGGACGGATCGGGGCCAACGGCTCTCTTCGACCACAGGGTGGGTCCCACGATATGAGGTGGACATCAGGTGAGTTCCGCCGTGACGTGGAGAGGCTGTGGGTCCTACTGTGCTCAGCTGATTCGAATTCGTTGACGGTCTCGTGGGGTTAAGTAGAAGTGTCGCACGGGAGCTATTTGCCGCCTCACAACCGTCGCATGCCAGCTATTGTTTGCAACGATGTCGCTTTCCTTCCAATTCCTTGTAAAGACGTCGCATATGAGCTATAAGCCCGTCATCTTGGCGTCTATCACCACGACGATCATCATAGCGACGGTCATCTCGACCACCATTGTTGCGCGGTCGGTAGTCACTGCCGCGGTTGTATGTCCTTGCTGCTGCATTGGCGGAACTCTCAAAACCACCATCGTTGGTTGAAGCGTTTAACTCCTGTTGATTCTCAAAAGACTGGACTTGATTGAAGAGCTCCGAAATAGAAGGGGGGGTCTTTAAGACTCCTAGAGCGACGATCAAAGACTCATATCGACCACCGAGTCTGGCTAGGATGAAAGAGACGAGTTCCGCGTCATCAAGCGGCTTTCCTGCAGCAACCATCTCATCTGAAAAACCTTGCATCTTGTATTCTTCTTGGTGTTGGCCAGCGCAATACGAAGATTTGTGATTTTGGACAAACTCTGTGCGGCGAACATGTCCTCCACCGCCATCCAGACATCGGCGGCGTGTTCCATCCGAAGGACATGCATGATAATCTCCTTGGAGAGTGACTTGAGGAGATATCCGAGCACCTTCTGGTCCCGGCCTACCCAGAACTTGTACTCGGGGTTAGAAACCATGATCGGCTCCTTTTCTTTTTCTGGATTTTCCACGGCAATAGTTTTCGACGGCGCAACATCGGTGCCGTCAAGGAAGCCCATGAGCTGAGCGTCGCGTATCTCTGGCAGAACCTGTGCACGCCATAGACGGAAGTTGCTCCGCGTCAGCAGTTCAGTCGGTGGAGAACCAAGGTTGATCTCAACGGGGCTTGAAGACGACGACGTCATACCCGCTGACCTTGGAAGCTATAGATCGATGGAGTAGTTGGATTGGTAGGAGTTTTTGTCTATGGAAGAGGTGGCTCTGATACCATGACAAAGTTTAGATTGGTTTTCCCTTCGATACAACGATCGAGGGCATTGTTACGTATATATTAGAGACCGGTAGCAAACAGCTCCCGACTCGTACGTGAGGTTACATGAGAGTCCGTCTTGTAGTGGACAAGGCAACGTACAGGCATTGTTTACATGCATGAATATAGTACGGTTTACAAACCGTGTCTATTTCTATCTCTAACAGGAGGGACCTGTCTTCTTTAGAGTTACATGCTACTAATGATGGCGATTGAGCCTTCAGATAGGCGCCCAGCTAAATGCTTATCTTGGATGAGATAAAAGCAGTAGACAATTGCTCCTTCCACTATCGAAGCAGATCACCATACCATGTCACACTACTAGATAGATTGTATGGCTTTATTATTGGTGACTTTCTGATCGTGATTTTATTTGAAAAACCCCAACACCATTCATCTTGCATCAAATCTGGTCTTTCATGCAAGAGTTTCATTTTTGGCCGTGTTTGTCAAAAACTTCATGTCGTTACCTTATTTTTCCCCTTCGACTTCGTCTATGACCAATGCCCCACCTAGCTGAATAGACGTAACAAAGCTACCTGAAAAAGGCAAGGTGCACTTAGATTGAAATCGACAAATTGTGTTTTGCCAGATGGATTCTTTAGAAACATTCCCAGATAAACCATATAATATTTAATTAGAATCTAAATAAAGGCGACACCAACGTCCGCCGTTGATACTTCCTGCCAGAGCCATAGTGGTGGTGGCCCGCTGCCGAAGTTGGTAGGTAATGGTCACCACGTGTGTGCCAGAGGTGGCCTTGATGCCAAAGCTTGATACGACTTTGATCATAGGTCCGAAACACGTGCTATATTTTGGAATGAAGGAATGGAAGTAAGGAGAGTGTTAGCCAGGAGCCGCCGTCTGATGTCACATAAGTGACATGTGAGATCTTGACCGTCCGACTAATACAACAGCAAACTTCCCTACGCAATATTTTTGTATGTATGTAACAATTTTTCTAGTGGTCCATAAAACTAGTGAAAAATGTTGTAACATTTCGAACAAGCTCATGTAGCAAAAAATTCAATGTTTGCAACAAATCCTCAGTGGTATTTAAAACACTTATGCAACACATAGTATTTAAAATGAAAACTTTATGTACTAACATAAATCACTGACGATCACAACAAAACAATATGTGAATTGTGATGCCCCACCGCTGAAGCTGACTTGAAGCTGGCTGGCTTGGCTATATACGTACAGTACTAAGTATATGCACGTACGTGTAGTTAGGTCCCGGTCAATGTTGACCCATTTTTCTTTTCCCATAGGAGGGTTACAGCAAGTGTTCTTTTTTGCGCTTGCATACGTCAGTGACAGGTTCTCTGATGGTTAGGTGAAATAATCGCACGCTCATTCGTCATTTTAGTCCACGCTGATTACTCATTCTAGTCCGCGCTGATTATTTCCTCGGTCACTCGTTTACATTACGCGCTGGCTGGTACAGCTCCGACGTATCGATCGCTCGGTCAGTCCTGCCTGTACTAGCTAGCTATACTACTCCAGCGCTTGCTAGCTACCAGTATGAGATGCTGTATATAAACACGAGCTAAGCTGATTAGACAGCATCCATGGTTCCAAGCATCACCTCGAAATACACAGCTTGCTCCAAGGTCCACCACCGTAAGCTGAGTCAAGCGATTCTCCATGTCGACAGTAGGTCTCGCCTCGCTGCACCCAGATCCACCCTCGCAAAAACCGAGAGAAGGTCCTCCCGGATCACATAACAAGCAGCCTGGTGGAACCCTCAAGTCTCCCATGGAAAGCGAAGGATCAACTGGTGGCCGTCCACCACCAGGACCAGCCGCCACGGAGCCCCGCCGGTCCGGCAAGGTGAGCGATGGCGGTAAGGGACCTCACAGAGCTCCGGAGGAAGGCGGAGGACCAGCTGAGGGCAGGAATAGATTCGCCTCGTGTTGCATCCCTTGCCGGTTGTGATCAATGGTAGAAAAGGGAGATGATGTTGTGTATTACTATGTGTATTTTTGCCGAGTTCAGTGGCAATCTGTATGTTCGAAGTCTCATAACATGTCGGAGAATACAGGGAAGGAGTCTGGTAAAATCACATTCCAGATCTTTAGCTATCCTGTTGAGTACTTGATCTTCGACTTCTTGGTTTTTTTTTGAACGATTAAAGGGTATAGAAGACCCTGGAAGCTGCATAGAAAGACACGTGGCAGGTACATAGTTTAAAGAGGCCCCTCACAAATAACACCCTTGCAAAGTTAGATAAAATAAAAAGGGGCCTCAAAATTACACACAACACCTCAGAACTAAAAATGAGATTACAATCAAGTCCCTGGGCGCCTCCACCACCAAACTCCGGCGATCTCCAGCCGGGCAGATCGACGAGATAAACAAGGTCTCTTGCTTGTGACGCCTTACAATCCGGAGAAGAAACGCAACAGCCAGCCATCTTGGCATCGGCAGGGACAAACCACTTGCCAATACCGAGATGTCGAGCCCTAGAGCCGTGCTTCGACAAGGGGCCTCCAATGGAGGTTTTGACCCTCGACCGCCCTTTGGCCAGAACAGGCAGAGGCCCAGCCGCGACATCGCTGCCATTGGCCCACTACGGAGAAGATCCAGTGGGTGCAGCTTCAGCTGGCTCCCGCTTCATCAACGCCAGCAACCAAATCCTCCCTCCGTTCCTCGCCACCACGGCCGGCCAACGAAGAGGAAAAGAAGCATTCGCCGTCGAAGAAACAGAAGCCCACAGGAGCATTATGGCCGAGCCTCCGAGCCCATTCCTCACCTTGTAGACTTCGGCCACCAAAGCATGAAGGAAGGGATAGAGCGAAAGATCTCCCGATGCCGCTTTGTTGCGTCGCGGAGTAACTCGAGGTCGCATCCTCCTGCAAGCAGCACCCAGTCGCCGCCATCCTCCCCCCGCCACCACGGCTGGCTAGAGAAGAGCAACAAACCCGGCGCCACATCAGAAGCAATGCAACCGGAGCAGCTTTATTCAAAGAGGCGGTACTCGTCGTCGCCATCACCAATTCACCATGGATTAGAAGCACAATGACAAGGGGCCCTAAAATCCGCCAGATCTCGCTGCTGGAGAAGCCAGTGCCACCGCCATCTACGGGCAAATAGCCCGCTACTGTCACAAAGCCACTACACCTAGCAGACCTAAATACTCCGGTACCCTCCCTTCGCTCACTCCAACCGGCGGCGCCGACGAAGAGGGCTCCGGGAAGGCCTGGTTTCTCTGGCAGAGAGGGCAAGGACGAGAGGATTCGAGAGAGAGCTCCCCGAAGGCTGAGAGATCACATCACAAGCAGCCTGGTGGAACCCTCAAGTCTTCCATGGAAATCCAAGGATCAGCCGGTGGTCGTCCACCACCAGGACCAGCCGCCACGGAGCCCCACCGGTCTGGCAAGGTGAGTGATGGCGGTAAGGAAGCTGGCGGAACTACGGAGGAAGGCAGAGGACCAGCTGAAGGAAGGGATAGGTTCGGATGTTGTTGCAGCCCTTGCCGATTAATGTGATTAATGGTACAAAAGGGAGATGATGATGTTGTGTCTTACTATGTGTATTGTTGCCAAGTTCAGTGGCAATCTGTATGTCTGAAGTCTCATAATATGTCGGAGAATGTTTAGGTGTCTGGTTAAATCACATGGGTTTTCTTCTAGCTAAATGACATATGTTTCTCTTCCACCTGAATTTCTATATAAGCACGAGTTCAGCTGACTATCCACTGCATCCATGGTAACAAGCGTCAGCTTGAAACACATAGCTGCTCGCTCCAAGGTCGGCCACCGTGAGCTCTGAAGCCGGCCATGCGATTCCATGTCGACGGTAAGTCCCTTGGCCGCTTCTCTGGACCCAAGTCCTCCCTCGAAAGAACCGAGAGAGGTCTGTGGTAGGGGAACACATAACAAGCCGAAGCTTGAGGGAACTCTCATGAAAGTCCAAGCAGCCGCCATGGAGCCCCACCGGTCCGGCAAGGTGAGTGATGGCAGAGCTATGGAGGATGGCGGAGGACCAGCTGAGGGCGGGGATTAGGGCTAGAATTATAACTCGAAACTCGTGAGCTAAATGAGTAACTCGTGACACAGCTCTATTCGGCTTGAACTCGGTGTCTAACGAGTCAAGCCAAGTTTTTGATTTGAGCTTGTTTGTTCATCCAAGCTAAATGAGCTACTCGCGAGCTACTCATTTAGCTCGTTAAACTCGTTCAAATATAGAGTTTGAAAATTTTCATAGATAAGTGCCATACTATGTTATTATAGAAGTATTATTGTTGTTCTAGTTTCAAATTAGTAGAATAATTACTAGTTTTTCTTATATGTGCTCGTATTCATAACTTATAAAAATCTAAACGAGCTGCTCGTGAGCTACTCGTGAGTTTACCAAGTCGAGCCGAGTTTTAAATATGAGCTCGTTCTATAAATGATCCGAGTCGAGTAACTCGTTAGTTGAACGAGCTTTAACAAGTCGAGCCGAGTTGGCTCGGCTCGGCTCGAATTCCAGCCCTAGCGGGGATAGGTTCGGATGTTGCTGCATCCCTTGCCGGTTAATGTGATCAATGGTTGAAAAGGGAGATGATGTTCGGTCATACTATATGTATCTTAGCCAGAGCTCAGTGGCAATTTGTATGTCTCAAGTCTCGTAACACGTCGGAGAATACTGGGAATGTTTAGGTGTCTGGTTAAATCACACTCGAGAGATCTTTAGTTGTCCTTCTGTGCGTTCCGATTTACTCCCGTGTGGTGAAAGATTTCCTGCCAATTCTTTGGGAGGTACTTTTTTTTAGAAACACAGTATAACCGAATACACTCACAACATGTACATGCACCCACCCCTATGAACACACACGCACACCCTACCCCTATGAAGTACTTTTTTTTCAAAAACACTTGGCAAAGTAATGATCTTTTTCCCTACCATCTTCCCGCGCCCACACGCCGAGGGCCCAAAGCACTTTGCCGAGTGTATGTGTCCTATTTGCCGGAATTACGTGTTGGAACTATTTTTCACATGTAGAGGATGTGTGCACGCCTAGTTTTGTTCCCAAATTCGAAAGTATGTAAATCATTTGAAAATGGCAAATCCCCCCTTGAACAATATGAGTGTTTTCCTTAAGTTTTCTTGAATTCCTGTAACTTGCATTCATAATAGGTCATAACTTAATGATATGAGTAACGAAACATAACTACGGCGTCAAATAACTTAAATTTTGAACAATGTATAACTTCAAGTTCCGGAGTGCCCATGTTCGGAAAATACACTCCCTCATATTTGCCGAGTGTATACACTTGGCAAAGTGCTCTCCTGCCCAATTTCGTGATTCCTCTTTCTTTTCCTCCATTTCTTTGCCGCTATTCTTTCCCCCTTTTCCCGCCATCTTTTAGTGTCGGGGGATAACCCCAGGTACGGTCATAATGGGTAAAACACAGCCCAGCTTGGCTTACGCCGGGTAAAGAGGGAACCAGGCCGATTAAGTACGGCCGGGTAAGAGGATCGTATGCGACCGACATATGCTCTATGTCGGCCTGAATAGGACAAAGACTTTAACCTTGCAGGAACCAACAAGCCGAGTCTCCCGAGGAGGGGCTCACACTACGGGAAAAAATGTCATTGTCGTCGCCCAAGCCCTTTGCCGTGTGCCAAAACGCCCGGAAAACGGCAAAGATTATCGTTGCCGTGTGTGCAACAAGAAGTACACGGCAAAGAAAAGATGCACGACAAACTGCAGAAAAAGAACGCGGCAAAGAAACTAACACGGCAATGGACAGACGAAGGCACACAGCAAAGAAAACAATCACGGCAAATTCAATGAAGACACACGACAAAGATAAATTCACGACAAAGAAGTAGGCCCCGCGGCCTTGTAGGGTCACCCGCCGGCAGGGGCTGACGGCAGAATCTTTGTCGTGTGCCCTCGTCGTCGGGTACACGGCAAAGATCAGCGCTGCTGTGTGTATTCTGTTGTACACACGACAAAGCATTTTTTTCATCCTTTTCTTTTATTTAGTTAGCAAGGCTTTTATTACATATATTTTAAGTGATATTATTTCATAGGATCATGAGCACACACATATGAATAGGTTATTGTAGTCTTGATCACTACATGCACCCCTTATACGATTCAGTTTCACCAGAACAGGGAGATTCCCCCTTATACAGGTCCAAAACCTTCGCTTCTAGGTTAGAGCGCATGCATGCGAGGTGGGACACATGCAAGCACCTATACCAACCTTGCACCATACTCACACACATATTCTAGGGACACATGCAAGTTTTCATCTGATTCCGACGTTCCCGTGGTCTTCCTTCGGCAAAACCCTGATCTACGGGGCTCGGATCGTCTACCCCCTCGACATTCTTCTGATGGGGGTAGCCCGGTGTAGCTCTCTCTTGTTTTGTGTTTGATTAGGTCATAGTATTATGTACAACCATTTTGGTTCACAAGTTGGGGCACTATCCTACCCGGTTTCACCGGAACGGGGAGATTCCCCCTTATACAGGTCCAGAACCTTTGCTTCTGGGTTAGAGCGCATGCATGCGAGGGGGGACACATGCAAGCAACCAGAGACTAGTAGTTTTTGTATGTTCCAACATAGCACCACACTTTCATGCATGTGCTAGGGCACATGCATGCAGGTCCTTGAGGTATTCAAAATTGAGAACAATCTAAAGGATGTCAAACAACAAATTTCAGACTTTGTCGTGAAATCCTCTCATCTTGGTCTTTTAATTGACCCAAAGAGTGACCTTGAAAAATTCAAAAGTAGTCCAAACAGCTTGCTTGGTTTTGTTGGCCAGCAGCTCTACCGTGAGGGGAAATTCTACTCTTGACGATTGGTTGAGGATTGTTTCTCAAAGTTTGTGACTAGGCACCCACCCTAATGGAAATGAAGTTCAACATCCTCCAGAAGCTTATGGTCTAGTGAAAAGTTTATATTTCCATGGTCTTAATCATTATGGAGAGCTGGTACATGCTATATCTACAAAAGAAACTATCGTCCGCTCCTGAAGAGGGTTGACAGAATCAGTGGCGAGAGTTTACACGTATATATCCAGAATTTTACTAAGTATTAACGCATGTCTAAAAAGGGGGTCACACTTGGGACTTACACATGCAAGCACCTCTACCAACCTTGCACCATACTCACACACATATCCTAGCACTACAAGAAATCTGGCTATATATGACCCTCTATTTTCGTCATAGAATCGTCACAATAGTCCGTTTATGACGATTCTATGACGATTTTGAGATCGTCGAAAGCTGGGCGTCGCAAATGAACTATAACGACGTTTTTACTGAAATCGTCATAATCGTCTATGACGATATTTAATCGTCATAAGCATTATAACGATTGAATATCGTCATGAGCAGTCTGGTCTCGCCAGGTCAGATCCTACGTGGCCGATCCTACGTGGCATAGAATCAGCCTGGTCCATTTCAAAAATTATATGGGCCAAGCCCAACAATTCAGTCTATTAATATTTTTTCTATCAATTCTGGTTGCTACTTGGGCCAAGCCCAACATTTTGGCCTTTTTGTTTATAGGGCCATGGCCTTTTTATTTTTAGGACTGTGGACTTTATACCATCGAGCTCTTTCTATTTTTAACCATTTTTTCTAGGAATTGTAATTGCTTCGGTCCAATATTGTTTAGGCCGTGACTTTTAACAAGTAGCATTTGGATAAACACACATGCATTACATAAATAATATTTTGGTAAGCGCCATATCAAATCACATTCAATAATTGTAACCAAAATTATAACATATATTACAATCAGACGTAATTCACATAACCCAAGAATAGAAAACATCTATAAAAGTATTTGTGCAGTATATTACAAACATTCCAAAGTCCAAATCACCCACGGCCACAAGGAAAGGGAGGGGTGTCAGTGCAACAGGACTGTCGCAACTACTATTCAGTTATTACTGGTTTCACATTCCAATAAGATGTGATATGATACTACACTTTTTATAATATAGCTAGAACATACGTTGAATGTCCATTAGAACTAAATTTTATAATAATAAAAGAGCTTTATCCTGTAACATATTTAGTCTCTGAATTTGGTTCAGTAGAAGATTATAAGAAGAGTTTTCTGTGTGTTCCACAAAACACTAAGATCATACTTCTAACTATGAATTAATTTCTAGCTCCATGTAAATGTTACATAATGACACCTTATGAAAATGCATAGAAGGTTTATAGTTGGAGATTATTGGAAAGGTACACTACAAATGAGCATAACTACAATCAAGAGTAATTAAGGAGTTTTAATACACAACAACAGCAAAATCCTAGCAGCAACAACAATTTAGCAGAATCTGAGGCGGAGAGGGTAGGACAGGCAGATACCTGGGGCGTAGGCGGGGTCGGAGGCGATGAACTCGTCGACGTAGGTGTCGGAGAACTTGGCGAGGGGCTTGTCGCAGCCTAGACCAGCACGTGGAGCGCGTCCAGATCCCGCCCCGTCGGGTCGCGCCGTACCACCAGCCCCGCCACCGTCGTCGGGAGTCAACGGTGAGCGGGAGGCGCAGGTGCCGATGCCGCACATCATAGAGACCAAACAGAAAGTAACATGAAATGGTGACCATAAAATAACATCATAGAGAAACAACTAGATCCTAATACAAATATATTCCGACCATAGCTTCAACATCACAAATGAACTCTAGAAAATATGAGGACCACATGTGCAGAATCACAGAGTATAAACAGAGTTATTTCTAGTTTCTGAACATTGTGTAATTCGATTATGCAATGGAACCTATAGGTCACTGATAACTACAAACTGCATTTCTCCTTACCAAGCTAAAGGTCATTTGCTAGCTTACTACTACTGATTTTTCATCATGTACGAGATGTCAACTCCTCAACAACCCAAGATATATATATATATATATATATATATAGTTTGATGGTCACCATGTCAAAACTAAATAAAGTGGGATGCAAACACGACCACATAAATATATAGGTTCCTAGTGAACTGCAATAAACAGGGATAGCTCATCTGCAACAACATGTACAATTCGGAGCCTACTATGCAACACAAGGACATTCCCACGGCACATAAGAAGTTGATCTCAATAGTTTGTCTCAACTTACAAGTTCCACTAATCTAGTGCTCTAATTAGATTGCTGGTATTACACAGTACAACACACTCTAAATCCTATACATCACCATCAGTGGGTAATGACATTGTAACAGTGCAATATGGTTTTATTTTGAAACGGTAAGCTGGACATGCATGGACCAGACATTGTAACGGTACAGTAAATATTCACTAATAAAAGGAAATTTGGCTCTGTGCTTTATACAAAATAAAAGGAAATACAAGTTTAACACAGAAAATATTCACTAATTATACATCGGCTCTTATTATTGACTTATAACCATGATATAAGAGCTAGTAGAATAATACATCTAGTTTTACTGACTTATTATAGCCATGATATCAGCTAGGAGACTTACCAAGAGAAGCAAATCCAGCAGCTGAAGAGGCCAAACCAGCAGCGGATGGGAAGTTATTGTATGATGCTATGTGCACATCAAACTTCTCCCAGTCCTATTTCTTGATCTTGATCCCCTTTTTATCATCCTCGATCCTGCTTCCTGATCTCCCTCAGGCAGCTCTAAAACTTTCCACCAGACAACTCGATCTCCTGCTCAATTCCAAACCAAACAGAGGATGAACTCATAAATACCAACCTAAAATATAACAAGTTTCCATGTTATGTTACATCCAGTTGTCCACAATCATACTTTGACTGTAATAAACTAGATGCTAGTGCAAACAAAATAAGAAACAGAAAGGTCCCTTGTGGTGATCATATTCATAGAAAATATTTATCACATCACAGCCACATATCACATCACTCATAGGTAATGAAAAGATTTACAAGTCTGCAATCAGATAACTAGACATGTGTATCATTCTTCTAGATCTATCTAGACATGTGTATACCAAACAGCAGAAGTAGGTCAATCAAGTGTATACCAAGATAAAGGCATCGCTTGAAGGAACAACTTTATTAATATCCTAGGTTTGTGAGTGTGCTGGAAAATAAGAAAGCTCACATCGTTAAACGAATCTTGTGGTAAACATTGAACCCTCGTACATCAGTGTTTGGGGCACCTTTGACAAATCCGATGGTGGTGATTATAGATAGCTAAATAAAACATCGATCCAACATGAGAACACATGCTTTATAAAAAATGTTATGCTGAATATGGAATAGTAGGTCCATATGCAGAACCTAAACAGAGTCTGATATAGGTTAAAAGAGAAAATAAAGCAAGTGACCATTTTATTGGAGTAAATACCACTATCGAAGGATTAGATGATCCATAGGACATATTCAGGTCCAAGCTAAAGACTTATGAAGAAGAGAGTGTTTCAAGTATAAATATATTAAGATCTTGCTTTAGCTAGCAACTAGTTGTTATAGAAAAAGTTGCATATAGCATAGCAAATGTAGATATGTCTGAAAACAATGATAGAATAACATAGGGCAAAGTTATGTTGGCACTTCCTCTGTGACGCATACTTAACTAAAATGACCTAGTTTGCACATCAAGGATATGACCGACAAGCAATCTGACTGCAAATTACCTTGGTGGCACATACAAGCACATCAAGAAAGGAATCAGAATAAGGTGAAGGTATTAAATTGTACGGAATCTATCTGCATACAAGCAGCCAAATGGTACCACTGCATCCAAACTACCAGGATTGTAGTATGTATTACTGGAAGCAGCAAGTCGCAGTGGTGAGATCAGAATAAGGTGAAGGTGGAAAGGGAGCGTGCAGGTGTAGTAGGTAAATGAGGATGTTGAGCGGGAGTACCTTAGCGTTGAAGTCAGCAGTGAACTTGGGGACGGAGGCCATGGAGGATAGGTCGAGGTCCATGCCGTCGAGGGTGGCAGAGGGTGTGTCGGCGAAGATTGAAGGGAATATGCCCGAGAGGCAATAATAAAGTGGTTATTATCGTATTCCTTATTTATGATAAATGTTTATTTTACATGCTATAATTGTATTAATACGGAAACGTTAATACATGTGTGTTTAATAAACAAATAGAAAGTTCCTAGTTATGCCTCTCTTATAAACTAGCTCGTTGATTAACAAGATGATCATAGGTTTCCTGATCATGGACATTGGATGTTGTTAATAACGAGGTCACAACATTAGTGTAATGGTGTGATGAACATTCATCCGAAGTATAGCATTACGATCAAAGTCATTGAGTTTATATTGCTATAACAACTTACGAAGTGATCCTAATCCTTAGACCATGAGATCATGTCAATCACTAACACCGGAAGAGTTTCTTGATAACATCAAACGTCACACCGTAACAGGGTGATTATAAAGATGGATTCAGAACTAATAAAGTGTTATGTTGAGGCCCATGGATCGAGAGTGGAATTTGTTCATCCCGATGACGGATAGATATGCTCTGGGCCCTCTCGGTGATATCACATTGATTAGCTTGCAAGCAAGTGATTTGATCACTAGAATGTTATATCACGGAACGAGAAAAGAGTGCATGTCAAGAACGAGATCAAACTAGGTATGGAGATACCGATGATCGAATCTCGGACATGTAATATATCGCGAAACAAAAGGATTAAGATACTAGCGTAAAGGTTCCGACGATCACAAGAAAGTCATCGTTGAATGTGTGGGAGTCGATGGGTCTCGGATCCCGCTTCGATTATTGATTCGAGAGGGTCTCGATCATGTCCGCATTATTCACGAACCGTAGGGTGACACACTTAAGAGACACCGACATCCAATTGGAGCAAAAGTTTCATGCCGAAAAGAAAAGGAAAGCGCAGGAATTTATTTCACTAGACACCAAATCAAGCTTTTGGTTGAAATTGCTGAAACTGGTTCTGCATGTGAAATGGAATACTAGCAAGGGGTTTTATGTGAATGTTTGTTAATTAAAGTAATTAACAAAATTCTGAATAAATAAATAAAAGAGTTTTATTTAAATGAGAGCTTGCATTAAATTTGGTGGAAATTTAATGCATGTGAGTGGATTTTTGAGTGGAGGCTTTTTAATGGGAGTGGAGGCTTTTCATTTTGAGTGGGAGCTCCACCCACATGAATGTGGAAGAGGTGGGGGCAGCCCTATGGCTGGGCGCCATGCCCCTTGGGTGCCCCCCCTCTCCCCTATAAAAGGCCCCCCTCTCCTCCTCTCACATCACACCTCCTCGTGAAGGATCTCTCTCCCCCTCTAGAATTTATCCCCCATGGTCTCGGACTAGCGAGATACATGTTCCCGGTGGCTTTTCGGCAAGAAAGAGTTGTGCTTCGCTGCATCGCCGAGCGAGGAGGCGGAGGTTGCTCGGTGCCTCGAACGTGTGTGCGAGCACGGATGCGCCGCTTTGGCGCTTAGGACTTCCTCTCGATCTTGAGATCGGCAAGAGATCGTCTACATCAACCACGAGTTTGGACTCGTTAAGCTTTGTCGGTCTTCAAGGGTATGTTCTCTACGGATATACATCCGCCCGTTGTTTGTATCTAGTAGATAGATCTTGGTACATAGTTGTTCCCATCGTAGGAAAATTTTGTTTTCTATGCTGCGAACCCTTCAGTGGTATCAGAGCCGGATCTATGCGTAGATACTTTGCACGGGTAGTACACATATGAGTATGTGGGCGATGATGATCATTTTATTGCTTCTTAGTTGTACTTTGGATATTGGTGGCATAGTGGGATGAAGCGTCATGGACACACTTTACATGTCCTCGCACATGAGACCTGTTCCACGCTTGACATGCAACTAGTTTTGCATAAGTGGCTAGCGGTGTCTCTCTCCTACTATAGTCAATATCTAATTTGCAACGAGTTGTCAACAATTTGGTTATCCTCATTGTGGTTCATGTTCGTAGGTAAGAACGGTTCTATCTTGAAAGCCCTAAGCCACGTAAAATTTGCAATGGATAAATTAGAGGCGTCTAGTTTAGATTGTTCTTTGGGCTAGTGTTATGATATGGTGATGTTGTAAGTAGAAGTATAAGATGATACTCTTACAACACACATAACGTGTAATCTCCATAGACCTTGGACTTACACATAAAGGTATGATAGTGATCATACCACGATGCACATGATAGAGATCATATGCGAGAACCATATCATTCCACTAATAAACATGTGATGTTTGATAGCATCTTATATTGCTTGTTTGGCGTTTTATTAGCATAATAATATGATCCCTCATTTAGATATCAAGATAAAAATGTGTTCTTCCTTAAGTATGCACCGACAATGTTTCGTCGCTTCAAGACATCACGTGATGATCGGGTGTACTTGAATCCACGAGCATATCTCGGGTGTAAGACAGTTACACATGCGAATACTAAGGTTCTTACTTGGCGAGCCTAGCATGTACAGACATGGCCTCGGAACACGGACCGAAAGGTTAAGCATGAGTCATATAGTAGATATGATGCCCATTTGATGATCGCCTTTGAAGCTACGCCGACTCACGTGATGATCGGACTTGGTGTAGTGGATTTGGTTCATGTAATCACCAAAAAGACACGAGGGATGTCGTTTTTGAGTGGGAGTTCATTTCTAATTTGGATTAGTAGAACTCAATTTATCATAAATTAAATCAAAGTGAATTTGCATAATTTATTGTAGTCATTGGCATTCGTTCACCACCTTATGCATAGTTGTAATTGAGATAATAGAACTATAGAATTCTGGATATATACTTTACGAACTGGTATCGTATTGTGTTGAGTGTCAATCTAAAGTTTAAAGTCCTATTGCAAACTTTCAAAGACAAATTCTATTTACTCCGTGAAATTTAATAATTGGTATTAAATCGAGAGTAACAATTCCAGTGTTAGTATCTTAAGTATCATGTTTGCCTCCATGATTCTTGATTTAAACATCAAGTTTATCTAGGAGCTGAAAGAATTGTTTCAGAAACCATCATGTGTGGCAGATATAACGATATCTGAAACAATGTTTTGGTTGCAATATGATAGAGTATATATATGTTCTCATATTGGATGAGAATTTACAAAGGTTGGAGATGCTAGACATCCTAATCATCCAAAAGGGTTTTGGAAAGTAATGTTATACTCATGATTCTCCTTTATAAGCTAAAGTAGCTTGATCATGAAAGTCGTCATGATAAGGGTGAATAGAATATGTATGTAAAATGTTTACTACACTAAAAGAATACTAAAGAATGGATTTTGAAAGAATACCGATCATTTTGATGATGGTGATCTACTTCAAAGTGCAAGTCCAAAGGTATTATTATTTGAATATACACGCTTTGGACTATGTGTCATGTATATGGCGCCACTGTTGATGTTGATAGTTTCTTTTAAAAGGAAAAGGAAATGCTGAAAGAGAATCTATAAAATATATTTGGCAGAAAAGAAAAGATTGGAAATATCCAATTTAGGTATATAGATGATATACATGTTATGGTTGTATTCTTTGCTTGTTAAACAATGTGGTTCTTGGGTATTGGATACCGAATTGGTTGGTATGAAATTTCATACGGAATGACGCAATTCATGAACCACAATGGCCTAAGTAACTAGCAAGAGAAAATGTGATGATGTTCATCGAAAACAAACAAACCGTTGTTTGTATTTCTCGTTGACATCGAAGCTTGACTTCAAGATTTGTTTTAATAATTGTTATTTGAATCAGGTATTATAAGAACAAAGGTTGTTCAAATAATTACCGTATTCCATATAAGATGGATGATTTACAAATCTAGTTGAAGAAATCACATCCATAAATCCTAATGCTAAAATGTTGCAAGACAAATGATTGAAAGATCACTTATGAAGTGACATCGCTGTTTAAATTATATTGGAAAGAAAACATGAAGAATCTCCATTTTCATGGATTTTTGGAGTCTTTGATTTGATCAAGTGACGCTTGTGAGACTTTCCTCGGGATAATTAAAACTTCGTTCAAAGGCCAAAGAAGAACGAACGACTAAAATATTGGAATTTATACATATCGATGTATGTAGTCCATTATGTGTAGTCGTAAGCGATGGGTTTCAACTTCATATACTTTCTCCGGAAATTGAGTGAATAATTCACTTAATGAGAAAGAAGTATATAATATTTGAAAATGTTTCAAAGACTTTCAAGATGAAGTGGAAAATCATTGTAACAAGAAAAATAAATAAATTATGATTTGATCATAAAGGGATTTATTTGAGTTACAAGTGTAACAAGAAAAAATAAATAAATTATGATTTGATCATAAAGGGATTTATTTGAGTTACAAGTGTAACAAGAAAATAAATGAATTATGATTTTATCATAAAGGGATTTATTTGAGTTTCAAGTTTAGCAAAACACCTAGATTTACATCTCCCGAAACACCATAGGAGTATGGAGTGTTTGAGATTTGTAATGAAACCTTGTGAGACATGGTTGGATCAAATGTGTTATTTATAAAACTGCCATTATGTTTTAAAAGATTAAAGCTTTAGAGACTACCACTTTTACACTGAAAAGAGCTCCATCTAGATCCGTTGAAATGACACCATGGGAGTTATGGTTTGGGGTAAAACCCAAGTTGTCATTTCTTAAATTTTGGTATACTAAACATAAGTAAGATGTTTACAACCAAAGTCGGATGAGCATGTCTTTGTAGGTTATTTCGAATAACAATTGGTTATTCCTCCATAACACCGAGGACAAAAGGGTTTGTCGCTTGAAATGTAAAGTTTCTTGAAGAAGGAATTTTTCATAAATGTTAAGTGGGAGGACAATAGAACTTTGATAAGGTTAACGAACCTTAGCTAAATGTCTGAGTTAGCGCCGGAAATGGTTCTGGAGGCTGCCATAATGCTCATAGCTTATGTGCCTCAAAGGTTGTGGTCACGAAGATCTAAGTTCCTATTGAACCAAGTAGGTCGGTTAAACAATCAAATGCTAAGATTTGAGAGTAAATCATTTTTTTTTACAATGATGAACCGAATACAAACAAAGAAGCGATGATGGGCCCTGACTCCGTCAAATGGCTTGAAGCCATAAAATCCGTGATAGTTCCATACACGAGAAATCAAGTTTTGAACTTGGAAGACCCTCCTGAAAGGTGTAAAAACCTATCGGTCGTATTTGGATCTATAAAGAAACAGACATGGATGTTTCACATCTATGAAATAGTCGACATGTCGTAAAGTATTTTATGACAATGTTCAAGGAGTTGACTATGACAAGATTTGATCTTTCATAGCGATATTTAGTCTGAACGGATTAAAGTAGCAACCACTACATATAATTTGGTATATGGTAGATGAATAAACAAAACAAAGTTCTTCTAATAGAATGGTTACCTAGGACGTGTACATGACACGGTCCAAAGGGTTTTGTTAAATTCAAAGGATGTTAAAAGGGCATGCAAACTTCAATGGTTGAAGTAAGCATCGCGGAGTTGGAATCTTCACCATGATGAAAAGGAGTTTTTCATCAGGAGACGATGAAGATGCTTGCATTTGCAAGAAATTAAGTGGAGTTACCGAGACATATTTCTAATACATTATGTGAAGGACATCTTGTTGATTAGAAATGATGTATCTTTTATTGACAAAGGTTAAGAATTTCATTTCGATGAAAGACTTAGGCAAAACCGAATATTCAAAGCATGAATGTCTATAGTGGATGAGCGGTGACGCTAATATGGTTATGCCAAACGTACATATATGAGATATTGAAGGAGTTGAATATAGAAATGACAAGAAACAGTTCTTGTCACATGGAAAGGAATTGAATCAAGATTCAAGTGTATCGACACTTGATAAGTGAAACAAGATTCAAGTGCTTTGACACTTGATGAGTGCAATCACGAGAATGTTTTGATCAATCATACCATGATATGTACACATCCAGATATGTCCTATGCTCTAAGTGTTATGAGCATATACCAGAATGAATCATAAAATGATCATTGGACTATAGTAAGGATATTCTTATGATCTTTTGGAAGAACTAAGAATATATTTGTGTAGAGGTGACAAACAATTACAAATAGTTCATTGTAAAGCGTTACATTGATACTAGTTTTGTCACAAGATAAAAATTAAGTTTATCTCGATTTAAACTATGGGTGGCACAATGTAATGGAAAGGAGATTCCATGATGGATTTGGAAGAGTTCCAAAGTTAAGACATTGTGACGAATACTACAACAAAAGGCTAAGTATATGACTATAGCAGCAAAGGAGGGAATTTGTGTCAAGTAGTTTGTTATCAAACTAAGGTGTGGTTCGCAACGGTCTAACACTAAAGATATATTGTATGACAATAGTATCGACGTGTTTTAACCCCAAGGAACTAAAGGTCTCACCGAATGACCAAATTTATACAATGTCATCTCATTGGAGAATGAGTGATGCGTGGAGACGCAAAGACATGCAAATACACACGGACCTGAGCGTCAGATCCGTAGATTATGTTAACCACTTGCAATTGTGTATATGGAACACCGGAAAGCCATAGGTGTTCAATACGCAAAGAGTTTTCAAACTAGATTATTGTCTCTAGTGCAAGTGGGAGACTGAAGGGAATATGCCCGAGAGGCAATAATAAAGTGGTTATTATCGTATTCCTTATTTATGATAAATGTTTATTTTACATGCTATAATTGTATTAATACGGAAACGTTAATACATGTGTGTTTAATAAACAAATAGAAAGTTCCTAGTTATGCCTCTCTTATAAACTAGCTCGTTGATTAACAAGATGATCATAGGTTTCCTGATCATGGACATTGGATGTTGTTAATAACGAGGTCACAACATTAGTGTAATGGTGTGATGAACATTCATCCGAAGTATAGCATTACGATCAAAGTCATTGAGTTTATATTGCTATAACAACTTACGAAGTGATCCTAATCCTTAGACCATGAGATCATGTCAATCACTAACACCGGAAGAGTTTCTTGATAACATCAAACGTCACACGCAACAGGGTGATTATAAAGATGGATTCAGAACTAATAAAGTGTTATGTTGAGGCCCATGGATCGAGAGTGGAATTTGTTCATCCCGATGACGGATAGATATGCTCTGGGCCCTCTCGGTGATATCACATTGATTAGCTTGCAAGCAAGTGATTTGATCACTAGAATGTTATATCACGGGAACGAGAAAAGAGTGCATGTCAGTAACGAGATCAAACTAGGTATGGAGATACCGATGATCGAATCTCGGACATGTAATATATCGCGAAACAAAAGGATTAAGATACTAGCGTAAAAGGTTCCGACGATCACAAGAAAGTCATCGTTGAATGTGTGGGAGTCAGTATGGGTCTCCAGATCCCGCTTCTGATTATTGATTCGAGAGGGGTCTCGATCATGTCCGCATTATTCACGAACCGTAGGGTGACACACTTAAGAGACACCGACATCCAATTGGAGCAAAAGTTTCATGCCGAAAAGAAAAGGAAAGCGCAGGAATTTATTTCACTAGACACCGAAACTGTTTCGGTTGAAATTGCTGAAACTGGTTCTGCATGTGAAATGGAATACTAGCAAGGGGTTTTATGTGAATGTTTGTTAATTAAAGTAATTAACAAAATTCTGAATAAATAAATAAAAGAGTTTTATTTAAATGAGAGCTTGCATTAAATTTGGTGGAAATTTAATGCATGTGAGTGGATTTTTGAGTGGAGGCTTTTTAATGGGAGTGGAGGCTTTTCATTTTGAGTGGGAGCTCCACCCACATGAATGTGGAAGAGGTGGGGGCAGCCCCATGGCTGGGCGCCATGCCCCTTGGGTGCCCCCCCTCTCCCCTATAAAAGGCCCCCCTCTCCTCCTCTCACACCACACCTCCTCGTGAAGGATCTCTCTCCCCCTCTAGAATTTATCCCCCATGGTCTCGGACTAGCGAGATACATGTTCCCGGTGGCTTTTCGGCAAGAAAGAGTTGTGCTTCCGCTGCATCGCTGGAGCGAGGAGGCGGAGGTTGCTCGGTGCCTCGAGCGTGCGTGAGCAACGGATGCGTCTTGCTTTCGGCGCTAGGACTTCCTCTCGATCTTGAGATCGGCAAGAGATCGTCTACATCAACCACGAGTTTGGACTCGTTAAGCTTTGTCGGTCTTCAAGGGTATGTTCTCTACGGATATACATCCGCCCGTTGTTTGTATCTAGTAGATAGATCTTGGTACATAGTTGTTCCCATCGTAGGAAAATTTTTGTTTTCTATGCTGCGAACCCTTCAAAGATGGCCTGGGGCATGGAGTCGATGGCGGCGAGGTTCCTCGAGGTCATGACGACATGGGCCATGCACTGTGCCAAGACTCGCGTCATCTCGGCGCCGATCCCGCTGGACTCCCCTGGGTTCCAGAATCGGATCCGTCAACAAGTGGGCAGCGGCGGCGGCAAGGGGAAACTAAGGAGGAAGGAGGGGACGGGAGGGGCGTTACCGGTGATGATGGCGGTGAGGTCTTGGGTGACCTGGTCGGCGGTGGAGGCCCAGGAGAAGCCCGAGGAGCCCTTTCGACTGAAGATGGACAGCAGCATCTTGGTACCTGGCAGCTATGAGATCTTGGTCGTGGCCCTTCCTAGGAGGAGATCGACGATGGGGGTCGCTGTGGATGGGAGGGGGCGAGCGGAGATCGGCGTTGGCGATGGGATCGGGATCGAGATTCAGGAGCAGTGGGAGTGGGGGTCGGGGTGGGGGTGGCGGCGGAGAGATGATGAGTATGCGCCCGCGATGTGGTAGACGTGGACCTAGGGTTATATGTGCGACCGGCTAAGTCATCGATCCACAGCAAGTTTCCACAGATCGCCATCCTATCCGTTCATCCTGCTCACATCCAACGGCTAATATTGTACTTCTCTTATATCCCGCTTAGACTTAGCAATTATGACGATTCCGTCCATACAAATTACGACGCTTCGTAGCGAAATCGTCATAGTTTAATAAGGATTTGGCCCTGTCAAACGGCTTACGACCATCTGGTGCAGAATTGTCATAGATATATGACGATTTTATCCAAAGTCACTATCAAAAGGTCACAAGATGACACATTCCTTGTAGAGTAGGGACACATGCAAGTTTTCATCTGATTCCGACGTTCTCCTGGTCTTCCTCCGACGAAACCCTCATCTGCGGGGCTCAGATCGTCTACCCCCCTAGACATTCTTCTCATGGGGGTAGCCCGGCGTATATCTCTCTTGTTTTGTGTTTTATTAGGTCATAGGATGATGTAAAACCATTTTGGTTCACAAGTTGGGCACTATCCTACCCGGTTTCACCGGAACAGGGAGATTCCCCCTTATACAGGTCCAGAACCTTCGCTTCTAGATTAGAGTGTATGCATGCGAGGGGGGACACATGCAAGCAACCGAAGACTAGTAGTTTTTGTATGTTCCAACATAGCACCACACTTTATGCATTGGGATTTGTGTGCGGAGGGAGAAGCAATTTATTCTACTTTAAAGTGCATTGGGATTTGGGAAGGTAGAAGTACACTTCTTGATGGACAATTTTTTTGGGCTAAACATCTAGATATATATTTGTGTGCGGAGGGAGTACAATGCATTTTAGTCGTGATCAAAGAGAACAGACCAATACTCCAGCAATAAAAAAACATTGCAACCTATAAGTCACTTATGCAACAAAGCATTCAAAATGAGAAGTTATCTAATAAAAAACGCAGAATTATTAGCAAAACCATTTTGTTATGCGGTACAAAACTTATGCAACTGTAACTCTAGCCATAAAACTAAATAAACACCCACGCAAAAGAGTATTTGAAATGAAAACCTTACATAACATAAATCATCGACGATCACAATAAAAACAATATTTGATGCCCCACCGATGAAGCTGGCTGACTTGGCTACTTAGTATCTACACGTGTAGTTAGGTCCCGCTCAATGTTGACCCAATGTTTCTTTTCCCATATGTGGGTTACAGCAAGTGTTCTTTTTTGCGCTTGCATTTGTCAGTGATAGGTTCTCCGATGATTAGGTGAAATAACCGCACGCTCTCATTCGTCATTTTAGTCCACGCTGATTATCATTCTAGTCCGCTCTGATTATTTCCTCCGACGTATCGATCGCTTGGTCAGTCACTACAGGAATAGGAAGCTACGCCGACGGCCAAACGTCGGGATCGTCGGCGTAGCCATCGTCTAGACCAGCCTCGCCAAGCAGCCGTCGGCGTATCCTATGCTACGCCAACGGCGGTCCTCGGCGTAGCTATTTTTTCTTTTACCTCATGAAACTTTGAAAAATCATAACTAAATCATTCTAATTCAAAAAAATATAAATAATATATCAAAATTTGCAGAAAAATAAGACCTATGTATATACACTAAAATATTATACATTTGTAAATAAAAATTAAGTGAAACATAAAATATTATATATAGTTTAAACGGGTATAAAAAATCAAAAACGATCGAAACAATGCGAAACCTTCGTGTGGTGTCATATTATATGACATAGTTACAAGTAAAAATATCAAACTTGGTATATTGATTATGTCTGTAAAAACCTTCACAAAATGACCTATCTCATTCGAGGTTTCTTGGCTTTCGGGTCAAATAACCAATTTTATGGCTAGAATCAAGTCATAGTTTGTGATAATGTGATCATATTGTGCATACATGTGCATCATGGGATAGCAAACAATGTTGCAATAGGAAGTTTTCCTTTTCGTCGCACCAAAAAGCCATTTTCTATTTTCCGAGCACAAAAAATAGACGGTTTTATGAAGCAACCACCAAATGGCTAATTCAAAATGCTACCACCACATTTTACAAAAATACTAGACCACCTTATATGGATAATGTCCCAACAGGAGGATCCAAAACCTTTCCGTCCACCTCTGGTGAAAAAGACAAATTCCTGCCGAATCGGAAGGAAGTGGGTCAGATATGAACTACAGGTACATGATCCGATGCTCATGTTTCTTACAAAAATATTTTTTAGATTCAAAATATGATACTTTATCAAAGATCGAATGCAAGTTTACCGAGGCTCGGCCCCGAGCAAAGAATCTTCATGCCTGTCGTTCGACAAAGTTTGACGATAGTTTAAAACGGACATAAAAATTTTCAAAAACGATTGAAACAATGTGAAACCTTCGCGTGGTGTCATATTATGTGACATAGTTACAAGAAAAAATATCAAACCTGGTATATTGATTATGTCTGAAAAAACCTTCACAAAATGACCTATCTCATTCGACATTTCTTAGCTTTTGGATCAAATGACCAATGTTATGGCTAGAATCAAGGCATAGTTTGTGATAATGTGCTCATATTGTGCATACATGTGCATAATGGGATGACGAACAATATTGCATTAGGAAGTTTTCTTTTTCGTCGCACCAAAAACCTATTTTTTATTTTCCGAGCACAAAAAACGGACGGTTTTGTGAAGCAACCACCAAATGGCTAATTCAAAATTCTACCACCACATTTTACAAAAAAATACTAGACCACCTTATATGGACAATGTCCCAACAGGGGGATCCGAAACCTTTCCGTCCACCTCTGGTGAAAAACACAAATTCCTGCCGAATCGGCAGGAAGTGGGTCAGATATGAACTACATGTACATGATCCGATACTCATATTTTTTACAAAAAACATTTTTAAGTTCACAATATGCTATTTTATCAAAGATCCAATGCAAGTTTTCCTTTTCATCGCAACAAAAAGACATTTTTTATTTTCCAAGCGTAAAATGGGGGATTTTTTGAAGCAACCATCAAATAGCAAATTCAAAAACGGAGGGTTAGTGTTTAGTTGATATAGATATCATATTTGGATTCCTCACAATTTTCTGATTAATTTAGACATATTATTTGTCGAATTTCGATTTACGGGTTAAAAGATATTAATTATTTCATATTAAATAGAAAAAAAAACTAAAATTGTTATATTTTTATTTGAATTCAATAATATTTTTACTTATTCATTAATTTTAATTAAATAATTATTTCTAATTTCAAAAAATACAAACATGTGACATAATGATATAAGAGTTAATAGAATTGATATCATAGTATTGACAACAATGTATGAATTATTTTGCGTAAACAGATTTTGAAGGAACGAGAAAGTTAAGCGTGCTGGAGTTGGAGTAGTATTAGGATGGGTGACCGGCCGGGAAGTTTGACCAAGACTGCAATTTAATCAAATATTAAGTGTAATTAGTGTTAAAAATGTTCAAAGTGAGATTAACAAACGTAACAATTCAAAAATTAAAAAATAAAAAACATTTAAAAAAAATGTTTTTGCAACCGGCCGACAGGCTATGCCGACGGCCGTAGCGTACGTCGACGGCGTTTTTACACGCTGACGACCTGTATGTGCTCCGCCTAGGGAGACATTTGACGAGGAGGCGACGCCGAGGGCAGCCGTCAGCGTACCATACGTCGATGGCATTTCGCCCTACGCCGACGGCTTTTTGCCCTCGGGTGAATAGGTGTTAACATATTTTTAATGCTTTTTCAATTTTAGGGTTGACACAAGGTAAATTCTCTAGATATGCAACTACGAGAAATTTTCTATATGCAACCCTAACCACTAAGCACGTAAAGAGAGGAGCGAGAAAACCGTAGTGGAGCACACGGAGACACAGGGATTTGTTTTACCGCAGTTCCTTCCTTGTTAAGGGAAGTACATCTGTGTTGGAGGGGTGGGCGGTTCTAAGACCACCACGCCACAATAGGCCTCACCCTATTCTCCGATGAATCTCGCCACGAGAGGCTTGATCCACCTTTTCCACTATTGGATCCCTTCGAGGCGGGAACCGGTGCCTTTTACAACACTATCGGGGCACACACCCACAACCGAAATGGGGGCTCCCGAGATGACAAAAGCTGCCACAAGAACAAGGTTTATGAATATAAACAAAAACAAGGATCTAGGTATTTGCAAGAAATACTAGATCGGTGGTTCTCCAAAATAATGGAGAGGAGATGAAGCGCTTGATTGCTGATGATGAAGATCGAGTTCTCCTCCTTCGATTCCCCAAGGGACGGGGCCTTTGGGTGGATCTAGTTGGAGATCTCTTGGATGAAGGTTGCAGATCAGATCTTGTCCTTTTCCAATGAATCAAGAAGTCTGGCAGGAGGGGGAAGGCTGGCTTAAATACCCCGTCCCCAGATCTGGCCGTTGAACAACTTTGGGGCGGATTATCCGTCCCCCACTAGGGACGGATTATCGGCCCCCTTGGGGAAACTCCGCCCCAAGGGCGGATTTTCCGGGGGAAACTCTGCCCCCTCTCTGGGGCTGGCGCCTGCGTTACTTGGTGAAGATCTTGGGGGGCGGATAATCCGGGATAATCCGGCCCCCGCCTGGGGCGGATTATCCGTCCAGGCCAGAAAGTCCGGCCAACACTCTTCCCCCTCTCTGGGGCTTGGGCCTTGGCGGTGAGCAAGAGGGGCGGACAATCCGGCCCCCCCGAAGGGCGGATTATCCGGCGGGGCCGGAAAATCCGGCCAAAACTCCGCCCCCCTTCTGGGGCTTGCGCCTGCTAGAGAAGAGGGAGGGGCGGATTATCCGCCCTCCAAAGGCAGAATTCTTCTCCCTTTTTCTTAGAGAGAGCTGCAACACTTCAACACACATCAAATAATCCTTGATATTGTTATCTAACACACAAAACACTAGGGATTATAAAATGTTCTTTCACCTAGTCCAGCCCAAGGAAGGCCCACGACAATATACGCGGCATGTGGAGATTTCGGGTGGCCCAAGCCCATGACGCCTTCGGATCCTCGGAGAACAAGACTAGAGTAGATAGATTTTCAAAGGGTACAAACCCTAATCTGTAACCGACTCGACCTTTGCCCGGGACCTGCCTATCTATATAAAGGCTAGGAGGGCACGGTGAGGAGGACCTTCAACTCACCTCATACGCACCTCACGCCAGATTGCATCTGTGCACCCATGTAACCTTCGATTCTGCCGTAATCAAGAGCAGACAAGCAGGAGTAGGGTTTTCCCTCTAGGGGCCTGAACCTGGGTAAACCTCGTGTCCCCGTGTTGCTTGTCTGTTAACCATTCCGCAATCTTCAGCATTGATGACCCACAAGTATAGGGGGGGTATCGTAGTACTTCCGATAAATAGGAGTGTCAACCCCAACGAGGAGCAGAAGGTGCTGAACAGTGGTATGGAGCAGGAAATCCCTGTGAATACTTAGCAAACAGATTTTTAGTGGTTTTATAACAAGGAAACAAAACAAAGAGCAAGTAACATAAGTAACGAACAAACAGAGCAAGTGGCCCAATCCTTTCTTATCAAAGGACAAGCCGTTGGAAATACTTATAAGGACCAAACGTTCTCGACGACACATGGAAATTCTGTCAAGTGCTTTCGCTTCAAATAGCTGAGTACTCTTCTTTGGTGTTTGTAAGTGTTGTGTGGGTGAACCTGTGCTAACATACCGCCCTTCCTAGGACTAATACATACTTGTGATTAAACCCCCCGTAAACATCTGTAATGACAGGAAAGTAATTAAGATATAAATCTAACCACAACCTTAAACTCTGAGATCCTACACTCCCTTGTGTAAAGGTGTCCTAACGGGGTTTCAGGTTTCTGTCACTCCGGCAACCCCACGATTAGTAGCCAAATACACAATGCATTCCCCTAGGCCCATAAATGGTGAAGTGTCATGTAGTCGACGTTCACATGACACGACTATAAGAATAGCACCACAACTTAAATACTAAATCATTGAATAATAACTCATCACAAATTCACTACTAACAACATGACTTCTCCCATGTCCTCAAGAACTAAACGAACTACTCATGAGACATCATATGGATCAAGATCAAAGATGATATGGTAATGGATAACAATATGAACATAAACAATAATCCAATGGTTCCACTCATAAGCATCAACTACAATAGTAATTAACACCGTGAAAGTTTCCCCTAATGAACTAAGCAATATCCAACACAATTGTTACAGCGGGACGGAGTGGTGGTGATTGTGCTGGTGGAGATGATGGTGTGGATGATAATGATCCCGATGAAGCCTAGCTTGATGACGGTGTTGATGGCGAGGGTCGCCCCTCTCTGGGAAGGAATTCCCTCGGCAGAAATATGTCTGCCGGAGAGATCATTCTCTCTCGGTGTTTTCCGCCCCCAGAGGCGGTGGAAATCTATCTGTGGTCGCTCCCCTGGTGTTAGGGTTCCGTAGGGAAGATATAGGCGAAGGGGCGGAGTCAGAGGCCGAGCAGATGGGCCAAACCCACCCTAGGCGCAGGGTCAGGTGGGCCCGCGCCTAGGGGGTGTGTGCCCCCTAAGGCCCCACTATGTCCTTCCTTCGGGCTTCCTTCGTCTTCTGGTAAAATAATATGTTTCCATATTTTTCTGGTATTTTTCTGATCTTCGCGAAATTGCACTAAAACGCCTTCTTTTCCATCAGAATCTAGACTCCGGCAGTCCATCCTCCAGGAATCATCCAACATGCATAAATAGATGAAAAGCCAGAAGTAATACCTCATAATAAGACAAATATCAATGAATAGAGGTAAATTATGATATAGAAAGGTGATGCAAAT
Organism: Avena longiglumis; assembly: GCA_030063025.1. Taxonomy (NCBI): domain Eukaryota; kingdom Viridiplantae; phylum Streptophyta; class Magnoliopsida; order Poales; family Poaceae; genus Avena; species Avena longiglumis. Next base: position 62,794,210 of record CP125979.1, on the reverse strand, counting down.
TGGGCGTATCAAGCATCCCCATCTTTTCCAAAACCCAAGTCCATATCAATGGGCATGGATGAGATCGAACCTCGTCAACTGATCAGAATGGTATTTCTGTCCTAGAACACTTGCTCCGCCTGGAAAAGAAATGTCTATCTTTGGAATGGGGCTAAAGGAAACAATAGTGGTGGCACGTTGGTATCTTTGGTGGATGCAACGATGACGCACTCTTAATGAGATAGTCCCTCCCATACACAAGTGCAAAAAGGAGATGCAGCGGCGAGGTCGACTACGCTGTCTAGATCCACCACGCGAACGATGATTTGTCAGGCCACCGATGTAGATCTTTCACCTCGGCCAAATTGTGGTTGCGGAGAATCTCGTGCATAATAGGATGGAGCTCAATTTTAGGGATTTGTTGTGAGATTTTGTAGTTCATTTTTCCCCTTTTGTTGATTAGTATTTTTTTTATTTTTTCTTTATTTGAGAGAAATGAACAGAGAGGGGCTTAAGTAATGTAATGAAAAAACCGTATCAGTGGAATTTGCTTATCATTGATTATGATTATCATTGATTGTGATTAACATTTTTAACGTCTTGATTGTGATTAATTATTTTAATGCTAGGTAAAATAGTGTTTAGCATATATTATAGTATGCCATATATAATATGTAACGGCACTAATATTCCGTTGTCTTCTTTAAAGTACCGAGGCACATCCTATGTGGTGTTGTGGAAGCTCTAGATGGGCGAATAAAGATGTGCCACCTATCCACCTTTCCTGATGCAGTTATCCCTGGCGCCTTTTTTTGCTGCACCAGCGTGAGCGCGGTGACATGTGCCTTAGCATCTATAAGTGCCAAGGCCCGAGGTCAGTGTTGTAGTGTAAGTGAGGGTGCAACACGGTTTCCAGACGGTCATCTCCCTTCCAGTAGAGGTTCAACGAGGTCCTCCTGGCGTCAATGTTTCTCTATGTTCAGTTGAGTTAAGAAGCGGGAGTTTGGACACTAGGGCAGCTCCCCTGGATGGTGGGAACCATGTTTGGTCGATGGGCCAGCCCGTGGTTCAGGTGTTCACCGGTGTCCATGGTCTTGAAGGCGGCGTGATGATTGTCGAGCGACTTTCTATGGTAGCGGTGCAGTTCAGCGGTAGAGATAGAGAGGTCATGCCAAGGGGAAACTCATGTTCGGGGTCTTTTTGATATGTGATGGAAACGTCGATGGACGTTGTTCCCTTCTTGAAGACATCGTTGCGGCTTCTCTACGTACTCCAGGTGAAAACCCTTGATCCTCATATCCAAAAGTGGCGGCGCTCTAGCGTCGTGTTCTTCGTGAAGACATCGCATTAAGATTCAGGTTGGTGCTTCTTAAGATGGAATTGAGTCTTCGGCGTGCTTTCTTCGAAAAAAACTTCTATCTTTTTATACACCCCTCGATGTTTCTTTGTTTGGACTTGCCATGTTGATCTTGTCGGCAGAAGTGTGTGGGCGGTGGTAGTGATGATTCCTAGTGGCGATGTCTACGGTGGTGTTGTGTGTATCTCGGCAGTGTCTAGTGTTTATTGGTAGGCCGACATGAGCTCTAGGGAGTGCTCTGGCCTGACAACTTTGCCCATCAAGAAAGTACTTAGCCTCATCAGAGTAGTTCTCCTTAGGCGTTGGCCATGTCCTCTGATCCGCCCTTCCTCTTATAGCTTCTTAGGTAGCCCTCTCTCTTTTGTGTGGGTGTTCGGTCATATCTTGTAAGCTAGGTTGAGCATGTTGTGTCTTATTCGACATTATTGGTGTTATTAATTTTACGTTGGAGTTGATGGTCTTTTGTCTAAAAAACCTAACCAATTGGAATATGCAGGAAAACGATTTTGTTGAGTCTATTTTGACATGTGCACCGATTTTTTTATTTGTTCAGTCTTTGTTGAGTCTTGTAATTTTTTTTAATTTTTATCGGTAATGTAAAGGTTATAATGTCTTTTGGGCCATTTTTCTTGTCTGGATTGTGGCATTTTATGTGAATATTCATGAGATGTGACTTTTTTTGCTCGTGTACATCTTGTTATGTAGAGGCCAAGTGTAAACTCCATTACTTGATGTTAACTTCGGAGTTAATAAATCTCCTTTTATCAAAAAAATTAAGGAGCTTTCTCGTTTTAAAACCTCTATGAATGCTTATTTCTCCCACCTTTTGGAATATAGTTATGACCCCCTCGCATAATAATTTAAAAGAGAAATGGCTTGTATCTCAAAATTAAATGGCATATGTCTCGCTTCCAGGACATTGGACGCGGATCATGAATCCTTTGACATCATTTTCTTTTATGCGCAAAATAAGACATGATTTATTTTGAATACTCTTATCTTGTTATATCCACCAATTAAACTCATGCCACAAAATTCATAAACGTATGCATTTTTACAGGGTTAGTATGTAAAGTGTTTCAAAGCCCAACTAAGTTGGATTAGAGTTTGAATCACCTGTATAGATCAGGCCTATTAAAGCCCCCATTACACAAGCAACCATGACCACCCAAAATATATATCTTCTACCCTTGGGCTAGTCCTTGGATCCCTTATGTTTTATGTTTTTTTGGAAAAGAGTATATATTAATATCACGCGGATACCAATTACATCCATCCTCCGCAACATCGCATGTCCTAGTGGCCTTACGGATGCACACAACCTAGAAAAAAAAGAAAAAAGAATTATAAAAAAAAGTCCCGCTATAGAGAACTATTTCTCAAAGCAACGACACAGACACCACCAGAACAACACCAGTAGTCCTCCACTCTAATAAAAACGCTTTCAAGAAGGAAACAATGCCCAAGCGTCGTCGTTGCCAGATCAAAGATCATAGGTTTTCACCCTGAAGAAAGTCCTCGCTCGCAAAACAATGCCTTTAACAAGGTCATTTCCAGGCACAACCAGTTAAGGCCAGACCTTAGATTTTCACCCTGCAAGGTAAGACTGGAAACTCATCTTGTGTTGTCTTCCAACACCAACAGTTGCTGCTACGAGTCACAGATCACACAGTCAGTTCTCCGTCACCACAAAAACTGAAATCACCATCACTATCCTCATATTTCCGCTTTCCTAAAATTCTCCGCATCTGACTTCACCATGGCTCGTTGAATGACACGTGGTGGCAACAAACAACAGAGCTTCACAACGCTCCTATTGAAACCAAACGGACAAAAAACAAGGTCTGTACGACCGAATACTGAATACCTTCCGATCCAGCAATCTCCAGGCATGATACGCCCATGGGAGTTCGCCGGCGGAGCCTTTCGGAACTCTCTCCAGTCCATATCAACGAGGACAGACATCAAACAGATCTTCGTCTTTGCGCGAAAGAAACCCAAAAGACCACCTCCTTTATTAAAGCCGACGCAGCGATCCCCACACAGCCGGCCGATTTCCGGTGAACGGATCGAGCAGGCCGACCTTCAGCGCCGACGGGCATGTAGGCTGAGCACGCCGCTAAGGGTGCGCCGCCGCCTCCATCCTGCAGTACTGTGTCCGACGCTTCCCCCAGAACCCGGCCAACGTCGCCCCGGCCTAGCAACCGCCAGCCCCGACCACGAAAACCCCCGCTCCACGCAGCCCTCCTCGCCACAGCAGGGTGACGCCGCCGCGTTGAGACACCATGCCCAGCGCACGCGCGCCGCCATCGGTCATCGATCTCGGCTTGTGCCAAGATCTGGCGAACCAGGGGGAGAAGAGGGGTCCCGCCGCCACCGACGCCGAGCGGCTTTGCCTCCGGCGCGTCCCAGAGGCGGCGGCGAGGGAGGAGCGGTAGGGGGAGAAGCGGCCCGGTGGCGCTAGGGTTCCCCCCGGTCCACGAGGGAATTCTTTCACCACGCGGGCTTTACTTGCTTCCGTTGCCATGTTTTATGTTTTTTGGTGGCGGCAAATGTGAATTATGATTTCCTACTGCTGACTGGAAGCTGGCTGACTTCGCTATGGACTATGGATAGTACCTAGTTTAGGTCCCGGTCAATGTTGACCCAATTTTCCTTTTCCCATATGAGGGTTACAACAAGTGTTCTTTTTTGGGCTTTGCATATGTCAGCGACAGGTTGTCCGATGATTAGGTGAAATTATCCCACGCTCATTCGTCATTTTAATTAGTCCACACACATTCATCGTGCATTTCAGTCGGCGCTGATTGTGTCATGGTCAATCATTTATACATTACGCGGTGCAGCTCTGACGACGCATCGGTCGTTCTGTCGATTCTGCATGTGCTAGCTGCTGCTGCTACTACTAGTACTTGCACCGGTCGTTCGGTCAAAATTAAATGACACATACTATGTCTGTCTTCCAGCTGATGTTGTATATATAAACAAGAGCTCGGCTGACTATCGACTGCATCCATGGTTCCAAGCTTCAGCTTCAAACACACAGCTGCTCGCTCCAAGATCGGCCACCGTGAGCTCTGAAAGCGGCCACACGATTCCATGGAGACGGTAAGTCCCTTGGCTGCGTCGCTGGACCCAAGTCGTCCCTCGAAAGAACCGAGAGAGGTCCGTGGTGGGGACAAACATAACAAGCCAAAGCTTGAGGGAACTCGCATGGAAGGTCCAGGAGGATCAGGTGGTGGCTCTCCCCCACCAAGAGCAGCCGCCTCGCTGGACCCAAGTCCTCCCTCGCAAGAACCGAGAGAGGTCCCTGGTGGGGACACACATAACAAGCCGAAGCCTGGGGAAGCTCCCAAGGAAGGCCAAGGAGGATCAGGTGGTGGCTCTCCACCACCAGGAGCAGCCGCCGCGGAGCCCCACCAGTCCGGCAAGGTGAGTGATGGCGGAGCCACGGAGGAAGGTGGAGGACAAGCTGAGGGGCGGGATAGTTTCGGATGTTGCTACAGCCCTTGCCGGTTAATGTGATCAATGGTATAAAAGAGAGATGACGTTGTGTCTTACTATGTGTGTACTGTAGCCGAGTTCAGTGGCAGTTTATATGTCTGAAGTCTCGTAACATGTCGGAGAATAAAGAAAATGGTTGAAAACAGAGATGATGCTGGGTCTTATTATGTGTATCTTAGCCAGAGCTCAGTGGAAATTTGTATGTCTGAAGTCTCGTAACATGTCGGGGAATACAGGGAAGTCTTTAGGTGTCTGGTTAGATCACAATCGAGAGATCTTTAGCTGTCCTTTTGTGTACAGTGGATTCTTTTTTCCGATTTACTCCCGTGTGGTGAAACATTTCCCGCCAATTCTTTGCCGGATACTTTTTTTTGTCAAAACACTTGGCAAAGACGCAAAGTAATGATCTTTTTCCCTCCCATCTTCCTGTGACCACACGTTGAGGGCCCAAAGCACTTTGCCGCCCACATGAACAGTAAAATCAAAAGAAATAGTAAAATAATCTAAAAATACAAAACTAATTTTCACGTGTAGAGGATGTGTGCATGCCTAGTGTTGTTCCCAAATTCAAAAGTATGCAAAATCATTTGAAAATGGCAAATTCCCCGGTGAACAGTATGAGTGTTTTCCTTAAGTTTTCTTGAATTCCTCTAACTTACATTCATAATAGGTCATAACTTAATGATACGAGTATGAAACATAACTGCGGCATCAAATAACTTAAATTTTGAACAGTGTGTAACTTCAGGTTCCGGAGTGCCCATGTTCTGAAAATCCACTCCCTCCTATTTGCCGAGTGTATACACTTGGCAAAGTGCTCCCCCGCCCAATTTTGTGATTCCTCTTTCTTTTCGTCCATTTCTTTGCTGCTATTCTTTCCCTTTTTTCCCGACATCTTTTAGTCTCTTGAATGCTATATGGCTTTATATAGACATTCTCTCAACCACACATTTCAAAACTCATTCTCCAAGCCACATATTTCATGAAGAGGAGAGAAAAAAATCTTAGGCAACATGTGCAGGCGGAGCCGAAAGTTGCCCCAAACCCTAACCCACAACCACTGCAAACGTGTCCACTTGCCGCCATAATGAACAATTACTTGTATCTGCAGCGCAAGCCATCGCCAACAATAATATCTAGAGTTTAGATTCTTCAAAAGTGATGCCTGCAAAAAGGAAACAGTGCACCAACGTTGTCGTTGCCCGATCAAAGATCTTACGATTTCACCCCGAGAAGTTCCACGTTGTCGGATCTCAGATCCGTCTTCGCGTGATGAGAGTACATGACGAGGCGGGCGTCCTGGAAGGTAGTACATGCGGGATCGTACGGACGGGCTTCGTCCGTCCCGCAGGTTGCTAAACCTTCTAGAACCTCTCCTCGCATCCTCTCTTCTCTCAAGGCGTGTGGAAAATCATTTAAATGATATTCATCACTTAGAAATATCATATTATTACAGAACATGACAGTCCCAATTGATATATTTACAAAAGACTTAGTAAATCGGGATCCTATTGAAACAAGAATAAAAGGTGCGCGCGAGCACAGTAATTACCAAAATCCTAACTCTACTTATGTAAAAACGTCATCATCATCGCATTCCTTCTTAAAGGTGTTGCTTGGTATAATCCTAACTCTACTTATGTAAAAACTAATGATTTGGAGATATTTGAGCGTGGTGAGATTTCTCCGATGGGCGCAACGGTGGCAGGTCATCAATGCTTTCGTCGAACTGGCGATATCGGCATTAGTTTCTATTTCATTATCTTGTTTTTTCCTTTTTGGCTTTATTTGTGTTGTTTGCCCGGCAGTAATATCGCAAGTTGTATCGTGTGTTTGGTATATCATATAGCGGGGCCAAAGTCTGTTTCGAGGTGTTCTTCTCACTCCATTTCTTCCCTTCCTGCGGTGTAGAAAACTTGTGAGATAGAAAACATTGCAACCTATAAGTCACATATGCAACAAAGCATTTAAAATGAAGAGTTATCCAATAAAAATTGCAGACGATTGTAACAGAAAAATAATCTGTTTATACAGTAGAGAACTTGTGTGACTGTGTAACTCTAGCAATAAAAACTAAATAAACACCAACCGAGTACTATTTAAAATGAAAACCTTATGTACTACATAAATCACTAACGATCGATCACAACAAAACAATACTCCGTATGTGAATTGTGATGCCATACCGTTGAAGCTGACTTGAAGCTGGCTGGCTTGGCTAATATTAATATATACTCCCTCCGTTTGGAAATATAAGATGTTTTAGGTTTGTGAATGAGATGTATCTAGACACATTTTAGTGTCTAGATTCATTTGAACATATACACTAAAAGGTGTCTAGATACATCTACTTCACAAACCTAAAACATCTTATATTTCTAAACGGAGCGAGTATATACGTAATAAGTATGTACGTATCGTGTAGTTAGGTCCCGGTCAATGTTGACCCATTTTTCTTTTAATTTCCCATAGGATGGTTACAGGAAGTGTTCTTTTTTGCGCTTGCATACGTCAGTGACAGGTTCTCTGATGGTTAGGTGAAATAACCACACGCCCATTCGTTATTCTAGTCCACGCTGATTACTCATTCTAGTCTGCGCTGATTATTTCCTCGGTCAGTCGTTTATATTACGCGCTGGCTGGTACAGCTCCGACGTATCGATCGCTCGGTCAGTCCTGCGTGTACTAGCTAGCTATACTACTCCAGCGCTTGCTAGCTACCAGTATGAGATGCTGTATATAAACACGAGCTAAGCTGATTAGACAGCATCTATGGTTCCAAGCATCACCTCGAAATACACAGCTTGCTCCAAGGTCCACCACCGTAAGCTGAGTCGAGTGATTCTCCATGTCGACGGTAGGTCTCGCCTCGCTGCACCCAGATCCACCCTCGCAAAAACCGAGAGAAGGTCCTCCCGGATCACATAACAAGCAGCCTGGTGGAACCCTCAAGTCTCCCATGGAAAGCGAAGGATCAACTGGTGGCCGTCCACCACCAGGACCAGCCGCCACGGAGCCCCGCCGGTCCGGCAAGGTGAGCGATGGCGGTAAGGGACCTCACAGAGCTCCGGAGGAAGGCGGAGGACCAGCTGAGGGCAGGAATAGATTCGCCTCGTGTTGCATCCCTTGCCGGTTGTGATCAATGGTAGAAAAGGGAGATGATGTTGTGTATTACTATGTGTATTGTTGCCGAGTTCAGTGGCAATCTGTATGTTCGAAGTCTCATAACATGTCAGAGAATACAGGGAAGGAGTCTGGTAAAATCACATTCCAGATCTTTAGCTATCCTGTTGAGTACTTGATCTTCGACTTCTTGGTTTTTTTTTGAACGATTAAAGTGTATAGAAGACCCTGGAAGCTGCATAGAAAGACACGTGGCAGGTACATAGTTTAAAGAGGCCCCTCACAAATAACACCCTTGCAAAGTTAGATAAAATAAAAAGGGGCCTCAAAATTACACACAACACCTCAGAACTAAAAATGAGATTACAATCAAGTCCCTGGGCGCCTCCACCACCAAACTCCGGCGATCTCCAGCCGGGCAGATCGACGAGATAAACAAGGTCTCTTGCTTGTGACGCCTTACAATCCAGAGAAGAAGCACAGCAGCCAGCCATCTTGGCATCGGCGGGGACAAACCACTTGCCAATACCGAGATGTCGAGCCCTAGAGCCGTGCTTCGACAAGGGGCCTCCAATGGAGGTTTTGACCCTCGACTGCCCTTTGGCCAGAACAGGCAGAGGCCCAGCCGCGACATCGCTGCCATAGGGCCACTGCGGAGAAGATCCAGTGGGTGCAGCTTCATATGGCTCCCGCTTCATCAACGCCAGCAACCAAATCCCCCCTCCGTTCCTTGCCACCACGGCCGGCCAACGGAGAGGAGAAGAAGCATTCGCCGTCGAAGAAACAGAAACCCATAGGAGCATTATGGCCGAGCCTCCGAGCCCATTCCTCACCTTGTAGACTTCGACCACCGAAGCATGAAGGAAGGGATAGAGCGAAAGACCTCCCGATGCCGCTCTGTTGCGTCGCGGAGTAACTCGAGGCCGCATCCTCCTGTAAGAAGCACCCATTCGCCGCCATCCTCCCCCCGCCACCACGGCTGGCCAGAGAAGAGCAACGAACCCGGCGCCACATCAGAAGCAATGCAACCGGAGCAGCTTTATTCAAAGAGGCGGTACTCACCGTCGCCATCACCAATTCACCATGGATTAGAAGCACAACGATGAGGGGCCCTAAAATCCGCCATATCTCGCTACGGGAGAAGCCATCGCCACCACCATCTACGGGCAAATATCCCACTACTGTCACAAAGCCACTACACCTAGCAGACCTAAATACTCCGGTACCCTCCCTTCGCTCACTCCAACCAGCGGCGCCGACGAAGAGGGCTCCGGGAAGGCCTGGATTGCCTTCTTTTGGAGCTGAGTCAAGCGATTCTCCATGTTGATGGTAGGTCTCGCCTCGCTGCACCCAGATCCACCCTCGCAAAAACCGAGAGAAGGTCCTCCCGGATCACATAACAAGCAGCCTGGTGGAACCCTCAAGTCTCCCATGGAAAGCGAAGGATCAACTGGTGGCCGTCTACCACCAGGACCAGCCGCCACGGAGCCCCGCCGGTCCGGCAAGGTGAGCGATGGCGGTAAGGGACCTCACAGAGCTCCGGAGGAAGGCGGAGGACCAGCTGAGGGCAGGAATAGATTCGCCTCGTGTTGCATCCCTTGCCGGTTGTGATCAATGGTAGAAAAGGGAGATGATGTTGTGTATTACTATGTGTATTTTTGCCGAGTTTAGTGGCAATCTGTATGTTCGAAGTCTCATAACATGTCGGAGAATACAGGGAAGGAGTCTGGTAAAATCACATTCCAGATCTTTAGCTATCCTGTTGAGTACTTGATCTTCGACTTCTTGGTTTTTTTTAACGATTAAAGGGTATAGAAGACCCTGGAAGCTGCATAGAAAGACACGTGGCAGGTACATAGTTTAAAGAGGCCCCTCACAAATAACACCCTTGCAAAGTTAGATAAAATAAAAAGGGGCCTCAAAATTACACACAACACCTCTGAACTAAAAATGAGATTACAATCAAGTCCCTGGGCGCCTCCACCACCAAACTCCGGCGATCTCCAGCCGGGCAGATCGACGAGATAAACAAGGTCTCTTGCTTGTGACGCCTTACAATCCGGAGAAGAAGCGCAGCAGCCAGCCATCTTGGCATCGGCGGGGACAAACCACTTGCCAATACCGAGATGTCGAGCCCTAGAGCCGTGCTTCGACAAGGGGCCTCCAATGGAGGTTTTGACCCTCGACCGCCCTTTGGCCAGAACAGGCAGAGGCCCAGCCGCCACATCGCTGCCATAGGGCCACTGCGGAGAAGATCCAGTGGGTGCAGCTTCATCTGGCTCCCGCTTCATCAACACCAGCAACCAAATCCCCCCTCCGTTCCTTGGCACCACGGCCGGCCAACGGAGAGGAAAATAAGCATTCGCCGTTGAAGAAACAGAAGCCCACAGGAGCATTATGGCCGAGCCTCCGAGCCCATTCCTCACCTTGTAGACTTCAAACCACCGAAGCATGAAGGAAGGGATAGAGCGAAAGACCTCCCGATGCCGCTCCGTTGCGTCGCGGAGTAACTCGAGGTCGCATCCTCCTGCAAGCAGCACCCAGTCGCCGCCATCCTCCCCCCGCCACCACGGCTGGCCAGAGAAGAGCAATGAACCCGACGCCACATCAGAAGCAACGCAACCGGAGCAACTTTATTCAAAGAGGCGGTACTCGTCGTCGCCATCACCAATTGACCATGGATTAGAAGCACAACGACGAGGGGCCCTAAAATCCGCCAGATCTCGCTGCGGGAGAAGCCAGCGCCACCACCATCTACGGGAAAATAGCCCACTACTGTCACAAAGCCACTACACCTAGCAGATCTAAATACTCCGGTACCCTCCCTTCGCTCACTCCAACCGGCGGCGCCGACGAAGAGGGCTCCGGGAAGGCCCGGTTTCTCTGGCAGAGAGGGCAAGGACGAGAGGATTCGAGAGAGAGGAGAGGTTTCGAGAGAGAGCTCCCCGAAGGCTGAGAGATCTTGGGTTTGTTGATTGCCTTCTTTTGGAGCTTAGGGTTGTAGGATTTGTGATACGTTAGTTCTCTTACCAATACATACAGAACCTATATGATGATTTGGTCTCTCCTTGTTTCCATGTTAGCAATATTCTTTGGCTTGACTAACTAATTATTATTGAATTGATGCACTAGCCATCTAAACCAAAAGTTCGAATTGATGGAAAGGGCTAGACGTGTATTTATATCCTTAACACTTTTCCTCACGTCTAGGCTACTTTAGTCCTTAGTGTGGATTTGGTGCAGGCCATAGAATCTTTTTTTAACTGCGTGAGCAGAGTCTTGAACTTGAGACCTCTTGGCTCTGATACCATATTTAATTGATGCACTAGTCATCTAAACCAAAATTCCAAACTGATGAAACAGGCTAGACGTATATTATATTCTTCACAATGATGACACCATATTGTTTTATATTTGCTTATGTAACTTTGTTGTATTACCTTGCGTCTTTGTGACTGAATACATATCATGGTTATTACATTTAGTTGTTATTTTTTGGGGCAAGATTGGTGTTTTCTTGAGAGTGTGCACACTACAAGAGCACAAAACCTATGACGTCAAACATTATATATAGTAGTCACCGAGGAAGGGAACCCGAGGTCCCCTCACGTTGCTCCCCAAGCGACACAAAGGCCAAACCTTAGTGTCGCCACCCGTGTCCGCCATCTCAGTTTACTCCGTAATCGATACTTCCCGCCAGAGCCATAAAGGTGGTTGGTCCGCTATGGAAGTTGGTGAGGAGGTTTTTTCGCTGGTTGCAGTCACCATGTGTGTGGCGTAGGTGACCATGATGCCAAAGCTTGATACGACTTTGATCACAGGTCCAAAACATGTGCTGCATTTTGAAATGAATGAATGAAAGTTAGGACAGTGTTAGCCTGGAGCCGTCCGGTCTCACCTAAGTGCGAGATCTAGACGTCCGACCATACAACACCTAACTTACCTACGCAATGTTTTTGTGTGCATGTAACAATTTTCTAGTGGTCCATAAAACTAGTGAAAAAGCTCATGTAGCAAAAAAAAACAATGTTTGCAACAAATCCTTAGTGGTCGCAACAAACATTTGGAGCAAAAGTCATCAACAGTATTCAACATAGAAATAAATTTTCTCGGTAAAAAGCAGAACATAATTGAAGCATGAATGCAATATTTGTAGCAGGCACCTAGGAACATCACATTCTAACCCAGGTGTGTTTGTTTCAAATTACACATGAATTTTCAGAAAATCGAAACAATGTTTGCAAAATTAAAAATTATCTAAAATCACATACCGCCAACGTCAACACTTGAGGCACCCGTCTGCTGCCTTGGGCTTGCCGATGCATCGCCCTGGCTAAATTGGCCGCCCCGAATGAATGGAGGCTCATCACCTACCCCATGGAAACACTTAGGGTAGGAAGATCGTCCTCCCACGGGGGGATGAGGAAGGGGAAGATGTGTTGCGAGGGAAGCGAGGTGAGGAATGGGTGTCCGATGCTTCGATGGAGAGAGAGAGAGAGAGAGAGAGAGAGAGAGGCGAAGGAATGAGCCGACTACTGAGCATTTTGTTTAACGAAAAATCTAAAGGCACACCGTGCCCCTGCTACTGAGTTGGCGCGACGGTTACCCAGAGTTGCCAGGGTAGTAAGCATGTGAACCCTATCAACTTTGCTTTTGGGGGATTGTTTCCCTGATTTTACTAGTGTCGTCGTATGGAAATTGTCCATCGGGGGGTGTCGCCCTCTAGCACAAATTTTAACGTTCGTGTGTTATGCCAGTTCTTAGTTAAGGGTATCTTTCATGCTCCCATCGTTCCAAAATAGATGTCTTAAAATTGTCAAAATTTGGATAAATCTAGACACTATTTAATATATAGATTTATCTAAATTTTGACAAATCTAAGACATCTATTGTGGAACGAAGGAAGTATAAAAATTATGCAAAATGAAATATGACACGATTGCAATTTCAACAATTGCATGGCCGCCTAAAACCTACATGGAACATGGTTGATTGCACCCAAGAAATGTTTGAAAGCATTACGAATGAAATTTTTAAAGCCAATCAAACATGAGACATTAAAATTCTTGAAAACTATACTTTTTAGTTTTTCGTTACTTTCTCCAATCAAAATCTTAGATTTGTCTAGATTCAGATATATGCCATGCTTCAGTGCTAGATGATATATCTAAATCGAGACAAATCTTAGCTACATAAGCTAAGTTTATACAAATCCGGATTCATTAATTTAGATCGTCGCATTAATTTAGATTTGTCCTTTATTTGTCCTTTTGAGTACTTGATTTTCTTGTGTTTGTTGATTGCCTTGTTTTGGAGCTGAGGGTTGTAGGATTTGTGATACCTTAATATCTCTTACCAATACATACAGAACCAAGTTTGGCGGGGAGCAGGATTTTTCTTGAATGTGCACACTACAAGAGGACAAAATCTATGACGTCAAACATTATATATAGTCACCAAGGAGGGAACCGGAGGTGCCCTCACGTTGCTCCCCAGGTGACACAAAGGCCAAACCTTAGTGTCGCCACTAGCGTCCACCGTCTCAGTTTCCTCCGTGATCGATACTTCCCGCCAGAGCCACAATGGTGGTTGGTCCGCTATGGAAGTTGGTGAGGAGGTTTTTTGTCACCATGTGTGTGGCGTAGGTGACCATGATGCCAAAACTTGATACAACTTTGATCACAGGTCTGACACGCGTGCTGCATTTTGAAATGAAGGAATGAAAGATAGGACAGTGTTAGCATGGAGCCGTCCAGTCTCATGTAAGTGCAAGATCTGGACGTCCGACCATACAACACCAAACTTGCCTACGCAATGTTTTTGTGTGCATGTAACAATTTTCTAGTGGTCCGTAAAACTAGTGAAAAAGCTCATGTAGCAAAAAAAATCAATGTTTGCAACAAATCCTTAGTGGTCGCAACAAACATTCGAAGCAAAAGTCATCAACATTATTCAACATAGAAATAAATTTTCTCGATAAAAAGTAGAACATAATTGAAGCATGAATGCAATATTTGTAGCAGGCACCTTGGAACATCACATTCTAACGCAGGTGTGTTTGTTTCAAACTACACATGAATTTTCAAAAAATCGAAACAATGTTTGCAAAATTAAAAATTATCTAAAATCACATACCGCCAACGTCAACACTTGAGGCACCCGTCCGCTGCCTTGGGCTTGCCGATGCATCGCCCTGGCTAAATTGGCCGCCCCGAATCAGTTTCTCGTGCTTCCTACTATCTCCCCGGAGCTTGGTGGAAGAGAATGGAGGCTCATCACCTACCCCATGGAAACACTTAGGGTAGGAAGATTGTCCTCCCACGGGGGGAGGAGGAAGGGGAAGAAGTGTTGCGAGGGAAATGAGGTGAGGAATGGGTGTCCGATGCTTCGATGGAGAGAGAGAGAGAGAGAGAGAGAGAGAGAGAGAGAGAGAGAGAGAGAGAGGCGAAGGAATGAGCCGACCACTGAGCATTTTGTTTAATGAAAAATCTAAAGGCACACCGTGCCCCTGCTACTGAGTTGGCGCGACGGTTACCCAGAGTTGCCAGGGTAGTAAGCATGTGAAACCTATCAAATTTGCTTTTGGGGGTTTGTTTCCTTGATTTTAATGGTGTCGCCGTATGGAAATTGTCCGTCGGGGGTGTCGCGCTCTAGCACAAATTCTAACATTCGTGCGTTATGCCAGTTCTTAGTTAAGGGTATCTTTTATACTCCCTTCATTTCAAAATAGATGTCTTAAAATTGTCAAAATATGAATAAATCTAGACACTATTTAGTATATAGATTTATCTAAATTTTGATAAATCTAAGACATCTATTTTGGAACGAAGAAAGTATAAAAATATGCAAAATGAAATATGACACGATTGCAATTTCAACAATTGCATGGCCGCCTAAAACCTACATGGAACATGGTTGATTGCACCCCAAGAAATGTTTGAAAGCATTACGATTGAAATTTTTAAAGCCAATCAAACATGAAGCATTAAAATTCTTGAAAACTATACGTTCTAGTTTTTCGTTACTTTCTCCAATCAAAATCTTAGAATTGTCTAGATTCAGATATATGCCATGCTTCAGTGCTAGATGATATATCTATCTTAGCTAGATAAGCTAAGTTTATACAAATCTGAATTCATTAATTTAAATCGTCACATTAATGAATTCAGATTTGTATAAAATTAGCTTAAAACCTTTGCAAGACTCGGTCAGCAAAAATCCATTTTACGGAACTCTGTATCCGGGTCGTACAAGGAGTTCGAGAGAGAAAATATCCTTGGCAAATTTGCCGTCGTAAACTGGCTCCCCTCCCTATATTCCTTCCCTACCCGCCGCCGTATCCTCCCCTCCCCGCCGCCCGCTTTGCCTTCGGATCCGGGGCCTGCCCCCCACGCCCGAATCCCTAGTCTAGCGCGCCCCTTGGAGCGCTCCGTCGGCACATCGGCCATTTTCCGATTCGCCGTCTCTACCGAATCGCGCAACCGCAGCAGGTTCTTCCCATCTACCCTGCCTTTGTTTGTTGGGTAAATTAGCTATGTTCCTATTTGATCCGAGATAGTGTTTGTATACAGAAAAGCCTCGACTACTCCCTTCGTTTTAAAATATAAAATGTTTTAGGTTTGTGAAGAGAATGTATCTAAACTTGTTTTAGTGTGTAGATTCACTCCAGGAATGAACCTATATACTAAAAGTAGTTTAGACACATTTGCTTAACAAAGCTAAAATATCTTATATTTTAAAACGGAGGGAGTAGGTTAGAGTGCTCTCGCCAATTGGTTGGCGATTTGAACATGGGAGCATGGTCTCATTGCGAGTAATCGTATATGTCGAGCGCGGGTGGTACTTGTGGTACTTTCTATGTCTTTCTTGTAATCGAAAGAAGAAAATTGGGATGAAAAAGAAATACTCCCTTCGTCTTAAAATAGATGTCGCAAATTTATTTGAATTTAAATATATCTATATATAAAAATAGTGCCTAGATACATCCAAATTTAGACAAGCTTCCGATATCGATTTTGAGACAGAGTGAGTAAATTGAGCTTTTGCTTCACATGCTTGCTGTTCTGTCGAATGTACCACAAACTAGAACTTTTCATTGGGCTAACCGATTTCACACACAGATCTGATAAGAACTGAGTTTCACCATGGAACCGGATGCCCTGCCGACATCTTCCCAGCAAGTGAAGCTACCATTCGCTCTGTTTGCTCTGGAGACCAACAGCTAGAAGCGGCTACTGTTTGACCTCTCCACCAAGAAGATCCATGGCGTAGTCAGCGCAACGTTCGCAGACGCCACCTGCGTGTTCGAGAATGGTGGCTGGCTGCTCATGATCCAGCACAAGCAACAAGGTTTCCACGAGCAGCACTTGCAGAGCACCTTCCTTGTGCATGCCAGCACCGGCAGGCGGGTGGACCTGCCGGCGTGCCCTTCTGTTGTCGACGGGCTCTTCGTCTTCTACATCGGGTCTCACGAGGTGCCTCTGGTTGTCGCGTGCATCGAGACTGTCTCCAAGGTTCCGACTGTCCATGTCGCCTGCCCCGGAGACGTGTACTGGAGCGTCTACAAGAACATGGATGATAGCCCCCACCTACTGCAGGATCCACACAGACGCATCAAGTTTACGCTAATTGTCGACGTCGTCTTGCTTGGGAAGCAGGCAGTCTGTGTCGATTACAATGGCAAGATCCTGATCTTCGATGTCACGGAGATGAGATGGAGGACTTCTCTGTCTCCAGGGTGGAGCGAAAGGAATGCTCATTTCCTGGTAGCATCTGGTGAAAAGGTTGTGCTTGTCTCATGCCATCGCTGTCGTGCACGGTTCTGTGATTTCAAGTTCTTCAACTTGGATGCTGAAGCACTAGAGTGGTCACCTGTAGATGACACCGAGCTATGTGATTCCAGCTGGTTTCTTTACAGGGGCCGCTCCTTCCGTGTGAGGGAGGAAGGCAAGAGGAGAGTCTACACATTCTATCCAAGCCAGTGGGGTGGGTCAACGCCGATTGACGCCGAGAGCTCGAGGAAGAGGAAGGTAGCCCATAACAAGTCAATGCATCCGAGGGAGAAATCCATTACAAATATATACATGCATGATTTAGAAGATGGCGTCGTTAGGACGGTTCTCCCGACTTCAATTGTGACAGAGGCACGACATTGGCTTCAGTCTGGTGTCTTTGGTGGACCATTTCACTAATCTTATGTAGTACTCTCTCCAAATTTAGATAAATTTCCGACATCTACTTTGAGACGGACGGAATAATATACATGATAGCTTATATATTTATGAAACTTGAGCAATATAAGGCTAACTTAACCCCATCTTATAAAACTGAAGACTGGCTTTTATGAGAAATCATAGAAATGGGAGGGCATTTCCAAACCTGGATACAAATTACTAAGAGGGTGTTACATGCTCAGGAGGATACATATATACATGACTTGATCTTACAAAGAAAAATGAAAATAAACAAGATAACAGAAAAGATAACTAACAGATTGCACTCAACATAGCCTACCGAATGCAGCCGAGAAACATGGATTGATCTTCGTAGAGCCGGTTTTTAGGTAAGTCTTGTAAAACCCACTTTCTGTGACTTACAATCCTATTTCCAAGTTTCAGAAAAAAATAAACACATGGGTATGCGTTTGAAACTCACGCTTGTATTTTTTTTGTGAAATGATATGACCGTGTGTGACCGTGTGCATACGAATGAATGTGTAGACTAGCATCCACATTTTCTCACTTAAGTACAGGTTGCAAATATTATTATTATTGAGTGAATCCCACATTTTACCCCTTAATTTGAATTTTGTGACACATTTTATCTTATTTAGTGGAAATACTACTAGATTATCCCATAAAAAAACTTCAAACCCGATTTTACCCCTATTTAAGCATTTCGCCCTTCATGTTAGAGATGGCCATCAAGTTAGGTTAATGTGACACGACAACAATATTGTAAATCCCGCAAGGCGTCATCGACAATTCATCTTAGGCTATCTCTTCTAGATATGTTTCATTTCTCTTCATCCTTCGGAGATCCTCTAACCTTGATCATCAGCCCACACCTTGCTGAGGACACACATCGGAGAAAGATAGTCAAAAGTTTATTAAACGGGATATTTTTATGAAACTTTCCTAGATGGGGTAATTGGTATAGAAATTGCCTAATTAGGTGGTTAAATTTGGAATTCACATGCAAATTTACATGGTAATCTTCAACTTAGTGTATATGTGTTTGACTGTTTTCGTAATTTTTTGGAACACATAGTATTATGATTCTTATAACTCTTCAAAAATGGGTTCCATTGTAGTCCATTCCAAATATGTTACTCCCTTGTCCTGAATTAGGTGTCGCAGATTTATCTAGATTTACATGTATCGATATACTAAAATGTATATAGATATATGTATATCTAGACAAATCTTCGACAAGTAATTCGGGATAATACGGGCGTGGTACAAACGAATAATCTTCGTGTAGTCGTAATAGGTA
Organism: Avena longiglumis; assembly: GCA_030063025.1. Classification (NCBI taxonomy): domain Eukaryota; kingdom Viridiplantae; phylum Streptophyta; class Magnoliopsida; order Poales; family Poaceae; genus Avena; species Avena longiglumis. Next base: position 62,775,753 of record CP125979.1, on the reverse strand, counting down.
GAGAACTTCAGGCCAGGCGAATAATAAGTGTCACAAATTAATCTACAATATTAATGTTTTGCTTAGGATATAGATGCTTGACTCAATGAAAGAATTTTAAGAGGTAGTCTATGAAAGGACAAAAAACTAATGTGACTTTCATTATAATATATATTTTAAATTCCATGGAAGCAAATTTGCAACAAGTATTAAAATTGTACATCAAATAGGTGACATCGAGCTGTAAAATTTTAGTACAAATAAAGAGAGCACATTGTCGAAAAAACTCAAAGCTAAAATCCGAGTACATTGTCAGATGGTCTACAAATACTCTTTGCCTCGCTAAAACTATGCTGAGATAGTTCTCTAAAATAACCTTGCTCAATGTGCACACCAATTGGAGAGTGAACATACTTTTTCTGATTTTTCTCAAACTGAGATGCATGTTCCTCCTTTCAGCAAAAAAAATCGTTATTTGAGTACAACACATCAAGTGTGTCAACTGTTATAAACGTCCTCATGGAATATAGCAAGAATAAGGTGCTCCCAGTGAATTCCGTATTCGTGGTTATAAGAACCGGGCCGGAAATTTCTTCGTCACTTACCTTGTTAACTTAGGTGGTTAAATTTGGAATTCACATGCAAATTTACATGGTAAGCTTCAACTCAGTGTATATGTGTCTGATTGTTTTCATAATTTTTTGAAACATATAGTATTATGATTCTTCCAACTCTTCAAAAATGGGCTCCGTTGTACTCTATTCCAAATATATTACTCCTTTGTCCTAAATTAGATGTTGCAGATTTATCTAGATTTAGATGTATCGATACACTAAAACGCGACTAGATATATGTATATGTAGACAAGTCTTTGACAAGTAATTCAGTTATAACACGGCGTGGTATGATCTAGCAACAGTCTCACGTGTAGTCCTAATAGGTAGAGAACTTGAGATACTTGAGGTGTTCGGGTTGAGCGTTAGCTACTTGAGCTTAGCAGAAGATGGAACATATATCGGAGGAACGTGTCTATTTCTCACTCACTAGTGGAAAAAGGGTCTGTAGTCTCGGATTGTAAGGCCTTTAGTCCTGGTTTTGCATCCGGACTGCAAAATCGGGACTAAAGGCTACCTTTAGTTCTGGTTTGCTACAACCCAAAACTAGAGAACACCATATGGCCGTTTTTGCAGTGCGAGGGATGGAGAACCTTTAGTCTCAGGTCGTAATATTGCCGGGACTAGAGATTTTTTAATTTTATTTTTCAAAATTTGTTTTCAAATTTTTTTTTAAACTTTTGAATTGTTTGACTCGTTAATTCTATCAATTGGAACATTTTTAACACTAACTATATTTAATCTTAGGTTAAATTACACTTGTGGTCAAACTTTCTGGCCGGTCACCAATCTTACCACTACTCCACCACCAGGACGCTTAACTTCTCTGTTCCATCAGGATGTTCTTATACGAAGCCCATTTATATCTTGTTGTCAACACTACGATATCATCCTATTAGCCCATATCAATATATCATACATCTTTATTTTTCAAAATTACAAACAACTATTTAAGTAAACAACAATAAATAAGTAATAATAATATTTTAATCTAATGAAAGTAAAAAACTAAATAAAATAATATTTTACTTTTTTTTGCCATTTATTCATTTAATATGGCATAAATAATATCTTTAAATCTGTAAATGGAAATTCGACAAATAATATATCCATTATTATCAGGAAATTTTGAGGAAGCCAAATATGCATAAAAAATTGCTAAAAAAAATAATTTTTTAAAATAACTTTTTTCTTTTTGAATTTTAAAAATCTAAAAGAATCCCAAACAGCCTAAGGCTATTGAAATCGAACTCAAAAAAAATTCGTATATTTTGATAGGTTGTAAGTTTTTTCCGACATCATATGCAAAAGTTATAGCCAGTCCGCATCTCTTTAGTCCCGGGCCGTTTCACGACCCGAAACTAAAGGGTGCCGCCCGCGTCCGCACTCCTTTAGTCCCGGGCCGTATCATGACCCGGAATTAAAGGTCCGGAATGACCGACTAGAGTTTTCTCGTGCTCCTAGCCGTCGAAAACGGTACGAACCGGAACTAGTGCTCATACTAGTCTTGGTCCATAACAAATCGGGACTAGTGTTAGACTCTGGACCGAACCGAAGTCCTTTTTTTACTAGTGACTGTTTTGTTTTCATGGAGGTTCACTAGCAGCCGATGAATTAATTAATTGCCGATATATTTAATTAGGCAATTTTGGCCCGCAATCTTTTCGGCCTTTTTTTCCTTTTCTTTGTGTGAACACAGAGAGAAGTTGCATGCAACTGGAAACTCAGTATGCATGTCAAAATGCCAGACTCCACCAATGCATACGTGAAAACCACCGCTAATTTAGAGCATATACAATAGTTTAGACACCTGTTGTCTATAAACATCCTCCATATTATCAGCTATAGACACAGCGGTAACGACAATCTTTACAATAGTCTGGATTTTTGCTATCTGTAGTACCCTAAAAATTAGGAAACAATGTTTAACCGGAAAATTTAGTCTTGCCCACACTCCGGCTGCCGGCTGCCGGCTGCCACCGCCGGCGCCCCCAGTACTGGTCCTCTATCGGGCTCGGGGACATGAAGCGCGTCTGGCACTCTGGCTGACAACCGCGCCGTCATGACAGTCTAGCGCGAAGCTAGCACAAGTCTCCAAGCTATGCCAAAGCTAGCACAAGTCTCCAAGCTATGCCAAAGCTAACAGCAATCGTAACCTCGCTGGATTGAGTTGAACGCGTTTCTCCAAATAGGTTGGCTCACTAGGACGCCGTGCACCGTTCCGGTGGAGATGAGACCTATCCTTGGTCGACACCGCCGGCAGCAAGCACGTAGTTTCCGGTGTGCTGGATCATCAGCGTGAAGTTCTGATGGCCGCCTATAATTGTAGAGATTAATTACTATCGCCAAAAATCAATCAGATCCGTTAAACGAAGCTAGCTACTATAGCTTTTGTAAACAGGGGCGGAACTAGGTTATGCTTCCAGGGGTCACAGGACACCCGTAAAAAAAATGATTTGCTTCATATATTTTATTAATTTGTAGTGTGTGACACCCCCAACTCTGGCTGAAAAAAAATGTGGGGCTAAGACGGTGACAGCGGGCCTTTTTGGTAGAAGAGGCTCGTGCTGGAATCAATCATCGGTCTGAGTGAGGCCTACGGCTCCCGGCCCCGGCCCCTGAAGCGGACGGACGTGTTCGTCGGCCAAAGGCCAGACGACACGGTCTCCGGAGCTCATTACGCGGGCGGTGGAGGAGTACGACGACGAGGCTGCGGCGTTTTCCGGGAGCTAGCAGCTGGGTCGATTGATAATTGGATTGACCAAGGCGTCGTAGAGGAGAGAACACCTACGTACCCTACCAGCCACACTAACACACGACAAGCGACGATACTTACTCGGTACAATGGGGAAAAGGTCGACGATACGGAGCGATTATTTGTGCGGGAACTGACGGTTTTTTCCTTTCTCTTTCTTGATTGACACCTCATCTCTGTTCCTACGTGGCCTGCAGGCTTATAGACTGCTGATTAGACGACCCTATTGTACACGAGTTACAATCCACTTAATAATTACCTATAATGCGGCATGGTGGGTTAATTATCTTGCTAAATTTTCTTCTGAACCTTTTAAAATCTCATCCAACCACTGATTGCCTTGGTTACAGAGAATTTTTAGATGCGCCGAGTAAACCGACCCGGAGAGAGAGTGCCTCACATGTCATGCAAGTCACAACAAAAGCAGCTTCTGGTAATAAGATGCCTTAACCGATTTTACCACAAATCTACCAAGTCTGTGGATGAGTGTAACAAATCGCACAGATTTTCATCTAATTGTGTTTTGATAGCTTTCCTCACTAGTGGGACCCGCCCAACTATAAGGGTTGAGTTGGCAGCACATGTGGATGAGAAGCTGAGTTAGACGTGGGGTCCACCTGTCAGTCCCTTGTTTTCTTTCCCGCTCATCTTGGTGGACGCAAGGCCCACATGTAAGCCTCCCGTCCTCTCCTCCTGTTCCCACTCATCCTTTCCTCTCCTTCCTCACAAGCATCAAGCGCCACCTACATTGCCTCACCATCGCATCGCTGCCCCGGCCACACCCGCCGTCATCCAAGAATACAAGAAAATGCACCGCATTGTCCACGTCGTTCCCGCAAGATGATTGTAACAAGGATCCCCGCATCGACGCCTTCATCTTAGTCTACCCAGGCGCCACCGACGCTCACCGTCAACAATTCCTCGTTGACCGTCCTCAGCCTCCTCCGTGCGCACCAGCGTCTTCCTGTGAGCCGAGGAGTACGCCGCCGCGAACCACATGGGAGGCGCCGTCTCGAGCCTCCTCCGCATTGACACGTGCTGCTTCATCGTCAGCGCCAAGCGGCCCTACCTTGCTGCGCTCGTCTTAGGTGTCCGGGTGCGTTCGTCGGGTGTATAGGCGGCATGGCCATGGGGAGAGTCAGGGAGAACGCAACACCCATGCTGCTCCACCTCATCATGCCCCGCGGCAGGCGGGGGTCACATAGTTGGTGGCGGTGAGGGATCTTGTGGGGGCCGACGCCAGGGGGCATGTCAAGGTGGGGTCATATCGGTTGTGAGCACTGGAGGTCCTCGACGAATATGGCTAAGAGAGAGAGGCAAGAGGAGGAAGACGATAGGGAAAAAGGCTAGGAGGCTAACAGGTTGGCCCCACGTCCATGTCAACATCTCTTTGCCAACTCATTGTTAGATAATCACGTGTCCTACACGTATTGAAATTGCAGTCCGAGTAGGTGTAGGTGTCCAGGTACTATACGTATATGTATTAGACTAGGTTTAGCTACCAAGTCGGTTGTCTAGTCTTGGCATATATATATGCGTGTATCCTGACTTGTAAACACCACCGTGTGAGTTGAGAAGCAATAGAGAAAAAGCAAGGCTCGACAAGAGCCTTTGGCGATCAAAGTTGTTTTGCGTGTGCGTGCGTAAGTGTACTAGTTAGATCAAAAGAATCGATCGACTAGCAGCACGTGCATCTCGGCGGAAGTTATCGGATACGTGCGTGTCGTCTCGTCGGAATTTCCTCGTCGGTGTCGTCGGAATCTACTCGGCGGCAGGGGCTGTGCTAACAATTGGTATCAGAGCCTCGTGGAGTATCTCCTAGTAACGGGAGGTCATGGCGAAGGAGGTGGGCGAGTATTCTGGTGCGTCTGCGGGTGCGCCGGTGTCGATGCAGTATCCGCGGTACAGCCGCGACAACTACACGGTCTGGGCGGTCCAGATGGAGTGGGCGTTAGAAGGCGCCAGACTCTGGGAGGCTGTCGATCCAGGCGGCGACGAGTTCAAGAAGGGCGCGTTGAAGTACCACCTAGACCGACTAGCACTCACGGCCATCTGCTCGGTGGTGCCAACGGATCTGATGCAACACCTGATCTCGAAGAAATCTGCAAAGGAGGTGTGGGATACGCTCAAGACGCTAAATCTTGGGCACGAGCGTCCGAGGCGACCCCTGCAAACCTTGCGTAAGAAGCGAGAATCTGGAGATGGGAGAAGATGAGACGCTAGACGCTTTTGCTTCAAGGGTCGCTACACTGGTCAATGGGATTCGCGGACTTGGCGAGAAGCTGGATGAGATCTCTATTGTGAGGCGTTTCCTCCGCGTAGCGCCGCCGCGTTACTCACCCATTGTCTCGGCGATCGAGCAATGCGTTGATCTCAAGACTCTCACGATGGATGATCTAGTTGGACGGTTCAAGGCGCACGACGAGCGGATGAAGATCACCTATGGCGACGCGAAAGTGGATGAGCATCTCATGCTTATGGCTCGAGCGTTGTTCGCCAAGGAAAAGAAGGGCGATAAAGCATCCGGCAGCAGGAGTGATAGAGAAGATTCTCGCCCAGCGAAAAAGCATATCGCAGGGGAGGACGAGGACGAGGCTCCGCCGCGGAGGAAGTTTGACATCAAGAAAGTAAGATGTCATAAGTGCGGCGAGCTCGGTCACTTCAAGAAGGATTGCAAGAAATCGTCGAAGGAGAGGGCTCTCATCGCCCGTGAAGGAGATGATGATGGACCGATGATGCCGATGCTCAAGTAATCGAGCTGAAGGATGAGGAGGATCCTCCATCACCGCACGGAGATTGTGGCGCAAGTGGATCACGATCTACCGTGTGTGGATCACGAGCAACGGAGTGTCCGGTTTCTACGTGAAGCCACGTTTGAGGCGAGTGAAGCTTCAGAATCTGATCATGGCGGTCTATGCGTTGAAATTTCGCCTGCAACTCCGTCTGGCAATAAGTTCTTCATGCTTGCGGTGGATGATCATAGTAAATACATGTGGATTGTGTTGCTGAAAACTAAGTATCAAGCACAACAAGCATTCGAGAAGATCAAGGAAGCCGGAGAGTTTAAGGTGGAGGCGAAGATAAGAGCTCTACGCATTGATCAGGAAGGCGAGCTGCATGAAACCGTGTTGACCATGTCACGGAGGATGATGAAGAGTAAAGGTTTGCCAGGAAACTTCTGGGGTGAGGCAGTCAATACGGCTGTGTATTTGCTGAACATGGAACCAACTGAGAGTGGAGTTGGTATGACTCCGTATGAAGCATGGTACGGACGGAAGCCCTCGGTTGATCATCTTCGTACTTTTGGATGTGTGGCGCATAAGGTGAATCAGAGTACTCCAATGATCATGACAGGCTATGAAGGCTCGAAGGGATACCGTTTGTGCAACCCCTATACCAATAAGGTGGTTTTCACGGACGACGTAGTCTTTGAGGAAGAGAAATCATGGAATTGGGGCTCCAAGGAACCGGAATATTCATCTTTTCACATCACGTGGGATCTTGAGTATGAAGAAAATATGGATCAACCAAGCTTATCTTTGTCGACAAATTCAGACCCGTAAGAGATTGAAGGCCTAGGGGTGCTCCAGGTGGACAGGCCAGAAGCACTAGGGATACTCCCAGAAGGAAAAGTGTCCGGAGAAAAGGCTAGTCCGTGGTCAGAAAAAACAGAGCTAGAAGTTGCTATGTTTAGCTCATCATCCGCTAATACAGGAGGTGATGATCCACGTGAAGAGCTTGGGGCAAAGGAGTGTCCAGAAGTGCAAGGGCCATGTGATGTGGTGGCGAGTCAAGAAATTGGCTCAGAAGTAGGCATGCAGGATACGCTGCATGTAGAGTCGTTGACTCTAGGAGCTCTACGTGGAGGCACACAAGGTTCAGAAACTGAAGAAACAAGCGCGTTATCGGACGCAGAAGAGTATGTCGCAGAGCCTCCGACTGCATTGGAGATGAGGCGACTACGACCGATGCAAGCACGCATGCGAGACGTGGTGGACTACTATCCGAAGAAAGAATTTTGGACGGTAAATTATCTGGTGAAGATGGAGTACGAGAATCAATGTTTGTTCATCAAGGAACCAGTGAAGACTGAAGGCACATTCATGGACAATATCGACAAGGAGGACGCAGAAAAGAAGGACGCGGACGAGAAGGGTCGATGTGAAACCATGGAGAAGCCGGCGAAAGCAATGTCGGTGACATGGGTGCCAAGGAAGGGGATGGCGAAAGCAATGCTAAGGATGACGCCCGCGAGGAGCAGCTGGCGTATTTGGGATCCAGGTCGATGTAAAGAAGCACATCGTGATTAGGGGGTGATTGTTAGATAATCACGTGTCCTACACGTATTGAAATTGCAGTCCGAGTAGGTGTAGGTGTCCAGGTACTATACGTATATGTATTAGACTAGGTTTAGCTACCAAGTCGGTTGTCTAGTCTTGGCATATATATATATGCGTGTATCCTGGCTTGTAAACACCACCGTGTGAGTTGAGAAGCAATAGAGAAAAAGCAAGGCTCGACAAGAGCCTTTGGCGATCAAAGTTGTTTTGCGTGTGCGTGCGTAAGTGTACTAGTTAGATCAAAAGAATCGATCGACTAGCAGCACGTGCATCTCGGCGGAAGTTATCGGATACGTGCGTGTCGTCTCGTCGGAATTTCCTCGTCGGTGTCGTCGGAATCTACTCGGCGGCAGGGGCTGTGCTAACACTCATCCTTATATATGGGCCCTAGAGGTCAGATTTACTACTAGAGTTGTGTCAAACGAATATTAGTTCAATTTATAACGGCCTGCCCTAGGCTTGGTATTTTTTTTAAATTACCAAAATCGATACTGACCGGTAAACCTTGCCTCAATTGTGGTAGTTCTATCTAATTTACTCAGCACAAATGCACATCTCACCATCGAACTCATAGAAACATAAAGGATATATAATTGATATTGAAAGAAATAATGATTCTCAACATTCTAGGACAAATCCTTGTAGACACCTCATACACTCTAGAATTTTATTTTATCATAGTTAGTAGGATAGACAATTAGATACCATATAAAACTCGACCGACATATTCATTTGACAATACACTTTTTAGAGGTTTCTCCCAAAATATTTAAGTATACAAAAATGAAGATATATATGTATGTACACTTCTAAGCGTCACTAATTAATCTATAATATTTTTTTTTTCTTAGGATCTAGAGAGGCTTGACTCAATGAAACTATTTTAAAAGGCAGTCTATGAAAGAACAAAAACCTAACGCGACTTTCATTGTAATATATATTTTAGATTTCATGGAAGCAAATTTGCAACAAGTATTAAAATTGTATATCAAATAGGTGACATCGAGTTGTAAAAGTTTAGTACAAATAAAGAAAGAACATTCTGAGAAAAACTCTAAACTTCTAATCCGAGCACATTCTCATATCAACATTGTTAATCTAATATGTGAAGATAAGATCATATCTCGGAGTTCCTTTAAAATAACCTTGCTCAATGTGCACACTCAACTGGAGAATGAACATACTTCTTTCTGATTTTTTCCCAAACTAAGACACATGTTCCTTGTTTTAGCAGAAAAAAATCACCCTCCGAGTACAACACATCAAGTGTGTCAATTGGAAAGTTACTTCTTATGAACGCCATCATGGAATATGGCAAGAATAAGGTGCTACCAGTAAATTCCAGATTTGTGATTATAAGAACCGATCCAGATATTTCTTCATCACTTGGCTTATTAGGTAGTGGCAAAGCAAGAGAGGCCTGCAATGTAGCCATTTCAATCACTTGATATTAAAGGAGTAATGACCCGCAGTGCGTAACCATTGAAATCACTTGATGTTGAAGAGGAAGGTGGAGCAAGAAAGGTTGCAAGAGATGATAAAGTCTAAGCAAAAATGTCAATACAACAATTGCAAGCAAAAATACAATTGGCCGAGAAGAAGCAAGATAAGAGGATAAGGTGGCTTCAAATAAGAGAAGATGAGAAGCGCAAGGCGGAGTTCAAGAAACGTAGGATCTGACTCGAGGAGGCCAAGACAAGGGTGAGCATCATTGACGAGGTGAACCGAGTGATGGTGATGCATCATACGACAAAAGAGTGGTGGGAGATGAGAAGGGCGGAGATCATTCAATAAAGAAGAACAATAGCTGCCGCTACTGTTCCCGCTGATGTAGCTAAAGTTGTTGCCGTCGTTGGTCATGGCGGTGATGCTCTGTCTACCTAGGTCGTATTTTGATCTGTTCCAGTGCTTCGTTTTAAAACACTGCTGGTATTTCAACTTGTCATGTTTTATCTTCTGATTATGTTCAGTCCCAAGTTTATATAAAACCCTTGTGGTTTATGATTTTAGGCCGCCGTGCAGAGCAGATCCGTTTTGACGGTGCGCGTATACAGGATCAACTCAGCGCTGCGCTTTTCAGCGCGAAAAGCCGCTTTGCAGTTTACTGCATCCGCGTTTTGCGGTTCCGAGGTATAAAGTGTGTGTGCTAGAGATGCTCATATTACTCGATCCTTTATTAAACCCCTCTCACCCTTGGAGTACAGAACTAAGCTTATCTACCGACTTCATTCTATTAAGCTTATCTACCGACTTCATTCTATAAAACAGGAGACCGGCTTTTTTGAGCAACAACTTATCTGGTTTGACATTTTTGAGGAATCATCAAAATGAAGGGCATCCTCACCTGACTATATTACTCATAGGTGTTACATGACAAGGAATGATTGAACGAGCTCCGTGTATTCAAAGCAGGTTCAGAACTTCAGAGGCTTGGGTGGTGTTCGGGTTGTGGTCGACGCCTGAAGGAGGTTGGAGTTCTTAGTTATCAACCTATCATTGCAACGGATGCGCCATGTCAGCATCATATTGCCACCTCGGATGCCATGTCAATCCAAACAAAAAAAAAACAGATTTGAGAATCTAGACTAGTGACATGTAAATCGGCTAATCTTTTCAGAAGTACAAAAACATATGTGTGCTCATAACCATGCCATGCTGGAAACAATTTCAACGACAAGAGCCATTGTTTTCTTCCTGCGTTTCCTTTTGTAAGACGTTTTGGCCGGCTTAATTGCTTATCCGAGATGTCTTACAAAAGGGAACGGCAGGAGTATATTTTTTTTAGCATAAAAACTGCAACCATTGTCCAAAATCTACAGGAAAGAGGAATATCCAATCTGCTGGATGTGCTGTCCGAATCTGCAAGCCTGGAACTTAAAGACAGTGCAAGCACCCAGCACTACAAGGCACCATGTTTTCTGACAGTGGTCAGATTTTACTTGGTCAAGGCACAGGTAGTTCTGCCATACCCTACGAGCATATATAAGCAGTACACGGACACGATCTGACAATTCTGCTACTACACCAGCTAGGCTGGTAGTACATATTTCTTGTGTGTGTGTGTGTGTGTGTGTGTGTGTGTGTGTGGTGGGGGGTGTGGGGGGGGTGGGCCGGTAATAAGAGCTAACTATGTAACTTCCTTGGGCATCATATCCACATCGCCAAAACTCATGGCATCTTCACGGCCGGCCAAGCGGCGAGCATCTCCGCGGCTGACGGCCTGAGTTGGCAGTACCGGCCGAAGAGGCTGCAGGGGTGTTGGGATGAGGCAGCGATCCGGCACCGGGAGACAGCGTCGGGCGGTAAGGGAGAGCCAGTGTCAGCCACCGGAGCTAGGAAACACCGATCAAGGCAATAGATTTAGGTCTCGCATTCTTATTCCTCTTTTCGTCGGTACAGAAACAGTCGAGAGGATAGGTCGGTCGCATCCCTCTCGCGTGGAGCAGATTAGCAGTAGATGAAAAAAATCACAGAATTCTGGGTGGGCCATGGCCCACCCGGCCCGCCCCCTGCGTACGCCAATGCCCGGCCAAGCGGCGAGCATCTCCGCGGCCGACGGCCTGAGTTGGCAGTATCGGCCGAAGGGGCTGCAGGGGTGTTGGGATGAGGCAGCGATCCGGCACCGGGAGACAGTGTCGGGCGGTAAGGGAGAGCAAGTGTCAGCCACCGGAGCTACGAAACACCGATCAAGGCAATAGGTTTAGGTCTCGCATTCTTTTTCCTCTTTTCGTCGGTACAAAAACAGAGCAAGTCGAGAGGACAGGTCGGTCGCATCCCTCTCGCGTGGAGCAGATTAGCAGTAGATGAAAAAAATCACAGAATCCTGGGTGGGCCATGGCCCACCCGGCCCGCCCCCTGCGTACGCCAATGCCCGGCCAAGCGGCGAGCGTCTCTGCGGCTGACGGCCTGAGTTGGCAGTACCGGCCGAAGGGGCTGCAGGGGTGTTGGGATGAGGCAGCGATCCGGCACCGGGAGACAGCGTCGGGCGGTAAGGGAGAGCCAGTGTCGACCACGAGCTAGGAACACCGATCAAGGCAATAGATTTAGGTCTCGCATTCTTTTTCCTCTTTTCGCGGTAATGCGAAGCGAAAGTCGAGAGGACAGGTCGGTCGCATCCCTCGCGTGGAGCAGATTAGAAGTAGATGATGAAAAAATCACAGAAATCTGGGTGGGCCGTGCTGCGTACGCCAATGCCTGGCCAAGCGGCGAGCATCTCCGCGGCTGACGCCCTGAGTTGGCAGTACCGGCCGAAGGGGCTGCAGGGGTGTTGGGATGAGGCAGCGATCCGGCACCGGAGACAAAGCGTCGCGGTAAGGGAGAGCCAGTGTCAACCACCGGAGCTAGGAAACACCGATCAAGGCAATAGATTTAGGTCTCGCATTCTTTTTCCTCTTTTCGTCGGTACAGAAACAGAGCAAGTCGAGAGGACAAGTCGGTCGCATCCCTCTCGCGTGGAGCAGATTAGCAGTAGATGAAAAAAATCACAGAAATCTGGGTGGGCCGTGCTGCGTACGCCAATGCCCGGCCAAGCGGCGAGCATCTCCGCGGCTGACGGCCTGAGTTGGCAGTACCGGCCGAAGGGGCTGCAGGGGTGTTGGGATGAGGCAGCGATCCGACACCGGGAGACAGCGTCAGGCGGTAAGGGAGAGCCAGTGTCAGCCACCGGAGCTAGTAAACACCGATCAAGGCAATAGATTTAGGTCTCGCATTCTTTTTCCTCTTTTCGTCGGTACAGAAACAGAGCAAGTCGAGAGGACAAGTCGGTCGCATCCCTCTCGCGTGGAGCAGATTAGCAGTAGATGAAAAAAATCACAGAAATCTGGGTGGGCCGTGCTGCGTACGCCAATGCCTGGCCAAGCGGCGAGCATCTCCGCGGCTGACGGCCTGAGTTGGCAGTACCGGCCGAAGGGGCTGCAGGGGTGTTGGGATGAGGCAGCGATCCGGCACCGGGAGACAGCGTCGGGCGGTAAGGGAGAGCCAGTGTCAGCCACCGGAGCTAGGAAACACCGATCAAGGCAATAGATTTAGGTCTCGCATTCTTTTTCCTCTTTTCGTCGGTACAGAAACAGAGCAAGTCGAGAGGACAAGTCGGTCGCATCCCTCTCGCGTGGAGCAGATTAGCAGTAGATGAAAAAAATCACAGAAATCTGGGTGGGCCGTGCTGCGTACGCCAATGCCTGGCCAAGCGGCGAGCATCTCCGCGGCTGACGGCCTGAGTTGGCAGTACCGGCCGAAGGGGCTGCAGGGGTGTTGGGATGAGGCAGCGATCCGGCACCGGGAGACAGCGTCGGGCGGTAAGGAGAGCGATGTCACCACCGAGCTAGGAAACACCGATCAAGGCAATAGATTTAGGTCTCGCATTCTTTTCCTCTTTTAAATCGGTGCAGAAGCAGAGCAAGTCGAGAGGACAAGTCGGTCGCATCCCTCGCGTGGAGCAGATTAGCGATAGATGAAAAATCACGAAATCTGGGTGGGCGTGCTGACGCCAATGCCTGGCTAAGGCGAGCATCTCCATGGTGACGCCTGAGTTGGCGATACCGGCCGAAGGGCTGCAGGGTGTTGGGATGAGGCAGCGATCCGCACGGAGACAGCGTCCGGGCGGTAAGGGAGAGCGATGTCGCCCACCGGAGCTTGGAAACACCGATCAAGGCAATAGATTTAGGTCTCGCATTCTTTTCCTCTTTTCGGATGCAGAAGCGAGCAAGTCGAGAGGACAAGTCGGTCGCATCCCTCTCGCGTGGAGAAGATTAGCAGTAGATGAAAAAAATCACAGAAATCTGGGTGGGCCGTGCTGCGAACGCCAATGCCTGGCCAAGCGGCGAGCATCTCCGCGGCTGACGCCCTGAGTTGGCAGTACCGGCCAAAGGGGCTGCAGGGGTGTTGGGATGAGGCAGCGATCCGGCACCGGGAGACAGCGTCGGGCGGTAAGGGAGAGCCAGTGTCAGCCACCGGAGCTAGGAAACACCGATCAAGGCAATAGATTTAGGTCTCGCATTCTTTTTCCTCTTTCGCTTGATGAAAAGCAGCAAGTCGAGAGGACAAGTCGGTCGCATCCCTCTCGCGTGGAGCAGATTAGCAGTAGATGAAAAAAATCACAGAATTCTGGGTGGGCCGTGGCCCATCCGGCCCGCCCCCTGCGTATGCCAATGTCTTCACCGTCAAAACCCAAACAAACGATTCAAACGGTCTGGTTTAGTCCTTTTGGTCGAGTTATCGGCGCATTTGGGTCATTGTCCGACCTGTCTGGCCAGCCGCGAACAGCAGCGTGACCCAAACAGACAAAAATGGACAGGCTAGCCCAAGATAAGAAGGCTTATTGTAGGACTATATCTGTATACGCGACGGTCCGGGCAGACGCATCCGTGTTCCAGGTTTAATGCCCGAATGGATCGGTTTTGTCCGGATGCTTCGGGCACCTGACCGACCGCGCATCCATTCATCCTGGGACTCCACAGCGAGGAAGCAACTGACTCCGACGAGCTCACAGCTCCACGTGCTCGATGTCGCTCGAGGACAACTGGGTGGAGGTGTCGGACGGTGCCTCGACGATGACACTTCTTTCAGGGTTCTCTTCTTGGGCCCTCCCGACGATGACGCTGCTGTCAGGGTACTCCTGGTGTGCTCACTTGACGACGGGGACGCTTGCTTTGGAGTTCTCTTCCTGATGCGTAGAGGTGGCAGAATTATGAAGGACCGGTAACGGCCGTCCAAGCGAAGGAATGTTGATACACACAACTACAATGGTTGATTGCGTATAAAATTCTCATGTATGTAGATACCCAAACGATGCTGTTTTGGTACAATTAGATAGCACACGTGGCATCTGACCATGGAACTCGTGGAAAGATGAAAGATGTACTCTCCCCATTTTAAAATATAGGATGTTTTAGCTTTGTAAAGCAAATATATCTAGACTTCTTTTAGTATGTAGGTTTACTCATGTTTGGAGTGAATCTACAATCTAAAAAAAGTTTAGATATATTTTTTTACAAACCTGAAACATCTTATATTTTAAAACGAAGGAAGTATTTGACAACGGAAGAAATGATTCACAACATTCTGGGACAAATCCTTTTATACACCACGCACGCTCTAGAATTTTCCATTCACTTATAGTTAGGATAGACAATCATATACCCTACAAAGCTCATTTCGCAAAAATAATAATAATATACCCTACAAAGCTCGATCAAGATGTTCAATTGACGATTCACTTTAGAAGTTTCTGCCAAGATACTTAAGTATGCTAAAATGAATCATAATATATACATGTCCACTTCTAAGCGTCACAAACTGATCTACAATACTTTCTCCGTCCGGAAAAGTATGTTGTAGATTTATCTAAATTCGTATTATCTAGATGTATTTTAATATATAGATATATGTGAATATAGACAAACCTACGGCATCCTTTTTTCGACTGAGGGTATTAATATTTTCCTAGGATCTCAAATGACAAATACTTAAGTATAGTAAAATGAATCATAATATATATACATCTCCCATTCTAAGCGTCACAAACTAATTTACGATATTGTTAATGTTTTTCCTAGGATCTAAATAGGCTCGAGTCAATGAAAGTTTTTCAAGAGGCAATTATGAAAGGACAAATAACTAACGCAAATTTCATTGTAAATTATTGGTTAAATTTAATGGAAGAAAATTTGCAACAATAAGTAGTAAATGTTATAACAAATATTTTACAACGACTTGTAAAAAATAAGAAAGTTTAGCATAAATAAAGAGAGCACATTCTCATAAAAACTCAAATCTTCTAATCCAACAGAAGAATGAAAAGAAGCTGTGTGGCTTGGAAGTGTAGGTAACACTGGGAATTTTGGAAAAGAAACAATAGAATTTTTGGAACGAGAGAATGAGAAATAATCAATTATTTATATTTTTAATGGCAGTAGTTACTCACTCAATATCCGATGACTTCAACTGCTATAGTACTCTCTTGCCTTGCGATTAACTAAGAAAGTTTAGTACATGCTTTCACAACATTTCTCCATAGCATGAATGATACTAACTCTGGTGTCTCGACCTCATGACCTATGTGCGAGCGAGAGATCTAAGGGAATGAGCTGACATGTCAACAGTGAAAACCAGGATCAGAAACGGCTAATTGATGATGAGGGGTAATTTCGATAGTTTTGCAAATTCAGAGGTGCATTTTAGACCAAAGCAAAATACCGGGTTGTAATCTGAACTCGATGGAAAGTTTAAAGGGTAATGTGGACTTCTCTCAAATCCCTTATAGTATGAGAGCGGATTTACCACACCTAGGAGGGGGCCCCGGCACCATCTATGTTATTCATTTGTTGGAGATCCGTGCAAGGTCAACGCAGTCATCGTCTGACACATATTTACATTTAAGCCCTCTTGCTTTTTGGTATTTCACCCGCAGTCCAGGGGAGAGGATGAGCACCCCACCGGCCCACCCCAACCCGTAGCCCACGGGCCCACACCCTTCCCACCTAATCCTAACAGCTTTCCCCCGTCGCGCGACCATGGATCTGGGGCCCCTACTTCTCCTTTTGTTTTTTCTTCATGTTTGGATCCAGTTTGTGGTTGAATATTTTGTTTGGATTAAATTCATGGTTGAATCTTTATTGAATCTTGTATGGATTTTGTTTAAATTCGTGGATATGGGGCCCCTACTTTTCCTTTATTGAATGTTGATTAAATCTATGGTATGTATTATCAAGTTTTTGTTTAAATTCGTGGATTTGGGGCCCCTACTTTTCCTTTATTCAAACATACACGCAACATTGATAATTTTCGATCGAAACATACATGCAACATTGATAATCTTTAGAAGAATTATATGAATCATACATGTTAACAGATAAATTTTGAAGGTTAGTTTATTTAAGGTTGATCTTTGTATGAAACATCCTTCAATTTTTTTTGTGTGGATCATGGTACTATGGATCTATGTATGAAACATAAAAAAGAGGGAAAACGAAAATGATTTCGGTCAAGAATCTGAGGGAAATAATGTTTTCTATAAAAAATATATGAATGAGATTAGAAATTGTAAGTAATCTCGGGAATCTTGTGTGTATCTTGTATGAAACATTCTTGTTATTAATCTTATTCCTGAAATGTACATAACAAAATTGTTGATTATTCCTGAAATTTTGCGAGAAAAAATGAGGTAAAAAAGAAACAAACATTATCACGTGTATTCGTGGAAAATTATATGAATATCTCTTGGCAGAAACAAGTTTGTAAAACGTGCGAATCTTGTATGAAACTTCTGAATCTAGGATGAAACAAAGTAAGAGTGACTAAATATTGTTAAATAAAAAGTACAAAAATAAAAATGATTAAATGAGATTGTTGAAAAAACAAATTATGCATGTTTCATTTTCAGAATTAAAAATGTACATAAAAATTGTTGAATATTGCTACCGAAAATATTGGTACCTAAATTATCTTCTATGAATCAGTCAAGATCAAACATAGTTTTAGTTCTTTGATTAAATAACCTTGGACTGATTCCATTTTATCCAAATTGCTTTTCCCAAATTTGGAAGTACGAATATTCTGGGAGATAGTGTTAAAAAATTGTTGATGGGAGATAGTGTTGCAAATAAAAATCATGGTAGATCAGTTAATGAGAGGAGTGACAGTGAGATAGTGTTAAAAAATTGTTATGAAATTAGATTAGATAGTGTGTGAAATCTCGTGAATCTTGTATAAAACGTTTTTGGTATTAATCTTGGTTGATGCAGATTACAGAAAATCAATTTCTAAATTGTTGAAAAATATTGTATGGACCATGTTGAATCCTATAGATTTTGGTGGATTTTGCATGAATTTTTCATGTTTCTTGCATGAATTTAGAAATATGTGATAAGAGTGGATTGAAACGTCCATGAATTTTATAGTTGCAAAATCCTTAATAAAATTTACCTTGAAAAAATAATATGAATGTTCGTATGGCTATTTGAAAAAAATCTGTGAAAATATTTTGTAAAGATTCATACATGTTAACAGATAAATTTTGAATAAATATCTGCGAATTTCTTTTTATGAAACTATATTGTAACTAAAAACGGATAATTAATAAATTAAAAATATATTGTAACTAAAAATCTTTCAAGAATCCCACCGTTGTCAAGAACAACGTATTTCTACAGTTTTACGGTTCATCCTGTACCTATAGTTGTAGTTCTGTACACTGTCAGCAACCATTAAGCCGCACATCCTGGATAGTGGTAAATTAAAAAAAATATTTTCTCTATGTAACAAGTGGGGAGACAAACAACGACGAAATAATATTTTCTCTATGTACATAAAAAATTGTTGATTATCCCTGAAATTTTGCGAGAAAAAATAAGGTGAAAAAGAAACAGACATTATGCATGTATTCTGTGAAAAAATTATATGAATATCTCTTGGCAGAAACAAGTTTGTAAAACGTGTGAATCTTGTATGAAACTTCTGAATCTAAGATAAAACAAAGTAAGAGTGTCTAAATATTGTTAAATAAAAAGTAGAAAAAAATCATTAAAAGAGATTGTTGAAAAAATAAATTATGCATGTTTCATTTTCAGAATAAAAAATGTACATAACAATTGTTGAATATTCCTAAAATTGTACGAGAAAAAAATAAGGTGAAAAAGAAACAGGAATGTGTAGAAGACTATCGATTGTGAGGAGACAAACAAGCGACAAAATTTTTAGAATATCTGAAAACGTTAGGGGTTAGATAGAAAAACTGCAGCAGACCTAAAAAATAAAGTGAGGGGATTATTTTGTAAAACGCATAGCACGAATTTCCAATAAATAGAGAGCAGAGATGGTGCCGAAGGCCCCTCCTACGGGGGAATTGCATTGTCCCTTATAGTATCTCGCCTTCTCAACTCTGCACCCAAATGTGCAGTTCAAAACAGCAGAACACTAAGAGCAGGATTTTAGATAAGAAACACGCGCGTGGAGAGAGAAGGTATTTCGATGTCACGACTAAGAGATCCAGATTGATGCCGTCCCTTCCTTATTCTTTTACCCATGACGCCAGATCCATAAAAAGAGAAATTTTGTGTTTGCTCCATGTCGGCAAATTGATGTCCGCGCAAGTCCTTTCAGGACAGGCTTGAGGTGACAAGGAAACAGGAGACCATGATCTGACAGCCCAGGCCACCCTCCAAGCCTTCTCAGGAGAGGGCTTGGCGCCAGTCCCTGGATGGTTTAACTAGAAATCTCGAATATGATTTTTCTGGATTCCCAATGGATTTGGGGACAATGTTGGGAGGGAGAGGATGGAGGAGATGTTTTTTTTACATGGAACATCATATTCCATTAAAGCATAGGCGAGACCAAATCTCTCGGGCGTCGCCAAAAAAGAACGGACACGATACGTGTCCTTGGCCATAAGATTTTTTGAGCATACTTGTTTGTCTAGTTTGATGTAGTCGATCTGTGGGGAATTCCAACAATTGGTATCAGAGCGAGGTAGAAGGTTTGAAGCTTGCCCCGAGGAGGCGACCCGACTAGCGCCTCGGGGCGGGCAATATTGTCGCTCGGCGGAGCGGCGAGGGGGAAGATGGCGGGCGGTGGTGGTTCGGCGGAGCGACACGAGGGAGGCGGTAGGGCGCTGTCATCGGAAAAGCGGTGGAGGTGGATGATCGTTGATGGGAGAGGAGGTGCTGAGGTGCGGTGCCAGGAGTCTCGTCAAGATCGTCAATCGGGGAGTTAGAAGAGTCAAGGAGTCATGGGCGTGCGGGTTGGCACGTTGAGTTAACGTCATGTTCTCGAGTCACCGTTGTGTCCAAGTGCTCGTCTCTGTGAGGATCCATTGCAGTTGAAGCGTGTCACGTCATGTTGTTGTCTGGTGCTAGATGCGACCAAGGGTCTCGACGGGAAGAATGATGTTCAAGCGTATAGTGGGACAATGACCAGTGAAGGGGAGCCTCTTCAATGAGGATCTGTCTTTACATGGGGCGGTGTGTGATCCGTTGGCATGTATGCGTGTGGGGTGGTCTATGGTGTCTGTCTGATAGTGGCGCGACTGAGAGTCTGGATTATACGTTGAGTTGAGTCAAGAGGTCGTGAAGCTGCAAGGAGTCAAGACCAGGGGAAGCACGAGGACGACAAGTTCAAGATTAGGGAGAGATTGTTAGGTTAATCTTGATTAGAGTCCTATGGAAGAGTTAATTAGGTAAGCATAGCGTAGTGTAGTACTTTGGTTTAGCCTAGTAAGATAGCTACTAGGTAAGTTTTATTTAGTTCCGTAGGTGAGTCTAGTCAATCCAAGTTCTAGTAGGTTTTGGTAGCACGATTAGTTTCAGAATCATGTTTGAGTAGACTTGTTCGAGTCGGGTATGTACTAGCCAGGGTCAGCTCCTATATATGCAGCTGTATACGATGTTTTTGTAACGTGGAGTTTAGAAGATGTTGAGAAAATAAAGAAAAAGAACGGACACGATACGTGTCCTTGGCCATAAGATTTTTTGAGCGTGTTTGTTTGTCTAGTTTGATGTAGTCGATCCGTGGGAAATTCCAACAAGGGAGAGGATGGAGGAGGTGTTATTTTTTACATGGAACATCATATTCCATTAAAGCATAGGCGAGACCAAATCGGCCGCCACCACACCTGTTACAGCACCGGGTACATCATCAGGCCACAAGAGGCCTACTCCCGCCAAACCATCATATCCTATCTTAGCCATCGCATGTGCCGTCTTATTACAAGTTCTCCGACAAAATTTAAATGAAACAGAATTAAAATTTAGTCATGCCAACATCTTGGCATCTCTAACAAGCACCCCTAACGGCAAAGCAATCAAAGCTAGAATTGTTTAGCGCACAAATAAGCTCCTGGCACTCTGACTCCACCTCCACATTCGTCATGCCCCAGTTCATTGCTGCCGTCAAACCTTGGATACACGCCTCCGCTTTAGTGTGTGGAACGTTTAGTGCCCAGCACCCGATTCAACAACCTCTGAATTATAATCTCTGACAATGAACCCCCACCCGCCTGTTCTTGGGTTTTCAGAGTACGCCCCGTCTACATTGATTTTCAGAGTATTTTCCTCCGGTGGTCTCCAACTCGATGTCTGTTGGCTTGGCTTTTTGCGCAAACATGGAGCGAGCAATGCAGGCATGATTTTGTAAAACCGCATGATTTGGGTGATGGCTCATCTTAGCTGCACATTTCTAATCCATTGACAGACATTATGGTTTCCACTGAGGACAAGTTTCCATCGGATATACTCCCTCAGTTCACTAATACAAGACCTTCTAGCTAGGAGGTGTGCTTCGGTCCCCTCTAAACTTAAGTTTTATGGGCCATTTTATTTCTTTGACCCGTCGAAACCCATATCGAGGCCACGTATATCTCCGTATATGTGTACTCGGTCGAACTGAGTATAATCCATGTCCTGGACGGCTGATCCCATCTCTTATTATCGCGATCTACGTCTTTGCATGTCATATTTAATTTTTGTTGTTGTTGTTGTTATATAACTTACGATTTTCGCTTCTGCATGCACATGAGTATTCGTGTACGGGGAGTATACGTCTAAGAGGACCATATGGACTTCTGGTGGGTTCGTACGGTCCTGAAAACAATTGGTATGAGTTTTTGTTTGTCAAAGTTTGAAAAGAAGGAGGGAGGAGGGGGGGGGGGGACCGAAGCAAAAGTGTCTAGATATTTCAAAGTAGACTAGATCTAGACTAAAATGGATGAACTAAATAATAAAATAGTCTAGATACGTATATTTCTGAAAAAAGCCGAAGTTCCTACATTAGTGAACGGAGAGAGAACTTGAGACGGGTGCAGGTTGGAGTTCTCGGTTATCAACTTATCATAGCATCTCTCAAAAAAAAACGTATCATAGCAACGCATGCGCCATGTGAGCAGCATGTCGCCACCTCAGATGCCATGTCAATAAAAAAAGCGGCTTGTCATCACAAGATATCTTGATCCGACTTCTCTGAGAAACCAGGGAGTGAAATGCAAATCGAACTGAGTCTTTTGAAAAATACACACGGATTTGGGCTCATAACTTGCATAACCATGCCATGTTGGAAACAACTTCAACGATAAGATCCATTGTTTCTATTTTTTGAGCCTGAAGACTGCAACCATTATCCAAAATCTGCAGGAAAGAGGAAATATCCAGTC
Organism: Avena longiglumis; assembly: GCA_030063025.1. Lineage (NCBI taxonomy): Eukaryota > Viridiplantae > Streptophyta > Magnoliopsida > Poales > Poaceae > Avena > Avena longiglumis. Next base: position 62,753,928 of record CP125979.1, on the reverse strand, counting down.
TACTGCCTGTGCTGTTCGAATCTCAAAGCCTGAAAGTTAAAGTTTGTGCAACTGTGCAAGCACCCTGCACTACAAGGCACAAGGTTTTTTTGACAGTGATCAGATTTTACTTGGTCAAGGCACAGGTAGTTTATCATAGGAGCATAATCATATAAGCAGTACACGGACACATCCTGACAAGTCTGTTACAACACCAGCTAGGTACCTATTTCCTGGGTACTATGGGCTATGACATTGCCTTGGGCATCATATCCACATTACCAAAACTCAGATGCTTCGGGCACCTGACCGACCGCATCCATTCATCCTGGTACTCCACGAGTCGATGTTCGCTGACGGCAAAAATAAACCTAAACCCACAGGAAGGAAGGAAGCTACTGCCTCCGAGTTCACAGCTCCACGTGCTCGATGTCACTCGAGAACCCTTGAGGCTGGCGACCGCTGTGTGACCAGCTGGGTGGAGGTGTTGGACGGCGCCTCGACGATGACACTTGTTTGAGGGTTCTCTTCGTGGGCCCTCCTGACAATGACGCTGCTGTCAGGGTACTCCTGGTATGCTCACTTGACGACAGAGTTCTCTCCCTGGTGCGCAGAGGTGGTGCATCATACACCTCAGACTCGTCGAGGTCGACAGGGTTTGAAGCTGAAGTGCCCATCCGAAGCAACTCTTCGCGAGTAGGAGGTGGTGCGCATGCCAGCGGACGCACTGAACAAAGAACAGACACAAGCAGACAATTATGTCAGGAAGTAACAGTAGATAGCAATGGAATGATCAGGAAAATAAAATATATGCAATTGCCAGGTCACTAAGCAACGTTATAGATGGTATGAGAACCAAGAATGAATGGTAACCATAATAAATAGTGTAACCCAAGGATTTGTTCATTGCTCATTTAATTAACGATTCTGCTTGGAAGATGCATATTACTACCACATATGCTTGCAAAAGGCATCTCACTGTAAAATTTTCACAACCATACCTGATTTGAAGCATGCACTATACAACAACTTAGGGGAATGATAAGATAACTATGAAACTATAAAGCAGAAAGGGCTAACAGTACATCAAATCTTTTGACTGACTTAACAGTTAACACACCTTCAACTGGATGCTCAAGATAAGGCTCTCGTAATTGACGAGTTGCTGAATAGTTGCGCTTCCTGATGTAGTCTTTTTGCAGAGGTTGGGGGGTAAGCATCGAAAACTGAGATAAATTAACCCCTTGTTGAATGTAGTATGGATTCTCTGCGAGGTACCTGAAATATCGAAAAAATGATTGTATCACTTCGTAGAACTTGCCATAGTGTGGCTTTGCAGTGCTAGATCAACTGGGTGACATAAGTTACAAACATTATGCGAAACAAATTATGAATTCATCAGCCCACCTCCCAATTTCAACCATTGACCTCAATGTTGTCCCAGACGGCGAAGTGTAATACCTGAAAGAAGCAAAATAAGTCACATCTGTTATGATCAAGCATCTTGCGTGTTGGAATACTGGCAAACAACACCAGAGAGCAGGTTTCATGGTTTCTAGAGAGTTAAAAAGGCATCGCCAGAATTGATAAACATAAAAATGGTTGTCCAGACTGACATATTACAAGTAGAAAAACTGTGTAGTTTCACGAATCATGATTAACAGGAATATATCTCAAAGAGCAGGCTACTCCTTCAACAGGTGTAACTAAGCTAAGAGATAATCAAGAAGCAGACAAAACATTCCATGAATATAATGGCGCAAAACTATTAAGTATTGTGCATGGACTAGTTTCTAAAAGAAAACAGTGGAAGTACTGAACATAGAAATGACAGAAAAACTCGATGATTCAAAACCACAGATATTATTGCAAGTGCAGGAAAAGAAACAGTGACATACACATCTGCGAACTTGCTGCACCCCTCCCCCCTGATTCTGACCTCCCTATCCCAGCCAGGAGGAGGTTGGGGAATCTCTGGTTTGTCAATTGCCCACACCTTACTTGTATCCTGTGGCATATCTTCTTGGTCATCACATGATAAAACACGGTTCCATTCACTAGCTCTTGCACACACAAAAAGTTCCTCAGTAATAGTCTCACGCAGCTCTTCATACTTCTCCTTTGTTGGAACGATCCTCCACTTGAAGCAGTTAGCGCACTGCACAGTATAATAACCAATAGCTGGTAAACCTTGTCTTGCCTTCGGGAATCTTTGCTGCAGTGGAGTTGAGTGGTCTATGGGCTCGGTGAAGTGAACTTCCCTTTGCTTGTGATGTTTGGTCTGCGGATCATAAAGGACAAGCTGATTTGATTCGTCTTCCACTGAGTAATCCTTGTCGGTGTAATCATCATCATCATCACTGCTGATAAACTTCCTTCTTGGACGCTGAGACTTGTGAGAATGAACCATCCCTGTCTCATGGTTATGAGCTCGAAAATTCCCCATGAGATAACTGTCTTTTCCTGTAGCAATAATGAAAAGGCTCAATAAACAGCAGCATGATTTCAGTATGGTTATCACATATTTTTTGTCGTAACAAAGCAGCAGTATGCTGGCAATGAAATCCAGTTGCAAGAAATCAGCACATTTTACAACTCCACTATTTACAAGCCTAGAGAATGAAATTTTCACCACTATGAAAACTGAAGAATGAAATAAGATCAATTGCTGCAACTACAAGCTGCCTTTAGTTGGACAACAGCTACTTCATGATCAACACTGCATTCCGTAAGTGAATTCAACCAAATTAGCATGAGCAAATTATCCAAAGAATATCTGTAAATTGCAATTTAACCAAATTGAGTTGCCGGGATGCTCTTATAGAACAGCGCAACATCAGGTTGTTACACGAAACATGACTCTAGCACCACACAACCTAACCCTTTTGATGGCTATAGGTAACCATGCTATACTATATGCAAATCAACCAAGTAAACAATGATGTTACTTTGTCTAGGAGGTAACTCACAGAACACAGAAATAAGATACTGTCGAAGGTACAAACTATGAGCAAGATGAAAGAACATCAGTCAATTAGTAGTCCTGTCACTACGCTATCGTCCATATTGCAAATTGCAAGCGTTACATATTGACTAGCAATGTCATGTACACTGCATAATTTACCAACAATTGCACATACAAGTTCCAAAAGCACAAAAAGAAGAGTTTATACTAATAAGAGTACAAGAACCAACCAGAACTGTGTAAAATCCAACCTTACATTTTTTTTTGGATAAACTAAAAGGCCACCACAAAATTTAAGCACAAGTTCATACCAGCAGCAGAAGAGTTAGCTTTAGGTGTGTTTACATATCTAAATGCTACTCACTGAATCGGTAATGTGCGCAACAAATGGCTATAAGATCAGTACATATTGAACCCAATTAAGTTCCCTGAATCACAAGAGTTGAACATATTATCGGCAGTTAGTCCTACACAAGTGCAGACCACCAACCCGGCCTGAACCGACCGCCGCTCCGGCCACCATTCCTATAAGCCCAGGGAGCAGTGACAATCTCTGACGCCAGAGTGCACCCCACACTAAGTCTTCATCGCCTTCGGCGGCGCCCCTGCCTCTGCGTCGAGCGCCGCCCCGCCGCGGCCGGCAGCGTCTCGCCAGCTCTGGCCGGGCTGTGTCCTGCGTCGTTTACTACTCGTCTCCTCCACCAGAGTGACCAGAATTATGAGAAAATTCCAGCCACCTGTGATACAGCAAATCTGTTAGGAGTAAGCCGTCACAAGGAAAGAGTACCCGCAAAATCCTGGGTCCCATCAGGCTTTGGATTTCCCCGACCCTGCAACCGCATACGAGCTTGTAGTACTGAAGCCAAGACGGGGGACAGATTAATTAACGAACAAACAAACATCGCGGAGAAGTCCCACCACCAAATCTCAATGGTGGACAATGTCGGAGACGAGAGAGACAGCACGGGCCCCCGAACCAAGAAGAAGAACCTCGCCGGAAAGGGACATGCGTTTGGTCGCAGACCGAAAACCCCACCCGGAGACGCCACCAAAAGGCCGAACTTGGGAGTTTCCAAAAGTAGCAAAAAAAAAAAACCGCATCGGCGAGAACGAGCACGGCAGTCTTTGTACGGATCGCGGGGGATGATACGGGATCATCCATGGCATTTTAGGGCCCTACCGGGAACCCGGATGCATGTCGCCGTCCAGGCGGCCGTCCGGCCCGGACGAGCGCCTGTAATCGCGGACGGTACCGCTGGACCCGACGGAAGAAGCAGAGGCGAGGAAGAGGGGAAGGGTGGATACTGACGTACGTGAGGGCGTCGAGGGAATGCGGCGACCGGAGAATCCGAGGGAGGCGGCGGCGTGGGCGTCGTGGGGCGAGGAGGAGGGAGGAGTGGGGTGGTGCGCTTTCTTTTCGGTTGCCCTCTCTCACCACTGTCACTGTTCAGGAGTAACTCCCAGGGGTGAAATAGCAGGTGGGGGTTTATAGGTGGTGGGTCACTTCGGGTTTCCAGACTCTCCCTCAATAATTACGTGGCCGGAGGGCGAATGTGAGAAATGCCGCGAGCACAAACTTTCGCAATTTCAGTCACGTTTTACTTGGATCATTTCTTTCACAAATCGAAGTTTCTATAGCAGACATATATATCAAGATAGCCATACCAAGAAAATTTTCCTTTTTCGAAACGAATCCAAGAAATTTATAGCCGTGCTTGTGTGGGCTAAATCGACCGAGCCATAAGAAAATAGAAGACGGACGCATATGTTTGCACGACACGGCAATGGTGCATTTGATAGCTAGTGATGTTGATCTTCTGAAAAGAAAATTATTGTTGCTTGTGTTCACGGTTGAAATGACTAAATATTCTACACGTCCCCATGATGTTTAGCACGGAATAATCTCTTTTAGTTATATTTGTGTGCTTTCCATAAGTGAGAGCTCATTTTTACCCATTCCAATCGTCATTCACATAATTTCAGTGGAATAAGTGTGATTCGCACAAGTTTTTATCATAATACGACCATATATAACCATGATATAGCTCGGTTTACCCAGTGTATCCATTGTTACCATCCAAACAATTGTACATGGCTAATAACCATCATACATAAACCATACCATCTATATCTATCATGTGCGGATCCATGATCATCCAATAGAAAACGATAGTACAGAGAAATGGAACATCACTAGGGAGGACGAGTATAGCCTCACCTTGCAATTACTTGAGTGAAACTGGTAGTGGATATGAGGTTGTGGTTAGGGTCGGGGTGGAGGTAGGTCGGGTCATCAAAGAGGATCAACATTGGGGACGAGGAAGAGTAAAAGGGTGCAGGGTCGGTTGGTGGAGGGAGGAGGCATGCATGTGCATCTGATATCCATGAAGATAGCTACACAAGAGGACGATGGCCAGGGAACATGCGGTCGATGGAGGTGGTAGAGATAATCATATATGTCATTCATGTTGCCATTGTAGGGTTACTACGTTACGTGAGGGAAAACAAAAAATTCTTTTATACAAGAACATCTAAGATCTATCTAGTAAGATGCAAATGGCTCGATCAGATCTAGATCTAGAAGTTCGGATCAAGATCTAGATCCGTATTGGAAAACTCACCGAACGTCGCAGAAGAATTTTCTCGGTGAAGATTCGGATCTCGATGATCCCCGCAGCTAGGTGATCCCTCCCATTCATGAGTATTATCTCCTTCTCGTGCGAGATCAAAATACGATCCTTATGTCGGACCCCCTATGCCAATTAAATTTGTCAGCACTCCAACATCTAGGGCGTTGTGTAGACGGCGAGAGTGATGCGGCCTTTCGGTGTCTATGTGGATAACTCCGTGAGGGACAGAGAGAGGGACAGAGGTGCAGCCACCCACATGAGAAATGGTGTGTTTAGAGAGAGGGGTTGTGTTTCTTTATGTATGAGGATGGGGTGGAGACTTAGAGGAAGGGTGATATGGCCACCACCGTCCATACTTGGCAGGTGTAGGGTGTCCCTTCCCCTAACCCTAGCCACCCCATCTAGGGGAGAGGGGGCTTCGTGGATACGTAGCGCTAGGGACCTAGGTGTCTGCCCATATGGGCCGCATATGGCCCATGCTGCCAAGCCCTATAGGGTGCAACCTTGGCACAATAACACTCCGTAAACCCTCCCAAACCCTCAGGCGAGGCCCATCAACCTAATTTTCTCTGAAATAATTCCAAACCACTTTCAAAAAATCCTCTACATATTATAATTTCGAAACACTTCCAGTAATTATTTGAAACATGGGGTTAGGGGAAGAAGCGGAGAGTCAGGTCGGCGGGCGACGAGTTAATGGGGCAAGTGATGGTACCGTGGGTGTGGTGTTGGGTGGTGGTGGTGTCGTGGTGGTCTCGGCAAGGAGACGATCTCCTGCATATTTTTTCCTTTTTAGATATATTTTGATTTTATTAATTATAGTTAACACGTGGTCCTTGAATTTTTTCAAAAACTCCAAGAATTTACAACTATCTATCGTATGCACCCTCCCCATTCCCCCCGATTTCTATCGTTGCCATGTCATCACGCCATAATGACTTGTGGTACCAAGACACGCCATAATGACTTGTGGGTCCTCTTGGTCAGAAATCTTGTGAATTCACGTTCAATTCGAGTTTTGTGTTTTTTGCAAACAAAAAGAACTTACAAAAATGTGATGGGATTTTGTCCTAAAAAACAAAACAGGTACCATCTCATAACTTTGGCTTGAAAAGGTGGTGGTTTTATGCTATTAACACATCGCCAACTTATACCAAGATAATCTTATCGAAAGCAAGTTTGTGGATAAGTTCTGGCTGGTAGAGCAGATGACTGAAAATTCTTTTTAGTTTAGCGTGTTGTGCGGACTAAATCTATGAATCTTTAACAAAATAGATGATTGGCATATAGGTCTGCACCAGCCCCATGGGAATGGTGATTTGATAGCTATTGATTTTGGTCTTCTGAACAAAAAATTATTATTGTTTATTTCATGGGTGAAGTGTCTAACTTGTGTATATGCCCCCAAGATGTTTAATGCGAAATAACCTCTTTTAATAATTTTTATGTACTTGCCACAAGTGAAATATCAAATAGCTCATTTTTCATTTTTAAAGTGGCATTCACATAATTTTAATGGAATAAGTGTGATTTGCACATTTGTTTACCACAATAAAACCATCTATAACCATGATATAGCTCAGTTTACCAAGCATGCTCACTGTTACCATCCATGAAAATTATAACATTTGTATCTATCCTGGGCAGATCCATGATCATCCAATAGAAAACGATGGTACAAAAAACATAACATCGGGAGGGAAGAAGAAAACGGCTCACCTTGAAATTATTTGAGTGAAATTGTAGTAGATAGGAGGCTACAGTTAGGGTTAGGGCTGAGGTAGGCCAAGTCATCGAAGAGGATCAACATCGGGTGTGGAGGAAGAGTAAAATGGTGTGGGTCGGTTGGTGGAGGGAAGATGCATGAATATGCGTCTCATATCAATAAAAATAGCTACACAAGAGGATGATACATTGTGAACATGCGGTCAACGGAGGTGGCAGAGATGATATATGCCATTCTTGTCGCCGCTGTCTGTAGGGTTACGCGAGACAAAACAAAAAAAATATGTCTCACGTGACACCCAATATCTATCTAGGAAGATGTAAATGGCCCGATTAGATCTAGATCTATATCCATATTGGAGAACTCGTAGAACGTCACTGAATAATTTGCTCGGTGAAGATTTCGACCCCGGCGATCCCCGCATCTAGGCGATCCCTCACAACCACAAGGATTATCTCCTGAAATATCATAGTATGATCCCTATATTGGTATCCACGCATGTGGTACTTTAATCTATAGCATTTTGCCATCTAGTGCGTCGCGTAAACAATGAGAGTGATGTAGTTTTTTGACGTCTATGTGGAGAACTCCACAAGAGGGGGAGAGAGAGAGAAGGTGAAATCGTCTGGAAGAGAAATTGTGTGTTTAGAGAGAGTGGTTGCCTCTTTGTATATAGGAGGAAGTGCCAGAACTTGGAGGAGGGGCTAATCTAGCCACCGCCCCATCTAGGGGAGGAGGGCTTTGTGGAGATGCAACCCTAGGGACTTAGCTAGGCGCCTACCCATATGGGCCACATATGCCCCATGTAGACAAGTCTGTGGGGTGCAGCCTTGTCACTCTTTCCATGGCCTTTTTTGCCCTACTCAGAAATCAAATGCATGTGTCTGTCCTTCCAGCCACGCCAACCCGCTCGCACGAGCGAAACTGACCAAGGATGGGAGACTCTTCGGGTTCGGGTTCCAGACTCTTCAATGAGCTCCCCTTAATAATTTCGTTGTCGCAGGCGAATGTGAGAAGTGCGGCGAGCACAAACTCTCGCAAATTTAGTCATGTTCTACTTGGATCATTTCCTTCACAAATCAAATTTTATATAGCCGACATATATCAAGATAATCGTACCAATAAAATTTATTTTTCGAAAAGAAGCCAAGAAAATTTATGGGTGTGTTTGTGTGGGCTAAATCAACCGAGCTGTAAGAAAATAGAAGGTGGACACATATGTTTGCACCCATCCATATGGCAATGGTGCATTTGGTAGCTAGTGATGTTGGTCTTCTGAAAAAAAAATGTTATTTGTGTTCACATGTGAAATGACTAAATATTCTACACGTCCCCAAGATGTTTAACGCGGAATAACCTCTTTTGTTCATATATGTGTGCTTTTCATAGGTGAGAGCTCTTTTTTACCTTTTAAAATCGTCATTCACATAATTTCGGTAGGATAAATGTGATTCACACAATTTTTACCATAATACAATCACCTATAACCATTGATATAGCTCGGTTTATCCAGTGTGTCCATTGTTACTGTCCATACATGCAAAACAATCGTACACGGCTAATAACCATCGTACATACACCATACCATCTATATGTATCATGCGCATATCCATGATCATCCAATAGAAAATAATAGTATAAGAAAATAAAACATCACTAGGGGAGGAAGACTAGGTCTCACCATGCAATTAATTGAGTGAAATTGCAGTGGATATGAGGTTTCAGTTAGGGTCAAGGCAGAGGCAGACCGGGTCATCAAAGACAATCAACATTGGGGACAGAGGAAGTGGAAAAGGTCCGGGTGCGGGCTTTGTTGGTGGAGGGAGGACGCATGAATGTGCGTCTGATATCGATGAAAATAGCTACACAAGAGGATGACGGAAAGGGAACATGCGGTCAACGGAGGTGGCAGAGAGAATCATATATGCCATTCTCGTCACCGCTTTTTGTTGGGTTACTACGTTACACTAGGGAAAACAAAAAATTATGTCTTACAAGAACACCCAAGATCTATCTAGAAATATGTACATGGCTCATTCAGATCTAGATCTAGAACTTCTAGATTGATCCATATTGGAAAACTCACTAAACGTCGCGGAAGAATTTGCTAGTTAAAGATTCAGATCCCGATGATCCCTGCGGCTAGGCGATCCCTCCTAGTCATGAGGATTATCTACTTCTGGTGTAAGATCAAAGTACAATCTCTCTGTCAGACGCCTATGGTAATTTAATCTGCCAGTGTTCCACCATCTAGGGCGTTGTGTAGACGACGAGTGTGATGCAGCCTTTTGGCTTCTATGTTGACAACTCCATGGGGGATAGAGAGAGGGACAGAGGTGCAGTCACGCACATGAGAAATTGTGTGTTTAGAGAGATGGGTTGTGTCTCTTTATATAGGAGGATGAGGTGGAGACTTTGAAGAGGGATGATCTGGCCACCGTCGTCCATAATTGCCAGGTGTAGGGTGTCCCTTCCCCTAACCCGAGCCACACCATCTAGGGGAGGGGCTTCAGGTGTTTTTTTTTAGAAATGGGGAGGGGGCTTCGTGGAGACTACTGCTAGGGACCTAGACGCCTGCCCATATGGCCCATGTTGCCACACCCTATGGGGTGCAACCTTGGCACAATGGCACTCTATACACTCTCTCGGACCCTCAGGCGAGGCCCATCAACCTAATTTTCTCTAAAATAATTTCAAACCACTTTTATAAAATCCTCCGTATATATATATTATAATTTCAAAACACTTCCAATAATTATTTGAAACATGGGGTTATGGGAATAAGGGGAGAGTCAGGTCGGCGGGCGATGAGTTAATGGGGGGGGGGGTGGTACCATGGGTGTGGCGTTGGGTGGTGGTGGTGTCATGCTATTGTCGGGAAGGAGACGATCTCCCGCATATTTTTTTTTCTTTTTAGATGTATTTTGATTTTATTAATTATAGTTGACATGTGGTCCTTAAATTTACAACTATCTATCATATGCACCCCCCCCCCCCCCCGCCAATTTCTGTCGTTGCCATGTCATCACACCATAATGACTAGTGGGTCCTCTTGGTCAGAAATCTTGAGAATTCACGTTTACTTCGAGTTTTGTGGTTTTTGCAAACAAAAAAGAACTTACCAAAATATTGTGGGATTTTGTCCTGAAAACCAAAATAGGTACCATCTCGTAACTTTGGCTTGAAAAGGTGGTGGTTTTATGCTATTAACCCATCGCCAACTTATACCAAGATAATTTTATCGAAAGCAAGTTTATGGATAAGTTCTGGCTGGCAGAGCAGATGACTGAAAATCCTCTTTAGTTTAGACTGTTGTGCGGACTAAATCTAGGAAGCTTTAAGAAAATAGATGGTTAACTTATAGGCTTGAACCCAGCCATATGTGAATGGTGCATTTGTTTGATAGCTATTTATTTTGATCTCCTGAACAGAAAATTATCGTTTTTTATTTCATGGGTGAAGTGTCTAACTTTTATACATGCCCTCAAGATGTTTAATGCGGAATAACCTCTTTTGATAATTTTTATGTTCTTGCCACAATTGAGATCTCGAATAGCTCACTTTTCATTTTTAAAGTGGCACTCACATAATTTTAATGGAATAAGTGTGATCTGCACATTTTTTGCCACAATAAAACCATCTATAACCATGATATAGCTCAGTTTACCAAGCATGCTCATTGTTACCATCCATACATGCAAAACAATCATACAAAGCTAATAACCATAATACATACACCATCACATCTATATCTATCCTAGGCGGATCCATGATCATCTAATAGAAAACGATAGTACAAAAAACAGAACATCAGGAGGGAAGAAGAAAATGGCCTCACCTTGCAATTACTTGAGTGAAATTGCACTAGATAGGAGGCTACGGTTAGGGTTAGGGCGGAGGTAGGCTGGGTCATCGAAGAGGATCAACGTCAGGGGTGGAGGAAGAGTAAAATGATGTGGGTTGGTTGGTGGAGGGAAGAGGCATGAATATGCGTCTAGTATCAATGAAGATAGCTACATAAGAGGATGATAGCTTGTGAACATACGACCAACGGAGGTGGCAGAGAGAATCATATATGACATTCTTGTTGCCACTATCGGTAGGGTTACGTGAGAGAAAACAAAAAATTATGTCTTACGAGACACCCAATATCTATCTAGGAAGATGCAAATGTCCCGATCAGATCTAGATCCAGATTGGAGAACTCATAGAACGTCGCGGAAGAATTTGCTCGATGAAGATTCATATCCTGGCAATCCCCGCATATAGGTGATCCCTCACAACACCACAAGGATTATATCCTTCTTGTGCAATATCATATTATGATACATCTATCGGTATCCACACATGTGGTACTTTAATATATAATATTTCACCATCTAGTGTGTCGCATAGACGGTGAGAGTGATGTAGTATTTTTACGTCTATGTGGAGAACTCTACAAGGGAGAGAGAGAGAGAGGTGAAACCACCCGAAGGAGAAATTGTGTGTTTAGAGAGAGTGATTGCCTCTCTTTATATAGGAGGACGGGGCAGAGACTTGGAGGAGGGGGCGAGGGGCTGATCTGGCCACCGCCCCATGTAGGGGAGGGGGCTTGGTGAAGATGAAACCCTAGGTACTTAGGAGCCTACCCATATGGGCCACATATGCCCCATGTAGCCAAGCCCTGTGGTGTGCAGCCTTGGCACTCTTTGCCAATGGCATTTTTCCCTACCCGGAAATCAGATGCATGTCTTTTTCCTGCTGGCCACACCGACCTGCTCGGACGAGGGCAACTGACCAAGGATGGAAGTGTGGAACAGAATGAAAGAGAGGAGGAAAGGGAGTCTATGTACGTGAGGTAGACAAGGGAATGCATCGATCGGGTAAACCAAGGGAGGCGAGAAGGCGGCGATGTGGCGTGGTGGGGTGAGGCAGAGAGGGAGGAGGGAATGTGGGTCGCCTCTTTAGTTCGCTCCAGCTTTCAGACTTTCAAATGTGATGTCCTCAACCTCACTAATTTTGTGGCTGAAGGCAAGTGTGCCACATGTGGGACATGCGCTGATCACAAAATTTGGAAAAATGTACCACAATCGGTTGCATCCTTGGATCATCTCGTTCACATTCAAAGTTTATATCATCAACATAACAACATAAACTTATCAGGGGCAAGTTTATGGATATGTTTGTACGGGCTAAATCTAGCGAGTTGTAAGAAAATAGACAATACACATGTAGGTTTTTGTTTGGCAAGTAGGGGGTCACGTGGATATCACTTATGTCGCAATTTTAAGTAATTTCATCTCTTGTCCAAGTTCAAATATATTTCTTAAAATTTGAACCGGAGATTAAAATTAAATAAATTGGATATAACTGAGATCACACTTGGATCCCTATAGCATGGGTTCATTGATAGATATTGATGTTGATCCTCCGGAAAAAAATGTTGTTTGTTTCATGGGTAAAATATGTAAATTATCTACCAGTCTTAGAGTATAACTTATTTAGGTAATATTTGTGTCCTTGCCATAAGCGAGATCTCAGATAGCTCATTTTACCCCCACACACACACACTTTTTAATGTATTCCAAAATTCCAGTGGATTATTTGTGAATTGCACAATTTGAGCATAAGACAACCATCTATAACAATGTTATATATCAGTTTACCAGATGTGCCCATTGCTCCTCTTCGAAATAGGTGTTCGCCTTGCTCTATAAATAAAGCCAAAAAGGTTGAACCAACGCCACTCAAACAAGTAGGTCAACAAGAAAACCGACAAGCGAGATGAAGGCGAACCACCATCTCGAGGTTGAACATGAAAACATGAAACACCATCTAACGCGAGGCGACCTAGACTACCGAAGGATCCTAAAAATCTTCACGCCAACAGTGATTCCAACCCACTGCACCAATGGAACCTGAGCTCCCTGACGCCCCTGCCAAGAGGGTAATGACGTGATGCACCGCCGCCGTCGAGCCCACGGGCCAAAGTTTTCACCCAGAACCCAGTCGCGGAGAGGTTACAAAAACAACGCCCCCAATAGTGTAGTGGCACCTTCATGAATCACCATCGCATGCGCCAAAAGCGTGAAGCTTTCGCTTTGATCTTCACCTGTGCCGTCAGAGGCACTTCAAGAAGGCTCCAGATATTTTGCAAGGACGCCCACCGACGCCAGGATCACCCGCTGCCATGCCCCTCACCACCCACATGGCCAAAGGGAGGGCCACCACCGCTGCGATGTTGTTTGCCAAGAGCACCCATGCAGCCTCTCCTTCCAGGGTCGCCATCCTGACATCCGTGCACGCGAGCCCAAGTCACAATAAGCAACACAACATGAAAACCAGCAGGGAGATTATCTAGCCGTCCGCACCACGGCCATCAGACAAGACCAATCTCCACCGCTAGAAGCGGTTGCTGACTGGACACGGCACCCGCAGCACACCATGCCGTCAGGCCCGGACAAGTCTAGATCAGGCTTGTAAAGCTCTAGACATCACGTGCAGCACCCGAGTCGCCGACGTTCACCTGCCTGCCATCCACCCGTCATCAGCAGGAGCTCCGCCTTGCGCCACCGTTCACCATAGAGTGGTCTGCCGCACAGGTACAGGAGTGGATGCCGGAGACCCCCACCCATGCCCACAGCCCAACGACATCCACTGACACCAACCAAAATGGCATTTAAAACACAGATAAGGGCCGCAAGAAACAATTTTTGAGGGCTCGCTTGGGCTATGGCCGAACAGACACCGCATTGATGAACAATAAAACAAAATATTCCACATATCATATTGAAATGTTTTGACCATACAAATGAGGTGCCTGGTAACCAGGACACCGTCATTGTCTTGTATGTACTTGGCCATGCTTGTGAAAACCTATGGAAAATAAGGGATTCCACATAATTGATATCCTTCTAATTAATGAGGTACTACCATTTTGTTTTATAAAAAGAACCATAGCCTAAATTGAAAAAACAAGGCAGGACCAAGGAAACAAGTCATCATTTTTTAAATGAAAAAACAATTTTTTGTAGAGATGACGGTGGTGTGCACATACATGAGTTTAACAAGAATCATAGCATCATTAAGCTAGCTCTTGATTGCAACATTGCAGTACTTGTTGAAGAGATTCAATATGAATGTAAGTAGCTAGCTCTTGAATTTTTGATTGCAACATCACATGACAAGACTAGGCTAACAATAATACTAGTAGAATATGGAATAGGAGAGAGCATAATTAAACGTAGAGAATGTTTGCTCACACTAGTAGAAAACAGGCCTTTAGTCCTGGTTCATAAGGGCCTTTAGTCCTGGTTTCGTACATGGGACTGCGAATTTGGGACTAATGGCTTGTTTCTCTAGTCCCGGTATGCTACGAACTAGGACTAGAGGCCGTTTTCTGGAGCGGGGGGACGAAAAACCTTTAGTCCTGGATCGTAACACGATCTGGGAGTAGAGATTTTTTTATTTTTTATTTTTTGAAAAATTTTAAACTTTTGAATTGTTTGACTTGTTAATCCTCTCACTTGGAATATTTTTAACACTAATTATACTTAATTTTAGGTCAAACTTCCTGGTTAGTCACCCGTTCTAACACTACCCCACCCCCAACACGCTTAATTTCTCTGTTTCATCAGAATGTCCTTACGCGAAGGATATTGTATCTTGTTGTCAAGACTACCATATCAAATCCTATTAGCTCATATCAATATGTCACACGTTTTTATTTTTTGAAACTACAAACAACTATTTAAGTAAAAACAATATATAAGTAATAATAAATATTTTATTCCAATTAAAATAAAAAGTAACTAAAATAATTTTTTCATTTTTTTCCATTTATTCATTTAATATGGCATCTTTAAATTTGTAAATCAAAAATCAACAAATAATATATCCATTGTTATAAAAAATGTGAGGAATCCAAATATGGCATGAAAAATTTGGTAAAAAGATAATTTTTTAAATTACTTTTTTCCTTTTCAAATTTTAAAAATCTAAAAGAATCCAAAACGGCCTAAGACGGTTGAAATAGAACTCGAATCTTTTTCTCACATTTTGATAGGTTGTACATTTTTTCCGACATCGTGTGCAAAAGTTACAGCCATTTGAAGTTTTCATGACATCTTTTGTCAAAATATACTGAAATTCATGTTTGTTAATTTTCGTAACAACTAAATCACTTAATATAACTACAATTTGAAGGAATTTATTTTTGGAATTTTTTTATAATTTCATGGCATGCTTTTGAAACTAGAAAAGGTGACCTGGGGGAGGGGATGGACAGAAATCTCCTGTCGTGGTAGGATTTTTGCCTGTTTTTTCCCGTGGCAGAACCCGCTAAAAAATTGCCAGATTTTTTTAGTCCCGATTGATGTCTCAAACAGGGACTAGAGGGTGTTGCTTTAGGGGTGTTGCCCGTGACCACACCCCTTTAGTCCTGGGTCGTACCACGAGCCGTGACTAAAGGTCCGGAACGACCTAGTAGTAGAGCTTCTCCAACCTCCTAGCCGCTAAAAACATGACAAACCGGGATGGGCACTAGTCCTGACCCAAGACACACCCGGGACTAGAGCAAGAATTAGATGCGAACCACACGCAGAGTGTTCGATGGAATTAACACGAACATCAGTCATGCACGCTAGTTCTAGGTCACGGCCGCCTAGGCAAAGAGCCCGTGCAGTAGCACGAAGAGACCCACCACTAGCACACCCAGGGGCGCGTCGGCGTTGTCGGCGTGGCAGCCGATCCGGTAGAGGAACCCGTCCTCGAAGGTGACCTCGGCGAGGACGGATGCGGCGAAGGAGAGCGCCACGGCGAGGAGGAGCTCCTCTTCCACCCGGCGGCGACGGAGCCGACTCCATCGTGGTCGGCGTCCAGGTCCTTGGCATCGGCGAGGGCGCGGGCCTCCGCAGCGATGACCGCTGCCTTAACCGCAAGGAGGAGCGCGTCGGCGACAAGGGCGGCATGGAGGAGGTAGTGATGGGTAAGCAGGATGCGGTGGTAGAGATCGGCCCCGCACTCGTTGGCGGGGTTCGCCGGGATCACGCGGAAGGCGTTAGCGTAGAGGAGGACGTGGAATAGCCAGGTGAGCTCCGCCGTTGCGACTATTTCAAATATCCCCATGGCGCTGGCTGCTACACTAGCTATTCTCACCGGCACTGGCTTCTTACTTGTTGGATTGAACGGGAGGAGGTGGGAACTTGGAAGGGGGCGTTCCGCTTTGTGTGGCACTGTCTAAATACAGAGAGAAATTGGATTTGAATTTGAACTTTGATCCCGGCCGGTCGGCGTACTGCTCCTTGCAAGTTTTCCCCTCCATTGTTGACCTTTCCAAGCTTGCTATCTCTCAATCCCTCCAATGATTCTTGTATCTTTTTGAGAGAAAATAAAGAGGATATATAGATCTCTCAATCCCTCCAATGATTCTTGTATCTTTTTGAGAGAAAATAAAGAGGATATCTTTCCACCAATCAATCTCTCCTTTAAGTGAGGAGAATCCATTAGATCTAGATCTTGAAGTCTTTTATGGATTTCGTATTTTGTTCTCTCTCTCTTATTCCCCCAATATATTTTGTAGTTTTGGTGGAATTTGGGAGTGAAAGACTTGCCACTGCATTAGGTGCATCGGTTTGAATTCTTCTCGGAGGATTTGGTTGGTGAAATCAAGAAGCTTGTTACTCTTGGGTTCTTGAAACCCTAGACGGTGAAGTGGCCTTGGTGCTGATTATTGGGAGCCTCCAATTAAATTGTGTAGCTCGCCCCAATGTTGTACGGGTTTGGTGACCGTCCTCAAATGTCCCATAGTGGATCGGGTGCTTGTCGTGCGCCTGGTGTTCGGGAGAATAGAGTGAGGCCTCTTGTAGCGTTGGTGGTCTTAGTACCGCTTACCCCTCCAACAAGACGTAACCCCTTGTAGGGAGGAACTCGGTAAGACATCATCGTCTCCGCGTGCCTCGGTTATCTCTATACCCTAAACCTCTACTTATGCACTTTACACCGTGATAGCCTTTGTGCTTGAAGTAATCTATCTTGCTATCACTTTGTTGCTTGTCTTTCTTAGCATACGTTGTTGGTGCACATATGTGAACCATAGTATATATAGGTTTTGTGCTTGATAAAGTAAACGCTACTTTTATTCCACATTTTTTAAGCCCATATCGTAAAAGATTTAAACCTCATATTCACCCCCTCTAGGTGACATCTATGTCCTTTCATCGTTTCCTTGTAGTCAGATCTGACAATTCGTACAAGTCGTCGATAGTGTTCTTCCACAAGGACGCCAACACATGTTTCAACTCCACCGAGTGTTCTTTATCAACATAAAAAAACGAATTCGCACTTTGTCTACTCGTGATGACACCCGAGGAACTTGTGGCCGGTGTTCACGCGCTCATATGCAATGAGGCAACGCGGCTGTAGGCCACGCTTACAAAGTAGTTCGGAGTTCAATTTGAAGATACCGGTACACACATCTACTTTCACATCGATCCAGCTCGACACAATGTCATGATCGAGAAAACCCCAAATTAGTCTTTCAGCTAGGAGATAAAATAAATACAAAATTACATAACCATGTACTTTTCTACCGCCCCTAGCAAACACGTCTGTGATCCAACATCTCGTTGTCACCTTCGCGCTCAATGCCTTGAGGATTCTGCATCTTGGTGTCTCCACCGGCAGCTGCCTCTATAGTACTCTTTGCTGCATTAGTAAGAGCTATATGGTAAGGGTGTGGAAGATATAAGTATAATGATATAGATGAGAGATATAAATAATAGAGAATATAATGGCTCTCGACGATGGTGGGTCACACCAGCCAGTGAGATGATCATGACTAGTGAACGCGTATTGGTTGATCATTCGATAGCATGTGACACACTCTAAGTGTCGCGTATAATGCAAGTCGTACTAATATATGCCTCCATCTATCTACTACGGCATTACAATTCGTCGGCCTAACCGGACACCCACCATGACACCAAAATTCAGCAATATCAATTTTAGCACGGCGTATACATGGCCTCCGAAAAATGGTGCTGTCAATGCTCATCCGCCGCGTAACCAACTTTTTCCTGTATCACCCCAAAAAAGTGCTAACCATGGGGGTTTGTAGTGTCTCGACGAACAAAAATCATGTGGTTCGGCTCTTCAGTTCGCTCTGGCTTCCGAACTCTTCAATGTGCTCTCCTTAGCCTCAGTAATTTCATTGTTGAAGGCCAAGAACTCTTCAATGTGCTCTCCTCAGCCTCAATACTTTTATGGTGGAAGGTGAATGTGTCACATGTGAGACGTGCGCCGATCACAAATTTTGGCAAAATCTGCAACGCTCGGTTGCATCCTTGGATAATTTCGTTCAAAATCAAAGTTTATATGACCGACTTACAAAGATAATCTCACCGAAAGAAAGTTTATGTACTTGTTTGTGTATGCTAAATCTGGGGAGTTGTACAAAAATAGACGATGAACATGTAGTTTTTCCGTTTGACAATTAAGGTGTCATGTGGGATATCACTTATGTCACAATTCTAAGTAGTTTCATCTCTGTTTGAAGTTCAAAAAAGATATCTAAGTTCAAATATCTTGCCTAAAATTTGAACCAGAGATTCAAATTAATTATAAATTGGACACAACTTGGATCACATTTGGATCCCTATAGCAAGGGTGCATTGATAGCTATTGATGTTGATCCTCCGGGAAAAAAATATGGTTGTTTGTTTCATGGGTGAAATGTCTAAATTGTCTAGCTGTCTCAAGATGTTTAGCACGGTATAACTTATTTTGGTCATATTTTGTGCTTGCCATAAGTGGCAACTCATTTTACCTTTTAAAAAAATGGCATTCACATAATTCCGGTGGAATAAGTGTGATTTTTGCACAATTTTGAGCATAACACAACCATCTAGAACGATGATATAGCTCGTTTACCCGGTGTGACCATTGTTACCATTCATACATGCAAAAACGTCATACAAGGCTCAGTAACCATCATACATACACCATGCCATCTATAACTATCCTAGGCGGATCAATATGGCCATCCAGGGAATGGGTGGTAACGACGGTTGGAGTGGTGCGGCGGAGGATGCACCCTAGCGTCCATAGGGGCGGGAGGGGCCTGGGACTGGTCGAAGGGGGCGTCCATGGCCGGGATTTGGCCGGCGGCGGGTCACACGGGGAAGGGAAGCGACCGCGGAAATTGGCAGTTGGCTAGTTGGTCGTTCACGGGCCAATGGATCTGTGATAGGGCACCAGTTTGGTGATGTATATTTACGTCACCAGCTGCCAAATAATAGGGCATGATGTAAAACAATTACATCGCCAAATGATTATCTATTGAATACCATTTTTAAGGTTTGGTGATGTAAAAGTTAGTTATACTTTCTCCATGTAGAAATAACTGATTTAGCTTTGTTTAAATTCGAATATATCTAGACATGTTTTAATGTGTAGACACATTCATATCTAAACAAATTCAAGTCAATGAAAGGTATTTGTTTTATATCATCTACTGGAGACGCTCGTAACGATGTAAGTGACAAACCCACTTACATTACCGTGACATCACCAAGTGCACATAACTTCGATCACCGTGACATCACCAAAGCATTTAAAAGTGCAGATCCATCTAGAAATGCGATGCCGATTCATGCAAGTTAGTTTTGAGTTCTGCTTCTGATTTTAGTTAGTTCTGAGTACTAGTTGTATCAGCGAGAGTTCAGCGCAGATGCGCGTGGACATGATACCTGACAGGGCAGAGGTTGTACATGATACTGTACATGGAGTCGTATGAGTTAGGGCATTTCTACCGGGTCTACCTATTCGGTTGTCTCAAAAGGTCCGGTTGTATCTGTTTGGATCAGACGATGGCCGATATGGGAAGGAGGTTTGACTTGTCCGTCTGGCCGTCCAGTGGCACAATCCATTGTTCGTGCAGGCGGACGTTGGAGTCATCGCTGGGCAAGAGAATTCGAATTGACAAGTTAAAGACACATTGATTAACTAGCAAATAACATGACAGCCGTACGACCATCGCCCTTTGGGCATCGCCAATAAATGCCCACTGGTTCTGAAATTTACAAAAGGGGGCATTTTCATATACAAATGTTCCTAAAATAGCAGCTTCACTGTCCAAAAAGTTACATCCGCCGTCGCCATTGCCCTTCAAGCATCACGAGCCCTGATGGCATGCTGCCTCTTCGCAACCCAAGCCCTGCGATCGGGGTCGGCGATGCTATCCAGGTCGGTGAGCATGATATCGTTCTCCTTGGCCATGATCTTGGCTTCGGCCTCCAGCATCCTAGACCTGGCCTCAGCCTCCTTGGCATTGTCTTCGGCCTCCATCGCCTTGGCCTTGGCCTCGATCTTCATTAGCCTAGCCTTGGTATTGGCCTCCTCCACCTCGATGGACCTCGTCTGCATCTCGACAAATATCTTGGCGGCGGCCTCTTTCTCTTTGCGCCGCCTCTCCTCTATCTCGGCGATGGCCTCTCCCTTTTTCTCCAGGATCTTCTTCAAGGTCTCCTGGAACGCCAAGGAACCAGCCTGACGGGCGAGGTCGGCCTCCGTGGCCTTGTGGCCACCAGGCCAGCGGGCACGACCGGCAGTCTCGTCGCTTGCAGAGGTGGCGAAGCCTTCGTCATTGTCTTCGTCTAGGTCAACGCCGCCGCCCGTCGAACCATTGCTCTTGCCCTTCGGCAGGCCAGCGGGCACGACCGGCAGTCTCCTATTTTCTGGTGTCCTTGATCAACAACCAATAATGTGACAAGGTGAATGCCTTGTTATCATTTACCGTCTTGAAGTGCTCCATTGCCTTCAAGACCTACACATATGAATGCAATAATGGCTCAACGGAAATGCAAGACATTTGCAAAAGAGAGGAAAAGGTTATACCATGTCAATCGACCGTAGGCCGCTTATTTTCCTTTTCGTCACCGTCTCGTAGGAGCCTTGAAAATTTCTACACTCGGCATGGATGGTGCCCCAACGCTTGGCGAGGGAGAGATTGTTCCTCTCTCTAAAGAAGGCGACCTTCCCGAATTTCCTATGCTCGTGGAAGAACCTGCCCACCTTTGTCCAATAGGCAAAGCCGTTTTGCTCGGCGCTGCATAGTGGATCCTGTGAAATCTCCATCCATGCCTTGCATAGGAGCTTGTCCTCGTCGGGGGTGGGTTTGATCCCAAAAATTCAGAATTGGAGCACTATTTTCATCTAGTTTGCAACTGCACTGAGCCGATTATTCTTTTATGTGTATTGTTTGGATCCTCAATTCTCAAATTTTGGAAGCTTTTCATGTTAAAAATCGGCTATGTTTGTATATGAGTAGAAATTTATAACCTAAAATGTTAAACTTGTTCAGAACCAACTATGTTTTGCATTTAACTATACACTGTTGTATAACTATGTAAGTTGAATATATGCCATGATGCTTTGGAAAAATTGAGGACAATTGGAGTTAAAAACCCAAGTTTTCTTGCTGACCATATTTCCTTTTTAGTCTATACTGAATTTTTACCATGCCATGAATTTTTTTTTCATAATAGAACTATGCTGAAGACTTTGTGTGTAGAGCTAATGCCTGTTGGCACTAGTAAAGCTAAATTGATCGTTCTTTATATTTTTTGTGTAGACTAATGCCTGTCGGCAATTCGGTCCAGCGTTTGCTGGTCCGTCTCCAGCGGTAGGAGGAAGTTGTCATGTATGTCATGGAGCCCGACAACGATGGCTCCCTGCACAAGGTACTTCACTTGATCTCATCCACCACTCCAAGATTGTTATTTCCCATGTTCTGATCTGCTCTAGTCTAGCATCTGATGATGGTAAAATCACAAAGTAGGTTTCCTCTATCTAGTGCAAAAAAAATATTTGACCTAGTCCTTATGTTCTTAATGTTAGGAATAGACAAGTTATATTCCTCTGGGGGCCAAAGGCCACAATATATAGTACATGTACAGGGCAAATATGCAGGCAGCCCCCTAATATACGGGGGAAATACAATATATATATACATACATCTAACACCCCCCTTAAACTCATGGTGGATCCACAACACTGAGTTTGGAGAGTAAGAAATCATGCTGCGCTCTGGTCTGTGCCTTCGTGAAGAAATCCGCCAACTGTAAATCTGAAGGCACATACTAAAGCGCAAAAACCTGAGCACGTGTATAGAAATCATCAACACCAAGATGCTTGGTAAGCTCATGCTTGACCGGATCACGTGCAACACTAATAGCACCTGTACTGTCAGACAAAACCAGACTGTGTGTGGTAATAGAGACCCCAAAATCCGCAAGTAACCACCGTAACCAGGTCACCTCAGCAGTCAACAAGGCCATAGCACGCAACTCAGCCTCAACACTCGAACGGGAAACCGCTGTCTGTTTCTTCGTCTTCCAAGCAATGAGCGAACCACCAAGAAACACGATGGAGAAAGTGAACGGCGATCCGAAGGATCACTGCCAATGCGAAGCGTCCGAATAGCACTGGAGCTGGAGGGAGCTGGAACGAGGAAAGAAAAGGCGACGAGTGATCGTACCACGAAGATAACGAAGAACACGGAGAAGATGGCTATAGTGAACAGTGGTAGGAGCAGAAACAAACTGACTCAGAATATGAACAGGATAAGAGATGTCAGGACGAGTGACAGCAAGATAAACAAGGCTCCCAACAAGATGACGATAACGCGTCGGATCAGAAAGAGGATCACCATCAGTAGGTTGAAGCTTAACATTAAGCTCCATAGGGGTCTCAACAGTGCGCTCATCCCCAAGAGCAGCACGAGCAAGAAGATCCTGGATATACTTTTTCTGGGAGATGTAAAAGCCATCAGAAGTGGAGGAAACCTCAATCCCAAGAAAGTATCGAAGAGGACCAAGATCAGTCATAAGAAACTGATCACGAAGACGAGCCTTAACAAAGGCGATATACTCAGAATCATCACCAGTAATGATCATATCATCAACATAAAGAAGAAGAAGAGTGCGTCCACGAGGAGAAGTGTGAACAAACAACGCTGGATCATGAGCACTAGGGGAGAAACCAGCAGCAGTCACTACAGAAGCAAAGCGCTCAAACCAGGCACGAGGGGCCTGTTTAAGGCCATAAAGAGAACGTCGAAGACGACAAACCATCCCCTCGGGAACGGAATACCCAGGAGGAGGCTGCATATAAACCTCCTCACGCAACTCACCATTGAGAAAGGCGTTCTGAACATCAAGCTGGGACACAGACCAGTGACGAACAGAGGCAACAGCAAGAAGAGTACGCACAGTGGTCATATGAGCGACAGGAGCAAAAGTCTCATCATAGTCACGACCATGCTCCTGCTGAAAACCACGAGCCACAAGACGCGCTTTATAGCGCTCTAGAGATCCATCAGAGCGAGTCTTAATCTTATAGACCCACTTACACGTGATAGGACGAACACCGGGAGGAGGAGAAACAAGATCCCAGGTGCCAGTGCGCTCAAGCGCAGCAATCTCCTCGGCCATCGCCAGCTGCCATTCAGGATGATGCGCAGCATCCCGATAAGAGGTCGGCTCGGAGGCAACAGAAAGACCATACTGACTAGGAGAGTAACGGTTGGGGGCACGACAACGACGAGCAGGGGCGAGTAGAGGGAAGATCATCAGAGGAAGACGACGCATGAGAAGAGGAAGAAGAAGAGAAAGACTCCGGAGAACGAGGAGAACTAGGAGAACTAGTCGGAGAGGAAGAGGACGGTGTCGAAGAAGAGACATCAGGAGGAGGAGATCCTGAAGAAGACACAATAGGGGTAGAAGGAGGTGTGTCAGGAAAGAGAAGAAAAGAGATATCTTCCACCGGGTAAGTACCCGCAGTGGGACGAGGATAGAAAGGACGCGTCTCATCAAAAGTAACATCACGAGAGATACGCATCCGACGACCAACAGGATCCCAACAGCGATAACCCTTATGCTCATCACTGTACCCGAGGAAAACACACTCAACAGACTGAGCGGTCAGTTTGGTGCGTTCGCGAGGAGCGAGTAAAACATAGCAAACACAACCAAACAAGCGAAGCATGGAGTAATCTGGAGACTGTCCAGAGAGGCGCTCAAGAGGGATACCACCCTGCAAGGCAGCAGAAGGCTGAATATTGATGAGGTAAGCCGACGTAGCGACCTCAAACGAAATGCATCGGAGAGAAGAAGCAATCATCATAGCACGAGTGGTCTCAAGAAGATGGCGATGCTTGCGCCAACGCCGCCATTCAGGCATGTGCGCCAGACAGAAGACTGAGCAAGAGTGCCTCGGCAAGAAGAACACCTCGCAACATCTGGGAGATATACTCATCAGCAGAATCAGCGCGAAACACACGGATGGGGGTAGAGTATTGAGTACGAACCATGGCCGCAAAACGCTGATATATGGAGAGCACCTCACTACGAGAGCGCATAAAATACAACCAAGTGTACCGAGAAAAATCATCAATGAATAAAATATAATAGCGATGGCCCCCTTTCGAAGCGAAAGGAGCCGGACCCCAAACATCGGAATGAACTAAATCAAAAGGTTGCTGAGATACAGACGCGCTAGTAGGATAGGGAAGCTGAATCTGTTTACCCAACCTACAGCCCTGACAATGTAAAGACCCATCTCCTAAGACAGACCCCAGAAGACCACGATGAACTAATGACGATAGGCGAGAGTCACAGAGGTGACCAAGACGATGATGCCACTGCTGAAAAGAGCTAGTAGTAGAGGCAACAACCGGAGAAGAACTGGCGGATGAAGTGGCAGCGGAAGGAACGCGAAGCCAGTCTAACTCCCAAAGTCCTGAAGAATCACGGCTGAGGCCGGCTCAACCAGGACACAGGTGCGACGGTCTGAACAACACAAGAATCAAGCATCAAGAATGACGCGACAACCGAGTCGATGGCTGGCTAGCAGAAGCAGATTCATCCTAAGAAGAGGGACATGAGAGATATCAGAACAAAAAAAGAAGTAGAAAGGGTGCCCGACTAGAAGCAGGGAGAGAGGTACCATCACCGTAAAAACACGGACGTGATAAGGGAGAAACGAAGCGGACAGAGAAGAAGACTCAAATGTCATATGAAAAGAAGCTCCGAATCCGGATACCACGAGACGTGCACTGGACCGTAGAAGGTGGTGGTCGCACAGTGCCTGAAGAGTCAGTCACAGAACCAGCAGTGCCCGTCGAAGAAGATCCTGTAGCAGCAAGTAGACCGCGAAGACTCCTGATAATGTCCTGATCAGAGAGGGCCACTGCGGAATACCCGGAAGGAGCCGACTGTCCACGAGCCTGGTGCTGCTGACGTAAACTGGGGTCCCGTGTATAACAGGTGGCCCAAGTGTGACCATCCTCATTGCAGATGAAGCGATTGAAGAGAACCACGGCGACGACCACGAGCCGTGGTGCTGACTCGGACCACAGGCTGGTGCTGAATTGGCCGACCTGACCGGGAGGAGTGGGTATCGGCGGCGGCACAGGAGACCGCGGTGAGGCGAGGCGAGCGGCAAAGGAGCACCACGAGTAGCAAGCGCAGAGGAACCGCAAGAAGACCAGCACCACGAGCGGGTCTCCTCAGCCCGAAGCTCAGACAACACCTCAGAGAGCGGAACACGACCACGAGCATTCAGCTGAGCATGCCGGGGCTCAAACTCCTGGCGGAGCCGAGACAAAAACTCATAGATGCGGTGAAACTCCAAGTCCGAACGCACAATCTGCAAAGACGAGCATGTGCCACAAACAGCGATGACGGAGAGAATCAAGGCGGCCAGATAGCAGCACTCGAGTATAGAACTCATCAATAGTGGAATCCCCCTGAAGAGCATGCTCGACGAACCACGACAGTAAAGAGCATCCCGACGGTGATAGCGGCGAAGATGGGCCCACCGAGCGACAGTAGGAAGACTCATGAACTCAGCGACATCTTGAGGCGAACACTGGAGGTGAGAACAGCAGACGAGCATCCTCATCGACCCGAGTGTAGGCGGTCGGGCGTGGCGATAAGACTCGAGATCGTGAGAATATTGCTTGAGCTTGTGTCATAAGCGGCAATATCATCGGCCTGAAAGCGGCATCCTTGGCCTCCCTGAGAAGCATCAGCAAGCACAATCGGTGTCGGAGGCGGAGGAGCCACAGGAGCGAGGAGGGCACGGCAGACGGGAGACCTCGCCGAGAGCACACCCCAAAGATTTAAGACCGTGCATGTGAACACGCATAAAGGCAGCAAAATCAGGTAATTCGCGCCATCAAATACCACGGGCAGCGAGGAATCGCAACATAACCCGATGAAGAAGACATCTCTTTTTTTTAGATCGATCTAGATCCGCATAAACAGCGAGAATCGATCGGCGGCGCGTCACGGAAACCTGGCGCCGGGTGCGACTGCGCGCCAGCGGTGGAGGTCTGCGCCCGCGGTGGAGGCCCTTGGTCGGGTCTTGGAGGCCCGCGTCGATTGATCGAGCAGTGGCGAGAGGTCCGCGTCAGGCGGGTGGCGTGTTGAGTGGCCACGCACGCGTGGCAGGGAGATGATGCAACCGCGCGGGGGGTGATTCAACCGCGTGTCGCGTCAGGGAGTACCAGGGCGCGTGGCAGGGAGGTGATGATTCAACCGCGCGTCGCGTCAGGGAGTACCAGGGATGCAACCGCGTCGAGATGCAACCGCGTCGAGACAGGGAGTACCGGGCGTGACCGCTGACAGGAGAGAGCCGCGTCGGGAGAGGACCGTGGCGTCGCGTCGGGAGAGGACCACGCGTGGTCGCACAGCCACCGCCGGAATCTGGCGTGGGCAGCGCCAAGGCGAGCAGCCGGCGCAACGAGAGGAGAGGAGTAAACCCTAAGGCTCTGATACCATGTTAGGAATAGACAAGTTATATTCCTCTGGGGGCCAAAGGCCACAATATATAGTACATGTACAGGGCAAATATGCAGGCAGCCCCCTAACATACGGGGGAAATACAATATATATATATACATACATCTAACACTTAAGATCTAGATGAAACTAAATTGCTCACAAAATGTGGCGGTTTTCTTTGGCAGATGGGTGATCCTTCGGTCTAGGAGGTGATCTTGCGACTCATCCTAGGAAGCAAAGCGTGTGTCCACGGAAGCCATGTCTCTCACAAGGTAATCTTGTTTCCCATGTGCACTAGGACTAGCTCTGCTTTGTTATCTAACCTTCGTGTGTTGATTGGCAGGGAAACTGGAGGAAGCCGTTGAGTATCTAACCAAGGCGATCCTGCTGGAACGCAACAACCGTTTATGGTACAAGGAGGTATGATTTGAAGGCAACTTGCACGAACGCGTTTTTTATTCTCTGATGTACTAAGAGGTCATCCTTGTGTTGGATTTAAGTCCATTCCATCGCAATCGTGGATGATTTGCTTTACTAGTGCCCATGTGGTTAACGGTAGCTAAGTTGTCATTAAAATTATTATGTTTTTCTTTGGTTTGAAATGGAGAAACTTGTTGTTGTCAAAATTTTGCTGATGCCAATACTCATATGTAGGTGATTCCTTTGGTTTCTTATCATCCCCTGTTTTGTCTCTTGCTCAAGTTCATGCACTGCACATGCATGGCCAAGTATATACAAGTCAATGATGTCCCAGGCGCATGAAGACCGCAGGCGACGTGTATTCCTCTTTCGCCGATGCCGATTGTTCTTGGTGCTGATGCTTCTCAGGAGACCAAGGATGCTGCTCAGAGTGCTGATGATAGTGTTGTTGCTGCTTATGACCTGAAGTTCAAGCAGTACTCTTCTGATCTCGAGGCCTATCGACACGCTCTGACTGCTTACACTCAGTGGGTTGATGAGGATGCTCGTCTTCTTCTGTTCTCACCTCCGATGTTACGCTTGATGTCTTTGAGTTTATGAGTCTTCCTCGTTGTCGCCGATGGGCCCATCTTTGTCGGCCTTATCACCGTCTGGGATGCTCTTTACACATCGTGGTTCGCCAGAGCATGCTCTCCAGCAGGTGATTCTACTATTGATGAGTTCTATACTCAGTCTTGCTATCTGGCGTCGACTTGACTTTCTTCGTCTTCTGTTTGTGGCACATGCT
The DNA here is from genome assembly GCA_030063025.1 of Avena longiglumis. Taxonomy (NCBI): domain Eukaryota; kingdom Viridiplantae; phylum Streptophyta; class Magnoliopsida; order Poales; family Poaceae; genus Avena; species Avena longiglumis. The sequence continues at coordinate 62,725,595 of CP125979.1, read as the reverse complement.
CGTGTTGCAGATTGCTTCGGATTTGGAGTTTCATCGTATCTATGAGTTTCTGTCTCGGCTTTGCCAGGAGTTTGAGCCCCGACGTGCTCAGCTGAATGCTCGTGGTCGTGTTCCGCTCTCTGAGGTGTTGACTGAGCTTCGGGCTGAGGAGACTCGTCTTCGTGGTGCTGGTCTTCTTGCGGCTCCATCTGTGCTTGCTACTCGTGGTCCTCCTATGCCGTCTGTTCCCTCGACTCAGCCGCGGTCCTCTGCGCCGCCGCCGATACTACCCACTCCTCCAGTCGGTCGAGTCGGCACCAGCGGTTCGGGGCGAGTCGGCACCAGCGGTTCGGGGCGAGTCGGCCAGCAGGCTCGTGGTCAGGGTCGCCGTGGTTCTTTTCATCACTGCTCTTACTGTGACAAGGATGGTCACACTTGGGCCACCTGTTATACACGGGATCCCAGTTTACGTCAGCAGCACCAGGCTCGTGGGCAGTCGGCCTCTTCTGGATCTTCATCAGTTGCTCTCTCCGATCAGGACATTATCAGGAGTCTTCGCGGTCTGCTTGCTGCTATAGGCCCTTCTTCGACAGGCACTGCTGGTTCTGTGACTGAGTCTTCAGGAACTATGCGACCACCACCTCCTACACAGTTAGGTACGTCCCCATGGTATCTGGATTCTGGAGCTTCTTTTCACATGACCCCGGAGTCTTCTTTTCTATCTGCTCTTCGTTCTCTCCTTTCTCCTGTTCGTGTTTTCACAGCTGATGGTACCTCTCTTCCTATTTCTAGTCGGGGCACTCTTTTTACTTCTTCCTTTTTTGTTCCTGATATTTCTCATGTCCCTTTTCTTAAGCTGAATCTGTTCTCTGCTAGCCAGCTTACTGACTCTGGTTGTCGCGTCATTCTTGATGCTGATTCTTGTGTTGTCCAGGACCGCCGCACGCAGGCCCTGGTTGGAGCTGGCCCTCGTAGCCGTGACCTTCAGGACTTTGGGAGTTAGACTGGCTTCATGTTCCTTCCGCTGCCACTTCATCTGCCGGTTCTTCTCCGGTCGTTGCCTCTGCTACCAGCTCCTTTCAGCAGTGGCATCATCGTCTTGGTCACCTTTGTGACTCTCGCCTATCGTCATTAGTTCATCGTGGTCTTCTGGGGTCTGTCTCAGGAGATGGGTCTTTACATTGTCAGGGATGTAGGTTGGGTAAACAGATTCAGCTTCCCTATCCTACTAGCGCGTCTGTATCTCAGCGACCTTTTGATTTAGTTCATTCAGATGTTTGGGGTCCGGCTCCTTTCGCTTAGAAAGGGGGCCATCGCTACTATATTTTATTTATCGATGATTTTCTCGGTACACTTGGTTGTATTTTATGCGCTCTCGTAGTGAGGTGCTCTCTATATATCAGCGTTTTGCGGCCATGGTCCATACTCAATATTCTACCCCCATTCGTGTGTTTCGTGCTGATTCTGCTGGTGAGTATATCTCCTAGATGTTGCGCGGTGTTCTTGCTGAGCAGGGCACTCTTGCTCAGTTCTCCTGTCCTGGCGCTCATGCCCAGAATGGCGTTGCTGAGCGTAAGCATCGTCATCTTCTTGAGACCACTCGCGCCATGATGATTGCTTCTTCTCTTCCGCCACATTTATGGGCTGAGGCTGTTGCTACGTCCGCTTATCTCATCAATATTCAGCCTTCTGCTGCTCTGCAGGGTGGTATCCCTCTTGAGCGTCTATCTGGACAGTCTCTAGACTACTCCATGCTTCACTTGTTTGGCTGTGTTTGCTATGTTCTTCTTGCTCCTCGCGAACGCACCAAACTGACTGCTCAGTCTGTTGAGTGTGTTTTTCTTGGATACAGTAATGAGCATAAGGGCTATCGCTGTTGGGACCCCATTGGTCGTCGGATGCGTATCTCTCGTGATGTAACATTTGATGAGACGCGCTCTTTCTATCCTCGTCGCACTGCTGGTACCTACCCGGTGGAAGACATCTCTTTTCTTCTCTTTCCTGACGCACCTCCCTCTCCTCCAATTGTGTCTTCTTTCGGATCTCCTCCCCTTGATGTCTCTTCCTCGCCACCGTCCTCCTCTGCTCCTTCTAGTTCTCCTAGTTCTCCTCGTTCTCCGGAGTCTTCCTCTACAATTCCGTCTTCTTCATCGTCATCTCCTGAGTCGTCTTCCTCTGACGAGCTTCTCTCTCCTCGTCCTGTTCGTCAGCGTCGTGCCCCCAACCGTTACTCTCCTAGTCAGTATGGTCTTTCTGCTGCCTCTGAGCCGACTTCTTATCGGGATGCTGAGCATCTTCCTGAATGGCAGCTGTCCATGGCTGAGGAGATTGCTGCGCTTGAGCGCACTGGCACCTGGGATCTTGTTTCTCCCCCTCCTGGTGTTCGTCCTATTATATGTAAGTGGGTCTATAAGATTAAGACCCGCTCTGATGGATCTCTTGAGCGCTATAAAGCGCGTCTTATGGCTCGTGGTTTTCAGCAGGAGCATGGTCGTGACTATGATGAGACCTTTGCTCCTGTGGCTCATATGACCACTGTGCGTACTCTTCTTGCTATTGTTCTGTTTGTCACTGGTCTGTGTCCCAGATTGATGTTCAGAACGCCTTTCTCAATGGTGAGTTGAGTGAGGAGGTTTATATGCAGCCTCCTCCTGGGTATTCTGTTCCCGAGGGGATGGTTTGTCGTCTTCGATGTTCCCTTTATGGCCTCAAACAGGCCCCTCGTGCCTGGTTTGAGCGCTTTGCTTCTGTAGTGACTGCTGCTGGTTTCTCCCCTAGTGCTCATGATCCAGCGCTGTTTGTTCACACTTCTCCTCGTGGCCGCACTCTTCTTCTTCTCTATGTTGATGATATGATCATTACTGGTGATGATCCTGAGTATATCGCCTTTGTTAAGGCTCGTCTTCGTGATCAGTTTCTTATGACTGATCTTGGTCCTCTTTGATACTTTCTTGGGATTGAGGTTTTCTCCACTTCTGATGGCTTTTACATCTCTCAGGAAAAGTATATTCAGGATCTTCTTGCCGTCTTTGCTCTTGGGGATGAGTGCACTGTTGAGACCCCTATGGAGCTTAATGTTAGCTTCAACTTCGATGGTGATCCTCTTTACGATCCGACGTTATCGCCATCTTGTTGGGAGTCTTGTTTATCTTCTTGTCACTCGTCGACATCTCTTATCCTGTTCATATTCTCGAGTCGGTTTGTTTACCTCCTACCACTGTTCACTATAGTCATCTTCTCCGTGTTCTTCGTTATCTTCGTGGGTACGATCACTTCGCATTTTCTTTCCTCGTTCCAGCTCCCTCCAGCTCCGGTGCTATTCGGACGCTCATTGCGGAGTGATCCTTCGGATCGTCGTTCACTTTTGGCTTCTTGTGTGTTTTGGTGGTTCGCTCATTGCTTGGAAGACGAAGAAACAGCGGTTTCCGCTCGAGTGTTGAGGCTGAGTTGCGTGCTATGGCCTTGTTGATCGCCGAGGTGACCTGGTTACGGTGGTTACTTGGATTTTGGGGTCTCTATTACCACACCCATCTGGTTTTGTCTGCAGACAGGTGCTATTAGTGTTGCACGTGATCCGGTCAAGCATGAGCTTACCAAGCATATTGGTGTTGATGCTTTCTATACACGTGCTCAGGTGCAGGCTCAGGTTGTTGCGCTTCAGTATGTGCCTTCCGATTTACAGTTGGCGGATTTCTTCACGAAGACACAGACCAAAGCGCAACATGATTTCTTACTCTCCAAACTCAGTGTTGTGGATCCACCATGAGTTTGATGGGGGTGTTAGATGTATATATCTGTATATTGTATTTCCTCCATATGTTAGGGGGCTTTCTGTATATTTGTCCTGTACCTGTACTATATATTGTGGCCTTTGGCCCCCAGAGGAATACATGTTGCATATTTCTGACAAAAACCCCTAAGATATTATGGTTTCTTAATTCAAAGGAATTTCAATACAGCCTGCATGAGCCCTCAAAAATTGTTTCATGTGGCCGTTATCTATGTTGTAAGGGCCTGCACGTTACGGTGCCCGCTATAGATGCTCTAAGGATAGCATTCTGGGTTGTCATTGAGATGCTCCTTCAGTACCGTGTCTCTTCCTTCAGTCAATATGTGTGGCTGGCGCATGCTCTCTTTGTTCTACTCCATTACTATGGACCAGAGTGAGTAGTAATTGCTAGCTTAGTCATGTAATTTGATCAATTAGTCATGTAATTTGATCAAAAGATAGTGTTATTAGCCTTGAAATACATTGTTTGTCCAGGCTTTAAGTAATTCTTAGGTCCGCAAGAGCTAGCTTACTGATGCTACGCTTCTTGTTAAACACGTGTATGTGCACACCACCGTCGTCTTTACAAAAAAAAATTGGGTTTTCATTAAAAAAATAATTTGTGGATAGTGATAACACAATCTTTTCTCATATAATTCAAAATATACTAGTTACAAGGGATCATATGGAACTGTTTGCATAGACAGACTCGTACAGATTAAATATTGGCTTGTACTCCTTTCGTTTTAAAATATAAGATGTTTTAGCTTTGTGAAGCAAATGTATCTAGATTTGTTTTAGTATGTAGATTCACCCCAAACATGAATGAACCTACATACTAAAAGAAGTCTAGATATATTTCCTTCACAAACCTAAAACATCTTATATTTGAAACGGAGAGAGTAGATAGTATATGCTTATTCATCGAAAATTATTTGGGGCGAGAATATGCCATCTGTAATTCTTCTAACCACCATCTCTTGTTCATCCTTCTCCTTTGGAAATAAAGAAAATGGCGGTGTATCAAGGGCGTCACATTGGTCACACTGCTCATTTCCTTTCAGAACTATTGTCTGCAAATTAGGAGCCCGCTCCAGCAAGGCTCTTATAAATGTAAACTGATGTTCAAACGACGCAAAGCCAATGAAATGGAGCTCTTTCAACAGCAAGTTCTTGGAGTTGTGGAAATCCATCTCCCACCAAGGATTTCTTCTTTCAGGGAATGATGACCTTGCCTTCTCACCGCCATCACATGATTCGCACTCATGGTCCCATACCTACATTTGCATGAGCAGTAAGTTATAATGTAGTTGGATTTTAGGATTAAAAAACAACACAACACTCGGTGGTAAGCTCCACATATAGAGAATGCAAACATAGGCAAGAAGTTTTTTTTTTACACCTAATATAGGCAAGAAGCTTTGTGGGAACAAGGAAACAATATTTATACATGGAAACTAACATACTTCAACAAGAAAAAATATTACTAAAAAGATTGAGACAAGAAGTTACCCCAATAAGTAATATTTCAACGGAGGGTGCCGCCTCAAGAAAGGCTATTGTCCATACAATGTCAAAGTGAACAAATATACCGCGCACGGACAGGTTCCTTATCTTTCTGAATGCAGGGCAGAGTTCCTTTAGTTCCGGTTGCATCCAAAGCTGATCACGAGAAGAGAAAATAAGAACAAATAGTTTAAATGCTGAAATGGATGTTATCAAATAATTTATATAACAGTGACCACATTGAAAATACGCAATGTGTGAATACCAAAAGGAAATTAAAAATGGACTAGTACTTACGTTTTCTCCTTGGAAATCCAATGTCAGAGTATGTATGCCTGTGGCTCCATCTAGAACCTCACTTAATTTAAACCCTCTATGATAAAATGCTCTACCATACGATAGTATCAATTCCCCAAGAGACGGGACAAAACCAAAAGACAAGGGTGCACATACAGATACCCAAGTATTCCATTCAAGCCTCTCCAGTTTCGGAAGACAGACCAACTCAAGCTTCTCAAAGCTACAAGTGTCAATTTCTAGAACACTGAGTTTTGAGTTTGGTGCATCAATCTTACACGGAGTGAAAGATCCAGTATCAGAATGAAAGAGAGTTAGATGTTTCAGTTGCTCACAGCAGTCAAACAAGACATGGTTGATGTCCAATTCTCCAAAGCATACATTATATAGGCAGAGTCTTGTGAGGCAACGGAGCATAATAGGGTAGGCCGAGAAAAAACCATCCATTTCTTTGGCTCGCTGTATCATCTCTTCCTTACTACGGTCAAGAGGGCATATCTCGTCATGAATGGTGAGATCCAAATCTTTCAACAAACCACTGTTGACCGCATCACTCACGAGTGGGCCAATGTTGCATAAGAAAGTGTTGATCAAGTATAGCTGAAGGCGCAGCCTTGAAATGCTGGATCCTTTCCGTGGTTTAGCCAAGAAACTCCAGGTTGCTTTTGTTAACGACGTCATAGCTTGATCCATATCATTTTCCTCCGCAGGGTCACGGCATGGACCAGATAGGAATTCCTTAACATTGATGCTGAGCTCAGGCAGCAACCAAGGAAGATGCATCCATCGTGTAGAGAGCACACTTGTCGTTGCAGCCATACGTGTACTGACTCTCCCCAAGATATACAGTAAAATATCATCAGTCAGCATGCTGAACCTATCTTCGCCCTCCAGTTGCTGCAACGTAAATTATGCATCCATTAGTTAGCTACCACATAACTGAATTCAGATATCCGAAACAGAAAAATATTTACACAGTGACAAGAACAATACTCTATCTACCGGTAATTTGGCGACCCGCTGCCATTCAGAATTCATCAAGGTCATGTATTTATGTTGTATAAAATAGGCTATACCATATTTAATTGGGCTGATATCTCCAGATAATTAAAACAATCGTTTAGCCTATCCACTGCGGACCTGAAAAGCTATAACTTAGTTGTTTTATTATCACCTCATGCAGTAAAACCGTTGTACAGTTTCGAGATTAGTTGTGAGGATCAAGCTCTAAAAGTACCATATTCTGGTAAACGTCCACTGATTATATCACAGAAGCATGAAGAGCATATGTCCATGTATGGACTTACATACACATTTTGTTTCTCTACTAAAATAAAAACTGCTACAGCATCTTTCTCACTCATGAGGCCTGATGCATGAGCACAAACGGTCAGGCTCTAAAAGAGTTGATGATACAGCTCTATGTACAGCGGAAAATCAATAGAACTGAAAATAAACAAAATATGAATAGACTTACTTGGCTCTGGCTCTGGGAACTGGCATTATCGGTATTCGCCTCCATGGAGAAATCCAATAAGCTGCTCTGTGCACCTTCAGATCTTTTTCCCTTTGAGGAATCCTTGAGATGGCCTTCACGAAAACACAGCGTTCTTTTATAAGAGCTCCCAGATGAGCTCCCAGACGAACTAGATGATTATGGTTATCTCGAACTAGACGAGCTCCCAGACGACTATGGTTATCCCGAATTGGTTCACCCGAGCAAATCAGAATTGGTTCTTGCTCCGGATGATGTCGAATTCTCTACTGCCGTTCCCTCTGCCGCTATTGATCCGGTCATATACGTCGATAATCAGCAAGCCTGCAGACCCGCCAAATCTCCGATTCGAGGTACGATAGAGGTTGGCAGCCGATGGATCCTGGAAAATCGACCACGCGCGCGAGTCAGAGTCGGATTTGAATAAAATCGATCAAAGGATTCGAATCGAATCCGGTGGGATCAATCAAACAGATCAAGAACAGAGGAGCTGACGTGCGTGCCTTACTCTGGAGAGGAGGAGGAGGAGGAGGATGTGGATCCCGCAGCGAGGGCGTTGCTGGCAGACCTGAGAATCGCCCGCGCGCGCTAGTCAGAGGCGGATTTGAACTGAAATCGGTCTAAGAATTCGAGTCGAATCCGGGACCAATCAATTGGAGGAAGAGCAGAGGAGCTGGTGTGCGCACATTATTACTTGGGAAATGAGCAGTGGAAGAGCAGCCGGCAGCGACGGCGGTGTCACCGTTGGCGGCGCCTCGAGGAGGAGGGAGGATGGAGGAGCAGACGGCGGCTTGTTCGCCGGCGAGGCTGCGCCGACCAGGACTGTTACGTCGCCGGCGGCTGTGAGTGAGGCCTCGTCGCCCTCTCCTGCGGGTGTGGCGGCTGGAGAGTGACGGAGGAGTCGCGGAGAGGAGCGGCGGGCGGCCGAGAATTGTGCGGGAGCCCTAGGTGTATTTCTCCTCTCCTCCCCTGTTCTTGAGGAAGCGTCGCCCGCGCGCGTCGATGTAAGTTTGGTATTTGTGCCTACCTTATCTCTTTTCTTTTCTTTTTTTTTCTGAAAAGAAAGATATCTCGACGAGGAACAGCCGTCGGGATGTAGACCACCGCCATGGAAGCGCTCGTGCTCCAGACCTTCTTCTCCCCTGCCTCGCAGCCTACGCCGACGCGGCCCGCTTTGTCGTCCTCCTCGCGCCACCCGCCCACAAACCGCCTCAAGACTTGAGCTGGCTTGGAAGGCGATCGAGCAGGTTACCAAGGACGCGATCAAGACCCTTTTTTTTTAAATAAATGGGCGGGGATCAAGACCTTGGCGGCGGCGATGTCTTGCGTGCGCTCCATCTTTCGGCTTGACTCTGACCTGGCCTGATCGCTCACGATACCTACCACAAGTTGTTCGAGTTTGAGTTCTCTCTCTGTTTTAATACAGTATACTTGGTAGCCATGTCTGTACTCGCCCAGGAACTGTCTGTACTCTGTACCCGACCTCCCTTCGACATCATGCATGTGTTACTCCGAGTTCATCCTACTCTACTCACGAGGCAGCAGTATGCTCTCCCTGCTCTACTGCCATGCATTTTCGTTGGAAGAGAGCCGACGAATATGCATGCATGCGTGGCCTAACCCATACGACTCCATGTATAGTATCATGTACAACCTTTGCCCTGTCAGGTATCATGTACACGGCATCCTCAACGCTGATACAACTAGTACTCAGAACTAACTAAAATCAGAAGCAGAACTCAGAACTAACTTGCATGAATCGGCATCCTCAACGTCAACACATCGCATTTCTAGCTGCACCTGTACTATTAAATGCTTTGGTGGTGTCACGTACTACACGAGAAACCGGAGACACCGATGGCCGGAATGTCAGGGCCATCGGGGTAGCGGCCAGCCGCCAGCCCGGCCGCTCGGCGTAGGAGCGACCGTCAGCATAGATAAAGATGCTGAGGATAGCCCTCGGCGTAGCGTGGCCGTCAGCGTAGCAGAGAGGACTGTGTCGACGGTGGCCCTCGGCGTATATCCCGTTCTCGGCGTAGTCTCAGTTCAGACACGGTGACGGAGATAGTCAGGTTGTATCGATGGCCAGGGTGTCGGTCGTAGGCCTCCAGGTTTTTAGTTGGGCTGTTCTGGGCGGAATTGGCTAGTCTGTGCCGACGCGTAGGTCTCAAAAAAAAATTCCATTTAATTTTAGCAATATTTTTCTACACTAATTTATTTATTACTCCTAATAATTTAATGTTGATATATTTTGTACTCCAATTGTAAGAATTTGTACCGTCCGAATAGCAGTCTCCATCGTCGCGATTCTCGTCGCTCGAAAATAACCACGTGAGTTCCGGAATCCCACGAAAACTTGTGTGTTGCCCTAAAATACCTGAACAAGTGGGGTGAAAGACTGTTCGCGCACATGCGATAACACTTCGAAAACAACTCAAACTGTGAAGGTCACACCGGGGAGCTGGACATTGCATCCATGGACCTTCCACCACACTTGGACACATATACTAGGTCCACATGCAAGTTTTAGTGGGATTTCGGAGCTCCGGTGGTCATTTTCCAGCGAAACCCTAGGAAGTGGCCCCCACCAGGTCTACCCCTATAGCTTTCTTTGTACGAGGTTCCAACTATGTGCTTTTTTGTTGGTTTAGCTTTGTTTAAGTCATATCGATATGGAAAACAAAGGTTGGGACCTTATAGCACATTCTAGCCCCTTGATATACCTGCAACGGGTCTGTTAGCCCTACACGTCCAGGAATCTACTAAGTGTTATCACATGCATGTGAAGAAGGTCACACCGGGGTGCTAGACATTGCATCCATGGAACTTCCACCACACTTGGACACATACACTAGGTCCACGTGCAAGTTCTAGTGGGATTCCGGAGCTCCAGCGGTCCTTTTCCTACGAAACCCTAGGAAGTGGCCCATGCCAGGTCTACCCCTATAGCTTTCTTTGTACTAGGTTCCAACAATGTGCTTTTTGTTGGTTTAGATTTGTTTAGGTAATATCTACATGGAAAACAAAGGTTGGGACCTTATAGCACATTCTAGCCCCCCCATATACCCACAGCAGGACTGTTACCCCTACACGTCCAGGACTCGTCTAAGTGTTATCGCACGCATGTGAAGAAGGTAACACCGAGGAGCTATAAATTGCATCCATGGACCTTCCGCCACACTTGGACACATATACTAGGTCCACATGAAAGTTCTAGTGGGATTCCGAAGCTTCGGCGGTCATTTTCCAGCGAAACCCAAGGAAGTGGGGCATGTGGGTCTGCCCCTATAGCTTTCTTTGTACGATGTTCCAACAATGTGATTTTTTGTTGGTTAAGCTTTGTTTAGGTCATATATACATGAAAAACAAAGGTTATGACCTTATAACACATTCTAGCCCCCCGGTATACCCGCAGTGGGACTGTTACCCCTACACGTCTAGGACTCGTCTAAGTGTTATCGCACGCATGTGAAGAAGGTCACACCGGGGAGCTGGACATGGCATCCATGGACCTTTCACCACACTTGGACACATATACTAGGTCCACATGCAAGTTCTAGTCGGATTCCGAAGCTCCGGCGGTCCTTTTCCAACGAAACCCTAGGAAGTGGGGCCCGCGGGTCTACCCCTATAGCTTTCTTTGTATGAGGTTCCAACAATGTGCTTTTTGGTTGGTTTAGCTTTGTTTAGGTCATATCTCAATGTAAAACAAAGGTTGGGACCTTATAACACATTCTAGCCTCCCCGGTATTGTTGGAGATATGCCCTAGAGGCAATAATAAATGTAGTTATTATTATATCTTTGTGTTTATGATAAATGTTTACATTCATGCTATAATATTATTAACAAGGAAACATTAATACTTGTGTGATTTGTAAACTTAAATTGAAGTCCCTAGTAAAGCCTCTTCATAACACTAGCTTGTTGGTTAATAAATGATTGTGGTTTCCCTATCATGAACATTGAGATGTTATTAACAACAAGATCATATCGTTAGGAGAATGATATGATGGACATACTCATATAGATAAGCGTAGCATAAAGATCAAGTCATTTTAATAGTTCAATTGCTATATGCTTTCTGATACATAGTAACCTAATTCCTTCGACCATGAGATCATGCTTATCACCATCACCGGAAGGATGCTTTGATGACATCAAACACCACACCGTAACTGGGTGGCTATAAAGGTGGCATTGAGTGTTCAGAAAGTATTGGTTGAGACACATGGATCAAGAGTGGGATTTGTCCATCCATATGACGGATAGATATACTCTGGGCCCTCTCGGTGGAATGTCATCCAATTAGCTTGCAAGCATGTGACTGGCTCACAAGGGATCACATATCACGGGAACGAGAAAAGAGTACTTATCGGTAACGAGGTTGAACTAGGTATGCAGAGATACCGACGATCAAAACCTCGGATAAGTAAACTATCGTGAGACAAAAGGGAAATTGGTATCGTATGTAAGTGGTTCATTCGATCGCAAAGTAATCGTAGAAATATGTGGGATCCATATGAATTTCCAGATTCCTCTATTGGTTATTGTTCGGAGAAGTGTCTCGATCATGTCCGCATAATTCATGAACCGTAGGGAGACACACTTAAGGATTCGACGTTGTTGAGTAGTTATGGAATGATGAGTAAGAGACCGAATGTTGTTCGGAGTCTCGGATGGGATCCGGGATATCACGAGGATATCCGGAATGGTCCGGAGAATAAGATTCATATAAGGAAAGTCCTGTTTCGGGGTAGGAGAATGGTTCCGGTGTTTTCATCGGGAATGTTCTAGAAGGTTCCGGAATGTCCGGCACTCCAGAGGGGAAGGGTACATGAATGTGTCATAACAAGTTGGAATGGTTTCATCATGTACTAGGTGTCATCGCTGAGAGAAATAAAGGGATAAATCAAATCCTAGTTTGAAAGTTCAAACGCCAATTTGAAAAGTCAAACGGCTATTTTGCTTGGTGGAGGGAGAGTAGGAAACCTACTTGGGGAGGTTCCTCCCTCCACCAACTGGCTTGAAGCCGAGTTGGGAATCCCTCCCTTGGCTCCTCCCACCTATATAAGGAGGGGCAGGGCTGCCCCTCCAAGAACACACCTTGCCTCCGCAAAACCCTAGCCCCAAGCCGCCGCCGGCGCCATCACCTCCTGCTGCCACCGCCTAGGGCAAACCCTAGCCGCCGACTTGGGCTTCCCCAAGACCTAGCCGCCGGCCTAGCCCTCTATCCTTGGTGTGTCTAAACCCTAGATCACCGAGGCCTCTCTCATAGTCCACCATACTCGCTCCGTCTTAAGGTGAAGCCTGAGATCTCCTCTACTCGGTACCACGTCGTCGTCTTTCGAATCGCGAGAGAGTGCTACAACCTCCATTTTCTGCTGGAACAAGGAGAGGAAGGTCTTCGTCGAATCGAACGTGTGACCGATTGCGGAGCTGCCGAGCATAGCGTCGGAAGGATCGTCTACGCGATCTTGAGATCGGCAAGAGTACGACTACATCACCCACGAGAATCCGCTCTCGTTAAACACTTTGGAATCTTCGAGGGTGAGTTATTATATCGACTCGTTGCTACAATCTAGTAGATAGATCTTGGCTTGTTTTTTTGTATGTGGTAGAATTTTTTTGTTTTCCATGCTACGAACCCCTACAGTCATATCAGAGCCGTGTCTATATGTAGATCTGTTGCACGAGTAGAACACAATGGTCATTGTGGGCGGTGGTGCTTTTATTATCAATAGCTTCTTGTGTACTTTGCATCTTGCGGTATGATGGGATGAAGCGGCCCGGGCTAACCTTACATGACATCGTTCATGAGACTTGCTCCACGCTCAACATGCAACTTGTATTGCATAAGTGGCTTTGCGGGTGTCTGTCTCTCCCATTATAGTATAGATCCAATTTACAACGGGCACTTGATAGTTCAAACATCAACGTTGTGGTTCTTGTTCGTAAGTTAGATCGACACTTATTGAAAGCCCCAAACCACGTAAAACATGCAAAGAAATTCGAGGCGTCTAACTTTGTTTTGCAGGGGTGTGCTGTGATGTGATATGGCCATGATTGTGATTATATTTGATGTATGCAATGTTCCTTATTGTAAGTTGGCAACCGGCAGGAGCCATATGGTTGTCTTTAAATTCCGTTAAGACCCGCGTGTCTATTCAAAGTAGTTGTAATAGTTGAAGCTGGTGGACGACAATCATGGAGAAGCGTCATTGACCTTGATGCAATGCCGGTGATGATGGAGATCATGTTCGTGCTTGAAGATGGAGATCGAAAGCACAAAGAAGAAAGGCCATATCATATCACATATTATGAATTGCATGTGATGTTAATCCTTTATGCATCTTGTATTGCTTAGTTAACGACGGTAACATTATAAGATGATCCCTCATGCACATAAATTTCAAGTCTAAAGTGTTCATCCTTAGTGAGCACCGTTGCTAAAGCTTGTTGTTTCGAAGCACCACGTGATGATCGGGTGTGTTAGATTCTGCAAGTGTATACAACGTGAGCAAGCCAGATTTGCTCATGCAGAAGATAAGGTTTGATCTTGACGAGCCTAGCATGTACATACATGGTCTCGGAACATGGATCACCGAAAGGTAAAGCATGAATCATATAGTATATATGATGAACATGTCGATTGTTCGCCATTGAAGCTACTTCAACTCTCGTGATGATCGGTGTTGATGTGGTAGATTTGGTTCGTGTGATCACTAAAACAATGTGAGGGATATTGTTTTGAGTGGGAGTTCACCTAGATTAATTTAACTATTAATTAGAACTCAATTTGTCATAAACTTAGTCTAAACTATTGCAAATATGTTGTAGATCAATGGCGGCCCCTACCATCAATTTTAATGCGTTTCTAGAGAAATAAAAGTTGAAAAACAATGGAAGCAACTTCGCGGATTGGTTCCGCAATTTGATGATTGTCCTCAATGCTGGTAATTTGACCTATGTGCTGGATGCACCGCTAGGTGACCCACCTGCAGCTGATGCTACCGATGAAGTAAAGAATGTTTACCTCGCTCGGAAGACTCAGTACTCCACAGTTCAGTGTGCTATCTTGTATGGTTTAGAATCGGAGCTTTAGAAAAGGTTTGAGAATTCAGACCCACATGATATTGTCCGTGAACTCAAATTGATTTTTGAGACTCATGCGGTAGTTGAGAGCTATGAGGCTTCTGAAAAGTTCTTTAACTGCAAGATGGAAGAGGCAGCTCAAATCGGTGAGCATGTGCTTAAGATGTCGCAGACGCATAAACAAATTCCAAAGCTTGGGTATAGTGATTCCTAATGCTTTGGGGATTTACCGTGTCCTCCAATCACTGCCACCAAGTTACAAGAACTTTGTGATGAACTACAATATGCAAAGCATGAACAAGCAATTGCCAGAACTCTTCTCCATGTTAAAATCTACAGAAGTGGAGATCAAGAAAGAGCACCAAGTGTTGATGGTCAATAAGACCACCAAATTCAAGAAAGGCAAGTCTAAGCAAAATGGACACTTCAAGAAGGGTGGTAAGAAAGTTACCGCACCGACAAAGAATACCAAGGCTGGACCTAAGCACGATCTTGAGTGCTTTTCCGCAGGGAGAAGGTCCTTTGGGCGGAATTGCCCAAAGTACTTGGCGGATTTGAAGAACGACAACATCAAGAAGAAAGGTATATCCGATATACATGTTATTGATGTGTATCTCACTAGTACTCGTAGTAGTGCCTGGGTATTTGATACTGGTTCGGTTGCTCATATTTGTAACTCTAAACAGGTGATGCAGAATAAACGGAAGCTAGCGAAGAACGAGGTGACGATGTGCGTGGGAAATGGATCAAAGGTTGATGTGATCGCGGTCGGCACGCTACCTCTTCATATACCATCGGGATTAGTTTTATACTTAAATAATTGTTATTTGGTGCCTGCGTTAAGCATGAACATTATATCGGGATCTTGTTTATTGCGAGACGGTTACTTGTTTAAGTCCGAGAATAATGGTTGTTCGATTTATATGAGTAATATGTTTTATGCACATGCACCTTTGATAGATGGTCTATTCTTGTTGAATCTCGATAGTGGAAATACACATATTAATAACATTGAGGCTAAACGTTTGAAATTGAGCGATAACTCAACCTATATGTGGCACTGTCGTCTTGGTCACATTGGAGTGAAGCGTATAAAGAAACTCCATTCTGATGGACTTCTTGAATCACTTGATTTCGAATCACTTGAAAGATGTGAAGCATGTATGATGGGTAAAATGACTAAGACTCCATTTTCTGGTATGATGGAGCGAGCTACGGACTTATTGGAAATCATACATACTGATGTTTGTGGTCCAATGAGTGTAGCATCGTGCGGTGGTTATCGTTATGTTCTTACCTTCACAGATGACTTGAGTAGATATGTGTATATCTATTTCATGAAACATATGTCCAAAACTTTTGAGAAGTTTAAGGAATTTCAAAGTGAGGTTGAGAATCAACGTAACAAGAAGATTAAATTTCTACGTTCTGATCGTGGAGGTGAATATCTAAGTTACGAGTTTGGCGAGCATTTGAAGAAATGCGGGATACTTTCACAATTGACACCGCCGGGAACACCACAGCGTAATGGTGTGTCCGAACGTCATAATCGAACTCTCTTAGATATGGTTCGTTCTATGATGTCACTTACAGATTTACCGCTATCATTTTGGGGTTATGCATTAGAAACAGCCGCATTCACTTTAAATAGGGCACCATCTAAATCCGTTGAAACGACACCGTATGAATTATGGTTTGGGAAGAAACCTAAATTGTCGTTCCTTAAAGTTTGGGGTTGCGAAGCCTATGTAAAGAAGTTACAGCCGGACAAGCTTGAACCCAAAGCGGAAAAATGCGTCTTCATAGGATACCCAAAGGAAACTATTGGTATACCTTCTATCATAGATCCGAAGGCAAAATCTTCGTTGCCAAGAATGGATCCTTTATAGAGAAGGAATTTCTCTCGAAAGAAGTGACTGGAAGGAAAGTAGAACTCGACGAGGTTGTCGAACCTTCTCTCGAACTTGCGAGTAGCGCAGCACCGGAAGAAGTTCCTGTGGTGCCTGCACCAATAAGAGAGGAAGCTAATGATGATGATCATGAAACTTGGTTGTAGTTGCTACAGAGCCTCGCAGGTCAACGAGAACTCGTACCACTCCTGATTGGTATGATCCCGTTATGAGTGTCATGTTGGTGGACAACACCGATGACCCTGCGACATATGAAGAAGCGATGATGAGCCCAGATTCCAATAAATGGCAAGAAGCCATGAAATTCGAGATTGGATCCATGTACGAAAACCAAGTATGGACTTTGGTGGACTTACCGGATGGCCGGAAGGCTGTCGAGAACAAATGGATTTTCAAGAATAAAACAGATGCTGATGGTAATGTTACTGTCTATAAAGCTCGACTTGTCGCAAAAGGGTTTCGACAAATTCAAGGAGTTGACTACGATGAGACTTTCTCACCTGTAGCGAAGCTAAAGTCTGTGAGGATTATGTTACAATCGCTGCATATTATGATTATGAGATATGGCAGATGGATGTCAAAACAACGTTCCTCAATGGAGACATTGATGAAGAGTTGTATATGATGCAACCCAAAGGTTTTGTCGATCCTAAAGATGCTAACAAGGTATGCAAACTTCAACGGTCCATATATGGATTGAAGCAAGCATCCCGAAGTTGTAATCAGCGTTTTGATAAGGTAATCAAAAGTTTTGGTTTTATACAAACTTATGGAGAAGCTTGTATTTACAAGAAAGTGAGTGGGAGCTCTGTAGCATTCTTAATACTATATGTAGATGACATATTGTTGATTGGGAATGATGTAGACCTTCTTAATAGTGTCAAGGAATATTTGAATAATAGTTTTTCAATGAAAGATCTTGGCGAAGCAGCTTACATATTAGGCATAAAGATTTATAGAGATAGATCGACGCCTAATATCATTGTCTAAAGTACATATTTGGACAAAGTTCTAAAGAGATTTGGAATGGAAGATAGCAAGAAAGGGTTCTTGCCCATGTTTGCTAATACAACCTTGAGTAAAACTCAAAGTCCAAAGCAGCGAGAAGATATAGAAAGGATGAGTAAGACTCCTATGCCTCAGCCATAGGATCTCTAATGTATGCCATGCTATGTACTAGACGCGACATTGCATATCTTTGTTAGTTTGACTAGCAGATATCAAAGTGATCCGAGTGGATCATTGGACAATGATCAAAACATCCTTAAGTACTTGAGAAGAACTAAGGATATGGTTCTTTCTTATGGAGGTGATGAACAACTCGTTGTTAATGGTTACACCGATGCTAGTTGGAACACCGATCCGGATGATTCTAAATCTCAATCTGGATACGTATTTACTTTGAATGGTGCAGCAGTTAGCTGGAGGAGTGCAAAGCAAAGCGTTGTGGCGAGATCTTCAACTGAATCGGAATACATGGCTGCTTCGGAGGCTTCGCAAGAAGCGATATGGATGAAAGAGTTCATTACAGAGCTCGGTGTAGTTCCAAGTGCGCTGGACCCAATGTCTATCTACTGTGATAACATGGGTGCCATAGCCAATGCGCAAGAACCAAGGTCACACAAGAAGCTGAAGCACATCAAGCTACGTTTTTCACGCTATTCGAGAACATGTCCAAGATGGTGACATAAAGATTTGCAAAGTACACATAGATCTGAATGTGGAGGATCCGTTGACTAAACCTCTCCCGAGGGCAAAACATGACCAACACCAAACTGCCATGGGTGTTCGGTATATTACCATGTAATCTAGATTAGTTGACTCTAGTGCAAGTGGGAGACTGTTGGAGATATGCCCTAGAGGCAATAATAAATGTAGTTATTATTATATCTTTGTGTTTATCATAAATGTTTACATTCATGCTATAATTGTATTAACAAGGAAACATTAATACTTGTGTGTTTTGTAAACTTAAATTGAAGTCCCTAGTAAAGCCTCTTCATAACACTAGCTTGTTGGTTAATAAATGATTTTGGTTTCCCTATCATGAACATTGAGATGTTATTAACAACAAGATCATATCGTTAGGAGAATGATATGATGGACATACTCCTATAGATAAGTGTAGCATAAATATCAAGTCATTTTAATAGTTCAATTGCTATATGCTTTCTGATACATAGTAACCTAATTCCTTCGACCATGAGATCATGCTTATCACCATCACCGGAATGATGCTTTGATGACATCAAACACCACACCGTAACTGGGTGGCTATAAAGGTGGCATTGAGTGTTCGGAAAGTATTGGTTGAGACACATGGATCAAGAGTGGGATTTGTCCATCCATATGACTGATAGATATACTCTGGGCCCTCTCGGTGGAATGTCATCCAATTAGCTTGCAAGCATGTGACTGGCTCACAAGGGATCACATATCACGAGCGAAAAGAGTACTTATCGATGCGAGGTTGAACTAGGTATGCAGAGATACCGACGATCAAAACCTCGGATAAGTAAACTATCGTGAGACAAAGGGAAATTGGTATCGTATGTAAGTGGTTCATTCGATCGCAAAGTAATCGTAGAAATATGTGGGAGCCATATGAATTTCCAGATTCCTCTATTGGTTATTGTTCGGAGAAGTGTCTCGATCATGTCCGCATAATTCACGAACCGTAGGGAGACACACTTAAGGATTCGACGTTGTTGAGTAGTTATGGAATGATGAGTAAGAGACCAAATGTTGTTCGGAGTCTCGGATGGGATCCGGGATATCACGAGGAGATCCGGAATGGTCCAGAGAATAAGATTCATATAAGGAAAGTCCTGTTTCGGGGTAGGAGAATGGTTCCGGTGTTTTCATCGGGAATATTCTAGAAGGTTCCGGAATGTCCGGCACTCTAGAGGGGAAGGGTACATGAATGTGTCATAACAAGTTGGAATGGTTGCATCATGTACTAGGTGTCATCGCTGAGCGAAATAAAGGGATAAATCAAATCCTAGTTTGAAAAGTCAAACGCCAATTTGAAAAGTCAAACGGCTATTTTGCTTGGTGGAGGGAGAGTAGGAAACCTACTTGGGGAGGAGTTCCTCTCCCTCCACCCGCCGGCCTTGGAAGCCGAGTTGGGGAGGGACTCCCCTCCCCTTGGCCAGCGCCTCCCACCTATATAAGGAGGGGCAGGGCTGCCCCTCCAAGAACACACCTTGCCTCCGCAAAACCCTAGCCCCAAGCCGCCGACACCACCACCTCCTGCTGCCGCCGCCTAGGGCAAACCCTAGCCGCCGACTTGGGCTTCCCCAAGACCTAGACGCCGGCCTAGCCCTCTCTCCTTGGTGTTTATAAACCCTAGATCACCGAGGCCTCTCTCATAGTCCACCATACTCGCTCCGGCTTAAGGTTAAGCCCTGCGAGATCTCCCCTCTACTTCCGGTACCATGCCGTCGTGCTACCGGAATCGCGAGGAGAGTTCTACAACCTCCGCTGCCTGCTGGAACAAGGGAGAGGAAGGTCTTCGTCAATCCGAGCGTGTGACCGATCTGGAAGCTCTGCAAAAATGGCCGGAAGGATCGTCTACGCGATCTTGAGATCGGCAAGAGTACGACTACATCACCCACGAGAATCCGCTCTCGTTAAACACGTTGGAATCTTCGAGGGCGAGTTATTCTATCGACTCGTTGCTACAATCTAGTAGATAGATCTTGGCTTGTTTGTTTGTATGCGGTAGAAATTTTTTGTTTTCCATGCTACGAACCCCTACAGGTATACCCGCAGCGGGATTGTTACACGTCTAGGACTCGTCTAAGTGTTATTGCACGCATGTGAAGAAGGTCACACCGGGGAGCTAGACATTGCATCCATGGACCTTCCACCACACTTGGACCACATATACGAGGTACATATGCAAGTTGTAGTGGGATCCCGTAGCTCCGGCGGTCCTTTTCCAGCGAAACCATAGGAAGTGGGGCCCGTGGGTCTACCCCTATAGCTTTCTTTGTACGAGGTTCCAACAATGTGCTCTTTTGTTGGTTTAGCTTTGTTTAGGTCATATCTACATGGGAAACAAATGTTGGTACCTTATAACACATTATAGCCCCCCGGTATACCCGTAGCGGAACTGTTACCCCTACACGTCCAAGACTCGTCTAACTGTTATCACACGCATGTGAAGAAGGTCACACCGGGGAGCTAGACATTGCATCCATGGACCTTGCACCACACTTGGACACATATACTAGGTCCACATGCAAGTTTTAGTGGGATTTCAAGCTCCGATGGTCCTTTTCCAGTGAAACCCTAGGAAGTGGGGCCCACGGGTCTACCCCTATAGCTTTCTTTGTACAAGGTTCCAACAATGTGATTTTTTGTTGGTTTAGCTTTGTTTAGGTCATATCTACATGGAAAACAAATGTTGGGACCTTATAGCACATTCTAGCCCCCTGATACACCTGGAGCGGGACTTTTACCCCTACACGCCCAGGAATCTATTAAGTGTTATCAACACATGTGAAGAAGGTCACACCGAGGAACTAGACATTGCATCCATGTAATTTCCACCACACTTGGACACATATCCTAGGTCCACGTGCAAGTTCTAGTGGGATTACGGAGCTCCAGCGGTCCTTGTCCTACGAAACCCTAGGAAGTGGCCCCCCACCAGGTCTACCCCTATAGATTTCTTTGTACGTGGTTCCAACAATGTGCTTTTTTGTTGGTTTAGCTTTGTTTAGGTCATATCGTTATGGAAAACAAAGGTTAGGACCTTATAGCACATTCTAGCCCACCGATATACCCGCAGCGGGACTATTAGCCCTACACGTCCGGGAATCTACTAAGTGTTATCACACGCATGTGAAGAAGGTCACACCGGGGTTCTAGACATTGCATCCATGGAACTTCCACCACACTTGGAAACATATACTAGGTCCACGTGCAAGTTCTACTGGGATTCCGGAGCTCCAGCGGTCCTTTTCCTACGAAACCCTAGGAAGTGGCCCCCGCTAGGTCTACCCCTATAGATTTCTTTGTACGACGTTCCAATAATGTTCTTTTTTGTTGGTTTAGCTTTGTTTAGGTCATATCTACATGGAAAAAAAGGTTGGGACCTTATAGCATATTCTAGCCCCCCTGTATACCCACAGCGGGACTGTTACCCCTACATGTCCAGGACTCGTCTAAGTGTTATCGCACGCATGTGAAGAAGGTCACACCGGGGAGCTATAAATTGCATCCATGGACCTTCCACCACACTTTGACACATATACTAGGTCCACATGGAAGTTTTAGTGGGATTCTGAAGCTCCGACGGTCATTTTCCAGTGAAACCCTAGGAAGTGGGGCTGGTGGGTCTAGCCCTATAGCTTTCTTTGTACGATGTTCCAACAATGTGATTTTTTTGTTGGTTTAGCTTTGTTTAGGTCATATCGACATGAAAAACAAAGGTTAGGACCTTATAACACATTCTAGCTCCCCGGTATCCCGCAGTAGGACTGTTACCCCTACACGTCCAGGACTCGTCTAAGTGTTATCTTACGCATGTGAAGAAGGTCACACCGGGGAGCTGGACATTGCATCCATGGACCTTCCTCCTGTAAACACCCGGATTTTTAATCCCAGATGCCTATTATGCCGTACATCGCAATCCCAATATTACCATTTTTTCGAGACATAACAGAGTTGATAGCACAGTACATCATCCATTACAAACCATAATAGTCTTACAAATAGTCGATATCATGATCAAGTATGATTACATATCAAAGCAGCGGAATAATAGCGTAGTAGAGGCTCCATCTTCATGGTCACAGGCAATACTGACGATGGGATATGAACCTAGTTATCATAGGCGTCCTGCTGTCCATCCTCCTCGTACTCTCCTCCGTTGTCTGGCCATGGGAATAGCCAGGAACAAAGCTATGAGTACTTTTAAAGTACTCGCAAACTATCACTAAGGTAAAAACCATTCTAGTAGGAATCCTAAGCTCTAGGGTTGTTTGCAATAAGTCAATTTTATTTCATAAGTACTTAGTAGTAAAGACCTAACTTTAGTTGTCTAGATTACTCAAGAGGGAAACTAGTTTCATGTCCACATCCTTGTGAAGTCAAGTCAAAATCATACTTCAAGTCATAAGTCATTTTGAAAGCATCTGACAACAGAACAGTATGGCCATCCAACTGTCCATGAGCGCGGACGCGGCTATTCAAATAGTTTGACACTCTGTAGAGGTGGTACACTTTCACCACAATATTCGATACATCTGTCAGGTATAACCCTGAATCATCATACTTGGTATGCGGATAATCAATCCTAACCTTTCAATTACACACCCTAGTATAGGCACCTCCCCTATGAGTTTGGCCTCCCAGCCATGGCCATCTGCCATCATGGGCACTGCATAGGTGGACATTCATATTCACAAGGTAGCCTCAGCTCAACCTCGTTCCGCGAGGGAACCCATACTAAGACACATAAATTTCCAGTTAAGCCCTACCCAAACTCGGGTATTGTGGTTGTACGGTAGAATTGGAATGGTATCGCATCCAAATCTAACCATCAATTTTTATCAAAGTCAGGGCACATACTTCATTCAGTATCATCTTCATCTCATTGTGTTCCATAACACATGTCAAAACATTTCAATAGAATGACTCCTTATTCCAAGGTTTTCATAATCATTTTCTCCAAGTGTTCACATCTATAGTGCTCAAGATTAATTTAGCACTAGCTTCTATCAATGAGGGTGTCACTATTGAGGGGTACTAATCAAGTGTAACTACCTACATCAAGTTCCATGCTCTTGATGGCATCTTTCCTATTTTTCCACTAATCACCAATTAATTAAGTACTTGAGTAACTTTGAAAATAAAGAGAAAAGATAAAGCTTGCAAGTAAAACTTGGGATTGGTATAATCAAGGTGGTATCACAATAGTATGCATAGTGAGGCTTGCATGGTTTAGCTTAGCTTGCCTTGGTTGGTATAGTGGTCGTAGTTCTCTTCTTCCTATTCGTAGAATTCTTCCTCCTCGTGGCCCGGATTGTTACTAGCGTCTATAAATAAATTTGAGGTACACAATCACCAAACAATACTTAACTACTTCTATTTATCACACAAGGACCCACACTAGATGATCTAGCATCATCTCTATTACTACAAGAAAAAGGGTGACAAGATTTGATTTATCCTATTTTAGAAAAGTAATTTCTACTCATTGAAAAACTACTTAAGATTTTATATTCTCTAATTAAAATATGGGATCATACTCACACATGTAATCACCATATATTCCAATACTTGGGAATGTGATTTAAAGTGATTGGCCTAAATTGCAAAGTTAACAATGCCATTTAATGATATTCATGTGACTAGAAATGACTATAAAGCCATTCTTTAATTTTGGTCCAGGAATAATGTATATAAAACTATATATTTTTACATATTCAGATAGGTCATGGCCATTGTGATTTTTGAGAGTTGGAATCAACTCAAAATCATTTATGGATGATTTTAGAAAAATGTTTGAAGTGGTAAAAGCTATTGTCTTGTTATTTTTACTTTGGCTGATCTACAATTTCAAACTGTTTGAATCCAACGGGAGTGTTTAGAGATTTTCATATACTTTCTAACAAAATTGGATTCATTCAATTTGGTTTAGTGAATCTTCCTGAGTTGAATTTCAAAGTTACCTACAGTATAGGATTTTGAAATAAAAGAAAAAACCAAAGTTTGAATTTGCAGGCTCGCGCGGGAATGCTAACGGGCCAGCCCAACTACGCAGTGCGCGCGCAGCGAGCGGCACCGGGGTTGGTCCCACGCATTAGTGGCTAACTCAACGCGAAGTGGTATCCTTCAATCTAGACCGCACGATTAGAGCACGATCGACGGCTCCACGTTGTCATCTCCGTCGCACGGGGCGCGCGAGATGGTAACCCTAGCGCTACGGCGGGGGTTGGCGGGGGATTACCAGGGCTCCATCTAGGTCCGGCGAGGTGGGCAAACGAGCGAGTTGACAACGGCGGTTCGACTGGTGGTCGCGGAAGCTCCTAGGGTGGCTCCTAGCGCTGGTTCCTCTTCTTCACTGCAGCGGTGGACTCCGGTGAAATTCCGATGGTGTGGTGCTCGCCTTGCTCCGGGGACGGGTCAGAGAGATTGCTGGGTGAGAGGGGAGTGAAATGGTGTGCGTTTTGAGGCTGGGGGGGGTCTATTTATACCCCCGCGAATGGAGCATGGCAGCATGGTTCGGGCTCGTCGGCGACGTCGTCACAAGAAGCTATCGGCATGGAGGAGGGTGTAGGTAGACGCAGGGCTTCAGGGCGGTCGTCATGCGCACAGTGGCACGGCGAGGCGTGGTCTCCATCGTTCTAGAACGTCCATGCTCTGCTTCGGTACCGTCGGCGTTCGTCACGGCGTATGGTGGTCAAGGAGCACGCGGGGTCAAACGATCGTGTCTGGAAGATTGCTGGTGTCGCGGTGAACTTATTGGCGCAAGGAGAGAGCAAGGCGCGGTGTGGTCACGCGGGATTGCTCGACGCTCTGGCTCGGCGATCGGCATGGTCTAGTGTTAAATGGGAGCAGCTGCGTTGGCGTCTCCGCGGGCTGTCGTTGGTCGAGGCATGCACATGCATTGGCGTTGAGGTCATGGCTACCTCCTAGACATCGTGGGCGAGGGTGGCATGGCGTGTATCAGTGTGTCCGCGTCAGGGTGACATGGGTGAGCTCAGGTACAAAGTGCACTGGTCAATTGGTCAAGTGAGAGGAGCTCTTCTGAACGGGCTGGTACTGCGTGAGTTAAAGGTGATTAGTGGAGGCTCGGTGAGGTCACAAGATGATCACCAGATTGATCAAAACAGTGAATAATTGGTAAGATTGTACTGTGATCACCAAGTGTTTGATTAAATATCCGCAAGAACTAAACCTTTGAATTTTCAAATTATTTTTGGTGGGTGTGCTGGTCTGTGGCATCCCGCAAAACCACTACTAGAAAATCGCGTTGTTTTTGTGCATTGCATCATCATGACCGCATGCTCATGTCATCATGCCACATTGCATTTGAGCATCGTCATCATCATGCATTTGTTTTTCTAAAACTATTTTCTAAAAACCTCTCTTTGTTTTCTAAAATACCCCATCTCTTAATTCAAATCAAAACCTGGTCTTTCCGGGTATTTTATTTGTTTGCAACATAGTTGCAACTGTTTTAATTTGAACAAAACAAAATAAATATATTATAATATAAAAACCCTATTTTATAAACCCCGGAGGAGACCGCCGCCCGAGCCCAGCTAGCAGCAGTCTACAACTCCGATAAACCCAAACCCTACCCCAAATCTTTTCTACCCTATCCTAACCTACCCAGCCACTCCCAGCCCTCCACCTCACCTTCCCAGTCCACCTCACCACCTGGACCCCCAATCTCCACCCAACCCTGCCACCTCACCAATCCCCTACTCCCCCACCCCAGCACACACACGCACCACACGCACGCCCCACGCCACCGACACCCCTGGCCCACCCGGTCAACCCACCGACCCCGTGGCCCCGTTCCTGGCCCCCACCAACCCCCTGGCCACCCCGACCCCGCCCTCTCTCTCCCCGAGGCCCTCCTTCCACCCATCGCCCACCACCGCCGCCGCCAGCAACCTCTTCCTCTCCCTCCTCGCTCCCTCTCCGAGCGCGCCACCGACCGCCCTCGCCTCGTAGCCGGCTCCTCCTCCCGCGCTCGCCCTACCTCCTTCTCCCTCCTCTGGACCTCCTCGCCGCCGGCCTCAGCGCTCGCCGCCACCGCCGGCCCTCCCCTTCCTCTCTCTGCTCCGCCTCCTCCGCCAACCACCCGCCGCCGCCGCTCCTCCCCTCTGCCGGCTCGCCCCGCCCCCTTCCGCCTCGCTACTTTGCCTCCCCTCGATTCCATGGCCGCCCCCATACCTTGCGCCCCTTCGCCGCCCCCTACCTCTCCTCCCGGCCGCCAACCTCGCAGGGTCGTCGGCGTCCCTGGCGTCGCCCTCTGCCAGGCTTTCCCCCTGGTCTCGCCCAGTTCGCCGGCCCAGCGCCCTGCCTCGACCCCACCTTCCTCTCCTCGTCGCTCTCCTCCGCCACCCTCCGGCTCGCCGTCCTCGCGAGCTCCGTCGACCCCGCCGTTCGCCTCCTCTCCATGGCTCTCCCTCCTCGGCCTCCTCTGTTTCCTGCGCAGTACCAGGTGCATCTCGATGACCCCGCCGGCGGCAGACCCTCCCGTCCGTGTTGCCACGCAAGCAGCCCCTCTGCGGTTCCTCCCTGCCATGTTCGTATGCCTGTCGTAGTCGCGCGTGCATGCTATGCTGTTAAATCTTGTCGCGAGTACATCCAACACCAAGGACTTCCGAAGAGGAACCAACATCAATTTGGGATCCGACAAGTTCTTGCCGACAAAACCCCCGCCAAGATCTTCATCGAAACCCCGAGAATTCCGCCGCGGTACCCGGGAATCTCCTACTTGGAACCATCGGGCCACGTAAAACCATCGACGCCACACCCGAGTCCGGCACCGACACCCGACAACCTCAACATATGACGCCAAGGTCTTCTCCTCGGAACGACGAGTGCTCCTTCCTGGCTTCGAAGCCCGACCCCCGTGGACCGACATGATCTCCTTCACGGATACGACAAGTACTCCCTCGAGGACGCCGAGTACTTCACCCCGGACACCGAGACCCTGGACGACAAGTTCTCCTTCCCGGAAGCATTGACGCTCGTGCGACAAGATCTACTTCCCCGATCCGAAGACCCTAAATCCCGAAGTCCGAGAACGATCCCGTCGAACCCTAAACCCTGAGACCGAACCCCGAAACCCTCGGAACACCAAGACCTTCGAACCCAATGTGTGATTCCCTTCCCGAGCCCTATTTTATAATAATATCTAAACTTGTTGCATATTAAAATGTTCATATTTGCACACATATCATGTGGGTTTGGGGGCATTATGCCGATTCACCATATAATTAAATATGGGACCCATATGCGGGCAAATCTAGTCTTATATTGGCCTCATTCAAATCTGTGCATCAAACCGATACTATATTTTGCTTTGCTAATACAACATTTAAATTGCGGGGTATCTAAACAACTTGAACCTATTAAATAATTGTCGGGACCCCGGTTCCACTTAATATTGCCAAATTGCATCGCATCTTTGCCATGTCATACATCATACATGCATCATGCCCGATCTTTTGCCGTAGTATTAAATAGTGCATCCGGTGTTTATTCTAGTGTTTTGCTTCTTCGCGGATAAGGCCGTTGAGTTGATGTGAGCTTCGCCCCGATCTTCGGATGAACCTTCGGCAATGTTTTCCAGGCGAGCATCTCCCCCTTCCTACCTATCTTACTTTTATAGTATTTATTCCCTCCTGTTGATTTATTGCTATCTGTGTTGCGATGCTCTAGTTTTCGTACCCGTGATGTCCCTTGCAGCCTTATATTGCCTTGGACACATCCTATTACCTGTTGTTTGGTAGATAGTTGGACTTGCGCGTCGTAGTCGCTTGCTCAAGTGTTGTTGCGTGTCGCCAAGTACCACAGTTGTTGGAGTATTGCCGCATGTTTATTGTTGGAGATGATCACAACTTTAATTACTGTTTAACAACTAAAATTCAAGTAAGTAAGCAGAGGCACAGGTGGGCAATAGATGTTATTTGGTTGTTAACCGTCCACTTGTGTCCCGTAGGACCCCGAGTACTTGATACCTGTTCCTTGAATATTCGCGCTATCCACATCCGGGAGGATTATGGGACCCCCCTGAGCCAGAGCTTGATTCATTCTTATTTCTTGGGGCCACAAACTAGTTTAAGGTTTTATTTACGATCCTGTACTTATGCCATGCTTTACTGCTTTATTTACGATTGTGCGAGGAGCACCTTTGTTAGGTAAGCGGAGTGTTTACGCAGTGTCGACAAGCCCAGTTTGGGTTCCCGATCGTTCTGACCAGGCGCAAACCTTGAGTCCGTCTCGAGTCAGCTAACCGTTCTATGGTAGCTTAATGGGGTGGCCCACGAAATATTTCTGAATCCTGTGATTGCTTTGTCGTGAAGGCCTCGTTGGGTTTTGATTTGGTTTTCCGAGGTTGATCGGTGTGTGTTGCTATTTGTGCACCCTATGGAAAAACTTTCTGAAAGACGTGTCCGGTTATGGACGACTTGGAGCCACGATATCTCGATCATAGACAACTATAACTAAAGTAGTGCTATAAATTTGACTTTATAATGACTAGTAATCAGCTTCACTATAATGGAATGGCTAAATAAAACTGCCAACAATTGCTTGTATGGGTTGTCGCTTGCTACCATTGTACCTGACTATTAATTATTGCAACTATAACGGAATGGCTTAATAAAAGTACCAACAACTGCTGGGTTTGGGATATCTCATGCTAATTGTATTTGACTAGTAAGTGTTGCAACTAAAACGGAATGTTTAACTAAAACTGCCCACTGCTTATCATATCAGGATGACTCATGCTATCTATATTTGACTAGTAATTGCCGCCACTATAACGGAATGAATAAAACTGCCAACTGTGTGAGTTCCTCGGTTGACCTCCTCGTTTGGTCTCGAGGGGGGAAATACCAGGATGGGTATGTTTGGTGGTAGTATCAGGTTGGTTCCGAATAGGTCTTTCTTATCCCCCTCTGATAGCCGACAGTTGAATCGAGTCTCTATAGGTTGTTAGTGCATCTTTCGCCGCTTGATCCACCATACCTATGTAGGCGAGGACCGCAATTCTAGCCTCGCCGTGTCTTGGCCTCAAGATCTTGGCCGCTCTCTCTTTTTCCTTTTCCCTTTGCCGGCACCCCTTTTGTTTAAGCAGGTTTTGAGATCGACGTCGTTAGCAGGGTTACCCTTCCGGCTTGGCCTGGGCAGGGTTATGGACGCCATTGGTTATTCTTCAGGGCTCTTAGCCCCATTTGCATCTTGTCCGTAGCTGGACGCTCTATCGTTTTCAAGGTGATTTGGATCTTTGTTCTGTATATCTGTATTCTTGACTCATGGAGTCGTGTTGTATATATATCTGTTCTATGGGTCCCATCGAGGACTGTTGTGTAATGTTATTACTTCGTTTTCCACCCGCACGAAAGTGCCTGGTGGGCACCTTTGAATCGTTTCTATGCGGGTTTTGGCGGGAAGCGCTGAAACTTGCATAGGGTCGATTCTGAGGGTGTTACAGAGTGGTATCAGAGCTCAGCAGTTGCGATACCCCACAAGTCCAGCCTGTAGGATAACCTAGCTAACGGCCGAAGTAGAGTGTCAAAACTATTTTTTGCAAAAATCGGTTGGATAGTTCTGATTAGGTCTGGTTTTACTCCTTACCCCTCTGCTGATCTCCTCTCACCTTTGCGTGTTTTGAATCCGCTCTCTTCTTTCTCTTCGAGTCCAGGATTTCTCGTGATTGGGTTCCGTCGTACCTTCAGGGTTTTGCTTCCTCCTTTGATAACGGTGTTCTACCATCCGGTGTTCATGCTGTCTGAGGAATCCGTCTACTGTGGTACCATTCTTTCTTCCTTGTTTGTGCCTTCCGGTGTTTTCTGACGCGACGACATCATCTACGCCAGATCCGATGCAGAATCTGCATCACTCCTTTGTTTCCGAACCTCGCTTGTCGAGATCTTCAGTCTAATTCCGAGAGTTGGTTGCATAATTCGCCTATTCGTGTGCAGAGTAATGGTTTGGGTGCGCGATGGACTGATCACCATCCGACTACCCTTATCATTCGCTCTTGTACATCGAATCAGTGGATCCAGCAGTTTTACTCCGTCCACGGAAGCTAGAGGTGGCTTTATTTGTTGATACCTCTACCTTCGACCTTTTGTTTCCGGAGTGTTTCCCTCGACGGTCACGGACAACGACCTCTTGTTAGTGGTGTCGCGAGGATCTACACGAAGCGAGAAGATGCAGATCACCGACCTTCTTCCGGTACCATGAGGCGGATCTCGTGGGCGAGATCCATTGTTAGTGGTGTCGAATTGTGGCATCCCGCAAAACCACTACTAGAAAATCGCGTTGTTTTTGTGCATTGCATCATCATGACCGCATGCTCATGTCATCATGCCACATTGCATTTGAGCATCGTCATCATCATGCATTTGTTTTTCTAAAACTATTTTCTAAAAACCTCTCTTTGTTTTCTAAAATACCCCATCTCTTAATTCAAATCAAAACCTGGTCTTTCCGGGTATTTTATTTTATGCAACATAGTTGCAACTGTTTTAATTTGAACAAAACAAAATAAATATATTATAATATAAAAACCCTATTTTATAAACCCGGAGGAGACTGCGCCAGAGCCCAGCTGACCCAGCTAGCGATCTACAACTCCGATAAACCCAAACCCTACCCCAAATCTTTTCTACCCTATCCTAACCTACCCAGCCACTCCCAGCCCTCCACCTCACCTCCCCAGTCCACCTCACCACCTGGACCCCCAATCTCCACCCAACCCTGCCACCTCACCAATCCCCTACTCCCCCACCCCAGCACACACACGCACCACATGTACGCCCCACGCCACCGACACCCCTGGCCCACCCGGTCAACCCACCCCGTGGCCCGTTCTGGCCCCCACCAACCCCCTGGCCACCCCGACCCCGCCCTCTCTCTCCCCGAGGCCCTCCTTCCACCCATCGCCCACCACCGCCGCCGCCAGCAACCTCTCCCTCTCCCTCCTCGCTCCCTCTCCGAGCGCGCCACCGACCTCCCTCGCCTCGTCGCCGGCTCCTCCTCCCGCGCTCGCCCCACCTCCTTCTCCCTCCTCTGGACCTCCTCGCCGCCGGCCTCAGCGCTCGCCGCCACCGCCGGCCCTCCCCTTCCTCTCTCTGCTCCGCCTCCTCCGCCAACCACCCGCCGCCGCCGCTCCTCCCCTCTGTCGGCTCGCCCCGCCCCCTTCCGCCTCCGCTCGCCCGCCTCCCCCCTCGATTCCATGGCCGCCCCATACGCACGACCATGCGCCGCCTTCCCTACCACCTCCCTCGTGCCGCCAACCTCGCAGGGTCGTCGGCGTCCCTGGCGTCGCCCTCTGCCAGGCTTTCCCCCTGGTCTCGCCCAGTTCGCCGGCCCAGCGCCCCGCCTCGACCCCACCTTCCTCTCCTCGTCGCTCTCCTCCGCCACCCTCCGGCTCGCCGTCCTCGCGAGCTCCGTCGACCCCGTCGTTCGCCTCCTCTCCCTGGCTCTCCCTCCTCGGCCTCCTCTGTTTCCTGCGCAGTACCAGGTGCATCTCGATGACCCCGCCGGCGGCAGACCCTCCCGTCCGTGTTGCCATGCAAGCAGCCCCTCTGCGGTTCCTCCCTGCCATGTTCGTATGCCTGTCGCAGTCGCGCGTGCATGCTATGCTGTTAAATCTTGTCGCGAGTACATCCAACACCAAGGACTTCCGAAGAGGAACCAACATCAATTTGGGATCCGACAAGTTCTTGCCGACAAAACCCCCGCCAAGATCTTCATCGAAACCCCGAGAATTCCGCCGCGGTACCCGGGAATCTCCTACTTGGAACCATCGGGCCACGTAAAACCATCGATGCCACACCCGAGTCCGGCACCGACACCCGACAACCTCAACATATGACGCCAAGGTCTTCTCCTCGGGCAGCAGTGCTCCTTCACGGCTCAAGCCCGACCCCCGTGGACCGACATGATCTCCTACACGGATACGACAAGTACTCCCTCGAGGACGCCGAGTACTTCACCCCGGACACCGAGACCCTGGACGACAAGTTCTCCTTCCCGGAAGCATTGACGCTCGTGCGACAAGATCTACTTCCCCGATCCGAAGACCCTAAATCCCGGAGTCCGAGAACGATCCCGTCGAACCCTAAACCCTGAGACCGAACCCCGAAACCCTCGGAACACCAAGACCTTCGAACCCAATGTGTGATTCCCTTCCCGAGCCCTATTTCATAATAATATCTAAACTTGTTGCATATTAAAATGTTCATATTTGCACACATATCATGTGGGTTTGGGGGCATTATGCCGATTCACCATATAATTAAATATGGGACCCATATGCGGGCAAATCTAGTCTTATATTGGCCTCATTCAAATTTGTGCATCAAACCGATACTATATTTTGCTTTGCTAATACAACATTTAAATTGCGGGGTATCTAAACAACTTGAACCTATTAAATAATTGTCGGGACCCCGGTTCCACTTAATATTGCCAAATTGCATTGCATCTTTGCCATGTCATACATCATACATGCATCATGCCCGATCTTTTGCCGTAGTATTAAATAGTGCATCCGGTGTTTATTCTAGTGTTTTGCTTCTTCGCGGATAAGGCCGTTGAGTTGATGTGAGTTTCGCCCCGATCTTCGGATGAACCTTCGGCAATGTTTTCCAGGCGAGCATCTCCCCCTTTCTACCTATCTTACTTTTATAGTATTTATTCCCTCCTGTTGATCTATTGCTATCTGTGTTGCGATGCTCTAGTTTTCGTACCCGTGATATCCCTTGCAGCCTTATATTGCCTTGGACACATCCTATTACCTGTTGTTTGGTAGATAGTTGGACTTGCGGCGTCGTGATCGCTTGCTCAAGTCTTTATGCGTGTCGCCAAGTACCACAGTTGTTGGAGTATTGCCGCATGTTTATTGTTGGAGATGATCACAACTTTAATTCTTGTTTAACAACTAAAATTGAAGTAAGTAGCGAGGCAAGGTGGGCAATAGATGTTATTTGGTTGTTAACCGTCCACTTGTGTCCGTGGGACCCCGAGTACTTGATACTGTTCCTTGAATATTCGCTATCCACATCCGGAGGATTATGGGACCCCCGAGCGAGCTTGATTCATTCTTATTTCTTGGGGCCACAAACTAGTTTGAGGTTTTATTTACGATCCTGTACTTATGCTATGCTTTCGCTTTATTTACGATGCGAGGAGCACTTTGTCTGTTTAGGTAAGCGGAGTGTTTACGGTATCGACAAGCCCAGTTTGGGTTCCCGATCGTTCTGACCATGCGCAAACCTTGAGTCCGTCTCGGTCATTAACTTCATTCGGGTAGCTTAATGGGGTGGCCCCTGAAATATTTCTGAATCCTGTGATTGCTTTGTCGTGAAGGCCTCGTTGGGTTTTGATTTGGTTTTCCGAGGTTGATCGAGTGTGTTGCTATTTGTGCACCCTAGGTAAAACTTTCTGAAAGCCGTGTCCGCGGTTATGGACGACTTGGAGCACAGTATCTCGATCATAGACAACTATAACTAAAGTAGTGCTATAAATTTGACTTTATAATGACTAGTAATCAGCTTCACTATAATGGAATGGCTAAATAAAACTGCCAACAATTGCTTGTATGGGTTGTCGCTTGCTACCATTGTACCTGACTAGTAAGTATTGCAACTATAACGGAATGGCTTAATAAAAGTACCAACAACTGCTGGGTTTTGGATATCTCATGCTAATTGTATTTGACTAGTAAGTGTTGCAACTACAACGGAATGTTTAACTAAAACTGCCCACTGCTTATCATATCAGGATGACTCATGCTATCTATATTTGACTAGTAATTGCCGCCACTATAACGGAATGAATAAAACTGCCAACTGTGTGAGTTCCTCGGTTGACCTCCTCGTTTGGTCTCGAGGGGGGAAATACCAGGATGGGTATGTTTGGTAGTATCAGTTGGTTCGAATAGGTCTTTCTTATCCCCTCGATAGCAAGCTTGAATCGAGTCTCTATAGGTTGTTAGTGCATCTTGCTGCCACTTGATCCACCATACCTATGTAGGCGAGACCGAATTCTAGCCTCATGTGTCGCCTCGATCTTGACCGCTCTGTCTTGTTCCTTTGCCCTTTGCACCACCTTTTGTTTAAGCAGGTTTTGAGATCGGCGTCGTTAGCGGGTTACCCTTCCGGCTTGGCCTAAGCGGGTTATGGACGCCATTGGTTATTATTCGTGGCTCTTAGCCCCATTTGCATCTTGTCCGTAGTCGGACTCTATCGTTTTCAAGGTGATTTGGATCTTTGTTCTGTATATCTGTATTCTTGACTCATGGAGTCGTGTTGTATATATATCTGTTCTGTGGGTCCCATCGAGGACTGTTGTGTAATGTTATTACTTCGTTTTCCACCTGCACGAAAGTGCCTGGTGGGCACCTTTGAATCGTTTCTATGCGGGTTTTGGCGGGAAGCGCTGAAACTTGCATAGGTTCGATTCTGAGGGTGTTACATGGTCATAAGCTTGGTAGTCTCTGGGTGCAAGGGTTTGCTAAGTGGTGAAGGTTTTGCTGGTTTTCCAAAAATGACTATCTTGATGCATAAGATAGATTCAATTTTGAATTGTCTCTCAAATGGATTTGAAGTTGTTTCTTCAAGTTTTGAAAGCTCCATTGTGTTCAGTGTCACTTGGTCTAGCAAGGTGAGAAAACAAATGGAATTTTTTTTGTTTGAAATCATTTCTTAGAGATGATCAAAGTGAGCTAGGTGTTAACTTTTGCAAAAAAAAACATTAGGTCATATGCTTCATAATTGATTTTCTTTAGTTTTGATCTAGTTTGGATTTGACCTAGATAATATGGTTTTGATCTTTAAACCAATTCTCATCATTTACAACAAACAATCATGGCATTGCAAGCATTCATACATCATTCATAACACACATGCATTTATATGGTTTTTAATATTAAAAGCTTTTGTTAACCCTAAATTTGGTTGATTAAAAATTGATATCCTCATTAATATTTTTGAGATGTTACAAACCTTCCCCTCTTAAACAGAATCTCGTCCCGAGATTCAGGAAAAACTAGGAACTGAAGAGATTGGGAAACTCAGTCCTCATGTAATCTTCTCATTCCCAGGTGGCTTCTTCTTCAGTATGGTTGCTCCACTGGATTTTGAGAAACTTGATACTCCTGGTCTGGTTGGTTCTGAAAGCTTCTTCCAAAATACGAATGGTTACTTCACGATAGGTTAAATCCGGATTGATCCCCACGGCTCTGTGATCAATGTTCTGAAGGGTTTCGCGGCTTAGTAAATCAAAATTTTCTACGGATGCGAACAGAGGGAAGCCAAGATCTAATCTAGGAGATGCAAACAACGAGAGAGATTGGATTAGATCTTCATACCCTTGAAGATTACATGCAGTGAACGTTCGTCGGAACGTGGGTGATGTAGTCGTACTCGCTTCTCCTCCTCGCGATCCGATCCGATCTAGCACCACAAGTGGCGGTGCCTCCGTGAGATGCACACGTGCAGCACCTCGACGTCTCCTCCTTCCTCGGTCCAGCAAGTATGGTGGAGAGACGGATTGGATCTACAACACGACGGCGTGGTGTATATGGTGGAGAATTTCTGCAGCAGGGCTTCGCCTACAAGCAGTCGGGAGGGAGAGAGGAGGGCAGCAGGGTGGCTAGGGTTGGAGGGGAAGGTGTGTGGGGTGGTGCGCCCCCAGCCCTCTTTATATAGAGTGGTGGGGCGGCAACCCTAGCCCCTCCCCCAAGCTAAGGCCGGCGGCCAAGGAGGAGGAGTGGGGGGCAAGGAAACCCCCCCTTCTAGAAGCTCTATCTAGGGTTTTACCCCTCTTGGCCGGCTGGGCCCTATGGGGCCTTGTGCCCCTGGCCTAATGCGGCCAGGGCACTCCCTCATAGGCACATGCCCCCTCCCGGAAGGTGGGGCCACGTTGGTCCCCTTCCGGAAGGTTCTAGAAGCTTCCGGTACAATACCGATTAACCCGGAACAATTCCGAACTCCAAAAACTGCACTGCCTTATATGAATCTTATTCTCCGGACCACTCCGGAACCTCTCGTGATGTCCCGGATCCCATCCGAGACTCTGAACAAAAACTCATAAACCAATTATCCAATCTATCCTAGCGTCGAGACACGTTAAGTGTGTGACCCTGCGGGTTCGAGAATATGCGTACATGATCTTCTATCAATAATCAACAACGGGTGCGAAACCCATATTGACTCCCACACATTCATCGATGATCATATCGGATGAACGACGATGCCGATTCAATCAATCCCATATATATATTCCTTCGTCTCACGATATTTTACTTGCGAGATTTGATCGTCGATGCCGTCATACCTAGTTCAATCTCGTTCACGGCAAAATACTTTACTGGATTCTGTAATCCGATATCAATTTGTGATTAACTCCATAACCACATGCTTGGAAGCGGTGTTGATATCGATTACCGAGTGGGCCCGAAGTATATCTCTCCGACTTGGGAGGGACAAATCCCATCTCGATACATACAACCCAACAGATACTTTCCGATCACCTGAGAGACACCTTTATGATCACCCTCTCATAGGATGACGTTTGATGACCTCAAAGCTTTCTTCCGATACCAGGGAGTTGTATTATCTCATGGTCTAAGGAATACAATATTTGACATAAGAAAAGCTTCGCAAAGATGAACACGATGACACGATCAAATTGCTGTGCTTAGTTTGGGTCTGTCCATCATATCATTCTCCCAATGATACGATCTCATTATTAATTGACAACTCATGTCTATGGTTAGGAAACCTTAACCATCATTAATCAATGAGCTAGTCCATAGAGGCGTACTAGGGACACGGTGTTGTACACAAACCACACAAGTATTAAAGTTTCTGCTTAATACAATTCTAGCATGGAATATAAACATTATCATGAACAAGAATTATAATAATAACATCTTTATTATTGCCTCTAGGGCATAATTCCAACAGTCTCCCACTTGCACTAGAGTCAATAATCTAGTTTACATTTGGCAACAATCTCACACCCATGGCAGAGGTGCTGATCATGTTTTACATGGAAGAGGTTTAGTCAATGGATCGCGACATTCAAATCTGTATGTACTTTGCTAATCTTCGATCTCCATCGCTATATAATCTCGGATTATATGAAACTTGCAGTTGATATGCTTGGTCTTTGGATGATATCTTGGTTCCTTAGCGAGTGCTATGGCGCCGGTGTTGTCACACAATATCTCCAGTGGGTCCAATGCACTTGGAACCACGCCAAGCTCGATGATGAAGTTCTGATCCAAACTCCTTCACTTGACGCTTCTGCAGCAGCCATGTATTCCGCTTCTACTGTAGATCTCGCGATCACGCTTTGCTTGCAGCTTCTCCAGCTCACAGCTCCTCCATTCAAAATATACACGTATCATGTCTGAGATTTAGAATCATCCTTGTCGGTGTCGAAACTAGCGTCGACGTAACCTTTTATGACGAGCTGTTCATCACCCCCATAGACTAAGAACATTTCTTTAGTCCTATTTAGGTACTTTAGGATGTTCTTCACGGCTGTCCAGTGTTCCACTCCTGGATCACTTTGATATCTGCTCGTCAAACTAAGAGCATTGGACACATCCGGTCTAGTACACAGCATGGCATACATGATGGAACCTATGGCCGAGGCATAAGGCACTTTGCTAATAGCTTCCCTATCATTTACCGTAGCTGGACACTGAGCCTTGCTCAATATCTTACCTGACAACATAGGCCTTTGAACCTTTCTTTGCCTTATCCATTCTGAACCTTTTCAGAACTTTGTCTAGGTATGTACTCTGGATTAAAGCTATCAGGCGTCTTTGTCTATCTCTATAGATTTTGATGCCCAATATATAAGCAGCTTCACCTAGGTCTTTCATTGAAAAACACTTGTTCAAATAACTCTTCACATCGTTAAGCATGTTAATGTCATTTCCAATAATCAATACGTCATCCACATATAGTACCAGAAACGTCACCGAGCTCCCACTCACTTTCTTGTAGATACAAGCTTCGTAGCAATTTGGAACAAATCCAAAGCTCTTAATCACTTGATCAAAATGAAGGTTCCAACTCCGAGATGCTTGCTTCAGTACATAAATGGAACGCTGAAGTTTGCATACTTTATCAGCATCCTTAGGATCGACAAAACCTTCGGGTTGCATCATATACAACTCTTCATCAATGTTGCCATTGAGGAACACAGTCTTGACATCCATCTGCCATAGTTCATAATCATGAAACGCAGCAATTGCTAATAAAATCCTTTCGTAGTCAACACCTTGAACTTGTCGAAAACCTTTCGCGACAAGCCGTGCTTTATAGACGGTAACATTACCATTCGCGTCCGTTTTCTTCTTGAAGATCCATTTGCACTCAACGGCCTTACAGTCGCTAGGAGGGTCCACCAAAGTCCATACTTGGTTTTCGCTCATGGATCCCAATTCGGATTTCATGGCTTCTAGCCATTTCTCAGAGTCTGGGCTCATCATCGCTTCCTCATAGTTCGTAGGTTCACTGTCTTCTACCAACAAGACAGTCAAGGCAGTTCTTGTACCACTCGGGAGGGCACGCGACCTTGTCGACTGCGACGTTCGATCAGACATCGTCCAAGCTTCATGATCCTTGTCATTAGCTTCCTCTATTGTTAGTCTTGGCCTTTGGAACAATTTCAGGTCTTTGCGCTACTCTCCAATTCAAGAGAAGGTTCAATAACCTCGTCTAGCTCTACTTTCCTCCCACTCACTTCTTTCGAGAGAAACTCCTTCTCAAGAAAGGAATCATTCTTTGCGACAAACACTTTGCCTTCGGTTCTGTGATAGAAGGTATACCCAATAGTTTCCTTAGGGTATCCTATGAAGACGCATTTCTCCACTTTGGGTTCGAGCTTGTCCGGCATCAACTTCTTGACGTAAGCTTCGCATCCCCAAACTTTAAGAAACGACAACTTAGGTTTAGAACCAAACCACAGTTCATACGGTGTCGTCTCAACGGATTTAGATGGAGCCCTATTTAAAGTGAATGTAGCGGTTTCTAATGCATAACCCCAAAATGATAATGGCAAATCAGTAAGAGACATCATTGATCGGACCATATCTAATAAGGTTCGATTCCGGCGTTCAGACACACCATTGCGCTGTGGTGTTCCGGGTGGAGTGAGTTGTGAAACGATTCCACTTGCTTTAAGATGCGTGAGAAAATCGTAACTCAAATATTCACCTCCACGATCGGATCGTAGAAACTTAATCTTTCTGTTACGATGGTTCTCCACTTCATTCTGAAATTCTTTGAACTTTTCAAACGTTTCAGATTTATGTTTCATTAAATAGATATACCCATATGTACTTAAGTCATCTGTAAAAGTGAGAAAATAGTGATATCCACCGCGTCTCGAAACACTCATCGGTCCGCATACATCGGTATGTATGATTTCCAACAAGTCCGTTGCTCGCTCCATCATACCGGAGAACGGGGTTTTGATCATCTTGCCCATGAGGCATGGTTCGCATGTGTCAAATGATTCAAAATCAAGAGACTCCAAAAGTCCATCAGAATGGAGTTTCTTCATGCGCTTTACACCAATATGACCTGAGCAGCGATTGCCACAGATAAGTAGTATTATCACTATCTACTTTGCATCTCTTAGCCTCAATGTTATGGATGTGTGTTTCATCCTTTTCGAGATTTAGAAGAAATAAACCATTCACAATAGGTGCATGACCATAAAATATGTTACTCATATAAATAGAACAACCATTATTCTCCGATTTAATGAATAACCGTCTTGCAATAAACAAGATCCAGAAATAATGTTCATGCTCAACGCAGGCACATAATAACACTTATTAAGGTTTAAAACTAATCCCGAAGATAAAACTAAGGAGAGCGTGCCGACGGCCATCACATCAACTCTTGATCCGTTGCCAATGCGCATCGTCACCTCATCCCTATAGCCGTCTATTCCGTAGCTCTGTTTGAGTTACAAATATTAGCAACTGAACCGTATCAAATACCCGGGAACTACAACGAGGGCTAGTAAGGAAAACATCAATAACATGTATATCAAATATACCTTTGATGGTGCCGACCTTCTTGTCCGCTAAGTACTTGGACGATTCGCTTCCATTACCCTTGTCCTTGCAATAGAAGCACTCGATGTCGGCTTAGGACGGACTTGAGCTTCTTCGGCGACAGCAACGCGCTTGCTGCCGCCTTTCTTGAAGGGCTTCTTTGCACCCTTACCTATCTTGAAGGTGGGGGGCTTGTTGACCATCAACATATGATTATTCTTTTTGATGTCCACCTCCGCTACTTTCATCTTAGCGAAGAGCTCAGTGATCATATCAGTGGAACCAATCTCATTGTGAGCAACTACAAAACTTTTGTAGATAGGAGGGAGTGACTGCAGAACTCTGTCAATCTTGAGCTCCTCTGGAATCTTGCAGTCCAGTTGCTCAAGGAGTTGAGTGTAGCCCGACATCTTAATGGCGTGCTCACTAACGGAACTCCCTTCCTCCATCTTGTAGTTAAAGAATTTCTTAGAGATCTCATATCTCTCAGAACGGGCCTGAGTCTGAAACATAGTTTTCAGCTCCTCAAGAATCTCAAAGGGCCCGGCGAACTCCTCAAAACGATTTTGAAGATACGATTCCATAGCATGCAACATGGAGATCTTAATCAAATCATAATCATCCTTGCGCGACTGATAAACAGCTTTCTCATCAGCCGGCGCATCTATATAGCAGGGGCGTCACCTAGCGCTTTCTCAAGGACATAGTCCTTTTGTCCGCCAGCGAGAATGATTCTCAGAATGCGGAACCAATTGGTGAAGTTAGACCCATTGTGTCTAAGCTTTTCTATCTCAACAAAAACGTTGAAGTTGAAGTTGGACTTGGCCATGTGATCTACAGTATTTGCAAGTACAACTTAGACTATGTTCATGATAAATAGTTCAACTTAATCAAATTACCAGATGAACTCCCATTAAATTCAACATCCCTCAAGTTGTTTAGTGAACATGATCCAAATTCACCACACCTAATCCGATCATCACGAGAAGAGATGTGGTTTCAATGGTGGACAACGAAGTGTCGATCATATCATTCATATGACTCATGCTTAACATTTCGGTTCATGTGTTCTGAGGCCATGTCTATACATGCTAGGCTCGTCAAGTTAGACCCAAGTATTTCCGCGTGTGCAAAACTGGCTTGCACCCGTTGTATGTGAGCGTAGAGTCTATAGCACCCGATCATCACGTGATGCTTGGACACGACGAACTTTCATACGGTGCATACTTGGGGAGAACACAGTTTTTATCTTGATCTTTAATTGAGGAATCATCTTATAATGCTACCGTCGCGATCTAAGCATAATAAGATACATAAAAGGATAAACATCACATGCATATAACTTTATGTGACATAGTATAGCCAATCTTCGCGCAATGATCTCCATCTTGTGCGTTCCGGCATGATCGCCATCACTCCACCATGATTGCCTCCACCACGAATAGCAACTACAACTATTGCTAACCACTTAGCGATAAAGTGAAACTATTACATGGCGTATAAGAAGTTGACACACAGGTCATACACAATTATAAAGACAACCATATGGCTCCTGCCGGTTGTGTACTCATCGACATGCAAGTCGTGAAACATTACAAAACATGATCATCGCATACAATATACACATCACATCTTGGGCCATACCATATCACAGAAAACACTCCCTGCAAAAACAAGTTAGACGCCTCTACTTTGTTGGCCTGTCTCGGAGCCGGTCTCGCGAACGACGTCGCATAAGGTTGGCCTGGACTGCTTCAATCTCACTATCCCGCGTCATAAGAAGAACACAAACAAGAGGCTTGCAACATAAAACATCAACGCCCGCAACAACCATGTTGCGTTCTACTCGTGAAACACATCTATGCATAGATCTAGCTCTGATACCACTGAAGGGTTTCGCGGCTTAGTAAATCAAAATTTTCTACGGATGCGAACAGAGGGAAGCCAAGATCTAATCTAGGAGATGCAAACAACGAGAGAGATTGGATTAGATCTTCATACCCTTGAAGATTCGCATAGCGGAACGTTCGTCGGAACGTGAGTGATGTAGTCATACTCGCTTCTCCTCCTCGCGATCCGATCCGATCTAGCACCACAAGTGGCGGTGCCTCCGTGAGATGCACACGTGCAGCACCTCGACGTATCCTCCTTCCTCGGTCCAGAAAGTATGGTGGAGAGACGGATTGGATCTACAACACGACGGCGTGGTGTATATGGTGGAGAATTTTTGCAGCAGGGCTTCGCCTACAAGCAGTCGGGAGGGAGAGAGGAGGGCAGCAGGGCGACTGGGCTTGGAGGGGAAGGTGTGGGGGGTGGTGCGCCCCCAGCCCTCTTTATATAGAGGTGTGGGACGACAACCCTAGCCCCCTCCCCCAAGCCAAGGCCGGCGGCCAAGGAGGAGGAGTGGGGGGCAAGGAAACCCCCCCCCTTCTAGAAGCTCTATCTAGGGTTTTACCCCTCTTGGCCGGCTGGGCCCTATGGGGCCTTGTGCCCCTGGCCCAATGCGGCCAGGGCACTCCCTCATAGGCCCATGCCCCCTCCCGGAAGGTGGGGCCACGTTGGTCCCCTTCCGGAAGGTTCTAGAAGCTTCCCGATTAACCCGAACAATTCCGAACTCCAAAACTGCACTGTCTTATATGAATCTTATTCTCCGGACCACTCGAACCTCTCGTGATGTCCCGGATCCCATCCGAGACCGAACAAAAACTCATAAACCAATTATCCAATCTATCCTAGCGTCGAGACACGTTATGTGTGACCTGCGGGTTCGAGAATATGCACATGATCTTCTATCAATAATCAACAGTGGTCCGAAACCCATATTCACTCACACATTCATCGACGATCATATCGGATGAACGACGATGCCAGGATTCAATCAATCCCATATATATATTCCCTGCGTCTCGCGATATTTTACTTGCCCGAGATTTGATCGATGCATCGTCATACCTAGTTCAATCTCGTTCACAGCAAGTACTTTACTCGTTCCGTAATCCGATATCAATTTATGATTAACTCCTTAACCACATGCTTGCAAGCGGTGTTGATATCGATTACCGAGTGGGCCCGAAGTATATCTCTCCGACTTGGGAGGGACAAATCCCATCTCGATACATACAACCCAATAGATACTTTCCGATCACCTGAGAGACACCTTTATGATCACCCTATCATAGGATGACGTTTGATGACCTCAAAGCTTTCTTCCGATACCAGGGAGTTGTATTATATCATGGTCTAAGGAATACAATATTTGACATAAGAAAAGCTTCGCAAAGATGAACACGATGACACGATCTAATTGCTTCGCTTAGTTTGGGTCTGTCCATCATATCATTCTCCCAATGATACGATCTCATTATTAATTGACAACTCATGTCTATGGTTAGGAAACCTTAACCATCATTAATCAATGATCTAGTCCATAGAGGCGTACTAGGGACACGATGTTGTTCACAAACCACACAAGTATTAAAGTTTCCGCTTAATACAATTCTAGCATGGAATATAAACATTATCATGAACAAGAATTATAATAATAACATCTTTATTATTGCCTCTAGGGCATAATTCCAACATGTTCTTGAAAACTTCAGTCCATTAGATCACCACCATCATCCCCTTCATCATCAACTTCAGTCCAATGGTTGTTCTTTAAGATTACATGGGTACTTCATGATAAGTTAAATCCGGAGGACAATTCATCATCCCCTTCATCATCAACTGATGCATCTACATCACCACCATTACCCCCATCCTTCATCCATTAGATCTTTTTGTAATTCCAGATTCAATTGTGGTTTACACTAGATATATTTCATTACTTTCATCCATCCATTTGATTATGATGATGTTGTTGATTTCTTCCATGTGTGAGTAGTTCCTTTGTTCTTGGGGAGACAGAGAAACCCTAGCATTATTATGAATTGCAATAAAGATGATATATTCTTGTGTCCATATGACTTGCCAGTCTATGATAGATTTATGATTTGTGTTTGATCTCTATCTTTAGATGGTATGTAAAAGTCGACCACATACCATTTTTCCTTAGGATTAAAGGGACGGAGAAATCCTTTGGATGTGCTTTGGGATCATACCCAGAATGGCCCCGTGATAGATTGGCGCTGACTCATGAACTACACGGTCAAAGGAGGAATAAAGAGGGACTCCCTAAGCTAATTATGATATCCAACAGGAAACCCTTAATTGCGATAGTCTGTATGGGTTAATGTTCTCAGGCATCACGGTGGTTATTTAGAGGTGACCTCACTCTTGTCTCAACAAAGTGGCTTCCTACGAGCCTTATAGTGAACATCTTATTATGGAGCTCTCTCCACACATTTCATGACATAATAAGTATGTTATCTTAAATTATTAATAATGACAACACCATGCTAGAGGAGTATCCTACATCCCTGAGAACGTTTTAGCCCTATTGCATTC
This sequence comes from Avena longiglumis, assembly GCA_030063025.1. Lineage (NCBI taxonomy): Eukaryota > Viridiplantae > Streptophyta > Magnoliopsida > Poales > Poaceae > Avena > Avena longiglumis. Next base: position 62,681,297 of record CP125979.1, on the reverse strand, counting down.
CACCATGCTTTCATACGAACTTGCTACTTGTTTTCTTTTAATTGTTTTAATTAATTTTCTACACACAACCAAAAAACCTTTCAAACACTCTTTACTTGAGATCAAAAGCAACTTACAATTATCCTTTGGTAGGTAGTGACGAGGGGCATAAAGACCTTTACCAATATCTCTCTATGGGTTCGATATCTTTACTTCGAAACTAGCTACAATTGATATGTTCACTTGCAGTCATCAATCTACGACCCTGATTGGGAGGGTCTAGATATCGATGGGGAAGTACCATGTGACCATGGGATAAAATTGAGGAAATATGTTGCATTCGAAGGTATTAACACTGGGAGAAGTTTTGGGATGTACAAATCATGTTTGTTTACATTATTTACAATGGTGACAGAAAGAAAAATGTATCGTGTTATGTCATAATTAGGCCGTGTATTTTTTAGGTTAGACCAGTGTGTAAAGCAGTAGAGTGGTTGGATCTTGAGTGGCCAGATGCACTTAAGAAATGTCTGGCCTAGTTATGGGAGATGTATGAGTTGGAAAGGTCGGGGAGATTTACTGATGCTTGTGATGCAGCTGAAAAAAATTACAAGCTCTCGGTGGGAAATAAGGAGATGAAACAAGAAATCAAGAATTTACAGTCAGAACTAAATGACCCAATCAATGGGAGTTTTGGTGGTGGAAACTGGCATAGAAGTTTCAGAAGGCAGAAAAATAGAGGGATCAACTCAGGGAAAAGAAAAAGAAGCTAGAGTACTACATTGCAGTTCTGTTGAAGGACTTGAAGAAGGTGCGCGAGGTGAATAAGGACAAACTATAGAGGATGAAGAAAATTCTAGATAAATAATTTATGTTGTGTTAATATGTGGAACTAGTTAACTGCAAGACTTGCAATTATGCTATCTTAACTAAGCCAAACTCAAGCCTTAGGCAAATTAATTTCAGACGAACACATATTCTACATAGAGTTAAGTTCAGTATACAAAATAACTACTATAGGGATAAAACACGTAGTTCAATACTATATAGCCATTTTTAGTTGACTTCAAGCGAGCCTGGCCTGGAGCTGCTTGTTTTCCTTCCAAAGATCCTGTTGAAATATAGGGTGGGGTTTAGGACCATCTAAAAAATTTAGGAAAATACCTACGGTCCCATTCATGACAAGAGGAGTGGTGGGAGTTCAGTTCCACATGGCTAGTTGGGAGAGATTTCTACCAACATATAAGGTGAGGTCTCCTAACACTAGTATGACTTGGTGTGAAGTGAGGAGAGGCGTTCCACACGTGTGCACCTCCTCCTCTGTCGCCCGCCTCGCCTCATCACGATGTGCGCATGCCGCGGGTTTACGAACGGTTGCAACTGAAACGTTAATGAGAATGACTACGATCTGAAACATTTTGTCTTAAGTGCTATTATGTACGGGCGTTTCTAGTCATTCATTACCGCGGTTTCTTTTTGTTGAACCCTCTCGTATCCGCATGTGCCTATATATTGGAGAGTTCTCACCTCTCCAACAACATAATAGAAATACTGATTCCACGCGTGATTGCTACTACTGTTTCGTCTACTATTGCTGCCACGAGTGATCCCATTTTGTCCACCATGCACACGGCTGACGAAAGAGCAGGCCTTCGAAACCGCGCCTCTCGAGATCCTATACGGGAGTGGGCGATTAGGTTTTTGGGGAGAGTGTTCTACGCGACTGCTCGCTTTCGATCAACCGCCTCCACTACTTCCACACCTTCATCATCACCATGGCCACCGAAGCCGAACAGGCTGCCGCTGCTTCCAAGAGGGCGGCCAACGAGGCGGATAATGAGGCGGCCGCCTCCGCTGCTTCTACTGCCAATTGGCCTACTAGAGGATACAATATGCTAATCCCTCTCTTACTTAATTGTGTGTGCACAATGCTATTAATTTCCGTAGATGATTCTATGATTAGTTGGTACTACATTGTTTCATTACCGAATATCATAAAGTGCATTTTGGCTCATGATTTATTTCTGGATTAATATAATTGAAATATTGCCTAGATACTTAACAATCCAAAAACCTAATTTATGTAGGCAATTTTCTATTCAAGGCTTTGCCACTGCATTGAAACTATGCCTATTTACGGGAACGTACTTTAAGCGTTGGCAGACCAAAACCACCTTATGGCTCACGGCAATGAACGTGTTCTGGGTCACCGGAGTTACTCCCAATGGAAGGATTACTCCTAAACAAGAGAAGGCGTTCAGGGAGGCCACCGTCATCTTTGTTGGAGTTGTTCTGAGCGTGATCGGAGATAAGTTGGTTGATGCATATTTACATATGCGAGTTGCCAAGGACTTGTGGGAGGCGCTCAGATCTAAATTTGGCGCAACTGATACTGGAAGCAAGATGTATACTATTGAGCAGTTCCACGATTACAAAATGGTTGAAAATGGTTCTATATTGTAACATGCTCATGAGATACAATGCATCGCTAAGGATATTGAGCTTCTTAAGTGTGATTTACCGGGAAAATTTGTCACAAGATGCATAATCTCTAAGCTCCTTAATTCCTGGAGGAACTTTGCTACCAATCTGAAAAACCAGAGGCGTGAATTCTTAGTAGAGGATGTATTCGTCCATGTGAGTGTCGAGCAGAATTCGAGAGCAAAGGACTCACACGGAAAAGGGGCCGAAGGGACTTCTGTTGCCAATGTGGTACAGTAGAACTTCAACTCCCACAAACCCAAGGTGAAGATTGGTGTCCAACATAATACCAACTTCAAGAAGAACGGTAATAAGACCTTCAAGAAAGATAAGAAGAAAGGTAGTTCCTTCACTTGTGGTTCAGAGAAACAATGGGCTAACAAGTGCCCTAACAAGTTCAAGAAAGCAGGACCGGACTCAGAGACTGTCAACATGATTGTGAGCAACAATGAGAATGGGGCATATGGGTATGGTAATTTGTTTACTATATTTTCAGTTTGTCAGACTACCGATTGGTGGATTAACACAGGTGCAAATATTCATGTATGTGCTGACATCTCATTGTTTTCTTCTTATCATGCCACAAGGAATGGGTCTATATTGATGGGGAATGGCGCGAGTGCTTATTCATGGTGTTCGAAAGGTCGATCTAAAGTTTACTTTGGGAAGGATCGTGCAGTTCAAGAACGTGCAACATGTCCTCGCCATCAAGAAGAATCTCGTTAGTGGATCCCTTCTTTGTAGAGAAGGGTTCAAGTTGGTCTTCGAGTCTAATAAATTAGTTGTTATGAAATATGGACTATTTTTTGGAAAAGGTTATGAATGCGAAGGCATGTTCCGCCTTTCCCTCGCGGAACAACATTCATTCGAGTGTTAATGAAACAGAAGTTTGGCATTCACGTTTTTGTCATATTGATTTCGGTTGTATGACGTGGCTAGCAAAATTGAATTTAATCCCGAGTTTCACTTTAGCCAAAGGTTCTAAGTGCCATTAGTGTGTGCAAGCAAAGCAACCTCGCAAGCCCCATAAAGCTGCAGAGGAGAGACACTTGGAACCCTTAGAACTCATACATTCTGATCTCTATGAGATGAATGGTGTGTTGACTATAGGTGGAAAAAGATACTTCATGAATCTGATAGATGATTCCACTAGATATTGCTATGTATATTTGTTAAAAACTAAAGATGAAGCACTACACTACTTTAAGATCTATAAATCAGAAGTTGAGAATCAACTTGAAAAGAAAATTAAACGAATTCGGTCAGATCATGGTGGAGAGTATTTCTCTAATGAGTTTGATTCCTTTTGTGTGGAACATGGTATTATTCATGAGAGGACGCCTACCAATTCACCTCCGTCAAATGGGGTTTCTGAACGAAAAAACTATACTCTAACGGATTTGGTTAACACCATGTTAGATACATTGGGATTATCCAAGCATGGTGGGGGGAGGCTATATTGGCGTCATGTCATGTCCTGAATAATGTTCCAACAAAAGACAATGAGATTACTCCATATGATCAATGGGAGAAGATAAGAACGACACTCTCATACTTACATACATGGGTCTGTTTGGTGAAAGTCAATGTGCCAATCCCCAAAAATCGTAAGCTTAGACCAAAGACCATGGATTGCGTTAATTTGGGCTACGCTAAGAGCAGCGTCGGCTATAGATTTCTAGTGGTGAAATCTAAGGTACCTGACATGAATGTCTATACAATTATGGAGTCTAAAGATGCTACATTCTTTGAGGATATTGTTCCTATGAGAGATATGCAAAGCACTTCTAGACAGGAATCTGAGGAGATTCCTGAGCCTGCCATTCCTATGTAGTATTATGAACGAACACATGCTGATAATCCTAAGGAGGATGACAAGGAAACCCTTGGTAGGGACAAGAGACAGAGGATTGCAAAGTCCTTTGGCAATGATTTCCTTGTGTACCTCGTGGATGACACTCCCACTTCTATTTCAGAAGCTTATGCATCCACAAATGATGATTACTAGAAAGAAGCGGTCCATAGCGAGATGGATTCCATCATAGCTAATGAGAAATGGGAAGTCACTGAATGTCCCTATGGTTGTAAGTCATTGGGATGTAAGTGTGTGTTTAAAGCTTAGGCCCAATGGTACAATTGAAAAGTACAAGGCCAAACTTATGGCTAAAGGTTATTCGAAGAAATAAGAGGAAGATTTCTTTGATACTTATTCACGCATGTGGCCAGACTGACCACTATTCGAGTATTACTCTTGTTGGTAGCCTCACATGGTCTTCTCGTCCACTAGATGGATGTTAAGACAACTTTTCTAAATGGAGAGCTGGATGAGGAAATATACATGCAACAGCCATATGGCTTTGTGATACATGGTCAGGAAGGAAAAGTGTGTAAGTTACTAATCATTATATGGCCTGAAAGAAGCACCTAAGCAATGGCATGAAATGTTCAATACAACTTTAACATATGTTGGCTTTTTCGTTAATGAAGCTGACAAATTTGTATACTATCGCCATGGTGGGGGCGAAGGAGTCATACTGTGCTTGTATGTTGACGACATACTGATATTCGGGACCAACCTCAAAGTCATTGAGGAGGTTAAGTCATTTCTATCTCAGAATTTTGAGATGAAGAACCTTAGAGTGGATGATGTTATCTTGAACATCAAACTATTGAGAGATAATGTGGGCGGGATTACACTACTATAGTCCCACTATGTTGAGAAGATTTTGAGTCGATTTGGATATTCAAACTACAAAATTTCTCCAATACCATATGGTCCTAGTGTGAAGATTCGGAAGTTTGAAGGCACAACTAAGGACCAGTTAAGATACTATCAAGTCATTGGTTCACTCATGTACCTAGCAAGCGCTACGAGGCCTCACATCATGTTTGTCGTGTGCAAACTGAGCCGGTTTGTTTCCAATCTGGGTGATGTGCATTGGGGTGTTGTTGAAATAATTATGCGCTATCTGAAAGGTACTGTGAACTATGGAATTCACTATACCGGGTACCTGTCAGTGCTTGAAGGGTATAGTGATGCAAATTGGATCTCTGATGCTGATGATATGAAAGCCACAATGGTGTATGTTTTTACTCTTGGAGGTGGTGTTGTTTCCTGGAAGTCTTGCAAGCAAACGATCCTAACGAGATCGACAATGGAAGGAGAATTAACAGCATTAGACACATCTAGTGTTGAAGCAGGATGGCTTCGAGATGTTTTGGTGGACTTGCCAGTGGTTGAAAAGCCAGTATCGGCTATCCTTATGAAGTGTGACAATCAAACTGTAATTGTCAAGGTAAAGAGTTCAAAGGACAACATGCAGTCCAACAAACACATAAAAATGAGATTAAAAGTTGCTAGACATTTAAGAAACTTCGGAGTGATATCATTGGACTATATCCAGTCGGCTAAGAATCTGGCAGATCCCTTTACTAAAGGGCTATCCCGTGTTGTGATAGAAAATGCATCGAGGGAGATGGGTATGATACCCACATGAGTTTACATGGTAGTAATCCAACCTATGTGATCGGAGATCCCGTGAAGTAGGACCTAGGAAAACAAGCTAGTGGTTAACAAAGGAGAGTAGTTTACTAACCCACTCCGTTGGAGATGCAATACTCTCGGAAACTATATGACAGGTTGACTTTTGTCTTAATGTGTTCCAAAGATTTTATAAGTCCTACAGAGCAATCTTTGAAGGAACAGACCTATATGAGCCTGACTGCTGGTCACAGTCTATGAGATTGGGGTGATCTCTAGTAAGTTCATGAAAAGGCCAGGAGTGTGACTAATATGCTCCACCCGAGGGGTCATCTTTCGACAACCTAGTACTAGTAAGACATTTGGTGAAACCTCTTTACGCCAAACTAACAATTCAAGCCATAGTCCAGTGTTCAGTTGTAAATGAGTGTAGCCATCTGTTCTAGGTGGATGTTCAACCTTGAAAGGTCTCCACTGAAAATACCAGTATATCAAAATAGTGTTGGAAACACCATGGGCCTTTGGGATCTGGTAGGGGATTGTTGAAATATAGGGTGGGCTTTAGACCCATCTAACAATTTTAGGAAAATCCCTAAGGGCCCATTCTTGGCAAGAGGAGTGATGGGAGTTTAGTCCCACATGGCTAGCTGGGAGAGATTTCCACCAACATATAAGATGTGATCTCCTCCCACTAGTATGGCTTGGTGTGAAGTGAGAAGAGGCGTTCCACACGCGCGCTCTTCCTCCGTCCGCCTCGCCTCGCCATGACGCGTGCGTCAAGGGAATCTCGCCGAGCCGATGTGTTCTTTTTGTCGCTCAGAAATGGGATACGAGCGGTGTTTTGTCTTAAGTGCTATTAAGTACGGGCGTTTCTAGTCATTCATTACGGTCGTTTATTTTCACTAAACCCTATCGTATCCGCCTTTGCCTATATATTGGAGAGTTCTCTCCTCTCTAGTGACAAAACAGAATTACTGCCTCCACGCGCGATTTCTACTACTGTTTCCTCTATTGTTGCTGCCACGAGTGATCCCATTCCGCCCACCGCGTGCACGGCTGACGGAAGAGCAGGCCTCCAAAACCCCGCCTCTCGAGATCCTGTATGATAGAGGGGCGATTAGGTTTTTGGGGAGAGTCTTCTACGCGACTGCTCTCTTTCGATCAACCACCTCCACTACTTCCACACCTTCGTCATCACCATGGCCACCAAAGCCAAACAAGATGTCGCTGCTTCCAAGAGGGCGACCGACGAGGCGGCCGCCTCCGCTGCTGCTATCGCCAATTGGCATACCGGAGGGTACAATATGCTAATCCCTCTCTTACTTAATTTTGTGTGCATAGTACTAGTAATGTCCATAGATGATTCTAGGATTAGTCTAGTACTACATGGTTTCATTACCGAATATCATAAAGTGCATGTCTAGCTCTTGATTTATTTCTGGATTAATATAATTGAAATATTTCCTAGATACTTAACATATCCTACACTCCGAGGGTACGTTCGATCAGGTCCGCTTTGGTTTTTACCTGCTCCCTCGATACTTGGGCGTGGACCTCCTACAGGTTCAAGCACCCCGTCTAGGATTCAACAAGTTTATCCGTAATCTTATGATTATCATCCATGAGCTGCTTAATGATCTCCTCCTTTCTACGCACCAAAGAGAGACCTTTCTTGTGAAGTTCCGCCCAGACGGTGATGTCCAGCTTCAGATTGTGGTACTTGTAATAAAGGATCACGACTTATTGGCTCAAGTGGTCAAAGCCAATCTTGAGAATTCTGCTTCTCCCTTTGTAACATAATACAAGATTGATTAAATATAGCACAGAGTAGTTAGAAAAGTTATGCACACCTGAAACATTGAACGTGGGAACCATCGGTCGGAGATATAGTAGATTTAAGAGTCGGTCCGACTAAAGGAGTAAAGAGATTCGAAGTAAAAGGAAAGTTAAGCCCAAGATACATAGGAATCTTAAGTCAAAAGGAAAAACTATCTTATTCCATTAGGGTTATCTCAAGTTCATAAGGTTTTCCATGTGTCACAGTTATGAAAGTGTTTGAAAGAACCAGAGGACATAGTATAGTATCCAGAATTAGAATTACAGCCATACCTTACTTACGAAGAGAGACGATAAAAGAATTTAGTAGAAAATTGGAAATTATTAAGAAATAGAGCCATTAAGTATTGCAAAAATATAATGGTAACATCACCCAGAACGCGAAGCTACATGGGAAAAGAATAAGATTTACGCTGACACTATCCTCAACTCTTCAGGTACCGATTTCCATAACTTCGGGACAAAGTTCTTATAAGAGGGAGAGAATGTGATGACCTGAATAATAGGAATGTTTTGAGGACTGATTTGCGATAAGTGTTTTTGCATAGCATGCATTTGCAAAAGTGTGAAAAATTTAAAACTTTGTTTTAAGAGTTGCAAATGATTGCGATTGAACTAAAGTATTCAAGTTTGACTTGGGTCAAAACTAGAATTTATATTCAAATTTCAAAGTGAACTTGTAATTGCGAAAATTTAGGAATTTAAAATGATTTTTGCATCATATATTGAGGTAAGCACTCAAAATCACACGTACACATAGATCATGTCACTTAAGAGATAATTCTGACTATTGAGTTCAAATTGGCGGTTTGAATAATTCAAACTTGAATTCATATATTCACAAGTAAATTAAAAGAATTCACAACAATACAAAGTAAATAAGACAATGTTATGAAAGGAATCTTTATCGATAAATGTTCTTTACTAAAGAATATTACAAAGAGAAGTGAAACTTACTACAAACTAACAAATAAAAAGAAAAGGGAAAAACCTAAGCTAAAACCCTAAACTACACTTCTTGCTCTTCTTGCTTTTCCTAAATTCCTAAAATGTTCATCCTAGTGTCAAAAGTAAATAGTAGTAAAAATTAGAATGACATTACTTAGTTTCGGTCTTGTACAACATCATAGAGCTAGTACAAGTAACCAGAGTGCCACGTTGTAGCATCGTGCAATACATGTGTACAAGGACATGACACACCGGTAGAAAAACGACCTTTTATTTGGAGTTGCTCTTGCCTCTAGTCCTGGCCTAGTCTGGAACTGGGACTAGTGTTAGCACTAGTCCCGATCCGTCACCTTTGCAACGGCTAGGAGGCAACAACAGACTAGTCACGGTTCGTTGGGCACCTCTAGTCCCGGATCGTAATACCAGCCTGGACTAGAACTCCGGAGGGACCTCGGGGAACATAAGTAATTTCAAAACGGGCATAAGAAATTCAAAAATCGTCTGAACAATGTAAATCCTTCGCGTGGTGTCATATTATCTGACTTAGTTGCAAGGAAAAATACCAAACTTGGCATATAATATACATATTTATATTATAGATCTTTTTGTGCAAATTTTGATATATGATACACATTTTTCATCATTACATAATAAAAGATATTGAAATAATAATATTAATAAATTAAAACTATAGTATGCAAAAGATATTTTTAAATGTAACAAAATATTAGTTTTATAACAGAGTATGCTAATAGATTTATATTATAGACATTTTTTCTGCAAATTTTGATATATGATATACATTTTTCATAAAGCCTCTAGTGCCGGCTGAAACCTCCAACCGGGACTAGAGGGTTTTGACGCGCGACCGAAACGGCGCGGCCGAAAACACCCCCTCTAGTCCCGGTTTCTGGCTGGAACCGGGACTAGAGGTGGTGGGTATAAATGCCCATCGCTCTCCTCCCGGTTCGAACAACAAACCGGGACGCCACCACTCTGCAAACATCTTGACGCCGCCAAGCCGTCGCCCGCGCCCGTCGAGATCTCGCCGCCGCCGCCGCGCCCGTGGAGCTCGTTGTCGTCGCCTCGCCCGTCGAGCTCGCCGCGCCCATGGTCGTCTGCGCCCGTGGAGATCTCTGCCGGTCGCTGTGCCGCCTCTCCTCACCATTCTAGTGCCGCCGCTTGTGTTGCCCGGCCCTCACCGTTCTGGCGCGCCGCCACCACCGCCCATGCCGCGCTCGTGCTCGCCGCCGCCGCCCGACCCCTAACCGTAAGTGTTTTTTCATTTTTTCTGCTTTTTTCTGTTTTTTTAATTTAGTTTAGTATATAATTTAGATATATCATTGTTTAGATATAAGTTAGATATATCATTGTTTAGATATAAATTTGTTAGTATATATTTATGGATTTAGGAATATTTTAGTTTTTAGTATAATATTTAGGGATTTTATATATAATTTGTTAGTATACTATTGTTTAGTTTCGTATATATTGTTACATATTTTTAATATAGGGATTTAAGAATATTTTAGTTTGATATATAATTTTATTTAGACATATTATTATTTAGTTTAGCATATTGTTTAATTAAGGGATTTTTATTAATTTTTAGTATAATATTGAGGGATTTGTATATAATTTGTTATATTTAGTATAGTATTTAGTGCAGAGGGAGCCGGCCTCTGAAGAGGTGGTACGACATCGTGTCAGAGAGGAGGACGAGAACGTATGTCGCTATATGGTGATGTTGGACGCCAGGGTGGCCCCCCATACCTGGCAGGTTCTTTAGGGATCTCACCCTATTTGGGTGGTCACACCCCACGGCTCAGGAACCGGGAGTCGACGTTGAGTTTGAGCGATGTTATCAGACGAAATGTTGTTATTTATATGATATTACTACTTTGTTGTTATTCGAGATGTATTAGTACGTTGTTATTTTTTGAGATGTTATATGATATTAGTATTTTGTTGTCATTCAATATGTATTATTACTACTTGTTGTGATATATGATACATTGTTAATTTTATTACTCATATGCACATTATGTCATAGCGGTTATTCTATGGACTTCAACGGTAGAGAAGGAAGAGCCTTTATTCGATATGATACGAGGTGATGAACCGCTCCCCTATCAGGATAAAGCGCTCCCCAATCAGGGTGGAGCGCTTGTCGATCAGGGTGGAGCAGAAGACTGTGAAGCAAAAGATGGCTCATAGTTTCTAAATGAGTCGAGCGATGGAATGGAGATCGAACCTCTAATCGAAGCGCAGACTAGTTTTAATTTCGATGACGGCTTGGAAAATGATGGACCGTCCTTAATGAAGTCTGGCGAAGTATATTATTAAGCCTCTTGATCACTAGATATATGAATTAATTACTTTGTGTGTGTATATATATTAGCGAATGTTTCTTATTTTAGACCTACACATTGACCAAGTCAGTTAAAAATAGTAAACGAGGACCGACCAAAGGGATGGCCGCCGATGCGCATCTCACAATTGATGAGATCTCTCGAGAGGGCAAACTGTTGATTCCCGTAAGTAACACAAACACAATTATTCATCAATGTGGATTTGTTGTTAGGGACAACGTCCCGATCAGCATTATCAACAGGAATAAGCCAGCAAAGGGAGATGAAAATCCTATGGGTTTTGTCGAGAACAGATACAAATACATACTATGGGAGAAGCTCATTTCACATTTCACCCTACCGGTCTCGGAGTCTCAGAAGGCCACAGATTATATGAGGTCCAAAGTCAAGCGTTTCGCTCTTAAGAAGATGGCCGAACAGTTCAATAACTATAAGAAAAGTTTGTACAATGAATATCTCGAGGAAAAAAAGTTCCAGAATTCACTGGCATAGTAGATAAGCAGCGGGCACACTGGGAAAGATTTCTGGACTACAAGAAATCAACAGTAGCAAAAAAAGGTCCGAAAAGAATAAAGAAAATGTTGCAAAAAGAAATATCACCATAAGATGGGGACATGTGGCTACAGGACTTCCGTTCCTAAGTGGGAGGAAGTCAAGAAAGCCTTGCGTGCCCAAGGGCTCACTCCAGCTACAGACGACTGGCCCATCAGAGTAAGGAATTGGTTACTTGCACATGGGGCAAAGTATGACATGGAAACATGGGAGTTAATATTTGATGAAAAGTCCAATGTTGCTACAACCCATGGAATTTTTTTTAAAACAACCGAGGAGGTTAAAAAGGGTAACTTCAAACCCGACAGAGAGGACGACGAGCTTACAAATGCCCTCGGGAATCCTGAAAAACCAGGACGAACACGAGGCTTTGGACCTTCTATGTCGTGGAAAGCTAGGTTTCCCGAGGACACTGAATGTTATAGAAGCCGAGAGAGGGCAAAGAAGAGGAAGGAGCAGGAGGAGGCAGACCGGTTGCGTAGAATGGAAAGAAAGAACGAGTAAATATATGCCATGCTAAAGGAGCAATAGAAGCAACTGAACGAAATGTGCCAGCAAGGGCCAACTCATCAGCGGCTAGAAGAAAGTGCTAGTGGCCCATCTCAGAGATGAAGCAGCATCGCTTCCACAGCGGCCGATCCGATAGATCGCTACCCCATGGATAATATCACTGAGAAGACAAGCTGTGAGCTGCATGTGGGAGTGATGAAATTATCCTTCAAGGCGGCTCTCGGCTATGCTTTATCTTGTGAACCTGAAGCACGCTGCCATTGCAAAGAGATTCCAGATGGCTATGCTCGTGTCAGGTGGATGAGGTTCTACCTCAATATGAATCACTACAACTTGACATCCCTAGACCTACAGATGAGAGCACGCTAGGAGAAGTCAGGGGCTCTATCATTCTATGGCGCAAGAAATACATCGTGTTTTCAGGCTCTGCACCCAGGCCACCACCATCTCCTCCGCGTCAGCCGAGTCCGCCGCCTCCAGCAAGTCCACATGAGGAGTGGGACGACCACCATAGCACGAGTCCACCATCGCATCGGCCCACTCCACCGCCGCTGTGTCAGACGAATAAGGCGGCCTCTCAGTCAACTAGTAATACTAATCAAAAGAAAGCTAAAGATAAAAGGGCGAAGAAAACCCCGCCGCCTCATCCCAAGTTACCTTACGAGATGACTAATGAGCAAACCAAAGCGATAAGCAATGCCCAAGTGAAAACCTTCTTTGCACCCAAAGTGCCCGAGCCAAAGCAAATATTTGATCCGAAAGCCAAAAAGTGGGCTAAGGGTTTTCTTGAGCAACCATCCCAATATGAGATAAATAAGGCTGATGACTACAAACGTTGTCTGATGAGAATTCGTAGGAAGAATCTAGAAAGTACTACTGCAAGTAGCGGGAAAAGAGATGTTGCCCAACTCGGAATGCATGCAAACCAATCGATCGCCCCGCTCAAGGTGTTATCCAATATTGATCATCAGAATGTTATAGCAATGGAATTTTCCAAAGGTGCTAGTATTACAGTTGATCAAGCGCTAGGCGGGCATATCCCCAAACACGACGAAATAGCATGGAAATATTAATACAGGAAGACTCTGGTCAGACCTAATGAGGTTGAGCTTCTACCAACACAAATGCGAAGACTGCATGAGTGGTACGAGAAAGTCTCTACATGCGATGAAGCAGATCGATTATCAGTGCTGCTAGTGAGAATTACAAGTGAGAATTTTAATGGTGAAGACCAGTTGCAAAATTATTTTGAGGAATTATAAATGTTATTTAAACAAGATGCCCTCGACTTGAGTCTCCTCGCTACCTATTGTCTGTAAGTGGTTCATTTATTTCTATGATAAAGTCTCTAACTCAGCTCGTTCATTGCATGTAATTATCTTCACTATGCTATTATGCAGAATGAAGAGCGATGAATGTGACCGAAAGAAAATCTTTGACACTGGGTTCATCGACCCACACCGGTTTAACCAAGCATTGCTAAGGGAATACCCCAAGGAAACATTACAAACAAAGAATATTGTTTCCCTACAACTACAAGTAAGAGTGTTACTGCCTTGTACAGGTTCACTTGATTCTGCTAAGTATAATTAATGAGTTACTGACGTATATAAACGTGCGCAGCTATCACTGGATTCTGCTAATCATTAAAGTTGACGCTGGAAGAGTTGAAATCAAGGACTCGCTAATGAGAGACGAATCAGAGTACACATTCATTAAAGATGCGCTCCAGAGGTAATTTCAGTCATTATCGCACTACATCAGTCTCTTTCATTCATATATATCCTAAGATATCAAGTAACTAATAACTCATTTATTCTTTATTTTTTGCCGGGCAGGATTTGGAAAGCTTTCATCAATGCTAAAGTTGGTGAATTTAAAGATGAGCTTAGTTTTCATTGGTTCGATGTAAGTAGTACGATCTAGATCCGTGAATCTCTTCAATTCTAGTTTCAATACCATTATATCATGCTTGATTATTATTTGATTGAATTCTATTCTTGTAAAGTGCGAGAGGCAGCCACGAGGGACTAATTTGTGTAGATACTTAGTGTGCAAGTACATTCGCTTGGAGGTTAGTGAGCGGGATGGATGGACATTTATAGAAGTACGTGAACAATATATTCACAAATTGTGTTGAGTGTCATTCATAATATTTGTGATGACTATTGATATTCATATTGACCTTCTACTTTTATATATAGTTGGAAAGATTGCGGGAGAATATCCAACCAAGGGAGCGTCTAGTAGCAATTTAAGAGGAATTTGCGGGATTTATTGTTGACCATGTCATACACCTAGAAGAAAAATACCATACCTCCGTCTTCTAGTGATTTAATGATCTTCTAACCGAATAGACGGGTTGTGATCTCCATTTAATCAAATTGTATATATATGTAATGTAGAATTATATCTATATAATCATGACGATTGACGACTGTCTACGCACAGCCTGTTGTGAAGCAGCAAGCAGCAAGTTTTCCCTTAGTTGAGACCGATGTTATCGAACCAGAAGGAGGAAGGAAACATCACACAGGTGTTGCAAGCAACGCGGAGACCTACACAACATAAACTCAAGACTTTTCCCAAACGAACAGTGAGGTTGTCAAGCTCACCGGTTTGCTGTAACAAAGGATTAAACGTATGGTATGGAAGGTAAAGGTTTGCAGCAAGTAAACAAGTAACAGTGGAAGATGTATCAATGGTAAAGATTGGACCGGGGTGCATAGTTCACTAGAGGTGCTCTCCTTAGATAAACAACATGGCATGAAGGGTAAACAAATTACAGCAGGGCAATTGACAGGAACTGAGTAAGGCATAACAATGCAATTACTAGTCAGAAAGATCCTATGAGATTCCATTGGGAAATACAACAATATACATATACCGCCATCCAACTGCATCTAGGACTAGAAGTCCACCTTTAGGTTATCATCCTGTAACATCCAAAAAATCATGATTTCAAAGTTTGCATATCATTCATGCATTCATAATCATTTTAGGATCATTTTTCAAAAAATAGAAACATTTGTTGTCTATTATTTTATGTAAGCAGGGCAATGGCCTTATTGCTACCTTCTAATAAGAAAATACTTGTTTTGATCAGTAAAGAATTGAACTTAGGTTTGTTTGATATTCCTAAAGCTTGGTTAAGATTTTCAAAACAAAAATATGAATTCAAACCATTCGTATGACTATTTGTAAATAAATAATTAAAGCATGGTTTAATTCTAAAAAAAATCAATGGGCCAAAGTATTTTTGAGTGAACAACATTGTTCGGTAGTCAAATTTGTGCAAGTTTTACTTTACAAAAATCCAGAATAAAGTTTGGATACAAACTCATTTGAAATCATTTGAAAAACATTCCTGAAAATCAAATTAGAAAAGGAAAAGGGAAAAAAAAAATAAAAACAAGCGCTGCACTTTGAGCCCAACACCAGAACTGGCCCAAAAGCCCACCCGGGCCATTTCCCCCTCTGCCCCCTCTCTCACCAGTGAACCTTACCTCAGAGCTTCGGGCCCTGCACCACGTCAGCATCGTCTCCCCCAAACATCACGCGCAGACGCCATCGCCGCCCGTTTCCTCCTTCACTGCCGTGATTTAAGCTGCTTAATTCCCATTGATTCACCGAGTGAATGCCGCCCCTGCTCTGGCTACTTAACCACCTCCCCACCCTGCTCCTTTCCTCTCACACAGCACCACCAGAGCGCCGCCAGGCTCCACGAATTTCACTCTACACCGCCACGGCACCGAAGAACTCCGGCGAGCTATAGCGGTGAGTCTCGAGCACGCCTTGCCCTCTAGTTCACACGAGCCGCTTCGCCATCGCCTTGCGCATCTTCTCGTGTTTTCCTTTTGTCCTGAATCTCCCCAGGTCGTCACCTTCGTCAACATCTGCTATTCAGGACAGTAGCGAAACAGTATGATTAGATCTGGGCCGTGCAACGTTAGTCAGATCCTACGGCTCGCAGGCGTAATCCGGTCGAACCGGTACCGTCCAATCAGAAGCTGCCGCGTGGCTAGGGTTTAGAATTAAAATCTGAATTTAGATCTATTAGATGTTCAAACTTGCAAAATTCATAACTTTTGATCCACACGTCCAAATTTTGCAAATTTTATATCAATGGAATCAGGAAAAAGAATTCTATCCAACCATGTACTTTGTTTAGTGAATTGCTTCTGTAAAGTTAGTTGGTTTTGCAGAGACATTTGTAGGATTATTTTGTGTATGAAAATTAATTGGAAAATGTTTTAAAGGCCAAATAAAGTTTATTTGATGTATAATGTTTAGTCTATTGATCAATATTGTTTTACTTGTCTTGTTGGGTTTAGAAAAATCATCACATATCATTTGCATGCATTCATATATTTTTCTTGTTTATTTTGATATGTGAATTTGGTGCTATCATTTTATGTGTAAATTTTGGTGCTAGTGGTGATTGTGACTGTGAGGATTGTTGTTACTCCCCCAACTACCAAGGCAAGTGGTGCTTCATACTTTTGTCCCAATATTTTAGCTATGCATTAGAAATATTTTGTATAGGGCTTGCATGATAATTTTTGCTAAGTATCTATATGCTATGCTTGGGAAATCCTAGTAGTTGTAGAATTGTTAGAATTTTCTCTAAGTTAAGATACTTACTCTTGCCATGCTTAGCCTAGCTAGTAGCAACCAAGGGTGGATTATATACACATGCTATGGAAAATATTTCTAAGTCTTTTGACTTATGTTTTGCTTAATAAAACAACTAAGTGAATGAAACACCTAGGTGCAATGGTGGATTGGTTTATGTTGAGTGGTTACACAAGGCCAGGGGACCTGTGAACCTTTTGTATCTCACTTGTGGAATGCCACCTAGGAATAAAGGGATTTGAGATGCCATATGTTAAGAAGCTTCTAGTGTAGCCACATGGCATTATGGGATCTGCCTGGATCATATAGGTTGCAATAACTTAGCCAAATGGACAGTTGGTGGTAGGAGATGATTGGTTTGGAGCGCGTCTATTTTGGTCTAAGGGAAGGCTTCTGAAAGGTCCTGTCTTGGTGAAAATCAAGTCTTGTGGGGATAGTGCACCACCTCTACAGATGGAAGAAACTAAGTACTTAGTCGTGTCCCCGGTAATGGACAATGTGAGCATCAAGACATGGAAGCTATCAAGAATCTCCTCATCCCAATTTTCTAAGTCAAAACTTGTGGTTAAACAAGGGTGAAGGTTCACCAATTTCTATTGGTGGTTCCTTGGGAGTTTTTGCCAAACAAAAACTTAGTGTTTTCAACTGATAGGTAAAACCTATTTTGAGCAAAGCAAGCCTAAGCTACACTTAGCCAAATTCATATAGAAGTTAGATACTATTATTTTACTAAGGTATCACTTGCCAATATTATTCCAATGTATTGACCCACTATGGCTGTAACTTGTGATGTTGCAGGTTACTCTGATGAGGATTAGGGTTATGAGTCTACACTCAACATGCTTGCCTGTGGCACATGAAGATGAAGACTTTTAATTATATTGTTATGATAAACTCTTGTACTAGCCTATGGCTATGGAGTTGTAAAAGACTATGTTATCTCTAGAATGACGATGTAATAATGACCTTTGTTTATGTGTACTTCATCTTAAGCTGTGGATGCTAGCAATTGATCCAGGGTCTAGCATTGCAATCACAGGGATATTTACCTTTATAAAGGTGTGATCTTACAAGTGGTATCAGAGCCGACCCTCGCGGTTACATGGGTGTGTGCGGGTTAGTGGCGGACATGTGTAGCATGGCGCGTGTGTCCCGGAGTGGACACGACATGACAATGTGGCGGCACTAGACGCACAGACGTGTGCCAAGAGGGGACATTCCTGGCTTGTGGTTGATCGACGAGGACGTCGATCTTCTAAGGGTGGGTACAACAATAATCACTAAGCATAAGATCAAAGCAACATCTAGCATGACATGATAAAGTCTAAGACATAGTCAAAACAATGCTCCTTTTCTACCACTACACGCATGAAACTTTCTACTCCTTTCCAACAACAATCAACTTATTTGAAACAAAAGATGAAATCGGGGGTCCAACTAATTTATTCAAGCAAACCAAACAAAAAAACCAAAAGCAAAAACTAAGACGCTCCAAGAACAACACAATAGTGCATGAAACAATAAAAATGAAGTGTTTTGAAAGAAAAGCTGAGATTTTTATTGATGAAGAAGGGGATGCCTTGGGCATCCCCAAGCTTTGACGCTTGTACCTCTTGAATATTTCTTGGTGTGACACGGGGTGTCATACACAAGATTGAGATTTTATCCATTCTTCATCTCATCATATCATTCTTTCCCTACACTTGAAAATTTCCTTCATACAAAACTTCACACAATCTTCATTAGCAACATTAGTGTATTCAAGAATATAAGCCTTTGGGTTTAGTTTTAACACAAGTAAATCTTTCATTAAAACACAAGCTACTATAGCAATTCCTTGTAAAAGCTCAAGTGATCAAAGAGAACTCAAAAAGAAACCGATAAGAGGCAAATGCAAATAATGGAAGAAATCTATCAAAACATAACAGCTGGTAAAAACCAATTTTTTCGAAGACCTTATATTGCTCAAATCGAAAAGTGTTGAACTAATGATAGTTAGATAACAACCTGGGGCATCAGCTCAGAAAATTACAGCTCAATCCGACGTATAGGTATGTTTCACAAGTTTTTATAGTGAAGCATAAAAATCTATTTCGGGACAACAACTTCCCCAAATCTTACTTCTCTCTCATTAGAGGTTATTCTTGGCACAAAGACCACACAAAAAGTATAAGAAGAGGTTATTACAGAAGTAATAACTTCCAAGACTCAACAAAAGAAAAACCTACTGAAATTTGGGTTATCTCCCAATTAGTACTTTTCTTTAACGCCTTTAAGTTAGGCATAGGAAGCAAGAATCAAGTATTTTCAAATGAAGAAGCATTAAGATCAATTCCAGAAATTTCTTCAACAAGGCATGGTATCTCATCCAAATAATTTCTAGAGGATCCTCTCTCAATACTCTTGGGTTCACTACTTTCATCAAACGGGTTTTCAGGAACAATCCAATCAAAATTCTTTTCTAAGGCTTCATGCATTCCTACAAGTTTAAAAGGTATTGGTATTTTAATTTCTTCTCCATTTTTGGGTTTGGTTTTGTCCAACTTTTCTAGTGCACCCATAACATCTGCACATGAGCCTATCATATTAAAGCAATCAAAAAAATCTAGCTTCTTTAGCAATATCATTGAAATCTTTAAGCAAAGTTTCTAGAATAAAATCTCTATTTTCAGTATCCTCAATATCCTTAAGTTTAAGAAACATTACTTGCATCATGGGGTTAAGGTTAACAAACCTACCCTCCAACATGTGAACTAAAGAAGCTGCAGCAATTTCATAATTTGGAGCAAGTTCTGCTAAGGATCTATCCTCAATATCCTCATGCTTGGTAACATGATTAAATCTTCAATATTATATTTCCCAATTATAGAGCCACTACCTATTGAAAGGTCTTTTAGGGTGAACTTGGGGATCAACATGGTGAGCTAAAAACAAGGTGAAAACTATAGGAAGAAATAAATTTTTGTTTGTGTTTTTGATAAGTAAAATGCAAACCAAACTGAAAGGGTCGTATGGGCACCTAGAGGGGGGGGGTGAACAGGTGCTACTTCAAATTTTCTTCCTTTTCAATTTAGAGTTTGACAAGAAAGGTAAATTTTCTAGATTATGCAACTAAGGTGAATTTACCTATATGACAAACAAGCAACAACTAGCACAACAGTAGGCAAGAACAAGTAAGTAAAGTGCGGTAAAGGATAGAAGTAACCAAAGTGGTGGACGCAGAGACACAAGGATTTGTTTCCCGTAGTTCCTTCCTTTTGAAGGGAAGTACGTCTACGTTTGGAGAGGGGGTGGTTTCAAACCACCAACGCCACGAGAGGCCTCCCTTGTTCTCCGATGAACCTCACCCCAAGGGGATCGATTCACCTTCCACTATGTCGTCAAACTTCGAGGTGGAAGACGACACCTTTACAACGAGTTCGGGGCACACATACAAAACCTAATTGGAGGCACCCAAATACAAGCAAGTTGTCAAACAATCAAATACAAGCTTGTAAGAACCAAATCAAAGCTAGGGTTTCCAACAAAACACTAGCGCAAGGGGCCCTCAAGTGAATGAGGGGGAAATGAAGATCTCTTTTGGTGAAGTTGTAGATCAAGGCCTCCTCCTTTGATTCTCAAAAGATCAACGACTTTGGATGGATGAATGAAGAGATCTTGTGGATTTGGTGGCTCAAAATGTGTTGTTGTTCTTGAACTGGAAGAGCAGGTTCCAAGGTAGAAGAAGGGGTCCTTTTATAGGGCCCTAGAATTTAGAGCCGTTAGAACCACTTAAGCCGGACAGTCCGGCCATACCGGACATTCCGCTCCACACCAGCCGGACACTCCGGCCTGGACAAGTTTCTGGCCAAAGTCCGGCCAGTGTCCGGGTAGAGTCCGAAGTGCCTCACAGAACGTCCACACCTGGTGAGAAAAACTGGCGAAATTTCACAGTCGGACACTCCGGCCTCTTTGGGACGTAAACTCTGTATAGGCCGGACAGTCCGGCACACTCCAACCGGACAGTCCGACCAAATATAGATCTTTCCCCCCTTTTTGTTCCTGTTAAGTCATCCCACCATATGTATATATATTGGCCACAATGAATCTGATAACTCCTGAAACATCTAGCAAAGCATTAAACTAATCCAAGTGTTGTCAACAAACATAAAAATAATGTGAAAGGCATAAAATTCCCATTCAATCTCCCCCTTTTTGGTGTTTGATGACAACCCAAGGATTTGCATATGGGATAGATAACAAGTTTACTAGTAAACAATGTCACAACATAGCAAGGCTCCCCCTAATGTATGACCAATTTTGGCTTTGCTTTTGAATGCAAGATCACACATCCTCGGATCATTTCCTTGCTAGATTGTTAAGCAAGTTATGACAAGATATGATAAAGACTAGGTAGATAAGCTAGATAAAGCAAAGTCTTAGACATAACCGGGTACAGAAGTCATAACACATCACACATAAAGTTCTCAAACCAAACTCAAACAACTAGGATAAAAGACATGGAGGGAAATCGAGGGAAAGTGAAGCCCCGTGGACCCATGCAAATCCAGATAGCAACCTAATATGAACTTCACCCCCTTTGGCATCGAGATGCCAAAAAGGGAAAAGAGCACTACTAACACGCCCCAAGACACTAGCCATTGTAGTCCTCATCGGAATACTCATCCTCATCATCCTCCTCATCCTCGTCACCATCCTCCTCATCATCATCATCCTGAGTCGAGCGCTGGCCGTGAGGGCGAGAAGAAGAGGACACATCCTCAAACATGGACCAGTCCACACGACCCTGACTCCACTGACCATAGGAGAGAGTGCCATCGGATGCCTGCTGATGAGAAGGATCAACATCCATGGGCTGGTTGATCTGCTTGAGTTCCTTCATGACATTCCTATTAGCCTTGTATGCATCATAATGTCCATGGCGAATGTCAATATTCTGACAAAGGAGGAGATTCTTCCACCATGAGGCCTTCTTCACCTTCTGATGCACTTCCTCCTGAGAGATGTTGAAGAGATATGCATTGCTAGCATGCTTCATCCTAGGTCCATGAGACGGTGGAGCCTGTATCTCCTCGGAACCGTCACTGTCAGAGTCATCAGCCTCAATCTCATCATCCCCAAACACGTCCCGAGCTAGAGGGTATCCACAAGGAGCCTTGGTGGTAGGGGCCCCCTTCCTCTGTAATTTGGCAGTCGTGTGGGGAACAAGATCTTGATAGAGCAAGGGAGTGATAGGAGTGAGGGAAGCAATGAGCTTCATCACATATGGGGAAAACAGAGGACACTTCTTGTCAGTGATGCACTTGTACAAATCCTGATAGATGAAGTCCATAACATCAATAGCACCACCTGGATGAGCTGGACCATGAATGTACACAGTGCGAGCATGAGCCATCAGGTTGATATCTGCACCTCTCATTGCATCTTTGTTGCCAGCCTTTGGAGTGAGAGTGTGGCGGAACATGCGAAGCAAGATGTTGTAAATGAGCTTGATATTGGTGGTTTTCCCAACCACACCATTCTAAGAATAAATAGGGGTCAGCTGATTCTTATCATATGACTGACCATGTACATGCATCCGGATACCACTTGGGCCATTGGGATTGAAAGGTAATCCAAAATATGAGCAAACTGAACCATGTTGGAGCGAACCCTGGTAGTACAAGACATCCACTCAAGAGGAATGTCAGTAGTCTCCCCAAAGACCACCGTGGCATAGAACTGCTGGACCAACTCAACATTGTAGTCTTCTTTTGCCTGAAAGATGGTGTGCAGCCCCATCTTCTCAGTCACCCAAAGAGCATCTTCAAAGTACTTTTGAGCACGAAGCTTCTCAAGGTCCAACCACTGCATTGGACAAGTAGGAGTCTGGAAGGTACCGTAGAGCTCAGAAAACAACAGGGCTTGCTTAGTGCTCCAGAAGCGCTCATCAGTTGAGGTGCTAGGCAGTGAATATAATTGTTGGAGCCTCATCTCCACATACTCCTCGGTACCCAAGTTTGCTAGAGTAGTCAAGGACTCAAACTTCATCTGCTTGGCTTCATCTCTTTTTAGCTGCCTCATCTTCTCTTGCTTTGCTGCGGCACGGTCACGAGCAGCCTTCCTGACCATAGATGGATCAATGTGAATGTCACGCTCCTCGTCATACCGGAACTTGCATCTTGTTGTCTTCTTGGCAGCCCGAGGATGGCGAGGACGAGAACCACCTGTGAACCCAAAATAGAGGGATAGCATATGGGGTAAGCACAAATGTCCAGGAGATAAACAAAATAGTAGTCAAAGAAATCTGGATCTGTAACATCCCAGCATATAGGACCTAACGAGGGGTAGATTTAGGAATATGTATTGTTGCATGCATTCATTTGAGAAAATGTGAGTAAAATTTTCTCCAAATAAAAACTTCGAGTGATCAATGTTTCTTTCTTACTTTGAGAGTAGGTTTAGTCTTAAAGGAGGATTGCTATAAACTTTGATATGATCTTAAAGGAATTGTGTGTGTTTTGAAATGAGTTTGGATTTGTAAAACTTAAGTGTTTTATAATTTAAATGATTTTGATATAAGATCTGAATCTTAAATTAATTAAGAAGAAGGTATTATAACTTAAATCTTATCTAAAAACAATATTGTATATGAAATTCATTTTATATACATAAATAAGTTACAAAGAATGAACTTACTGAAGTTATTCAAAACTTCACAATTTACAAAAGAGTAAAGAATAAGAATATTTTTTATCAATAAATACATAATCTTTATTACAAATGAACCAAATAAAGATTACAAGAATTATAAAAGACAAATTACAAAAGATTAAGAAAATTACATTTATATCTCTACTAACTATCCTATATCTAAAACAATACTAAATCTTCATCTTTATCTTTGTACCTGCGAAACAAAGATCAAATAGAAAACAAAATAGGATTAGTGTTAGTATATTTCTCTCAGATATGTCAGTGAGATGCACTTGACAATCTCATCATTGAGAATTGTGGAAAAGGGGCAAGTTTCACCAATCTGAAAGATCTCATCTTTCATAAATTCAAGCCAGAATGCAAATGACAGCCAAAAGGGACCAATTCACCAGCCAGGGTAAAAGTAGATTGGTAATAGTAAGTTCAAATTTTCTGAACTTATCCACATGTGCATAGCAGGCACACAAGCTGCACACACACAAGCATGCAATGGGTGTGCTGTCGACCTCACAATGCACAACCAATATCACAAAACCATAGCACAGCCGTGGGGAAGCACATCAATGCATCTCTCCACTACACAACACACCAGCACAGCCAGGGTGAACAGCAGTTAAACCAAGAACAGCAACCAAACCAACCACCCAGATCAACCCAAACATCACCAGGATGGTGACATAAGGAGGGGGATGGATCTGGTGGATAGCAAGGTCAAGCCTAGGAGCTAGGAGGAGCAGGCAAGCTCAAGAGCAAGCTCAGGAGCCCAGCAAAAGCCGATCAAGATCTAAACCTGTTATCGCCATATTTTGGCCAAAGAAGGAGATGGGCCGTGATCAAGATGGGCTTGGAAGATACGTATATTCAACGTGTTGTTGAATCGGCCTTGTGCGTGGATTTGGGCTAAATTGCCCGTGTATCTTGTATCATAGTAGGTTCCGTTTCAGTTTAGGTAAAGATAGAGTTGTAGAGTTATTCCAAAGAGAGAAAGTCTCCGGACTATAAATATGTACCTAAGGTTATCGAAAAGAGGAGGACAATCACGTTCACAACAAACACAATCTCGGCGCATCGCCACCCCTTGTTTCTAGGGTTTCTTTCGGGTAAGTGTCATGCTGCCTAGATCGCATCTTGCGATCTAGGAAGTATTTTACTATATCGTTATTTGGTGTTACTCGATGAAGCCTTGTTGATGGCGAGTAACACTACTATCATAGATTTGTTGAGGCTAGCATCGGTGCTTTTCGTTATAATTGTTTGATTTATGCTACCTCTAGTTACCTCGCTACCTTTGCACCTTTTCCCAAGTGCAAGGGTAGCATCTTGATCTTTATTTAGCTGATTCGATCTGTTATGGTTATGCCTTGTTCACCAAGGTTTAGTTTGATATCTACGTGTCGGGCCTTGCAAACGGGTTGAATGATCGAGTAGTACGTGGACGTGGTTTACTAGTTCTAGAGAAGTTGTTCGTAATTGACTTTACGCCGGTTGTTAGGCCTCCTCTAGGGTTAGTTTCCTATCATCTTTGTATCTACCAGCTCAATTACGTGTAGGACGTTCGATTACGTGGTGAAAACGTTAAAACCGCTGTAGATCGATTTAACTTGTAATGATAAAGCAAAACCCCATGTTATCGTAAATCTAATGCGTAACCATGGGGATAATCGGCTCTAGGAGCCGATTCACGAAAACACGGAGCCGGTCACGGCTCGAATTTTACGATACTTGTTTACCATGCAGAAATCAATCAAGCAATCCTTCACCTTCCGACCGGTATAGGTCGTGGGCATCTCGAACCAAGCGGGGCGTGTGCGGAGTTTTGCGGGCCGTTGCCCGAGGGACCAGGCCCACCAGATTCTGGAGCCTCCCGGCTCTTCGTGTTGCTCGTCGCTGCTCGCGCGGTGGGTTTTGACAGAAACACATTCTCACGCACCGGTGGGACATTCAACAACATCTGCATCAACATCCGACCGAGATGGGGGATGGACCGATTCGTCTGACGAGCTGCTGAAGAGCACAAGGCGGGTATGACGAGATCAAAACTCTCTTGAAGCCGACCTCATCGGCTCTTTTGAGAGGACCCGTA
Source organism: Avena longiglumis (assembly GCA_030063025.1). Lineage (NCBI taxonomy): Eukaryota > Viridiplantae > Streptophyta > Magnoliopsida > Poales > Poaceae > Avena > Avena longiglumis. The sequence goes on along the minus strand of CP125979.1, from coordinate 62,655,724 downwards.
AGCATGGCATCAAGTGGAGGGTTCTCACCGAGGTGCTCTTGATGAGGTGGATCTGCATTTCCTTCGAGGAGCGCACGAGCTCTGCGGCGGAGGTCAACTACATGGTGGCTCATTCTCTTCACCGCCATTCGAGAGCCGTGAACGCTTTCGGCGGATCGCGATTCGCGTAGTTCGGAGATCATGAAACATCAGTATTCTCCGTCGGGGCCTACTGGGACTCACCAGGAGAAAGACCGCTCGGCCAGGCCACCGCTGCCATTCACACTTGCAGCTCCGAGCCCAGGCAGCGGCGTCACGTTGTCTACAAGGTCGGAGGCGACCCAGCGATTGCCGCTTCTGTTTGAACCACCTAAAGAAATCCCACATGGATATGTGTGCACTTACGTCGGACTGCAATAACGACACGCACCAACCAGATTGCAACCGCAGGATTTACTGGCGTGAGTTCTGGAGCAGGGTTTCAAAGGCGTTTCGAGCAGCGATATGCAGGATGGACGCCGACAAAGCGTGTGGCTAGCCAAGTATGCCACTGGAACGGGTCATGAGAATCTAGCCCCTGCAGCTCAAACAGTGGAGCAAATCCGTACCATCTTGAGAGACCAGTTCGGCTTCGTGCCGAAGAGAAGGACAATCGGCTATTCAAAGCCGTACCCCAACGAGTTTGATCTGATCCCGCTGCCTCCCAAGTATCGGCTCCCTGAGTTCTCAAGGTTCAGCGGATCAGAAGGATCGAGCTCGATCGAGCACGTGAGCCGATACCTGGCACAGTTGGGCATGATTTCAGCATCTGATCAGCTGCGCGTAAGGTTCTTTGCGCAATCTCTGACAGGACCAGCTTTTGGGTGGTACACCTCGCTGCCACCTGATTCGATTCAGACCTGGAAGCAACTGGAAGAGCAGTTCCATATTCAGTATCATTCAGAGGCTACTGAGGCCGGCATTGCAGACCTGGCGCAGGTGCGGCAGAAGCGGGGAGAAACTGTAGCCGAGTACATCCAGCGCTTCAGGACTGTCAAGAACCGATGTTACTCAGCTCGTTTAACTGAGAAAGAAGCAGTCGAGCTAGCAGTGTTGGGTCTCTCAGCACCCATCAAGGATCTGGCTTTCCAAGTAGAGTACAACTCATTGGCGCACATGGCCCAGAAGCTGACAATGTACGAACAGCGCCACCCTGAGTTGTACCAAGACAAGTTCAAACGTCCGATAGGCCTGGTCGATACAGAAGAAGATGATCCTACACAAGACCAGGAGGTGGCCGTAGCTGAATGGGCTCGGGGGGCAGATCCTGTATCCTGCAAATGGGTGAAACAACAAGGGCCTGCAAAAGGGTTCGACTTCGATGTGAGCAAAGCCGAGCAGATATTCGATTTACTGCTGAAGGAGAAGCAGCTGAGGTTACCCGAAGGCCACAAAATCCCTACGGCTCAGGAAATGAACGGGAGACCATACTGCAAGTGGCATCACTCGTTCACCCACACCACCAATGATTGCAAAGAGTTACATCGCCAGATCCAAACGGCGATAGAACAAGGCCGTCTGATCCTTGGGCAATTCGCCATGAAAGTGGACACAAACCCATTCCCCGGCGTCAATATGGTAGAACTCAATCACTCCGCGAGGCGTCAGCTGGATTTCTCGTTCGGTGTTAATATGGCAGGGTTTGGGTACCACCATGACACGTACAAGGAGGAAGGTGGTCGCTCTCGGGGCAAAGAAAGAGAGGAGGCTGGTCCACGCGACCGGCCCAGCCGCAATGACAGGCGGTATTTAACAGAGGAACATGTGAGGAGAGTGCGATATCAGAAGCCACATTCCACGCATCTCCTTAACAAGTATGAGCGTCAAGATGACCAACGTCGCGTAGCGATGGAGACGATGAAGGATATGAGCACCTCGCTAGGGGACCGTCAAAAGAAAAGGAAGGCGCAGACAAACATTGGGATTGTCCTTTCTTCAAGTATTGCTGGGACGCGGGAATGAGCCGATTGCCTACAGTCGACAACTGCCCGGAATGTGGACAGCAGAGGGAGGACACGGGGCCAGTTTCAGTGTTCAAACGTCTAGGGCCTCTCCCACCTCAAGGCCGTTACAGGGAGTCCGCTCGAGCAAAAGACCTCGAGAAGCCAAGGGATGACAAAGAAGAAGACAGATATCACCGTCCAAGGTGGTGTCCCGACGGACTCAGACATACCCAAAAGCGTAGAGTGCAGCGGCTGCGTAACTTGGAGGAAGCTGAAGCGCAGTATCTCCACGCTTTAAAGAAAGCACGGCCCGATCTGGCCGTTAAAATTAGGCAGACCTTGGAAACGGAAGACCGCCCGACAAAGAAAGAGTGGCGCCCCAAACCGGTAAAAGCCGATGCAAAGACATCGGCTGGCACAAACATGGTGTTCATACTTCCGTCAGAATTCTGCGCGCCAAGAACCAATGAGCTACCGAAGGCACGATTCATTGCGGCCGCGATTATCTTTGAGAAGCGCGTGAGAAGGGTTACAAACATCGAAAGCCACACCTACGAGGTTACATCAATGGGCAACCTGTCAGCAAGATGTTGGTGGACACCGGAGCGGCAGTCAATATAATGCCATACTCCATGCTACGGCGTTTGGGACGCTCCACTGCAGATCTGATCAAAACCAACGTCACGTTAAGCGACTTCAACGGTCAGACTTCGGAAACGCAAGGCGTCGAACGTGGATCGACCGTGGGCAGGAAAACCATACCCACGCCATTTTTCGTCAGGACGCAAAAGCACCTCTGCTGTCTTGCTAGGGAGAGATTGGATTCACGCTAATTGCTGCATTCCGTCCACAATGCACCGATTGCCTAATATGGGATGGAGATGAAGTGGAGGTCATCCATGCAGATGATTCTATCGAGATCTCCATAGCTGGCATGAACGTCTGGAAGCGAAGACCAAGAGCCGATCTCGGAATCAGTCTAGACGGCTGTGAGCGCATTGAAGCTACAAAAACGGGTGAGGCTGGTCTTATCCATCGGCCTCGACAGAGTAGCAAAGTCCACGATCGAAATGCGTACGGCCGATCCTCGCGATCGCCACAAAAATAAAAGCAGCAATCATACGACAAGCGATCACGTAGTCGTAAGGTGGAGATGCCCCGCCATTGTAAAACAATAAGGTGTAAACCGTCCTTGACTAATGCAATCAAAGGGGCGATTCAGCAATCGCCCAAATTATTTTTGTTACCCTCACCTACCGTTTGCCTGTTTAGCATCGATTTGACAGTGACGGAAAGCTATGGGATGGGTTTACATCCGCTGATGAACTAGAAGAAATCGACATTGGTCCTGGGGATAAGCCACGACCAACATTTATCAGCAAGAAGTTAGATCCGAGTCTGCGGGGTCCGATGATAGCCCTGAAAAATATCCGCATCGCTTCGGGACTACAGAGATGCCAGGTTAGACCGAGCATCATTGAGCATCGACTCCCACTTAAAAAAGGATTTCGGCCATTCCAGCAGTGAGCACGACAGATGAAGGCCGAAATTCTGGAAGAAGTCAAGAAGGAGGTCGAGAAAATGTTGCAAGCCAAGTTAATCAGGCCATGCAGGTATGCTGAGTGGATTTCTAGTATCGTACCTGTAGAGAAAAAGGACGATACGGGCGTGTTGCCATAGATTTTCGGGATCTCAACAGAGCTACTCCAAAGGATGAGTATCCGATGCCGATAGCAGAGACGTTAATCAACGCAGCGGCTGGTCATAAGATCTTGAGCTTCATGGATGGCAATGCCGGTTACAACCAAATTTTTATGGCTCTAGAAGACATACACAAGACTGCATTCAGAGTCCCAGGGTCGGTGGGGTTGTTTGAGTATGTAGTCATGACGTTTGGATCAAGAATGCCGCCACGCACAAAGAGCCATGAATTACATTTTCCATGACCGATCGGCAAGCTGGTGGAAATTTACATCGATGACGTGGTGGTCAAGTCTGCTTCAACGAGGACACTTGGACGATCTGGCGTCTGGACCGAACAAGAAAATTCGACTCTGGATGAATCCAAAGAAGTGTGCCTTCGGGTGACGGCCGGTCGTTCTTGGGTTTTTGGTCCATGAACGCGAATTGAGATCGGCCGAAAAGTCGAGGCGGTCACGAACAATGAAGCCACCCACCACAAAGAAAGAACTGCAGTCTTTCATCGGCAAGATCAACCGTCGTAAGATTCATCTCCAATCATCGTGAAGAATAGAGCCATTCATGGGACTAGTGAAAATTAAATCGACGAGGAATTCATTGGGGCGTAACAACAACGAGCCTTCGACGAGATCAAAGAATATCCGACGGCCGCCAAGATTGGTTCCGCCAGCGGACAGCATCGTTCTACATCTACTTGTCGATGGTCGACACGTCCATCGCCTCGGTGGTGGTGCAAGTTTATGATGGGCTGGAGCGAGTCGTATTTTACATAAGCAGAAGGATGCTGGATGCAGAGACAAGGTATCCTGATATCGATAAGTTGTGCCTCTACCTGTTTTTCACCTGCACCAAGCTGCGCCACATTTTGCTATCAGCGGAGATTATCATCATATGCAAATCAGACGTCATAAAGCACATGTTGTCGGCTCCTATGTTGAAAGGCCGACTGGGCAAATGGATGTTTATATTATCGGAGTTTGACATCCGGTATCAACCCGCGAAAGCAGTTAAGGGACAGGCGTTGGCCGACCTTATCGCTGAAAGGATCAACATTAATATAGCAGCATTGTCTATACGAGCGTGGGCTATGTTTTTCGACGGATCGGTTTGTGACGATGGGTGTGGCATCGACATGCTACTCGTGTCGCCCCGGGGGGCAACATTTTCCTTCTCCATCAGTTATCGCCTCGCACCAACAACGTCGGCTGAGTCAGGCGATACGCAAGGGAATGGAATTGCTCATCAAGCCGGAGCAGTAGTGGAAATTTTGGAGACTCCAAGTTGGTGATTTCCCAACTCATGGAGGAATACAAGTGCGAGCGAGTCCCTCTTCCCATTATGGCTCAGACCGCCGTGAGTGATGGCGCAGTTCGATACATAAACTTCACCGGATCCCGCGGTCGCGAAATCCGAGGCGAATGATCTTGCCCAAATGGCTTCAGTCTACAAGGATGTAGCAGAGGGAGCCGATGTTCAGGTACAGTTCCTGGACGCTGACGACTGGAGAGCCGATATCTTCAATTACTTGAAGGATTCGGCTCGGGGGGCACCTAAACGGATAAGGTACAAGGCCATGAAGTATGTGCTTATTGGGGATGACATGTCTTACAGGACTCTGGAGGGGTTATTGCTCAAATGCCTGGGGACAGCCGAGGCCAATTGGCTCCTACACGAGGTACACGAAGGCGCCTGTGGAACTCACCAATCGGCTCACAAGATGAAATGGTTGATCAGGCGATCAGGGTTTTATTGGCCCACCATGCTTGAGGACTGTTTCAAGTACTACAAAGGGTGTCAAGCATGTCAGAAATTTGGGAAAATTCAGATGGTACCCGCGTCAGCAATGAACCCCATCATCAAGCCTTGGCCATTCCGAGGTTGGGGCATGGATATGATCGGCAAAATCAATCCTCCATCAAGCAAAGGCCACATGTGGATTTTGGCCATCACTGATTATTTCACTAAATGGGTGGAGGCTGTCCCGATGAAGTCAGTAAACTCAAAGGATGTCATCAATTTTGTGAAAGAACATGTCATCCATAGATTCGGGATTCCCCAAACTATCACGACCGATGGAGGTTCGGTCTTCATTTCTCACGAGTTTAGAAAGTTCTGTGAGGACACGGGGATCAAGCTGATCAGATCATCTCCATACTATGCTCAGGCAAATGGGCAAGCTGAAGCATCCAACCAGCCTCATCAAGTCGATCAAGAGAAAAGTCGATGAGCACCCTAGGCGTTAACGAGGTTTGTCGAGGCGTTATGGGCTTATCGCATGTCATGCCATGGAGCGATAAAACCTCTCCATACCATCTAGTATATGGACAAGCCGTATTGCCTCGGGAAATTACTGGATCGAGGCGTGTCACTTTTCGTGACAATCTAACAATCGAAGAATATGCAACCCCGATGAGTGACAGTGTTGAGGATTTAACCGAGCTCAGTCAGGTCGCTGAGAAAATCAAAGAGAACAAGGCCAAGGTGGCTCGTGCATATAACAAGAAAGTGAGGCCAAAGGAGTTCCACGTTGGTGATCGGTGTGGGAAGTCGTGTTGCCATTAGGGACTAAGGATGCAACATATGGTAAATGGTCTCCAAATTGGCACGGGCCGTGCAGGTCGATCAAGTTTTAAGAGGAAACGCATACATGCTTGAGGAGCTGGACGGCGTAAAATTCCCAGTGGCGGTCAACGGTCAACATCTCAAGAGATATTTCCCAAGCATGTGGGATGATGGACAGTAAAATATGGGGGCCGATACATGAAATCAGCCAAGTAAAAGCACGTGAGACGTTGGACAGTAAAATGTGGGGGCCGATACATAAAATCGGCCAAATAAAAACAAAAATATATAGCCGATGCACGGTCATCGACTCTAGAGGTTCACATATGTTACAAACAGGTGCCAGTTTACACATACGAGCTACTGAAGAAATGCTTCGAAGGCGTGGAGGGCGTCAGCACGGACACGATCCACCTTGGCGATCTCGGCTTCGTCGTCTTCATCCTTGCCCGTCACTAGCTGCTTGTTCAGGGCACGTATTTCTGCCAGATCGGTCTTCATTTGAGCTTTGAGGCTTTCTGCTTCGTCTTGAGAGCGGGCGATGGATTCTTCCTTGTCACGAATGAGCTGTTTAGTCGCCCGGACCTTCTCTTCAAGATCTTCCAACTCCCTTTTCAAGGATGCGAGCTCGGCAGAGGTGTCGGTTTGTCATCGAGACGCCTTTTCTCGTTGAGTTGCCGCATCTGCGATATTGGCTTTCGGTGGGAGTTGGGCGGCGCAGATCGATGCTCTCACGAGCTAACTTCACCCTTGGCCCGTAGAAAGACAGAGTTACAACTGGCCAAAGCTTCACCTGCAATGCTACTGGGAGTTGGTCTTTTATTTCAGCCAGGACGCTCTTCACCTCCTCAGAACCCTCGATCAGCTCTTCGATTGGGGAGGACAGCAGGGCTTTGAGACGCTGGAATTGAGGTGGAACAACCCTGGCTCGTGGTTCATCAGCAGCAACGGAGGGAGTTGGTTCGATGGATTCAGGGTCGAACGTCAGCAAACCTGAAATATCACAACTCTGGCAGCCCGAAAAGCGTCAGTGTGCGTCCAAACGTGTAAGGATGAGCCGAAAGAACCTAAACGTACCTCTCCTAAGATCGAGGGGATAGCCGATGAGGAGACGATCGGCTTGTGTGTGGTTGCTGGGGGATTGGCCGGAGTGGTAGCCGTTTCATCTGCACCTTCGGGGATTGCTAGGTCCGGTTTGGCTAAAGGCATCGGCACTGCCCCAGCTTTCCCACTAGAAACATCAGTCGTCTGCATGGAAGGTGTTTAGCCGGTATAAATAATGATTAATCGGCAGATCAAAAGAAGTAAGTGGTAAGAGCGTAAAGGGTGATGATTTTCGAAACCTCCTGGCTTGACGAAGAAGCTTGCAGTCCTTTGCGAGCTCTCTTGGGACCCATACCGGCCCGCCGACCGGTGCTCGGGGCGAGGTTCAGAAAAGACCTTTTCCTGGAAGCCGATGGTGATGAATCTGGCTGGCTCGGTGTGATGGTCCTCTCAGAATCTGTTGGGTCCGGTTCTCCTCGATTGATCTGAGTGTTCTCGCTGGAGGTGTCTTCGACGGAAGCCTGTAAAAAAGGAGAACCAGTGAGCACAAGCATGTCTACAAGGATGGAAGAATTAGAAGGATCGACCAAGGCATAGATCACCCTACATGCGAGCTTTCTGGAGAAGGGCTCCGCGCCTCAAGGTCTTCTGGCTACCTTCCTCGTAGTCGTTCTTGTTTTGGTTGGAACTCGAGGGGCAGCTGGCTTAGAGGTTGTTGGGTTCTTGGAAGCCGATTGTGGTGATATCGGCTGTTTCTGCATTATGACCTTTTTTAGAGGTGGCGAGTTTTTTAAAAGAACCACAGAGTCAAGGAAAGAACTCAAGGGGAGCCATCACTATGCGTGGGTTCAGGCCATCTTGTTGCCGCAAAGAGAAAGAATGGATTAATAGAAGAATCGCTTATAAGTCGCATCAAGAAAATTTGCAAGTGGTGGTACTGCTCCACGGGGATGTCATAGTCAAGATCGAGCTATTTCAAACGGTCCCGTAGCTCTCAAGGCGTGAGTCTTCCACATTGACCACCGTCTTCAAAGCCATCGGTTGATGAGGCAAAGGTGAGGTCGTTGGGAATTGGGATGGTCGAGCATCAAAGAAGGAATAACACCTTTGGTGGTGAGAGGATCAGCAGGTCGGCTCTACTCTCCGTAAGGTGGTGAAGAAAGAAATGGGAGGTACTTGTCCAAGGCCAAATTGGCGAGCCACTACGGCTGGTAGAATTCATACCAGGTTTGATTATTCTTGGACGTACTCATGCCAACCGGAAGGAAACAGGACGAATCACGGTGGAAAAGAGCTGAAAAGTGCTAGTGTCATCGGCAAAATTGTCCAACTCAAGGAGAGTGGATTTTCAAAGTGTTCGATTCCTCCATGTAAGGGAAGAAGGTAGGGTTGTCCAGGCCTTGGAAAGCGAACCACTTGGATGCCTCTGAGGGTCACTTCGCCTGAAGTCTATACAAAGCTTGGCCATAGCTGGTGCATCGGATCCTTCCTTTTACATCGGAAAGGTGCAGCTCGCCAAAAGGGGAAGTTTGGGATGTGATTTTGAAAATACAGTTGAGCCCATAGCTGAATAAACCACCAAGGACCTTTGTTTTGCTATGCCGAAAACACAGCTTGACATCAACCGGAGGTATCGATAGACTTCTCAAGGAACAATTTGCCGAGGCCAAGTTGGGTACCTTTGGCCGGTTAAGGCTAAGGAGAGATAGTTTTTGGTTGGAGCAAGGAAGGGCCAGAATATGAAATGCTCGGCCGAAGTTGAGAAAGGTCAGATGTTCTTTCTCCGAGACAGGCCCTTTGTTTTCATATGGCGTTGAGGTAGGCACCCGATTCGTGCGATCTGCTTTAGAAGACAGTTTGTAGGGACTTTGGTCAGTTTAAAAGCGGAGGGCTGGGTGATGTAACATCCGCACCAGTGATCATCACCACGCCTAACAAGGTTGGTGACATAGGGCCATGACCGAACATAAAACAGTTCAGAGCGTCAGACCAGAAGTAGCCGATGGTTTTTAGAAGGTTCTCATGTTTCTCGAGAGGAGACAATGATAAATGCAAGGCATCGGCTATTCCTGTGGTTTCCCATTGGGATTGGTAAGCTCTAGCTACTCTCTGAACCAAGAGACCCAATGTTCGGGGATTAGGCCGCTCAGTGATCGCCCAAGAGTTCAGATCTAGGTCTTGGCTTACGAAGGGATTCTGTTTGCTTCGCAAGAAATCGGATGGGCAGACTAGAATCAGCGAGGGCCAAGAGAGGGAATTTGGGAGAGAAGGATGCGGCGAGAATGTCGAAACCTAGAAAGTTTAATGGCGGAATAAAGGCATTAATTCGTGTTCGCCATTAAATTCTAACATCGCGTTGATGCGAGGTAGGCGTACCTTCGCACCGGAGACCTCTGGATTGGTGTTGGGCATTCCGCCATCTAGTTTGCGGCGGAGATGGATCTATGCAGTTGAGGATTGAGGGTTCTTGTCATTGTGAGCTCAATCTGTCGTGGGTAATTGGAGATCTAGGTCGCCTTTTTGAAGAAAGTCGCAGTTACCTTGAACCGAAAGCAGCCGCTTAGATTTGCCTAAATATGCGACCAAGTTTTGACCTTGTCAACGTTTTTGGGAAAGCCGATGTGCATCGGCTCTTTGAGCTGTGGCTTGGTTGTTGTATGAGCGTAAGGTGAAAGCCGATACGCTGTTATCGGCTTCGAGCATCGGCCTATTTTGGCTATCGGCAAAATTAGCGAAAAAAGCAATCTTCGAAACAGATTTTCATTCATTCATTCAAAAGCTGATTGCTTACAAAAGGCTGATTGATTACAAAAGGAAATCTACTACTACTACTACTAATTCCTAATCTAGAGGCAGAGGTCGCCGCCATTGCCGCCGTCTTGTTCGATGTCCTCGGTGCCGCCGTCTTATTCTTCTTCTTTGAAGAAGCCAGCGAGGGCCTCCTCGCCTCGCCGTCGCCTTCGGTATCCTCATGGACCCGGCGCGGAAGTACTTCACCGGCTGGTACTCCTCGGAGGAAGTGTCCTCCTCTTCTTCCTCCTCGTCGGAGGAGTCGACGCCGTCCTAGGACATGGCGTCGTCGGTGCTGTCTGCCTCCAGTTCTCCATCGGCAAGGAACTGCAGGTCCTCCTCGCCGTCGGTCAAGGACGCGTCGTCCTCCGACCAAGCGGCGAAATCCCAATCCCTCTCGTCCCACCATTGTGGGGCGAGAGTGTATCCGCCGGCGGGTGCTCTGGCGTCGGCTCTCGGTCGCTCATTGAGTTGGAGGCTTGGGAGGACAGGCCAGATGAAGCAGAGGAGGCCATGGCGGAGAAAGAGGGTTTTTTCGGCGGAGGAAGAAGGGTTTTTTGGCTGCTGGAGGAGGATGGGGACTGCGAACTGCTCAGATGAATTTAAATAAGGGGAATAGTGGGAGGCGGTTCAATGCCATAGCGGTTTCCCAGAATGTGCTGCCAAAATCGTCAAATCATGCACTGCGAAGGAGTTGAGAAGACAGGGCATCATGATGAGGGGGTGGCGTGGCGATTCTACTCGCAACGCGTAACCCGATGTGAAGAAAAAAGAGGGGAAGAAAAACATCGCAGAGTGGTTTGAATTATTATTGCCAAAACCAGGGGGCATGTGTTATCGCCATATTTTGGCCAAAGAAGGAGATGGGCCGTGATCAAGATGGGCTTGAAGATACGTATATTCAACGTGTTGTTGAATCGGCCTTGTCGTGGATTTGGGCTAAATTGCCCGTGTATCTTGTATCATAGTAGGTTCCGCTTTGTTTAGGTAAAGATAGAGTTGTAGAGTTATTCCAAAGATAGAAAGTCTCCTGACTATAAATATGTACCTAAGGTTATCGAAAAGAGGAGGACAATAACGTTCACAACAAACACAATCTCGGCGCGCCACCCCTTGTTTCTAGGGTTTCTTTGGGTAAGTGTCATCGCCTAGATCGCATCTTGCGATCTAGGCAGTATTTTTACTTATGCGTTATTTGGTGTTACTCGTACTGAAGCCTTGTTGATGGCGAGTAACACTACTATCATAGATTTGTTGAGGCTAGCATCGGTGCTTTTCATTATAATTGTTTGATTTATGCTACCTCTAGTTACCTCGCTACCTTTGCACCTTTTCCCAAGTGCAAGGGTAGCATCTTGCTTAATCTTTATTTAGCTGATTCGATCTGTTATGGTTATGCCTTGTTCACCAAGGTTTAGTTTGATATCTACGTAGTCAGGCCTTGCAAACGGGTTGAACGATCCAGTAGTACGTAAGGACGTGGTTTACTAGTTCTAGAGAAGTTGTTCCGGTAATTGACTTTACGTCGGTTGTTAGGCCTCCTCTAGGGTTAGTTTCCTATCATTTTTTGTATCTACCAGGCTCAATTACGTGTAGGACGTTCCAGTTACGTGGTGAAAACGTTAAACTGTCGTAGATCGATTTAACTTGTAATGATAAAACAAAACCCCATGTTATCGTAAATCTAATGCAGAACTATGGGGATAATCGGCTCTAGGAGCCGATTCACAGGGAAACCTGGGAGCCGGTCACGGATCGAATTTTACGTATACTTGTTTACCATGCAGGAAATCAATCGGAGCAATCCTTCACCTTCCTGACCAGGTATAGTTCAGGTGGCACGCCCTCGAACCAAGTCAGGACGTGTGCCGGAGTTTTGCGGGCCGTTGCCCGAGGGACCAGGGCCCACCAGCAGTTCTGGGAGCCTCCCGGCTCTTCGTGTTGCTCGTCGCTGCTCGCCGGTGGGTTTTGACAGGCAACAAAACCAAGATCAAGATCATCAATCTACTACATCCACATCAGAATCTGTGGTGAGTCTCATAAAACCATCACATGCTTTCATCAGAATATCTAAACAAAAGCATGTGTTGCTTTATGTAATGATATCTCAATATGCACCCAAGAGGGGTGAATCTATCCTAGAGATTTCAAGTATAAGGATAAGAAATCAAGATCAACCACAAACACTAAACCCTCAGACCAACATCACTGGGTTCAGTGTTATTTTTGCAACTTAGATCATTTTCATTTGATCTTATCAGATCAGGGCACATCTCTCAGAGAGAGAGTAGCACCTCTAAATCTATAAGTTTCAAACAAACTATTGCCCAACTAACTAGGAATTACATCCTAGAGCCTCAGACCAACATCATAGGCAGGTAAGTTAATAAAAAGTTTCCATATCATCTTATAAGTTTTAATCACAAGCATAATGAAGCTAAGCCCAGAAATAAAAACCCAACCACTTGTGTGCCAGAATACAGTGGTATCACAAGGACAAGTTCTTAATGATCTAAAACCAATCTTTACTTAGCTTCCACAGATGAAAGGGGGCAACCACTACATATCATTTTCCTGAAGCCAAGTGCCAGGAATCAACTTTAAATTCATTTATACATCCACAGAAATCATTGCAAGCAATGATTTGATTCAGTGAGTATAATCTCAGACAAGCCAACAGTATAATTGCAGTAAGCAACTACTGTCAGTATAAGCAATCTGACAGTAGAGTAAACTCTTAGATCAACAACATAATCCAATCAAGGATTTCATTGATACACTAGCATGGATCATGGTGGATTACCACTAGAATTAATCCGACAGGAAATTAGCATCAATGAAGCTACTATTAATCATCAATCACAGCAAACAATCTTTTCCCATGATCAAATATGATCAACACTAGATCTAAAGCATCATAGATATGATCAATAGGGGATTTTGAACCCTAATCAGAGCAAGAACTCTAATCCAAAGATGAACTCAACCAGCACATAGTCACTCGACATGAAAGCCACTACATACACAGAGAGAATCATGGCAGTAGCATAGACAAACACCACAAAGACCACTTACCAGAGGTCCTCGCTGATGAATCGAAGAGGAAGCAGAGGGCCGCACGCAAGACAGGACCACCTGTAGGCGCAACCGCACCGCCACGGCGGCAAGCAGTCAGAAGAGACCAGCATACCATCGTAGGCGGGATCGCGACGGTGGCGACAACATCTTTTCCGAACCCTAGGGTTCGGGAATGGGGTGGAACTGACCACAGGGAAGCCCCAGAGTCAAATCGAAGTGCATAGAACGAACGAGCATCGTCGACAACCCCAACTCGCACCATGGCGGCGGCCAGAACGGCCGACGACAGCGAGAATCGACGGTGGCGGCATCGCCGACCACGGGGGCGAGTCAGAGAAGGAGGAGATAAGGTCGAGGGAGAGAGAGGAGGCAGAGTGGGCTGGGTGGGCCAATACCCTTCGAGGAAGTCATTTGACCATGCCCTATTGGGCCACCTTGGCCCAATAATCCCAAGGGGCCAGCCCAGATTATTTAATAAATCTTTTGATCAATTGGAAAAGACCAAAATACCCCTACCCTCAATAAAATTATAGAAAATAAACTAATAGTCCAAAAATTATAAATAAAATATTTTTGGAATCACAATAATCCACTCTGTTCAAATAAAATAAAATATAAATTTTTGAACACTTAAATTTTTATAAGAATTTTGTAATTTAAATATTCCTTATGGAATTTTACAAAATTATTGAAAGGTGATAAAAATAAATAAAAATCACTTTCATTATTTGTTAATATTATAGTATTTTTGAAAAATACTAAATAAATATATAGTAATAAAAGTAATGTATAATTAATAATTCATAAAAAAATTATTAAATCAATAAAAGCCAAATAAAGGGAAATAAAATAAAATAACTCAATACATGTTATAAATATTAAAAAGAAATATTTATAAATCCCTTATTAATAAAAAAGGAACTTTATGGGGTAAATGCATAGAAATTTAAATAATGCATTACATTACTTGCATAATTATTCTGCTTCTTTAAATATTGTCCTTACCGGACAATAATGATGTTTTTGTAGAACTAGAAGCTCAAGGTCCAGTGCAAGCATCAGACTTCACTACCTTGCCATCACAAGGCAAGTTCATCACTTGCTCATGTCCTTTGAAGAGTCTTTATCAAAGTATATGCAAATTGTGTGTTATCATATATATTATAAAAGAAAGAAAATATTATTTTCATAAACAAATAAATCATAGATATCATCCTAAGTGGTGATATAATGGAGCAATAGAACTTAGAGTTCTAATTGCAACAATGATGATCAAATAGGGACTTAATAACCCCTGACATCAGTGATTCTAGCGCCGTATATTACGCGTTAGCCATGAGATTTGGAATGGGACAGAGAACTCAGCTGTATCTTCTTCCTCTCGCATGAAGACGGATGTGCAGGTCGTGGCTGTTATCCTCGTAGCATGCATATTAATTGGTAATTCCTAGAGGATATGCAGCATATGGGTGGGAACCCTCATCGTCCCACGATAGTTCTGGCATCTAACGGTTTGTACAAACCATTGCCGTAATTCATTATGTGGGCATGGTGTACACCAAGGAGGCATGCGGGGTCGCGAAGGGGGCAGTGATTGGCTTGGACCAACTACTAGGCCCCACATCATGGAATTGTGGACGAGAAAGTACGCCCGGTTGTGCAACAAGGAGTTGATCTCTCATGGGTAAAGTAACGCACCTCTGCAGAGTGTAAGAACTGTAACTTGTTACTCCCTGTTCCGGTAAGGAGCTACGAACGCGGCAGGAAAGGAACTCCATGAAAGTTCTGTTCAACCTATGAAGGCTGATTGTCATAGTTTTTCGGAATTAAATCAACCTTTGAAGAAAGATTTACAAAAACTGCATAGTGCCAAGGATTTATAATCCCAGGTGGTAGTTAGAGCATCAAACTTCCCACCTTGCATATAATGAACTTGTTGGGTAACACTGTTACTCATCCTTTCCTTTGATCCCTTGCTTAGACTCTGAGGATTCCGAAGACGTGCCAATGTATGCAGCCGAATGCCAAGAAGACGTGTTCTACGAGGAACCTGATCTATCCGGAGGAGTTGAAGGCGTGGACTACGAGATCCGCTACGGTGTCAATGAGGACGAGTCCACTTAAGTGTCTAGTTAATAGTAACTAACGGATCCGAGCAACATGAACTCTATAGAATAAGCTGTTGAGCCCCACTCCTAGTCGGAGTTGTTACTTTTAAAATTCCACTGAACATCTTATATTTTGGTTTGTAAGTTGGATCTTTTGGAAGTCTTGAACTTCCAGTATTGTAATAATAATAAAGTGTGTACTTTTGTAATATGGACCCGCAATGTTTCTGTTGTACCACTCTGAGGGATGTGATATTTACGGAACGGTGTTCTGTAGATGTCATGTCAACGAATATAGTGCACTACACATGCAGTGGTATGCTGGGTCACCGCAGTTGGTATCAGAGCAAATTGCTTTGACCTTAGGTTGGAAACCTAGTAAAGGGTATTACCTGTAGGAAAGCTAGCAACGATAAAGAATTCTCTAAAGGTAATATAATGGGTATTCAAATGAGAATATTCTGTTATATATTTTAGTGCGATGATTCTTTGTTATGATGCAATATGCCATTGGATACTAATCAAAATTATTTTTCTGATATACAGAGATATGGCACCAAAGTTTCCAAAATAGACTTTGGTAAGGAAAGAGGAGACTCTTGATGATTATCAAGGATCATTTACATACCAACTCCATCAACTTTTAAAGCTCTTTAATTGTCCCACTAGAATTCCAGTGAACACTATCACTTACCTTGATGGCCGGATGTTATCCAAGTATCGTGTGAGTATCCAACTTCCAGAGAAGCTTGGATTATATCACGATCTACCCATAGGATAAGGTAGGAGTCATTTAGCAGCCTATCATGTTGCTGTTGTAGAGGCAATAGCAAATATCCGGGAGCAGAAAACCAAGGAGCTAGAAGGTAGCACATTCTCTATGATACCTCATGATTCTATAGACTCAGAGCCTATACTAGATCATCTTATTTTGGTCAAGAAGCATCCTATGTTATCTTCAAAGTTTATGGATAGATACCGGACACTCGTTGCGTCTTTTTATAAGACTCATCAAGTGATTGTCGAAGACAAAAATGACATGCTAGAGGATCTAACTGATCTGGAAAGGAGGAAGCAGTTAGCATTCCAGCTGGAGAAAGAAGCAGGTAGTAGTGCAACACCTATTTTTAAAGATATACCGATAGATCCAGAATCTTTTATACCATATACATATTCACCAAGACCTGAACCTACACATGATTCTACTATCGATATGCGGTATGCAGTACCACAGAGCTCAGAGGATGGTTCTGACTCAGAACTTCCTATTGAGAATTCAGATGGTTGGAGGATGGGATCATATGATGGATCTCATGAACACCAGATATCCATAGATGGTTCTGACAGAAATGTTGGACAATCCAGTTGGATGGGTGCAAGAATGAATCGTAATAACATGAGTAGAAATACCATGTCAATAGATGATCAGGATGAAGAAGAGGATCCTGAGGAGAGAGTGTTTGAATCATCAACATCTTCTCAAAACCCAGGGAATATACATTATCCAGTATTCAATTATCTTGTCCACGAGAGCACATGGGAAGCAGCACGATCTGTGTATTCTGTTGACAACTCAAGGAATGTAGCTCAGGAAATGCATATTTGGATTTTTTTGGATCTTCATTGTGTGACTAGTTCTGCACGTAAATTCGAGCTCAGAACACATGTGCATGATGTAATTATGAGTATTCGCTTTATGTTGCAGGACTAGGGGTCACGAATATGGGTGTAGAAATGGAAACTGAGCAGCAGCGGATGGAGCGTGAGGCCAAGGAAAAGGCCGATGCCGATATAGCAAATCAAGGCACATTACCACCACCACCACAAATGAGGCCGTTAATGGAGCAGAACTTTATGCAATGCATGAAAATGATGCAAGAGAACCAGAACAAGTTCATGGAAGAGCTGCTGGGGCGAGAAAATCAGAGGGCACCTGAAGGAGGAGGAGGAGTGAGTTTATCTGATTTCCAAAATGCAAGACCATTACCTTTTCCATCAGCTCCTAAACCAATGGATGCAGAAGACTGGCTAGCAGATATTGAAAGGAAACTAAAAGCTGTAGGTTGCAAAGATGAGGAAAAATTGAGGTATGCAACTCATCTGCTGACTGGACCTGCAACATCTTGGTGGGAAAATCAGTTAGCCATGCAACAACCAGGAAGTTAGTTTACCTGGGAGGAGTTCAAGCAGATATTCCGTGAATATCATGTTACGGAGAGTGTGATGGAATTTAAGCGGAGAGAATTTGAGGAGCTTCAACAAGGATATACTAGTGTCATGAAGTACATCCGGGAGTTTAGCCAACTATCTCGTTATGCTGAGGAGGATGTCAACACCGAAGAGAAGCGGAAGAAGCGTTTGTTGCGTGGATTAAATACATTTGTGAAGATGCAGCTAAGGTTAGACAATAAGCAAACTTATCAGCAGTTGTTGGATGCAGACATTACTTTTGAAGATGATTACAAGAATGTCCACGAGGATCGGAGGAAGAGAGCCAAGAAGGAAACCAAGAGAATTCAGGCAAGCAAACCTAAACCTAACCTGGAGTTTAAACCTCGGAATAGAAATTATGGCAACAACAACAATAACAATAACAATAACAATAACAAGGGCAGTGGTGGAAATCAATCTAATCCGAGGAGGAATGTTATCTGCAACAATTGTGGAATTCTAGGGCATTTCCACAGGGAGTGCAAAAAGCCTGTAGTCATCTGTTACGATTGTGGTCAGAAGGGGCATATCAAGCCAGATTGTCTGAGAAACCCCCAGGAGGATGGCCTACCAAGGGAGGAGGACCAGCCAGTGGAGGAAATGGACAGCCCAATAAAGGGGGAAACAATGGTAAGAACAACAATGGCAAGAGAAACCGACCAACCGGAAAACTGAACTGTGCAACTCGAGGAGGTGGATAATTCGGAGCATGCAGTAATAGGTACGCTCAATATCCTTACCAATCTCGACAAAGTTCTATTTGATACTGGTGCAACTACTTCATTCATTTCTGAAGAATTCTGTGATAAGTTCGGGATTAGAAGGGCAACGTTAGAACGTCATATGACCATAGTTACGGCAGGAGGGAATGTGATTGTACGCCACATCAAACAAGATCAGGTTATCTCGATCTGTGGTTGTACATATTTCATAGACCTTTATGTGATTCCTTTGAAGGGAATTGCAGTAGTGTTGGGGATGGATTGGATGATGGAACACAAAGCTCAGATTAATTGTGAGGAGAAAACTATCTCAATCAAAACTCCAAGTGGAGCAAGGATAGTTTACCAGGTAGATAAACACAGTCATATCATGGTGGATCTGCAGTTGAATTCAATGAAGGAAGTTAAATTATAAGAAATTCCTGTAGTTAATGAATTCCAAGATGTTTTCCCAATGGAATTACCAGGAATGCCACCAGACCGAGAGATAGAGTTCACAATTGACCTAATACCTGGTACATCACCAATAGATCATGCACCATATAAAATGGGACCCAAGGAGTTGGAAGAACTCAAGGAGCAAATTGATGAGTTAGCAAGAAAAGGATTTATACAGGAAAGTGTATCTCCATGGGGAACACCAGTAATCTTTGTGGATAAGAGAGATGGTGGAAGACGGATGTGTGGTGATTATAGAAATCTGAACAACGTGACTATCAAGAATAAGTATCCTTTACCAAGAATTCAAGATTTGTTTGATCAAGTGAAAGGAGCTGGAGTATTTTCAAAGATCGATTTAAGATCTGGATACCATCAAATCAAAATCAAGCCGAGAGATGTTCCAAAAATAGCATTTGTCTCAAGGTATGGACACCATGAGTATCTAGTAGTACCATTTGGTTTGACCAATGCACCGGCAATATTCATGAATCTGATGAACAAGATTTTCATGCCATATTTGGATAAGTTTATCATTGTCTTTATTGATGATATTCTGATATATTCCAAGGATAAGGAAGAGCATGCTGACCATTTGAGAATAGCATTGCAGACTTTAAGAGAACATAAGCTTTATGCTAAGTTCAGTAAGTGTGAGTTCTGGTTAGATGAGGTAGAATTCCTCGGTCATGTGATCAGTAAGGATGGGATTGCTGTGAATCCATCTAAAGTTCAGTCGGTACTAGAGTGGACGGCACCGATCAATGTGAAGCAAATTCGAGGTTTCTTAGGAATGGATGGTTATTATCGGAGATTCATTGAAGGTTTATCCAAAATAGTCGGACCAATGACCAAATTATTAAGGAAGAATACACCATTCAAGTGGGATGAGAAGTGTGAAGCAAGTTTCCAAGAGTTGAAGACTAGATTAACCACAGCACCAATCTTAGCAGTTCCTGAGACAGGGAAGGATTTCACTGTATATTGTGATGCATCTAAAGAAGGTTTGGGTTATGTGTTAATGCAAGAACGGAAAGTGATTTCTTATGGTTCAAGACAATTGAAACCACATGAAGTCAACTATCCAACTCATGATTTAGAGTTAGCAGCAGTAGTCTTTGCGCTGAAAGGATGGAGGCATTTTCTTTATGGAGCCAGATGTGAGTTATACACTGACCATAAAAGTCTCAAGTATTTTTTCACTCAAAAGGAATTAAACATGAGACAGAAGCGTTGGTTGGAATTAATCAAGGATTATGATTTAACAATCAATTACACCCCAGGGAAAGCGAATGTTGTAGCAGATGCTTTAAGCAGAAAGAGTGCAGATATTCAGCCAAGCAATAGAGAGTTACCAAAAGAGTTACAAATGTACTTGGAAAGGTTAGAACTTCAATTCATCAGAACAGATGTTCTTGGAGGATTAGCGACTATGCAGGTAGTTGCAGAGCAGGACAGTGATCTTAAGCAAGAAATTTTTAGACATCAAGAAGAAGATACTTTTATTGCTGAGGAAATTCGGAGGATATCTCAAGGGAAAAAATCAGTTTTTCGCCTTGGAGATTATGGATCTTTATGGTTCCAAGATCGTCTATGTGTTCCAGATGTGACTGAGGTCAGAAATGTCATACTCAAAGAAGCACATGATACACCCTATTCTATACATCCAGGGAGTACTAAGATGTATATGGATTTGAAAGAACTATTTTGGTGGAATAACATGAAGAGGGATATTGCTAAATATGTATCTGAATGCCATACTTGTCAAAGGGTGAAAGCTGAACATCAAAATCTAGCAGGACCATTACTACCCTTAGAAATTCCTGAATGGAAATGGGAGGAAATAGGTATGGACTTCATCACAGGGTCACCTCAGGATCGGTATAGATTGAAACCACCAGACAGTCCGAAAAATCTGAGCCGGACAATCCGCCAAAGTCGGACAGTCTGGCGTGTCCATGATCAGGAAACCTTTGATCATCTTGTTAATCAACGAGCTAGTTTATAAGAGAGGCATAACTAGGAACTTTCTTTTTGTTTATTAAACATACATGTATTAACGTTTTTCATATTAATACAATTATAGCATGCAAAATAAACATTTATCATAAATAAGAAATACGATAATAACCACTTTATTATTGCCTATCGGGCATATTCCCTTCAAAAAATAGCTTCCAAAGTATACAATTACACGACATAAATTAAATGCATCATCATTGTAAGTGTAGGGACTTGACGTGGAATAATAAAGTAAAGGGGTAAAATATATACTCCCTCTATACAGAAATAACTGACAAGGGGGAGAATTTTTTAACTCTCGTCATTTTACACAAAAACCCTTGAAATTTTGAAATGAATCATCCGCAGTCCCACGATCCATGATCTACACCCACGATCGAGCGATCCCGCGATTAGCGCTGACTCCTGCTCGCCGGCGCCCCTGTTCGTCGGTGCACCTACGCGGCCCTGCTTGCTAGCACCCCTGCTTGTCGGCATCCCTGCATGGCCCTACTTGTCGGCGCACCTGCGCAGCCCTGCTCTTCGGCAACCCTGCTTGCTGGCGCTCCTGCTCTAGGAGAGGCCCAAGCTTGATCACCCGAGCACGCTGCCCGTGGCCAGACTTACTGCTCTTCCGGGCCCAGCTTCCCCATCACCTGCGACGCCACCGACACCTACCAAGTGAAGTACTTGTAGATCATGGAGTATTAGGCATCATGTAATAACAACACAATACTCATGCATAGTCAGTGCTCATAGTCCGTAATACTGATGAAATTTACAGTACATATGTAATGTACTCCATGATACTTCAGTGTACTACTGATCAATCAGGTTGTGCTTTATGTGTTCTTCATTCAAGGCTCGGCCTCGTCATTACCTGGGAAATGAGAAAGTCATCAAAAATCACCAACATGGTCAAAAGCAAAGATTGCCAAACGTTGTTGAATCCCTTGCAGTTGCCACTAATGCCAATCTCACCTTAAAAAATCAAGCCAAATTTGAAAGAGTGGCCTCCTAAATCCTAACATTCCAGTAGATTCCGGTGGTAGCAGCAGGTGAAAATGTAATGAACAGGATTTGGGAGATCACATAGCCGATTAGTCACTTCCCTACCTTCCC
The DNA here is from genome assembly GCA_030063025.1 of Avena longiglumis. Classification (NCBI taxonomy): domain Eukaryota; kingdom Viridiplantae; phylum Streptophyta; class Magnoliopsida; order Poales; family Poaceae; genus Avena; species Avena longiglumis. The sequence goes on along the minus strand of CP125979.1, from coordinate 62,633,986 downwards.
ATGGTATGGTATGGAATTACAGAAGGATAGGTAGAGAAAGGAGGACAAGGAGAGGAACATAGAGCATTTAAAGATTTCATCTGGAGTTGCAAGCGAGCACCATTTGTTTCTCACAACCTATAGTACTATGGGTTTGAGCAACCAGTGTGACAAGTAGACACTTTATCTTGACAAATACACATGTATAATTATAATTATACACCAAATTTGTTTATTTATTTACAATTACTCATGCACTACAAATACAACAACCTGGAGTACATTACTTTACATAGCAGTGTTAAAACAATCTTGAATAGACACCGAAATACATAGATTGGTAAGAACTATTCTTTAACTCAGAAATCGGAACAAACGACCCTTGCTAGGTAGATATTTAGTCACAGTTCTTGATGCAGTTAGGCCTATCAAATCAACAAATTAAAAAAAGAAACAATTTGAAGATATTCCTGATGCTACTGCTAAAAGGGCCAAACCCTACGCTTGAGATACGGGGTAAAGGTGATCAAGCCCTTCAGGTGCAGGGAAGTATAGTGGCTCATATAGGATCTGATATCCAATGATCCTACGGTTCACCGAATCACAATTATAAACATACTTTAGTTTCTGGTGCATGATTTCCACTTGGAGTGTGTCTTTCTTCTCTAAAGTAGACCAACATTATTTTCTTTTAGACCATCCATTACATGCCTTTTGCACCTTTGCTTCTAAAACATAAATGAGGATAATTACTATGCACTAAAATATGCAATCAATTATCTCAATCACGGTGACACATAGGGTGGTTCTGAATATCCATCTATTTACACAAAACAACGACCAAAAGGTCTGATTTGAACACAAAGTCGAGAGATACACAAACCTGAATTAAGAAAATAATTGGAAAACCTCACCTTGTGTGTATCCCCCAAACCTACTATTTAGTTAACAACAGAGGATGTAGATTAAATTTTAATCACTTACTCTGCATATTATCCCGAGAAATTGAAAACAAAGGGCTATATTTTGTTTTATGTTCTGAAAGGTGGTCAACATGGACTACTATTCAATTGCAAAAACTTGATAATACCTTCAGAAATAAACACAAACGGTTAAAAAAACACATGCACCCTAGCTTATGTTGTTGCACCGATCTCTTTTGCCTAAACAAGGTAAAGAATAGCATTAAGAGATCAAAACCTCGGCCAGAATATTCAGTTAACTGTCGTAGAAGAAACACATAGATGGTTATAGCTATATGATTTTAAACATAAACAAAAAATAAAATCATGACCTGCTGAAGTGGCTGTAGAGCTCACCACTGGACCCCCGGGGACTGCTCCTCCGGGACGCCGTTTTCATGGAGGCACCTCAACATCTCCGAGTTACACCTCCAGCTTGTGGGGCTGTGCTGCTCCTCCACTATGCCCCTGAAGCGGCCGCCTCCACCTCTGTCGCACCTGGCTAACACTGCATGGCTGTTTCAGCTCTTTCCGCCTCCTCCACCACAATCATCCCACACCACCACATTTTTATAGGACTCGTCATGATCATGCGAATTTTGAATACACGACCTAATATAGTCACTGAAATTGGATGCTCCAATCACATCAATCCACCACCGCTTCCATTCTTAAACAAATAAAATGAGAACATCTAACGAACACGTGTTCTGTGTCCATAAAAAAAGCATTAACATGTGCCTCCACATTTACTTTAGCGTGTCAGTGACAAATAGTAGAAGACATAAGCTGCATGTGAATGTAACTTGTTTTGGATGTTTTGTACAACTAAGGCACTACCCAAACGGATGAGCAGTTTCAGAAACTTAAGGGAAAATAAGAGATTAGTCAACCAAATCCACAACTTATAGAATATAAACACACACACACAATGCTCACAACTTATTGTTTATTAAACCATTATAATACTTGACAGATCGGAAGACTAAGAGATTACTGCTTTTACCACTCTATTCCTGGTCAGTTTACAACTCATGTGCTCGATGCAGGCTAAGCTGCCTTCGGGTTCCAAGGAGTCCTTGGACAGGCAAGAAATTCATCAAGCACTTCTTAAATTTCTCCAGAATACTTATTTAAGGAAGAAAGGGTAGAAGTCATTGATGAAGAATAGGGAGGGGAGTGGAGGAGCAAGAGTAGAGGCGTACCCAATGGAGATAACTTAGCAACTACCATGACTCATAATAACTATAGTGAGAATTCTCATGGTAGCCAACATGATCAGTTTATCTTCAACTTTATGCTTCAAGATAGAATACATTCTTAGCTTGAAAACGAGCTGCATATCTACAAATGACAAGAAATAAAATTTAGTATCATGCATTTTGAAGACGATAGCAGGTCATTCAATATTCCTAGATGTTAAATGAAGCTCGTAATATGTTTAATGCAAAACTATTCTACTCAACTGATGGGATGAGAAACAAGGTAGCTTTCGTTGAATAACTCCTCGACAATCATCTGCATTACAGATTTAGAAGCACATATGTATGAAAACTTAATTACTATGCAATCGATGGAAATAAGAGGAAGTAGATCAGGGCAATAAACAATTAGGACCAGCTACAAAAACATATAGGGAACACCTTCCAAATGTTCATACCTTTCGTTACAACAAACCAATAAGAGCACTGTAGAAAGTAGATCAGGGCAATAAACAATTAGGACCTTCTGTTTCATCGTGGGCGCTAGGGTGAGATTGAGCCGACGGCGGCGCTCCCATTGCTAGGTTTCACACGTCCACGATCTTCTTAGGATCCGCTTGACCTCCACGCCGCGCCGCTGTCCGGGTAGCCCATCCACGAGGTCAGCTTCCTTGCGCCTGACCTCCGCCGCTGCTAGATCAGCGGCCGACGTCGCTGCCCGAGACTTTTAGGGCATGGCGTGTGGACCGACACGGTGCCTTGGTGCCGCCCACGAGGAAGAGAGGGAGATGGGCGGGATTCATCGGCGCTGCTGAGGGAGATGCAGTGAGGATGAGATGGGAGAGGGAGGATCCACGAGAAATTGGAAACTGTAGCTAACGGGAGCGACGACATAGTCTCGGGGTGGAGGGGGACCAAAGCGAGGGGGCACGCGAAAGGACGGGCGGTGACGAAATAGACGACGTAGTGTGTTAGAAGGCAGAAAACGAAACCACAAAGTTCTTTTTAGATAGTAGAGATAGAGATTTTACTATCTATGAATTATTGTAAGTTTATTCATCGCACTTCAAATAACATTCAATTTGTTTGATCCGCCTCCGAAAAGGTATTATTGGATGTAGGTGAATTAACGGTGGTGTCTTTTTACAAAAAAAACACCTACGGAAATGGGTTTAGGAGGTGGTTCGAATTTTTTAGGGATAAAACACACTCCGGGTGAATGCTATAAAGGCTGATTCTATAGTAGGTTCAGCCTTCAAAGACCAGAATATGGTGATGGAAGGGTACAAAACTACAATACATAGTACAAGGGGGTGTTGGATGCAAAATGATCCATAAGTCTAGAAATTCTGATATGTGCCACATGTTTTACATCCAATGACTAGAATACGAGATCCTAGGATCGCATTGGATGCTCAACATACAAGTCATTTCCCAATGACCTCAGAGCATCTCCAAGAGCTTACCCATATATAGGCAAGAGAGGTAATAACCATTTTTTTTGGATAAGAGGGGTCAAAAACAGAGCTCCAACAGCTTACCTAAAAGTGATCCTCACCAAAAAAAAATTGGGTGATCACCCATTTTTCAGCCCCTCCTACCCATTTTTGGGTAAGACTACCCATATTTTAGCTAAGATGCCACGTCAGCAAACATCACCGCGGGAGCACCAACCGCTTCACGCAGAAATTTCCTCGGGAGTTGCCCGACGCTGCGTTGTCGTCCTTGCCGTCTGCGCTCTCCGGTGACCGTTTGTCGGGCTGCCCAACCCCGCTCCTACCTACCCCAACAATTGTCGTCCTCATCTCGGCCCAATTTATTCTCCTCCTGACCAATATCGTGCCACAATGGCCGCGTGCGCCTGCGTAGCGGCGGCCTTGATTTGGCCAAGCTGAGGCCCTGACCGGTGGCCTCGCAAGTCCCCTACCACTTAGGCTTCAAGCTCTGCCACCCGCCCCTAGCCACGAGCTCCGACGGTGAAGGACGGAGCGGGTCTAGGCCCATCATCGGAGCATCTGATTTGGTACGGGGATGCTAGAGCTAGGCGCGGCGGCGGGGCTAGGTGATGCGACTCAGTTGACTGTAGAGCCTCATTGGCAAACCACAAGAGCAAGGTGTAATGAACACAACAACAAGTTTTCCCTCAGTTATGAAACCAAGGTTATCGAACCAGTAGGAGTAAGGAAACAACTCCAAGGTGTTGCTAACAATTTGAAACCTGCACAACACAAACTTAAAACTTTGCCCCAACTTACTGTGAGGTTGTCAATCTCACTGGGTTGCTGAAAACAAAGGATTAAACTTATTGTGTGGAAGATATTGATTGCTTGCACAAAGTAAACGTTAACAGTCAATGGAATATCAATGATAAAGATTGGACTGGGGTCCACAGTTCACTAGAGGTGTTCTCCTTAAGATAGATAGCATGTTGGGTGAACAAATTACAGCGGGGCAATTGACAGATTGAGAAAGCATAACAATGCATATATTAGACATCTTGACTCCTACGAGATTTGATTGGGCATTACAACATGATACATAGACAGTAATCTAACTGCATCTATGACTAATAATCCACCTTCAGGTTATCATCCGAACCTCTTTCAGTATTAAGTTGCAAGCAACAGATAATTGCATTAAGCAATGTGTGTAAAGTAAAGAATACAATTGCTCCATTAACAAATGATTGTTGTTTTCTCCCTAGTAGCAACAACACATCTATAACCTTAGAGATTTATGTCACTTTCCCAGATTACTAGAGGCATGAACCTACTATCGAGCATAAATACTCCCTCTTGGAGTTGCAAGCATCTATTTGGACAAGATAGCTACTAACAACGGAGAGCATGCAAGATCACAAATAACATAGACATGATAGAATCAATAATCAATCTGACATAGTATCTCAATAACCATCGGGTCCCCTTAAACACAACATGTATGATTACAAATAGATGATCTTGATCATGAACGGAGCTCACAAGATCGATAGCACAAAGGAGGAGAAATAACCATCTAGCTACTGTATGGACCTATAGTCCAAGGGTGAACTACTCACGCATCACTCCGGAGCCTGGCATGGTGATGAAGAAGGCCTCCATGATGATCTCTCCCCTCTGGCAGGGTGTCGAGAAGAGCTTCAGATCCCCCCAATCTAGGGACGATGGTGGCAGCGGCTACGGACTGTTTTGTGGAGATTTGATCGGGTACTTAGGGTTTCTGCATTAGGGTGCTTTTATAGGCGAAGGGGCAAGGTCGGTGGGTGACCGAGGGGCCCACACCAGGTGACGGCGCCCTTGGTCCGTGCTAGCCCTAGGTGTGGCCACCTCGTGGCCCCACTTTGGCTGCCCTTTTGACTCCGTCTTCTCTCCGGTAAAATATTTATTTTGGCTTTAGTCCCGTCCAATTCTGAGAATATTTCCTTATTAGCTTTTCTGAAACCAAAAACAGCAGAAAACATGCAACTGGCACTATGACATCTTGTTAATAGGCTAGTCCCAGAAAATATATAAAAATACCTCAGAGTATAGACAAAACATAACAAAGTTGATACTAAACAAGCATGGAGCATCAAAAATTATAGATACGTTTACGACGTATCACTAGGCGCAAGGTTGGGCGAGGCGGCGGGGCTAGGCGCGTGGCGGCTGAGCACGACGACGGGGCTAGGCATGGCGGCGGGGTTGGGCGCACAGGAAGTTGGTGGTCGGATTTGTTGGAAAGAAGAAAGAGAGAAAAAAGAAATGGAAGAAAAATACATATCCCACTAACATCTAACATTTGGGTTCTACGTCTGTGTGCAAATCTTGGGTAACCAGTTTTGGATAAGCTGGAAAAGTAGACCATTTTCTTCTTTAAATATACACTATCTCTTCTCTTACCTATACAAGATATGTGTAACAAGACATGGATAAGCTCTTGGAGCAGGCACCACATCATAGTGTGGGATAACTTCCCCCTCCGAATTGCAAAACCTTCGTCTGACTCACCACCCAAAACATGCTTTGGACAACAACTGACCGCCTAGCCACCAGGGATGGCCTCATGAGCCCCTACCATCTTTGCAAAGTTGCTATAGAATCTGCCGAATACATGCTCTTCAGATGCCACTATTCCATAAGAATTTGGAAAGAGATGGCCACTTGGTTTCGATGTGCCCACCTCCCTCTGTGGCATCTCAACACTTTGGAAACATTTTGCCACGCACGCCGGGTTCTCAACGAAAGGGCTGAGATCTGCCACCCAAACATGTTTTGTTATCAAGAGAAAATGTTTCCTCTTTTTTTCTGGAAATAAGGTGATGTTACAATTCCAACAATGTTTTTCGTAGTGTCAAAGTAAGTAGTACTAAAAATTGGAGTGGCATTACTTAGTTTGGATCTTGTAGAGTGGCATAGCTAGGTACAAGTAACCATGGTGCCACGTTGTGGAAACATGGTGCCATATGAGAGAAGAAAACATATTTTTCAGGGTGCACATGTGACACGTGCTGAAAAATTGTCACTTAACAAAAAAATATATTTCTAACCGGTATCCATCCACCCCGTCGGCATACATGGATCCGCCACTGGTCTATCTTAGCACGCGAAAATACTTACTTGGGTAGAGGCACTCGTGGCCTATCTCCCTAAAAAAAAATAGTAAATTGAGTAAAAAAATTGACATAAATATTTGCACACGCTAAGTTACAAACTTTTCTGTACCGTGATGCCTCTATAACTATGTAACTTAATGTCATCTCTCTTGCAGATGAGCCTGTGGCTGAATGGTTGGGCTGGCAGCGGCCACCCAACCCACCCAGGTTCGATTTCCCACGAGGACGAATTTGTGATGTTGCACCAGGTTTATCTCTTGGACCACAGAAATGACGACGTATCCGGTATTCACGGAGTCAGCGGCTTCAAAAGTCTCTTGAATGGCATGTGTATAGGAGGGTGTGTGTTGAGTGTGGTGTGTGTCTCCGTGTGTTTGTAATACTACACTTGTAACTCAGTGTTAAGCCTCTCAAAAAAAATCATCTCTCTCAAAAAAAAAACTATGTAATTTAATGGTACAGTGGGTATAGTCAGATTGAGGAGTACCATGTCCTAAAAATTAACTCTTTCTTTGCATGTTGTGTGATTCTGTTGAACGAAAAAAGACATTTCATCCGGAGTGAAGATTTGGTGCACATGGATACCAGTAACCCTGCTTTAAAAAAAATATAAATTATATTTGAGTTTAAAAAATTCTGAAAAATACAGGGATGTAGTCAATAATCCACAATCATGCAAAATACCAATTTCAAATAATTTGTGTTATGAGCTACATAAAAATAACAAAAGTGTAGATCTGTATATGCATAGTAGTTTTACATTTTCATCTTTTATCAGATTTTGTATTTTTTTGTAACCCATAATGCAAAAAAGAAAATCCGGGTTACGATTTTGCATGCTTATAGGATTTCTTTTAGACGTTTTGAAACTCGTTAATATGATTTTCAAAAAAAATTAAGTGAAGGGAGCACCATAACTCAAGAGCCGAAGACACTTACTTTCCGTTCGGTCCGATTCTAAAATCAATATGGCGTGCACGTTATGTTGGGAGATGCCCTCGTTCATTGGTGTTCGTGCTATGCACCGCGTCATGTCCACGAACCACGCGCTCGTGACCTCGTGTCGCGGACTCGACAGGGCAGGGTTGGGGCAAAAATCACTGTTTTGACCTAATTAACGTTTGATCTCACAAAATGACCTACTTTTTCGAAGATATCCTGATCTGACCTGTTTTCATGGCGCTTTACCAGAAGGCGCCATGGTCAGTAGCACGGCGCTCTCTCCAAAAGCGCCATGCTACCATGACGCTCCCCAAGAAAGCGCCATGTCCCCGTCCGACGTGGCTGCCGCCGTGGCACAGGCGGGCCCGTTTTAATGTTTGGCGCTTTCCGCGGGGGCGCCATGCTACTGGGCATGACGCTTTTGCGGAAAGCGCCATGGTCCTATACCTAGAAAACGGCTCGGGCGCCCTCCCAGGCCATACCTCTTCATTTCTCCCAGCTCTCCTCTCTCTCTCTCTCTCGCCCCAAGTTCTTCCCCTACTCGAATCCCTTCGAATCGGTTGCTTTTCTCCGTGGATTTGGACTTCCCCTTGCTTCAAGAGGTAATCTCCCCCTAACCCCTTGGTTTTGTCCAAATAGATTTGTGAAATTTGGTAAAGAATGTAGAACCCTAACCCTAACCCTAACCCTAGCTATATCTTGGCTTGATGTTGTTGCTTCTAGTTATTAGATTGGTAGTTTATGGCTAGGATTTGTATGTTAGAATTAGCAAAGTGGCATGACTTGTTTTAGTTGGTAGCTACGGTTGGTGGTGGTAATATAGTTGTCTTTGAAGCGTAATGGTTGGTGTCATTGTTTTTTAGATGGCAAGAATCGTTAATGTTCATCATGTGGACAAGGCCGCATTCTTGAAAGGCAATACCGAGTGTGACCCGGAGGAGGTAGTCATGGTGTTTGGCACAAGTCCTACATATGCCGAGGTTGTGGAAAGAGTGAGGAATGATTTGAAATGGATGGAACCTGGTGATGTGTATGAGTTGGTTGGAAGGTATAACGCCGGGTTTGGCCATCACAATAGATTGAAGATAATGCCTATCAACTCCGAGTTGAATTGGAGTGCGTATAAGGAGATGGTGGCAGAATCCGAAGATAAGTCACTCGAGATATTTGCCACAAGAAAGGTTGCGGCTCGGTTGCACATTGACTTGAACCGGCATGCTTCCATGAGCCCGGCTCGAGGTGAGCCACAGGTGTATGACACAACAATGAGCCAACCTCCATTGAGCCCGGTTCGCGTAGAGCCAACCTACGACGATACAACAACGAGGCAACCTTCCATGAGCCCTTTTCGCAATGACAACTATGAAGCACCTCAAATGGAGGATGATGACTTTGAGGGTGATGAGGTTGAATATGGGCTTCGTGACAATGAAGTAGGAGATGTGGAGGCAAATTGCCATGAGGAGGACATGGACCATGATCTCCCTTATTTGAGGTGTCATGCATCGGACTCCGAGGATGAAGGACCGGATGAAGATGTGGATGAGGATGGTCTAACGGTTAAATTCGCCGAAGCTCACAAAAAAGTAGTAGGTCGGGATCATCGACCTTCATTGTTCCGTGATGTTAGTCTTGCGGATGAGGCCCAAGTTGACGGTGGAATTAGTCGAGTGCTCGAGGCGCGAGCACCTTCTAAAAAGGACATGAAGCCGAAAAAATACAGGATAAATCCCGGGGTGAAGTTTGATAGCTTGTTGGAATTTCAGATGTGGATCAAGGACTATGCGGTGAAGTACCACCGACCGTACAAGGTGACTCACTCGGACACTAAGGTGCGTTACGGTCAAGTGTGAGAAGCAAGGATGTCCATGGGTTGTTCGCGTCACGACCCGAGGCGGGCCACAATGGATCATTGTAAGTTGTCGATCCATTCATATGTGTGATGACAAGTTTATCAAGGATGCCAAAGTTGTGAAGGAGGACCACCCGGCAGCTCACCTCCGATTTCATCGCGTATAGAGTTGCAAATAACATAAGGTCTCTCCCAACATATACTATTAAGGGTGTCATAGATTTGGTTAAAGAAGTATTCGGTTATAAAGTGAAGTATGGTAAGGCGTGGAAGGCCAAACAAGCCGCATTTAAGATGTTGTATGGTGATTGAGAAGAAGCATACAACCGCCTCCCTAGGTTGTTGGGAGCAATGGCCGCAAGGAACCCAGGAATGTATTATGTGGTGGAGCCTCTTGGGTCGGTGACTAGGTTGTACAATGGTGCCACTGTCCGGGTATTTGGCCGTGAATTTTGGACATTTGGACCATGCATCAGGGGATTCAAAAATTGTCGGCCTGTTATGTCCGTGGATGGCACCTTTTTGACCGACAAGTTCAAGGGCACACTATTAACTGCCATATGCCACGACGCAAACAATCGGGTTTTACCTTTGGCTTTTGCCTTGGTTTCGGCGGAGAACAACGACAACTGGGAGTGGTTTTTCCATATATTGAGGACCAAGGTTATAGAACCTGATAGAGAGGTTTGCATCATCTTGGATCGCCATCAAGGAATACTAAATGCGATCGACGAAGGACATTCACAGGTGTGCTCGTATCCACCATCGATGGTGCATGAGGCATTTTGTGTCCAACTTCTATAGAGCTTGTGGCAACAAGGAACGTGCCGACGATCTACAAGATTGTTGTCTTGCCTTCACCGCTCGGCATTTTCAAAAACTATATGATAGATTGTATTGCCTCACAGATGATGGTGGGAAAGAGTTTCTCAGAAGGCATCTTAATGAACGGACAAAGTGGGCAAGGGCTTATGATTATGGAGGCAAGAGATACGGTGATTCCACCAGTAACATGGCTGAATGCTTCAATAAAGTACTTAAAGGTGTACGTCAGTTGCCTGTGACTGCTATAGCGGAGTACACATTTCAGAAGTTGAATGAATACTTTCTAAAGTATAGTGATGAAACGGATAAGCAAATCGCTGGGGATAACAAGAAAAAAAAGAAGTATGAGTACCCACCATTGGTTGATAATTGGCTTGAATATCAATCAAAGAAAGGGGATACACAAACGGTTGAATGTTTTGACAACCAAGAACTGATTTACCAAGTGAATGAGCATGGAGGCAGCACAAGGGAAGGTGTGCAACATGGGGGACTGTCCTATAAGGTGTGGCTACGCAATGGTTATTGCTCCTGCGAGAGGCCGACATTGTACCATCTCCCTTGCTCACACGTGATGAAGGCGGCATCTGAACGAATGGTGGGTCTTAATCACCCGGATACGGTTAGGTTGGATGAGCATTCCATCCAAGCGGTGAAGAACACATGGGCGGGTAGATTTCAGCCTTACCTTGACCAATCTCAATGGCCAGAATATCATGGTGTCCAACTTTGGCCTGATCCGTCAACGAAGGTTGTTGGTCGGGGAAGAAGACAAACCAAACGTTTCCGAGGTGACATGGACGATTGGGCTGGTGGATATCGACGGGAATGGGGGAGCGAGTATTTCGCGGAGCCTCGTGACAAAACCCGTTGTGGAGAATGCAATGCTGAGGGCCATAATAAAACATCATGTAGCAAAAGGAGAAAATCAAAGGAGGCCAACACCCCTATTGGCAGCACAAGCCAAGGAGGTGGTGACGGTGGTACAAACACAAGCCAAGGAGGTGGTGACGGTGGTACAAACACAAGCCAAGGAGGTGGTGATGGTGGTACAAACACAAGCCAAGGAGGTGGTGATGGTGGTAGAGGTCGTGGTGGTAGAGGTCGTGGTGGTAGAGGTCGTGGCGGCGGTAGAGGTCGTGGTGGCGGTAGAGGTCGTGGCGGCGGTAGAGGTCGTGGTGGCGGTAGAGGTCGTGGTGGCGGTAGTATGTTTACGTATCTTCGAGGAGAATTTCCGTATGTGTTTTCTTGATGTTTTTACTAATTTTTATTGTGCATTTAAGTGTATTTCTATTTACTAACTATTTGGTTGCATTCCTGTTATAGGTATGTCGACCCAACCAACCAAGGAGAACAATGATGGGAACGGTATGAGCTACTCCAAAGTGTGGGCGGAGGCTTTGAGGAGGGTGAAGGAGAGGGAAGATGAAGTAGCTCAGTTGATCAAGAAAAGGGAAGAGGAAAGGAGGGAGGCTGAAGAAGAACGTCGGTGGGAAGAAGATTTCAACAGGAGATTGCGTGAGGCAAGCATCAAGAAAGCAAAGAAAGAACGTGAGAGGAAGGAAAAAGAAGCAAAACATGAAAGAGACATGTACTTGAAGAGCTTGAGGAATCATCGTCGGTTTGAGAAGGTGTCTGAAGAGGCTAGCCTCATAATGGAGGAAGAGGAGATCAAGAAGAAAGAGGAGAGTAGACGCCAATTCGAGGCGCAGTTCAACTCTGTTGTCCAGCTAGCACGTGACTTGAGGGAAAAGGAAGAGGCAGAGGAAGAGAGGAAAAGGAAGGCGAAGGGGAAGGAGCCTAGCGCGACACAGTAGAGTTGTCACCATGCTATGATCTATGTTATGGACTCCACTATGTGGAATTTATCTTGAACATTGTCATGCCGAATTTGTCGTATGTAAAACCCCTTAAGGGCGCCATGTATTTCGTAAACATTCACTGCACTTGCCTATAATGTTTCTGGAATGTTGCCACTAGCATTGTACTGTAAAATTTCTGGAATGGTGCCACTAGCATAGAAACTAGCTCCAACTTAAGTGAATGCAGACGCATGGCGCCCTCGCCAAAGCGCCATGCTAGGAAGCATGGCGTTTTCTCGAGGGCGCCATGGCGCTTTGAGCCAACTATAGCCTGGGACCACGATGTGTTGCGGCGCTCAAGGAAAACGAGCTCGAAACTGCTAAGTCGGTAGCATGGCGCCCGACAAAAGCGCAATCCTAGGAAGCATGGCGTTTTCTAGAGGCGCCATGCTTCCATGGCGCTTTTCGAGGGCGCCATGCTTCCATGGCAACTTCTGAGCTGGGACACGATGTGTTGCGCTCGAAGGAAAACTGGAGCTCGAAAACTGCTAAGTCAGGCGCATGGCGCCCCCGACAAAAGCGCCATCCTAGGAAGCATGGCGTTTTCCTGGAGGGCGCCATGCTTACTTGCATGGCGCTTTTGTCGGGGGCGCCATGCTTCCTGGGACATTCAGTATTTAGCACACTCAACAGATACAAACATCAACATTCAGTTTTTAGCACATTCAAACAGATACAATCAACAGATACAATCAACAGATACAATCGACAGATACAATCATCAACATCACCAGATCAAGTTTTCCTCACAACAACAGATTCAAACATCAACAAGCATCCAGTTTTTTAGCACATCAACACACCAACAAGTTCAAAACGACAACACCAAACAACAAGTTTAACTTACAAGTTCATAATGACCACAAGCACTAGTTCAAGCTACGAGTTCACTTTCTCCCTTTCCCCCTTTTGGCCACTCGATCCTCATTCGCCTTGCTCCGTCCCTCCTGCCTCCTAACCCTCCGTGGAGGATCGGAGTCTTCCCCCTCATCCTCCTCCTCACGGCGTGACACATGTGCCCGACGCTTGTTCTCCCATTCACTTGGCGTGTATGGATTCCTCGGTAGCCTCCTCCTCCTCACCCGTTGACTAGACTGCGGGGCGTCGTGTAATTGAGACATGCCTATCTCCTCCTGTTCATCCTCGTCCTCACCATCTTCCTCCTCATCCTCATCATGGCCAGCTTCCTCCTCCTCGTACTCGCCCTCTTCATCCTGTTCATATTGTGCATCATCTTCTAGGCTGGAAGACCTAACTGGCGATGCGGCATCGACGGTGCGGCAACCAAGCAAGACACCTAATCCACGGCCCCAACGCTTGGTACGCTATGATATTGATGAATATGTTAGAACATTTCAACACCCATAAAAATACAATACAACTAGGAACGGTATAAACACATACCTCCACAAATGCTCGAAGGGCCGACTCAGACTCCTTGCCAGGAGGATGTTTAAGTGCTTCCTCGGCCTCGTCCACGTGTTTCGAGATCTCCTCGCGCTAGCAAGAGAACAAAAAGTCAATTTTATGTCGCTATAATCGCATATACGTACTCCCCTGACAATGCTTACCACAAAGCGGACAACCCCCGCTGAATTTGCACCCCTGCCGCCTCGGACAAGTCTGTTGTACTCTAGCTGGCTCAAATCATCAAAAGCAGGATAAGGATCCTCCACTATGTCATGAGATGCAAACGACGCCGACTGCAGGTACAAACGAGACACCTTCCCAAGCCACACAAGGTACCGATTGAACGCTGCAGCATCATGCGGCGCCTCAGGATGAGAGACCGCATTCGGGTTTTCGATCTCCTCAATCCTTGCATAAAACTTCTGAACATACTTGTGATGATATGCAGCCCAATCTTTTTCCCTCTTCTGCTTGATCTTGTCCAATCTACAATCAAATTCATCGACTTAGCAAGTATCATGAGACGTCCAAGAAAATTAGATACTGGGTGTATAAGGATCACTCACCCGTGAAGAGCTATGCTAGTGTCCTTGTATGGCGGGGTCTCCTGAAATAATCCAAATTGCCTCATCACCCGTTGTGGAAGGTGGAACTCAACAGCGTAGACACAAATCAACGGGGCACGAATCCTCCAGAGATGTGCTTCTTGCATACATTTGCGATTCAAGTCCGCCTGGAACCAAACACCGGTACCCACATTCCCTCTAGTTCCGTATGGCTCCCATTCCACCTGAGCGAGGAACACAATATTAGCATGTCGACTCGAAGTATGTATGGTGGAAAAGATGAGTTCTTGAGAACAATCAAATTATTACCTTCTCCGGGGTTAGCAAGTCGATTTGGTTAGTGTAACATAGTAGCATTCCTCGATTCACCGTGGAATACTTGGTATTATCCACAAATGCGCCCATGTAGGACCATGAGACGGCTATTGCCATGATCATCCCACTGTTTTTCCTTCATCGGAATGGGTCGACCAACTGGTATGCGCAACCAGGACCATATGGTCAGTATCACCATAGGTCCACCAATACTTGCTCCTTTTCCAGTTCTACAACAAGCCTCGTCCAGCTGCACATACAACAAGCATACATAAGTATCCGTCGATCAAGCATATGTACTACTACCATGCAATATATATAGTTTATTACACGTCGATACAAGTAAGCAAGTGCCTTGAACCCCAACTGTGCATATAGCCCCATTCCGCAAATAGAGTGAGCCACATGAATGAAGCATTCCTTCCGTGCCATCGAGAAAAGTGTCCTACTAATGGCATACCATAAGTATGCACGGGCATACATCTGGATCACCTCCTCAGGCGTCCTCGGGGCACTTGCTGAAATTTTGTTGTATCCATTTGTAAGTAGCACCGGACATCTTCTCTTGCGTTAGCGCCTTACCAATTAAGCCAATCATCACTTCACGCCACTTACCCGAATCTGAGCTCATACACAGGCTGTCCTTTGATGGGAAGCGCAAAAATCATGGAGGCGTCTGCAGAGTGACCGTCATCTCACCACAAGGGAGGTGGAAACTGTGTGTCTCCGGTCTCCATCTATCAACAAGCGCTGTGATCAAACAAGGGTTCAAATCGGCGTCGAGCGAGACAAGCTGGATGAAAGGGAGAAGTCCATCCGCTCAACATATGGTGTGTAGCGCTCATCATATGGCATCTTCTTGCTATGCACCTCCTTGGACCTTAGGTGCAACCACTTGAAGACATGCTTATTCTCCATGATGTACCGCCCACGGTGTCGTTGATCATAATGCCCATGCAAAATAGATTGTCCTTCCATCCTACAAGTGGTTGCAAAAATCCAAGTAAATACACCATCCACCACAATATGCATATATGAATACATATATGACTACATTCATGAATACACCATGCATTCCATATCAACAATAGTCAAACTATATATTATCCAACAATAGCCCAACAACATATTATCCTATAAGCCATATATGCCAACAATAATCCATGTATTGTTTCTTCAAACACTAATTTCTAGGGTTAGGAGGAAGAGGATCATGTGATGATTTCTAGGGTTAGGATTAGACATTCTACCACAATATCATTCTACCACACTAGTTTCTTCAAACAAATTACACATTGCACAAAATACATGCATCATTTCACAAGAACTAGGGTTAGGAGGAAGAGGACCATGTGATGATTTCAACCAATAAAACAAGCAAAATTGAAGGGGAATACCTCAAGTGGGGGGAGAGGAAGAAATTCCACCAAGAAATTGCCTCAGATATGAGGGGGGAGCATGGATTTGAGGGGGATTGGGGGGAGGAGCCGCCGCCGCCGTCGTCTGTGTGCTGTGAGGGAGTATGGCGCTGGGAGGGGTGGGGGGAGGGCGCCCGAGCCGTTTTCTAGGTATAGGACCATGGCGCTTTCCGCAAAAGCGTCATGCCCAGTAGCATGGCGCCCCCGCGGAAAGCGCCAAACATTAAAACGGGCCCGCCTGTGCCACGGCGGCAGCCACGTCGGACGGGGCCATGGCGCTTTCTTGGGGAGCGTCATGGTAGCATGGCGCTTTTGGAGAGAGCGCCGTGCTACTGACCATGGCGCCTTCTGGTAAAGCGCCATGAAAACAGGTCAGATCAGGATATCTTCGAAAAAGTAGGTCATTTTGTGAGATCAAACGTTAATTAGGTCAAAACAGTGATTTTTGCCCAGGGTTGGCGCACTGGCCGGGACACTGACTTGGAAGTACAGTCGCTGCCAGGTTGAATGGTCCATAGCGCAAGATCACCACCGTATGGACCTACTAGAAAACTTCAGACTGCTGCATCAATCTTACTCGTAGATGTTCAGACACTATACTCAGAAGATTCGGGAGTTATCCTGTCAACAACTTCACATAACAGAACCAGCACACGGCTGACAGCACCAAGAATACGAGTATCAGCAGAAAACTAGTACTAGTACTACGACTCAACCGATAACCATCTTGTTTCCGAAGCTTTCGAGCAAAAACAGCATAGTTCGTGGGGTTGCAGCAAAGGCCTACTCCGCCGGAGGAGCTTGGACCTCCGCATCAGCAGGAGGGTCGACGGCGGCGGCGGCGGCGGCGGCGGCGTCAGCAGGTGGAACAACCTCATCAGCTGGAGAGGCGAGGGACGGAGCTCATCGTCAGCGTTCATTGCACGAGCCTCATTAAACCCATAAACGAAATTGGTGGTTAAGAGCATCGTTAAACCCATAAACGAGCTCGAGTTCATCCATTAGTTTGAATCGACGCAGAGTTCGCTACGATCTAAAGCACTAGAGCGAGTAGATCGACGCGGTGTCGCCAAATTCTGTAACATTCATTCCCTGCACGGCCGAAACTACATGTCCTCTCCGATTAAACGCCGGTTTAAGGAGAGGGGAGAGGGGAGAGGGGAGCTCACTTTCCCATGGCGAGGAGAAGTAGTGGCCGCTGGCCCGAGCTGTCGCCGGGGTGCGGTCGCCGAGGTGCGGTCGCCGATCTCCTTCTGGTTCCGCTGCTTGTGGAATGCGAGGGCGGAGCGCGGGCGTGTGGTGGTGACTGATTAGGGGAGAGACGAAGACGAGTAACCGGGGGAGGTTTATATTGAATCCGGAGGGTAAACGGGCCAATCACTCCACACTGAATGGCCAGGATAAGCCGGGGGAGTAGAAGGAAGGAAAACGCACGGCTCGATTTGGATAAGGGAAACCGACTTATTATTATAGCAGTAAAAAGCGAATACTCCCTTCGTCCGCCGTCCCCCTTCTCCCCCCACTCGCCGCGAGGAAACCCCTAAACCCCCTTCTCCCCCCACTCGCCGCGAGCCACCGGCGACCGAGAGATGGCGCTAGCCAAGCTGTTGCGGGGCGACGCGGCGCTGCACGCCGTCATCAACGACGTGTACGGGAGGCCACCTCGCCGTTGTCTTCGACCGCCTCGAGGGGGGCAAGGCAAGGCCTCGGACCCTGGCGTTCCCTGTTTCCGCCCGATTCGTTGGATTTCGCGCCTGATCTCCGTGGTTTGCCTCGCGCTGCAGGGCTGCCCTGAGGGGACTCACCTCACCATCCAATGGTTCGAGAGGCTCATCATCTACGGGGTCCGCGCCCTACCCAACCTCGTGGAAAGCACCTTCGGGAGCAGGGATCTCCAGATGGTAGACGTGTTCTTGTTCTGAACCTTCACTTGAAAGGTTCCAACTATGCTAATTTACTGCTTGGTGTGATTTACTGCTAAATCTGCATGCCATGTTCCCTTTTGGGATCAAGGGTCCTGCCTTTAGCCTGTAGAGGATTCGGAACATGTGAACCTTCACTTGTTTTGGCATTATCATTTCTTGGTATATTTTGTAATTGTAGCCTGTAAAAGCACTGGCACATGTGAAGTGCTTAGCATTCAGGACAGGTGGGTTTGCTCTGGAAGTGCTTGATATTATCATTTCTGTGTGTCGAGTTACTACATAGGCACAAAAACAACGTTGTACTTGCTTGCTTTCCACTTGAGCTACTTTCCCATGGCCACAAAAAGCTAGCGATTCGACTCTTGTTTGAGTTTGATAGGTGGGACAGTAGTTGTAATTTGGATAGGTGGGAGTGGACAAATATGAAGTGATTACAATTTGGACAGGTGGATGGTCTGGTACATGTAGAATCCTATGTCATTATCATTTCTGAATATATTTTTGTTTTTGTAGCCTATAACAGGATTGGGCTCATGTGAGTCATTTAGCAATTTTGGTAGGTGGGTGTGGTCTGGTACATACAGAGTGCTTGGCATTATATTTCTGTGTGTCGAGTAACCATGGTAATAGTGGTTATTGCTTATCTGCCATCGATTTGGATTTTAGTGTATCCCTTAAGTGCTGATCTGTGAGTTCCTACAGCATTGAAGCCTATAGACTTGAAAACTGCTCGATGAATAATCAGTTGAACTCATTCGCTTTTAACATATTAGCAGCAGTCACTAATAATATTTCCCTTCATCATTATATGTTGCATGTGAATAAGCATTTAAACTTGTTTGCTTTTAATAATCTATCAACAGTAGTCACAAGTAGTAATATTCTTGCCATCACCTTTTAAGACCATTAGTAGATACTGAATCAAGTGAAATCTTGCTGATCATCTAAATTGTTGTGGTCATGTGTGTATGCCTGTAGATGCAGCTTTCTTGTTTTGCACTTCATCTTAAAAGTAACATTTGCACAGTAAATCCTTTCATATAACTGATACCACTTTGTAACATGGAGTTCATCATGGAGTTCATGCTAACATATTTGGTTCATCTTGGATGCCATGATTTTTACATATCAATAATACTAATGGCTTGATGGTTGTTAGGAGTACATGATGATTGACGAAAATAATTGAAAATCAAATGAGCTATGTGTATTACATCCTAACTAATATTTGTCTGAAAGTTAGTGGCCTGCCTCTGCTTGAACGATGGTTTGGAGAGACCGATGCTTGAAAGTCAACTTACTAGATAGCGACAACGCCTCAGCTATTAATTTTTTTAAGTGAAGTGACTCAGTTTACTTGAAAGATTTGGTAAATGAATTTGTTTAAGGAAATATTTTCTGAATATTTTGCATTTCTCAATTCATGGTCTATTTTCCGATGCACTTGTCGATTATGAAATTTCAGGAGATGGACTATTTTCCGTTAGATCATTTTGATCACTAGAGGAGGCTACTGCACATTATCCTTATGATAGTACTAGAGATGATCTTCACAATTCATGGTGACGGCACGATTTAAACATTTCCTTCTATATCTGATAAAGTTTTGTGCCTAGAGAAAGTTGGCCAATTTTGTGTTCTACGTGATGCATTGCTTGTTAGGAGAAAATTATCTTGTATTGTTGTGTATTTGCTGCTTTATGGCTGCAGGCTACATATGGTTCTAGATTGTAACTGTAGGTTTTCATCCTAGTAGTGTTGCATGGTTATAAATATTCCCCGTGTCTGCATTCGGAGAACTATAATGCCTAGAGGAGAAAGTTGAGCTAATTTTCGCTATTCCAGATGTAATTGTGTTACTCCCTCCGATCCATATTAAGTGTCGTGGATTTAGTACTCTTACTAAATCCACGACACTTAATATGGACCGGAGGGAGTACTTTTTAGACTAGTACCATTTCCATCAGTGTGTATTTGCTCTGTTAGAATTATGTATATATAGAACTTGCTGTTGTAGGCTATGTCGTTAATTATATAGAGCTTGCTGTTGTAGGCCACGTCGTTCTACTCGACTTATATTTTCTTGTACAGTGAGCTGATCTTGTGTGCTTCAAGATTTGGAACCAGACCGGTTCCTGGATCCTCGAATGATTTTGTGAGTTTTTGCTGGTCTGTAACTTTTGGTGCTGTTTATAACATGACTAGCAGTATTATTCTCTTAGCTGTAACTTTCTTTATTTGAATCCATGTTGTTTTCAGGACCTAGATGTTTGGTTCGTGCCTCACTTTAGGGCTGATGCACTTTATATTGTGTAGGGTCCACTTGTCATATAGAGAATTTTTGCTTGCTTCTGCCACACTTTGTTGCGCCCAATTTTTTAGCCACACTTTTGTGGCAGACAAACTTAGGCTTGGCAAATTGTGGCTAGGAACCAAACATGCCCTTAAACCTGATTAGGACATATATATACGTGTTGTAGATTTAAATTCCAGTGCAATAATGTAGTTGATGAAAGCATGTACCTTCTTAACATTGAGTTGGTGTATGTGCTAGCTAACCTAATAGGGAGGCTCCGAGCTGCATATTATCATGGTTACTGCCTATGGTTTGCTAGCTGGCTGGCTTTTTCCTAAGTCTGATTCCCTTGATCAAAATTTGCTAATCGTTGCCTTTGGATGAATATTGGATGGTTCTTTCTTATTGTCGCCTTGGTTTAATTAGTACCTTCTGGGAATAATGGAGGACAAGTAAATTTCTTGTTTGTTCTTTCTTATTGTCGCCTTGGTTTAATTAGTACCTTCTGGGAATAATGGAGGACAAGTAAATTTCTTGTTTGTTCTTGTGTTATGGAATAGGGCATTTTTCCTGTATCAATCGATGCCTTTTCTTCAAGTTCCTGTTTTATTCCTATATGGTCGAATGCTGCCCGTTGTGTTTGGCTTGTGAGTTCTCAAGTATAGCAGGGATGCACTCTGGTGGCTGCGGAACGTCTACGGGGTCTCTATCAAGAGTAGCGCCTCTCCTGCGAGTTGCTCTTCTCCGAGGCCCTCACCTACCAGGTTACAACTGCCAACATTCTCTGTTTGGTTCAGTACATATTGCCATGCATATTTGGTTCAACTGTGTTGCTGGGTTATAGTGAATGAAGAGTGACAATCAATATTGTCTTTCATGTCATGTTCCAAGATGCACTGTCATGTTAAGGTTTGAATCGATTGCCCCTGTTTTCTATTCCAGATGTTGATTCGTGTAGCTGCGGATACATGTCGTGATCTAGCATGAAAATGTGATATTTGGGAATTAGTCCATCTCCTTGCCTGGAAGAACAAGCAAAATAGTTTTTTCTTTTTGGCTTTGCTTCATTATTTTTTCAACTGAATATCTGATTGATGTGTTAATATGTATGCAACACTGTAGTTCACCGTGTGCCCTTGAATAATATTTGTCATGTTTAAAAACTTGTCTTCCATATTACCATCCATGTAGGTGCATATAATTGACACTATTTACACGTGCACTATCATGTTTAGCAATTTCTTGTTAGCTTTTAGTGTGCTGCACATAAGTGTTACTTGGAGACATACATGACTGTCATAAACTGACTGAGATTTGGGTGTTTTCGGTGTCTTCTTCTTGCCTTTTCCCCTTATATTTTTTTATTGGAGGTTTGGTTTATAGAATTCTTAAAATTGAATGTTGGTTTCTGGGTATGCTTTCATGCAATAATTATCTTCATATTCTTGGTGCTGACACATCCACATCATTATAATTATTAACTTACTATTTAAGTAAGGGTGCAATACTGATGTTGTCATGGTGCAAATTGACATAGATAAGAACTCAGTGGCATCGTATATGTATGGCATATGAGTCTATAGGTTGGCAAGTTGTCATTACTTGACACATAGTTGTTATTACTCCTTTTTAAGGGCCAGTACCTTTATTTCAAACCTTACATATTTCTATAATTAATGAAGCTTCGAGTTTTCTTGGCTGTCATGTTCTCTCTGTTACTTGCCACATTTTATGTGCCAAGTGATAAGCATTAGCCAGCTGATGCTGATGTAAGTGATAATTAAGTTGAGACTAGATCCATAGCATCAGCTTTCTGTATGTGAAGTGCCAAGGCTTACTGGAAGTAGCAACATCAGCATCATTCGGGTCTAGAGTTACTATTTAGGCTTTGCATACTTGGTATCATCAAGTCCAAGGTAGTGGTGTGCCCAGTGCCCTTTTAATTGTACCTCAGGATAATTGCACAATCAGTTTAGCTAAGCTGATGAAACTTGAGTCTTGCTTCAATGTTAATATGTTGAAAAATCTGAAATTATAGACCTTGGCGTTGCTTCAGAATTCACTTACTGTGATTTGATTGTGATGATAGAATGGATAAGAGAATATTACTACTATTCATGGTCTTTTTTCACTTTTGTTGTTGAATGCTTAATAGTAACATCTATAGCTTTGTCTAATCACTCTGGAATATGGCCAATCGTCATTAGAAAATATGTTTTCAGGCCCTTTGACTACCTCACATATCGGCGGTGCTGCTGCTCCTGGGCTGTCCGTGAACTCCCATGCGTCGCGCGCGGTTTTAGGCTCGGCGGGCCCCTGGGTTCTTGATGTGGTGGTGGTGACACTCAACCTCGTCTACAAACTCTTTGGTGAGCTACTGGTTTGCCCCTTCGTTCTCTGGCTTCCATGCGGTCTGTGATTGGCTGTACTTATGCTTGGGCCATTGAGCTGACCCCTACTTGGATTATGCTGATGATGTTCATCTCGGTCACCGAGTTCCTAAGTTCTGTTCATACAAAATTGACGTCAGGTTGCCTAGTTTTATCTCTATCTTATTGGCTATACTTATGTTCTGATTATCAAGGAGATAGTATCCATGGTCTGTTTATCACTTTTTTGGCATCTAGAGCTCTATCCAGTCACCCTGGAATATGGGCAATGGTCATTAGAAAATATGTTTATTTAACACACAGAATGGTCAAGGGCATCAGGTCTTCTCTGTGGTCTATACTCACAAGTTGCTCTATAATCTCGTTTCTTAGATAGTAGCTGCAGATATAATCAGCTTTTGAGTAGTGCTCTAGTTATATATGTTCTTGAGAGTAAGCATTATTTTTCACTTAATTACAGGACAGACCAGATGTATGTTGTAGCACGAGTGGGAGGCCTGGAGATGATGCATCAGAGCTATGGGAAAGCCGGCAGCGCCGCTTTGATTTTTATGTTGTATGGGACCTTGTGTGGTGGACATATTGTCAGAGTTTACATAGCTGTTTTGCTGTGGATGGCGGTCGGATGTTGCCGTTGTGGTTTATTTTTCCATGATTCCATTTCCAGCCTTACCTGACCTGAGATAGATAAAACATGTGTATATACTTTCTAGTTGTCCTGTGCAAGCTGGAGATAGAAAGGACTATCAACGGCAGATGTACACATTCAGCTGATTATTAGATGGCCAAGTGATGCCGTGGTGCTGGCCTGCTATTTCCATTGGTTTTGATTTTTTGGCATTCCCAGGCTATGTAATTTGCAAAGTTGTAAAATGTAGTATACTATTAATTTGCAAAATATGAAGACTAGTTTAAGTGCGATGTTGTACTGGGTGGCTTGTTGTAGTATGGTGATTGTTGCCATGCAAACTTGCAAGATCTCCGTGTGCGCGCACTGATTATCTATTGCCAAGAAACTAATATAGGCACAAATAAACCAAATGGAGTCGTCTAATCCGGCCGGTCATCAAAAGCAACGGAAGCAGTAGATTGTTAAAAGAACAAGAACTGGCAGAATACTATCTCCGTTCTGATGAATAATGCCTAAATTTTTTCTTTGAAAAAAAAGTCAAGCTACGTAAAGAAAAAAACTATTAAGAACTATATTATTATATAGATATTATATGAAAATATACTTCATAGTATTGTATATCAAATGGTGTTGACTTCAGATTGTACATATTAATATACTTCATAGTACTGTATATCAAAATTCCTAGGCATGTTAGTGGCTGGGTTGGCTAGGAGGTTGCCGCCCAAAATTCATCTCG
The DNA here is from genome assembly GCA_030063025.1 of Avena longiglumis. Lineage (NCBI taxonomy): Eukaryota > Viridiplantae > Streptophyta > Magnoliopsida > Poales > Poaceae > Avena > Avena longiglumis. Next base: position 62,610,078 of record CP125979.1, on the reverse strand, counting down.
TGTGTATCCTCGATGAAAAATTCATAAAAAGTCGTTGGGATCGCGAATCACTGGCGTTGATTGTGCCAACTTCGTCGATGGGATCGCGAAGGCGATGATTGTGCCAATTTCGTTGGGTTGATAGAAACCGGGTCAGGCAGTGTATATACGGGCCGTGCTCGTAAACACCTTGGAATCTACCTACAAATCCGATCACGATACGAAGTGAACATATCGACGACGACGGTCATGTAGGAAACGAAACAATGGACGAGGAAGTGGAGCGTACGAAATAAGAAGAGGACGTGCCCCATTTTTTTTATTAAAAAAATACCCCCTTTCCATTCCTTTGCTGCAAAATCAAAATGAGAAGGGGAAATTTTAAAAAAAAAATTAAAAAGAAAAGAATCCTCTAGCCTATCTGGCCCCACAGCCCAAGGCCCAGCCTGGCTGCCATGGACCCGATGCCAACTCTACAGTCAGACGCACGTCTCTCTCTCATCGCGATGGCCTCCTTGTTCGATTCCCTCTCTCCGCATGAATATATCCGCGACGCCCTCGTCTGCCGGCGCCTCCCCCTTCTCTGGCTTGCATCCTCCTTGCCTCGTACGACGCCTGACGCCCGACGCTGCCATGGACGCCTGCCTCTTCCTTCCTTTCCTCCTCTGCCATGGTTCCTCGCTGGTGCTTCCGTGGTCCTTCTCCGACCGGCCTTTGATCCGGCCGCGCGTCTGCTCCATCGACACCGCGCCGCCAGCCTCCCTTGAGAGCCCGCTAGACCTCTACTGGTAGGACGCTCTTCGGTAGCGCTTCCGCAGCCCACGGCCATCGTCCCTCCGCTATGTGAAGGCGTGGCTGTCATCCCTATGCTCCGCGGCGGCGCGGCCCTACGCCCCTCCTCTGTGGAGCCGCAACCCTCCTTCCTTTCTCTGTGGAGGCGCCCCTCCGTGTACCCTCTCCTCTGCGGGTCTAGAGAGAATGGGAACTTCTCCCCGTGCCTTCCTTCGCGTAGGGAAAAAATAAGATAAGGGACTGCGGTGACTAGGATCAGGGATAGAGTCGAAGGAGAGCCAAGGAAGGACAGGCCGGCGGCGGTAGGGATGAGGGAGTCCGATCGAGGTAGGTGCTCTGTGTGTCCTAGGTGCGGGTCTGGGAACGCCTCGTGTGGTTTGACGTACGAACGGTTCCGATTCTGATTGTTTCCAAATATCGCCACGACGGACGACCAACGAAAGCGGAGGACGAAACCACCTCTAGCAAAATTATATAGTAGAGATTTGTTCTGTCTATTTTCTAATACAAAACTATTTTTAAAACATTATAAAACAAAGCAGACAATTAAACAAAAACAATATATTTTTTAAGAAGACAGCCAAATGACCAGGATAAAAAAACCCCAGTCGTAGGCCACCTATCTATCACCCAAACACAAAACCCTAAGCCTATTGTAACCACACCGCCGCCACGCCCCATCACTTAACACAACACTACACGCATCCAACACGACTCCACACCAACCCCAACCCACACACACGCACATCCACGCACACACACAACATAGCCACGACACACACTCGAGCCACCCAGCACAACTCCACACCAGGTCACCACCTATCCTACCCCAGTACCCCCTAGGTGCTTGCAAAAGTCCCCCGTGCCGTCTCTAGGAAAAACCATCGGGTCCCTCCCTCTAGCTCAAGCTCTTCTCTGTCCTTGCACACGAGCCCTCTCCCCCTGACTCCAAGCTCGACCCCCTTCCCGGCAGCCTCCCCCTCGACAGGCCTGCAGCGCCACACCTCACCTCCCTGCCTCCACATGCGCCGGAAAGTTAGCGAGCATGACCGCGCCAACCACTACAGGAAATCAAGGTTGTGTTGGGTGTTTTTTTGTTTGCCGAGTGTATATAATTTTGTTTGCCGAGTGTATATAATTCAGATACTCAGCAAAAAACTCTTTGTTGTGTATCATACCGTTGACACCCGGCAAAAAAGTCATTCACAGCAAAGTTGCCTCTTGTGCACCATGGGATGACGAACAATGTTGCAGGAGGAGGTTTTCCTTTTTGTCGCACCGAAAAGGCATTTTCCAACACGAGCGGTTTTGTGAAGCAACCACCAAATGGATAATTCAAAATGGTACCACCATATTTTTCAAAAATAATATACCACCTTACATGGACAATTTCCTAACAGAGGGATCTCAAACTTTTCCGTTTATCCCTGATAAAAATACAAATTCCTGCCGAATCGGTAGGAAGTGGGTCAGATATGAACTATATGTACATGATCTGATGCTCATAGTTTTTTACAAAAATTATTTTTAGGTTCACAATATGCTATTTCATCAAATATCCATTTGAAGTTTATCGAAGCTCAGGCTCGAGCTAAGATTCTTCATGCCCGCCGTTTGACAAAGTTTGACGATAGTTTAAAACAGGCATAAGAAATTCAAAAACGATTCAAACAATGCGAAACCTTCGCGTGGTGTCATATTATGTGACATGGTTAGAAGGAAAAATATCAAACTTGGTATATTATTATGTCTCAAAAAACCTTAATAAAATAACCTATCTCATTCGAGGTTTTAGCTTTCAGGCTAAACAACCAATGTTATGATCAAAATCACGGCATAGTTTGTGATAATGTTCCCATATTACGCTCGCATGTGCATCGTGGGATGGAGAACAATATTGCAGGAGGAAGTTTTCATTTTCGTCGCACCAAAAAGCTATTTTCTATTTTCCGAGTGCCTAAAATAGGATGTTTTATGAAAGAACCACCAAATAAAAGTTCTAAAATAGTACCACACTATTTTTCAAAAACACTAGACCACCTTACATACACAATGTACCAACCGGGGTATCTTAAACCTTTCCGTCCGCCCTCCATGAAAAAGGCAAATACCTTCTGAATCGGTAGGGGGTGGGTGAGTCATGTTTGAACTACAGGTACATGATTTAATGTTCATAATTTTTTGCAAAATATATTTTTAAGTTTACAATATGCTATTTTATCAAAGATCCAATATAAGTTTAGCGAGACTCATCCCCTAGTTAAGAATCATAATGCCCATCGTTACCATAGTTTGAAATCGATATCAGAAATTAAAAAATGCCCGCTGTTTTGACCACAGATTGCGAGTCAAGTTTATCATTATTTGACAACTACCACACATTAATGGACCAAATGCGCACGTTTTTCTATTTTTTTATTTATATTTTCTGAGCGATTGTTTTATACACTCGGCAAAGGCACATATTTGTTGTGTGTTCAACAATGATACACAACAAAAATTTCCGCATTCTGATTGATTCAGACGTGAATCCCGCGGATTATGCCTCTGCGCCATTGGATACTCCAAGATCCAACGGTCCCTCCCTCTCCTCTATCTACTTCTCTCTCTCCTCCCAACCATCCACACGTCCACTTTAAAAACGAAAAAAATACCCACGCCGTCTACAAATCTTATCCTATCGATGCTAGTCTAGATGCCCCATGTGAAGGGGTTCGTAGCATGGAAAACAAAAAATTTCTACCGCATGCAAACAAACAAGCCAAGATCTATCTACTAGATTGTAGCAACGAGTCGATAGAGGAACTCACCCTCGAAGATTCCAAAGCGGTTAACGAGAGTAGATTCTCGTGGGTGATGTAGTCGTACTCTTGCCGATCTCAAGATCGCGTAGACGATCCTTCCGGCGCTGCGTTCCGGCAGCGCTTCCGCAGTCGGTCACACGTTAAATTTCGACGAAGACCTTCCTCTCCCTTGTTCCAGCAGGCAACGGAGGTTGTAGCACTCTCCTCGCGATTCCGGCAGCACGGCGGCGTGGTACCGGAAGTAGAGGGGAGATCTCGCAGGGCTTCGCCTTAAGCCGGAGCGAGTATGGTGGACTATGAGAGAGCCTTGGTGATCTAGGGTTTAGACACACCAATTAGAAGGGGCTAAACCAGCGTCTAGGGCAATTAGAAGCTCTAACTCGGCGGCTTGGGAGAAATCCCTAGGCCGTGGCTAGGGTTTAGGTTTAGAGGGAGGCAACTTGTGTGTCTAGGAGGGGAGCCCTGCCCCTCCTCTTATAGGTGGAGGGAGGCGCGCCTGGGGAGGGGAGTCCCTCCCCAACACGGACCCAAGGTGGGCCGGCGGTGGGAGGAGGAACTCCTCCCCCAAGTCGGTTTCAAACCTCCTTCTCCTCTTTCCCAAAACTAGCCGTTTGACTTTCAAACTAGCCGTTTGACTTTTCAAACTAGGATTTGAATAAACCCTCTATTTTGGTACAACGATGACACCTAGTACATGATGCAATCATATCAACTTGATATAACACATTCATGTACCCTTTCCCCTCCGGAGTGCCGGACATTCCGGAACCTTCTAGAACATTCCGATGAAAACACCGAACCATTCTCCAACTCAAACATGACTTTCCTTATATGAATCTTATTCTCCGGACCATTCCGGATCTCCTCGTGATATCCCGGATTCCATCCGAGACTTCGAACAACATTCGGTCTCTTACTCATCATTCCATAACTACTCAAACAACGTCGAATCCTTAAGTGTGTCTCCCTATGGTTCGTGAATTATGCGGACATGATCGAGACACTTCTCCGAACAATAACCAATAGAGGAATCTGGAAATTCATATGGCTCCCACATATTTCTACGATTACTTTGCGATCGAATGAACCACTTACATACGATACCAATTTCCCTTTGTCTCACGATAGTTTACTTATCCGAGGTTTTGATCGTCGGTATCTCTGCATACCTAGTTCAACCTCGTTACCGATAAGTACTCTTTTCTCGTTCCCGTGATATGTGATCCCTTATGAGCCAGTCACATGCTTGCAAGCTAATTGGATGACATTACACCGAGAGGGCCCAGAGTATATATATCCGTCATATGGATGGACAAATCCCATTCTTGATCCATGTGTCTCAACCAATACTTTCCGAACACTCAATGCCACCTTTATAGCCACCCAGTTACGGTATGGTGTTTGATGTCATCAAAGCATCCATCCGGTAAAGGTGATATGCATGATCTCATGGTCGAAGGAATTAGGTTACTATGTATCAGAAAGCATATAGCAATTGAACTATTAAAATGACTTGATCTTTTTATGCTACGCTTATCTATAGGAGTATGTCCATCACATCATTCTCCTAATGATATGACCCTGTTGTTAATAACATCTCTATGTTCATGATCAGGAAACCATGATCATATATTAACCAATAAGCTAGTTTAACAAGAGGCTTTACTAGGGACTCTTTTATGTTTACAAATCACACAAGTATTAATGTTTCCTGTTAATACAATTATAGCATGCTATGTAAACATTTATCATAAGTATGAAGATATGATAATAACCCACTTTATTATTGCCTCTTGGGCATATCTCCAACAGTCTCCCACTTGCACTAGAGTCAATAATCTAGTTTCAAACCTTTGTGTATTCAACACCTATGGCTTTCTGGTGTTGTAAGTACACGTCCGCTAGTGGTCAACTGATCTCCGGATCTGACACTTCCAGTTCCGTGTGTAATTGCATGTATTTGCGTCTCTACACATCACTCATTCTCTAATGAGATGGCTTTGTATAAATTTGGTCCTTTGGTGAGACCTTTAGTTCTTTGGGGTTAAAACATGTTGATAATATTGTCGTACAATATATCTTTATAGTATTATCCCGCTATGAACTACACCTAGTTTGATAACAAACTACTTGACCCAAATGCCCTCTTTAGCTGCTATAATAGCAGTCATATACTTAGCCTTTTATTGTAGTATCTGTCACAATGTCTTAACTTTGGAACTCATCCAAATCCATTATGGAACTTACTTTCCATTATATTGTGCTACCCTTAGTTTAGATTGAGATAAACTTAATTTGTACTTTGTGACAAAACTAGTATCAATGTAGTACTTTTACAATGAACTAACCATCTATTTGTCACTTCTACAAACAATATATTCTTAGTTCTTCCAAAAGATCATAAGAATATCCTTACTATTGTCCAATGATCATCTTATGAATCATTCTGGTATATGCTCACATCATTTAGAGCATAGGACATATCTGGATTTGTACATATCACAGCATAATTGATATAAATACTCTTTGTGATTTCATACATCAAGTATCAATCTATACTTGAATCTTTGTTTCACTTACCAAGTGTCAATACACTTGAATATATCATCAATATTGAACTCATTCAATCCTTTCTGTGCGACAAGAACCTTTCTTGTAGTTTCTATATTGAACTCATTCAATACATCATCTATGTACTTTCGGCACAACCATATTAGCGTCTATTGATGCTAAATATTTGGGTTTTGCCTAAGCCTTTCATCGAGATGAAATTCTTATCTTGTGTTAATAAAAGATACATCATTTCCAATCAACAATATGTCTTCCACATAATGTATTAGAAACATGTCTTAGCGCTCCCACTTAATTTCTTGCAAATGCAAGCATCTTCATTATCTCCGACGAATTTAAACTCCTTTAACAGTTTCATCATAGTGAAGATTCCAACTCCGTAATGCTTACTTCAACCATTGAAGTTTGCATATGCATTTAGCATCCTTTGAACTAACAAAACCCTTTGGACCGTGTCATGCACACATCCTAGGTAACCCTTCTATTAGAAGAATTTGTTTTGTTTATCCAACACATAACAAAATTATATGTCGTGGTTGCTACATTAATCCGTCTAGACTAAATATCGCTATGAAAGATCAAATCTTGTCATAGTCAACCCTTGAACATTGTTGTGAACTCTTTCCCAACATGTCGACCATATTCATGTCTATTTCTTTATAGATCCAAACACAACTATAAGGTCTTACACCTTTCTCGAGGGTCCTTTGTGGCGCCCCTCAAAAACCACTACTAGAAAATCGCGTTATTTTTGTGCATTGCATGATCATGACCGCATGCTCATGTCATCATGCCACATTGCATTTGAGCAGCGTCATGTCATCTTGCATGGTTTATCTAAAACTATATTTTGAAAAGTCTGGTTTTGTTTTCTAACCATCCCATCTTTTATTCCAACTACAAAACCCGAGCTTGTCCGAATTATTTTGTTTTGTCTGCCAACGGTTTGCAAAGGCCTCGTTTTGTTATAAATAAAATATTTATTTTATTTTTGGGAGGCAGCCAGCTAGGCCCGAGGGCCCGGCCGGCCACCTCCAAACCCTAGTCTAAAAATATCTAGTCCTAAACTTTTCCTACCTAACCCTAACCTACCCAGCCCCCTCCACCTCACCCCGGCCAATCGCAAACCGCCACCTCACCACTTCCCCAACTTCCTCCACCCCCTTGCCGCCACATCAGCCTCCCGGCCCCACCTCCTCTCCACACCCTCACCATTTCCCCACCCCACACTCCCAGCAGCCGATCCACCCCCTAGCCTCCTCTCCCTTCCACCCCGGTCCCACCGACCCCGCCCGACCCCACCACTCCCCATGCGCCTGTCCCATCTCTCTCTCTTCCTCCCCACCTCCACCTGCCCGTTTCCTCCTCCTGGCGCGCCTCTCTCTGCCTCGATCGCCTCTCCTCCCGGTCGCCCTTGAGCCGCCCGCCTGCCCACCCTCGCTCGCGTTCCTTCTCGCCTCGCTCCTCTCTCTCTGCATCTCGAGAGCCTCGCCTTTCTCCCGTGTCCCAGCCGTCGCCCTCGCGAGCCCGCCACATGACTCCTGCAGCGCCGCAGACCCTTCTGCTTCGCCTACCGCCACTGCGCCTCCTCCACCTCGTCGCGACCCCTTCTCGCTGCAGTCGCCCTCGCCTCGGCCTCACCCGCAGCTTCCGTCGGCGAGCCCGACCCGCCCGCCGCCATGCTTGATCCCGCCCGCCTCGTCGGCGTCCATCTCAGGCGGCCCACCAGCGCGCTGTCGCCTCCTCCGCAGCGGGCCACCGTCGCCGCCCATCGACCCTGTCCTCGTGCCGCCGGCAGCGAGCCCGTCGCCCAGGCCGCCCTCCTGGTCGACCCTCCGAGCTCCGTCGCGGCCCGTCCTTGCGCTTCCTTTCCGGCCGCGACCACCTCTGCTCCGGTCTTCCGCCTCGCTTCCGCCGCTGACGCCTCTGCGCCGCCGTCCGCGGAAGCTCGGCCCGCGTGCCCCAAGCGCTGGCCCTGACCGTGACCTCCTGCGAACGCACTCCCTTGGCGTCTCTGTGCTAGAGGGTGCGTTTTGGTATCCGTCTGTTACAGCGCCAGGACGCATCTCGCTGTGTGGCTACCCGTGTATCACAGTGATCCTTGTTGTTCTGTGTTTGGCCCATGCGTTTTGACCGAGGCCACCACCGTGTGAAGATGTACCCAGGGATTTTCGAGAAAACCGCCAAGGACTCCAAATACCTTTCGGATGCGACAAGATCCCCTCGGAACACCAAGTTCTCCTTCCCGGAGTCGGACCCGAAGACGCCGTGACCCGGACGCCAAGATCTCCGCGTGAGACGACAAGACCCACGACATGGCCCGACGACCGCGGATGCGACAAGATCGTCTCTCGGACGCCAAGTTCTTCGACCCCGGGGAACGATCCATCGGAACGCCAAGCCTTCTTCCAAACCCGAGTTCTTCGTCACAGGCGTTAAGATCTTCTTCCCGGACTCGAAGACCCCGGTACCCGATCCACTCAAGTTCGCCATCGACGACAAGATCGACACCGACAAGGGCGAATCTGATGCGCCCCTGACGCCGAACCAAGTTCTTCTTCCGGGATGCGACAAGATCTACTTCCGTTGTCCGAGACCGATCCCATCGAACCTTGCCCCCGTCGAACCCTGTCAAACCTCGAACCCCTCGGAGCCCAAGTTCGCTGAACCCTAATGTGATTCCCTATCCGAGACCCCATTATTTTTATAATATGACATTATCAACTGAGGCATACTAAAATGTTCATGCATGCATACTTGTCTGTGGTTTGGGGGCATTATGCCGATTCACCTCATAATTAAATATGGAGTCCATCTGCGGGATATCGTTGTCTTATTCCGGACTCCATTTAAATTGGTGTAGCGAACCGATGCCATGTTCATACATAACCCAACACTTAATTTGCGGGGTAGATAAATAACTCGAACCTAATAATAAATGTCGGGACCCCGGTTTCCGCTTAATATTGCCTTAATGCATCGCACCTTTGCCATGTCATGCACCATACATGCATCATGCCCGATTTTCTACCGTAGTATTAAATAGTCCATCCGGTGTTTCTTCTAGTGCTTTGCTTCTTCACGGATTAGGCCGATGAGTTGATGTGAGTGTCGACCCGATCTTCGGATGAACCTTCGGCAATGTTTTCAGGCGAGCATCCCTTCCCCTTCTACCTATTTTGCATTTATAGTCTTTATTTCCCTCTGTTGATCTATTGCTATCTGTGTTGCGATGCTCTAGTTTTCGTACCCGTGATATCCCTTGCAGCCTTATATTGCCTTGGACACATCCTATTACCAGTTGTTTGGTAGATAGTTGGACTTGCGCGTCGTAGTCGCTTGCTCAAGTGCTGTTGCATGTCGTCAAGTACCACAGTTGTTGGAGTATTGCCGCATGTTTAATGTTGGAGATGATCATGGCTTTAATTACCGTTTAATAACTAAAATTGAAAGTAGGTAAATGCAGAGGCACCGGTGGGTAATAGACAATATTTGGATTTTAACCGCTCACTGGTGTCCCGTAGGACCCCGAGTTCTTGACACCTGTTCCGAGATCGAGCGCGCTAACCACAGGTGGAGTGTGTGGGCACCCCCATCGATTTAGTACCTGATTCCAAGTACTGTACTGGGGGCCACAAAGTAGTTTGGGGCTTTATTACTATCCTGTACTTATGCCATGCTTTACTGCTTTATTTACGATTGTGCGTGGAGCGCCTGTACTGTTTAGGAAAGCGGAGTGTTTTCGCGGTATCGACAAGCCCAGTCACACTTTCGGGTTCCCGATCGTTTGACCATTGGCCAAACCACGAGTCCGTCTGGACCGGCCGACCGTTGCGGGTAGCTTAGTGGGGTGGCCCCATGTACTTGCTTTGGAGTGCAGGAAACGTCATGACTTAGGCCCCGCCGACATACCGATGGGTGTATGTTAACTGATCTGGCAAAAAGGGTCGAAGTGCGTGTGGATACTTTGGTGCACCCCTGCAGGGTTAAATCTTTTCGAGAAGCCGTGTCCGCGGTTATGGACGACTTGGAGCACAGTTCTCGATCATAGACAACTATAACTAAAGTTTACTGTTATAATTTGACTTGTATCCGATATGACTAGTAATCAGCTTCACTACAACGGAATGGCTAAATAAAAGTACCAACAACTGCTGGGTTTGGGATATCTCATGCTAATTGTATTTGACTAGTAAGTGTCGCAACTACAACAGAATGGTTAACTAAAATTGCCACTACTTATTATATCAGGATGATTATCTATACCTGACTAGTAATTGCTGCAATAATAACGAATAAATAAAAGCGCCAAGCGTGAGTTCCTCGGTTGACTTCTCGTTTGGTCTCGAGGAAACACCGGGATGGGTATGTTTGGTGGTAGTATCAAGATGGTTCCTAATAGGACTTTCTTATCCCTCTCGTAGCCAGTTATATCGAGTCTCTATAGGTTGTTTAGTGCATGCTTCGCTGCTCGATCCACCATACCTATGTAGGCGAGGACCGCCAATTCTAGTCTCGCCGTGTCTTGGTCTCGATCTTGACCGCTCTCTCTTTTTCCTTTGCCCTTTGTCGGCACCCCTTTTGTTTAAGCAGGCTTTGAGATCGACGTCGTTAGCAGGGTTACCCTTCCGGCTTGGCCTGGGCAGGGTTATGGACGCCATTGGTTATTATTCAGGGCTCTTAGCTCAATTTGCATCTTGTCCGTACTCGGACACTGTATGGTTTTCAAGGTGATCTGGATCTTTGTACGGTAAATCTGTATTCTTGACTCTTTGAGTCGCTGTTGTATATATATGTTTTGTGGGTTCCATCGAGGACTATTGTGTAATGATATTACTTCGTTTTCCACCCGCATAAGTGCTGGTGGGCACCTTGGAATCGTTTCTATGCGGGTTTTGGCGGAAGCGGAAACTTGAATAGGGCCGATTCGAGGTGTTCTGAGTGGTATCGAGCTCGGCGATTCGATACCCCAAGTCCAACTGTAGGATAACCTAGCTAACGGCAAGTAGAGTGTCAAAACTATTTTTGCAAAATCGGTTGGATAGTTACGATTAGGTCTGATTTTACTCCTTACCCTCTGTGCTCTCCTCTCACCTCTGCGTGTTTTGAATCCTCTCTTCTCCCTCTCCGAGTCCAGATTTCTCGTGGTTGGGTTCCATCGTACCTTGAGTTTCGCTTCCTCCTTTGGTAACAGTGTTGCTACATCGGTCTTCATGCTATCCGAGGAACCCTTCTGCGGTGGACTTCTCTTTGTTCCTTCTCGTGCCTTCCGGTGTTTTCCGACGCGACGACATCATCTACGCCAGATCCGATGCAGAGTCTGCATCACTCCTTTGTTCCTGAACCTCGATTGTTGAGATCTTCAGTCTCATTCCGAGAATGGTTGCACGCTTTTCTCACGGTGTGCGAGTAATAGTTTGGGTGCGTGATGGATTGGCCCCCATGCCGACTACCCCTTCTATTCGCTTTTGTACATTAAAGTGGATGAGAATGCATCGGTTCCCTCTTTCTATCGAAGCTAGAGGTGGCTTTATTTGTTGATACCTCTACCTTCGACCTTTTGTTCCCGGAGTGTTCTCTCGACGATCACGGACAACGACCTCTTGTTAGTGGTGTCGCGAGGATCTACACGAAGCGAGAAGACGCAGATCGCCGACCTTCCTTCCGGTACCATGAGGCGGATCTCGAGGGCGAGATCCATTGTTAGTGGTGTCGAATTGTGGCGCCCCGCAAAAACCACTACTAGAAAATCGCGTTATTTTTGTGCATTGCATCATCATGACCGCATGCTCATGTCATCGTGCCACATTGCATTTGAGCATCGTCATGTCATCTTGCATGGTTTATCTAAAACTATATTTTGAAAAGTCTGGTTTTGTTTTCTAACCACCCCATCTTTTATTCCAACTACAAAACCCGGGCTTGTCCGAATTATTTTTTTTTGTCTGCCAACGGTTTGCAAAGGCCTCGTTTTGTTATAAATAAAATATTTATTTTATTTTTGGGAGGCACCCAGCTAGGCCCGAGGGCCCGGCCGGCCACCTCCAAACCCTAGTCTAAAAATATCTAGTCCTAAACTTTTCCTACCTAACCCTAACCTACCCAGCCCCCTCCACCTCACCCCGGCCAATCGCAAACCGCCACCTCACCACTTCCCCAACTTCGTCCACTCCCTTGCCGCCACATTAGCCTCCCGGCCCCACCTCCTCTCCACACCCTCACCATTTCCCCACCCCACACTCCCAGCAGCCGATCCACCCCCTAGCCTCCTCTCCCTTCCACCCCGGTCCCACCGACCCCGCCCGGCCCCACCACTCCCCACGCGCCTGTCCCATCTCTCTCTCTCTTCCTCCCCACCTCCACCTTCCCGTTTCCTCCTCCTGGCGCCCGCGCCCTACTCTCTGCCTCGATGCGCCGCCTCCCTCCTCCCGGTCGCCGCCAGAGCCGCCGCCCTTGCCCACCCTCGCTCGCGTTCCCCTTCCTCTCGCCTCGCTCCTCTCTCTCTACATCTCGCCGAGCCGCCTCTGCCTTTCTCCCGTGGGCGCCCGTCATCATGAGCCTCGCGATGCTCTCCTGCAGCCGCCACGGGACCCTTCTCTGCTCGCCTACCAGCCGCCGCCAACCTGCGCCTCCTCCACCTCGTCGCCGACCCCACCGTCTCGCTGCGGTCGCCCTCGCCTCGGCCTCACCCCGCAGCTTCCCGTCGGCGAGCCCGACCCCTCCGCCCGCATCGCCTTGATCCCCGCCGCCTCGTCGGCGTCCATCTGTAGCGGGCCACCAACGCAGCGCCTGCCGCCCTCCTCCGCAGCAGCGGGCTAGCGTCGCCGCCCATAGACCCCGTCCTCGCGCCATCGCTGACGGCAGCGAGCCCGTCGCCCGAGGCCGCCCTCCTCTGGTCTGACCCTCCTCCCGAGCTCCCGTCGCGCGGCCCCGTCCTTGCGCTTCCTTTCCGGCCGCGACTGCTTCGGTCTTCCGCCTCGCTTCCGCCGCTGACGCCTCTGCGCCGCCGTCCGCGGAAGCTCGGCCGCTAAGCGCTACAGCCGTGACCTCCTGCGAACGCACTCCCTTGGCGTCTCTGTGCTAGAGGGTGCGTTTTGGTATCCGTCTGTTACAGCGCCATGACGCATCTCGCTGTGTGGCTACCCGTGTATCACAGTGATCCTTGTTGTTCTGTGTTTGGCCCATGCGTTTTGACCGAGGCCACCACCGTGTGAAGATGTACCCAGGGATTTTCGAGAAAACCGCCAAGGACTCCAAATACCTTTCGGATGCGACAAGATCCCCTCGGAACACCAAGTTCTCCTTCCCGGAGTCGGACCCGAAGACGCCGTGACCCGGACGCCAAGATCTCCGCGTGAGACGACAAGACCGACGACATGGCACGACGACCGCGGATGCGACAAGATCGTCTCTCGGACGCCAAGTTCTTCGACCCTGGGGACCGATCCATCGGAACGCCAAGCCTTCTTCCGAACCCGAGTTCTTCGTCATATGCATCAAGATCTTCTTCCCGGACTCGAAGACCCCGGTACCCGATCCACTCAAGTTCGCCATCGACGACAAGATCGACACCGACCAGGGCGAATCTGATGCGCCCCTGACGCCGAACCAAGTCCTTCTTCCGGGATGCGACAAGATCTACTTCCGTTGTCCGAGACCGATCCCATCGAACCTCGCCCCCGTCGAACCCTGTCAAACCCCGAACCCCTCGGAGCCCAAGTTCGCCGAACCCTAATGTGATTCCCTATCCGAGACCCCATTATTTTTATAATATGACATTATCAACTGAGGCATACTAAATTGTTCATGCATGCATACTTGTCTGTGGTTTGGGGGCATTATGCCGATTCACCTCATAATTAAATATGGAGTCCATCTGCGGGATATCGTTGTCTTATTCCGGACTCCATTTAAATTGGTGTAGCGAACCGATGCCATGTTCCGCCCTGTTAACCCAACACTTAATTTGCGGGGTAGATAAATAACTCGAACCTAATAATAAATGTCGGGACCCCGGTTTCCGCTTAATATTGCCTTAATGCATCGCACCTTTGCCATGTCATACACCATACATGCATCATGCCCGATTTTCTACTGTAGTATTAAATAGTCCATCCGGTGTTTCTTCTAGTGCTTTGCTTCTTCACGGATTAGGCCGATGAGTTGATGTGAGTGTCGACCCGATCTTCGGATGAACCTTCGGCAATGTTTTAAGGCGAGCATCCCTTCCCCTTCTACCTATTTTGCATTTATAGTCTTTATTTCCCCCTGTTGATCTATTGCTATCTGTGTTGCGATGCTCTAGTTTTCGTACCCGTGATATCCCTTGCAGCCTTATATTGCCTTGGATGACATCCTATTACCGGTTGTTTGGTAGATAGTTGGACTTGCGCGTCGCTTGCTCAATCTGTTGCGTCGTCAAGTACCACAGTTGTTGGAGTATTGCCGCATGTTTAATGTTGGAGATGATCATGGCTTTAATTACCGTTTAATAACTAAAATTGAAAGTAGGTAAATGCAGAGGCACCGGTGGGTAATAGACAATATTTGGATTTTAACCGCTCACTGGTGTCCCGTAGGACCCCGAGTTCTTGACACTGTTAGAGATCGAGCGCTAACCACGTGGGGTGTGGGCACCCCATCGATTTAGTACGATTCCAATCTTGTCTTGGGGGCCACAAAGTAGTTTGGGGCTTTATTACTATCCTGTACTTATGCCATTTCTTTGCTTTATTTACGATTGCGGCGTGCGCCTTTGTTAGGAAAGCGAGTGTTTTCGTATCGACAAGCCCAGTCACACTTTGGGTTCCCGGTCGTTTCTGACCATTGGCAAACCCCGAGTCCGTCTCGGAGACCGGCCGACTTCGTTGCGGGTAGCTTAGTGGGGTGGCCCCCATGTACTTGCTTTGGGTCTGGGAAACGTCATGAATTAGGCCCCGCCGACATACCAATGGGTGTATGTTAACTGATCTGGCAAAAAGGGTCGAAGTGCGTGTGGATACTTTGGTGCACCCCTGCAGGGTTAAATCTTTTCGAGAAGCCGTGTCCGCGGTTATGGACGACTTGGAGCACAATTCTCGATCATAGACAACTATAACTAAAGTTTACTGTTATAATTTGACTTGTATCCGATATGACTAGTAATCAGCTTCACTACAACGGAATGGCTAAATAAAAGTACCAACAACTGCTGGGTTTGGGATATCTCATGCTAATTGTATTTGACTAGTAAGTGTCGCAACTACAACATAATGGTTAACTAAAATTGCCCACTGCTTATTATATCAGGATGATTATCTATACCTGGCTAGTAATTGCTGCAACGATAACCGAATAAATAAAACTGCCAACTGCGTGAGTTCCTCGGTTGACTTCCTCGTTTGGTCTCGAGGGGGAAACACCAGGATGGGTATGTTTGGTGGTAGTATCAAGATGGTTCCGAATAGGACTTTCTTATCCCTCTCTGGTAGCCGACAGTTATATCGAGTCTCTATAGGTTGTTTAGTGCATGCTGCGCTGCCGCTCAGTCCACCATACCTATGTAGGCGAGGACCGCCGAATTCTAGTCTCGCCGTGTACTGGCCTCAGTACTGACCGCTCTCTCTTTTTCCTTTGCCCTTTGTCGGCACCCCTTTTGTTTAAGCAGGCTTTGAGATCGACGTCGTTAGCAGGGTTACCCTTCCGGCTTGGCCTGGGCAGGGTTATGGACGCCATTGGTTATTCTTCAGGGCTCTTAGCTCAATTTGCATCTTGTCCGTACTCGGACGCTGTATTGTTTTCAAGGTGATCTGGATCTTTGTACTGTAAATCTGTATTCTTGACTCTTTGAGTCGCTGTTGTATATATATGTTTTGTGGGTTCCATCGAGGACTATTGTGTAATGATATTACTTCGATTTCCATCCGCACGCAAGTGCCTGGTGGGCACCTTGGAATCGTTTCTATGCGGGTTTTGGTGGGAAGCGCAGAAACTTGCATAGGGCCGATTCTGAGGGTGTTACATCCTTCAAGTTCAAAACTTGATTTCTCATGTATGGAACTATCACGGATTTTATGGCTTCAAGCCATTTGACGGAGTCAGGGCCCATCATCGCTTCTTTGCATGTAGTCGGTTCATTATTCTCAAATAATGATTCAACCCTCAAATCTTGGTATTTGATTGTTTACCCGACCTACTTGTTTCAATAGGAACTTAGATCTCCGTGACCACAACCTTTGAGGAACGTGAGCCATGAGCATTGTTGCTGCCTCCGGAACACTTTTTGGCGCTGCGCAACTCTGCACATATAGCTAAGGTTCTTTTAACCTTATCAAAGTTCTATTGTCCTCCCACTTTACTTTTCACGAAAAATTCCTTCTCAAGGAAACTTGACATTCTAAGCGACAAACACTTTTGTCTCTGGTGTTATGGAGGAATACTTAACAGTTATTCGAAATAACATACAAAGACAGGTTTATCCGACTTTGGTTGCAAACATCTTTCTTATGCAAATCATACCAATGTTTTAAGAAAGGACAACTTGGGTTTTATCCCAAACCATAACTTTATATGGTGTCATTTCAACGGATTATGATGAAGCTCTTTTCAGTGGAAAAACGGTAGTCTCTCAAGCTTTTAATCTTTAAAATATAATGGCATTTTATGAATTACACCTTTGATCTCACCATGTCAAACAAGGTTTAATTACATATCTCGAATGCTCCATACTCTTATGGTGTTTCGGGACATGCAAATCCACGGAACGATTCCTTAAATCTTAGGTATTATTCTAAACTTGTAACTCAAATATCTTCCTTTATGATTTTATCATAAACTATTTATATTCTTGTTACAATGATCTTGCACTTCATCTTGAAAGTCTTTGAACTTTTCAAATGTTTCATACTTCATCCTTATTAAGTAAATATTCATATATTCACTTAAATTTTCGGAGAAAGCATATGAAGTTGAAATCCATCGCTCTTGACTACACATAATGGACTTCGTACAACAATATGTACAAGTTCCAATAGGCTAGTCATATGTTCCCTTTTGGCCTATGAACGAAGTTTTAATTATCTCTAGGAAAGTTTCACAAGTGTCATGTGATCAAAATCAAAAGACTCCAAAATTCCATCCACATGGAGTTTCTTCATGTTTTTTTTCAAATATAATTTAAACGGCGATGTCACTTCCTAAGTGATCTATCAATCAATTTGTCTTTCGACATTTTTAGCACTAGTTTTATGGATGTGATTTCTCCAACGAAATTTGTGAATCATCCATCTTTTATGGATTACGGCAATTATTTGAACAACCCTTTTGTTCTCATAATACCTGATAAAACAAATCTTGAAGGCAAACTTTGATGTTTAACGAGCAACACAATAACCCTTTATTTGTTCTCGATGAACATCATCACATATTCTTTTGCTAGTTACTTAGGCCATTGTAGTTCATGAATTGTGTTGTTTCGTATGACGATTCACACCAAAAAATTCAGTATCAAATACTTAAGAACCACATTGTTTAATAAGCAAAGAATATAGCCATAACATGTATATCATCTATATACTTAAACTGAACAATTCTAGTCTTTTCTTTTCTGCCACATATTTATGAGATTCTCTTTCAGTATTTCCTTTTCTGTTTGAAAGAATCTATCAACATCAATAGTGGAGTCATACATATGACACATAATCCAAAGCGTGTATAATTAAATACCAATGTCTTTGGACTTTCACTTTGAAGTAGATCACCATCATCAAATGTTTGGTGTTCTTCCAAATTCCTTTCTTTAGTAATCCCTTGGTGTAGTAAATATTTTACCTACATCAAATATTCACCCTTATCATGGAACTATCCATGATCAAGCTACTTTTAGCTTATAAAGATGAATCGTGAGTATAATGTTGCTATCCAAAACCTTTTGGTGGATTAGGACAACTAGTGTCTCCAACCCTTTGCAAATTCTCATCAAATATGAGAACATGACTTTTGCCATATTATACTCTGTCATGTTGCAACCAAAACTTCGTTTCAGATATCACAATATCTTCCACACATCATGGTTTTACAAACAACTCTTTCGGATCCTAGATAACCTTGATATTAAGACAATCCTTTGAATATCAAGAATCATGGAGACAAACATGATACTTATACACTAATACTTGGAATTGTCACTCTTGTTTTAATACCAATTATTAAACTTCATGGAGTAACGGAACTTTCTTGAAAGTTTGCAATAGGACTTTTAAACTTTAGATTAACACTTCAAAACAATACGATACCAGTTAAGTAAAGTAACTAACAGAATTCTATAGTTCTATCATCTCAATTATAACTAAGCGCAAGGTGGTAAACGGATGCCAATGACTACAACAACTATGCAAATTCACTTTGATTTAATTTATGATAAATAGTGTTCAACTTTTAATCATATTGCCGTTGAACTCCCACTCAAAACAATATCCCTCACATTGTTTTAGTGATCACACGAACCAAATCCACCACATCAAAACCGATCATCACGAGAGTTGATGTAGCTTCAATGGCGAACAATCAACATGTTCATCATATCTACTATATGACTCATGCTTTACCTTTCGGTGAACCGTGTTCCGAGACCATGTCTGTACATGCTAGGCTCGTCAAGATCAAACCTTAGCTTCTGCATGAGCAAATCTGGCTTGCTCACGTTGTATACACTCGCAGAATCCAACACACCCGATCATCACGTGGTGCTTCGAAACAACGAGCTTTAGCAACGGTGCTTACTAAGGATGAACACTTTAAAACTTGAAATTGTGTGCTTGAGGGATCATCTTATAATGCTACCGTCGTGAACTAAGCAATACAAGATGGATAAAAGGATTAACATCACATGCAATTCATAATATGTGATATGATATGGCCTTTCTTCTTGTGCTTCCGATCTCCATCTTCAAGCACGAACATGATCTCCATCATCACCGGCATTGCATCAAGGTCAATGACGTTGCTCCATGGTTATCATCCACCAGCTTCAACTATTACAACTACTTTGAATAGACACGCGGGTCTTAACAGAATTTAAAGACAACCATATGGCTCCTGCCGGTTGCCAACTTACAATAAGGAACATTGCATACATCAAATATAATCACAATCATGGCCATATCACATCACAGCACACCCCTGCAAAACAAAGTTAGATTCCTCTAATTTTATTTGCATATTTTACATGGTTTGGGGCTTTCAATAAGTGTCGCTCTAACTTACGAACAAGAACCACAACATTGATACTAGTATTGTCAATCACCCGTTGTAAATTGAATCTTAACTATGTTGGGAGAAACAGGCACCCGCAAAGCCACTTATGCAATACAAGTTGCATGTCAAGCGTGGAGCAAGTCTCATGAACGATGTCATGTAAGGTTAGCCGGGCCTTCATCCCACCATCCGCAAGATGCAAAGTACACAAGAAGCAATCGACAACAAAAGCATCAACGCCCACAATGACCATTGTGTTCTACTCGTGCAACAGATCTACATATAGACACGGCTCTGATACCACTGAAGGGGTTCGTAGCATGGAAAACAAAAATTTTCTACCGCATGCAAACAAACAAGCCAAGATCTATCTACTAGATTGTAGCAACGAGTCGATAGAGGAACTCACCCTCGAAGATTCCAAAGCGTTTAACGAGAGTAGATTCTCGTGGGAGATGTAGTCGTACTCTTGCCGATCTCAAGATCGCGTAGACAATCCTTCCGGTGCTGCGTTCCGGCAGCGCTCCCACAGTCGGTCACACGTTCGGTACTCGACGAAGACCTTCCTCTCCCTTGTTCCAGCAGGCAGCGGAGGTTGTAGCACTCTCCTCGCGATTCCGGCAGCACGACGGCGTGGTACCGGAAGTAGAGCGGAGATCTCGGAGGGCTTCGCCTTAAGCCGGAGCGAGTATGGTGGACTATGAGAGAGCCTTGGTGATCTAGGGTTTAGACACACCAATTAGAAAGGGTAAACCAGCGGCTAGGGCAATTGGAAGCTCTAACTCGGCGGCTTGGGAGAAATCCCTAGGCTGTGGCTAGGGTTTAGGTTTAGAGGGAGGCAACTTGTGTGTCTAGTAGGGGAGCCCTGCCCCTCCTCTTATAGGTGGAGGGAGGCGCTGGGAGAGTCCTCCCCAACTCGGACCCAAGGTGGGCCGGCGGTGGGAGGAGGAACTCCTCCCCCAAGTCCGTTTCAAACCTCCTTCTCCTCTTTCCCAAAACTAGCCGTTTGACTTTCAAACTAGCCGTTTGACTTTTCAAACTAGGATTTGAATAAACCCTCTATTTTGGTACAGCGATGACACCTAGTACATGATGCAATCATATCAACTTGATATAACACATTCATGTACCCTTTCCACTCCGGAGTGCCAGACATTCCGGAACCTTCTAGAACATTCCCGATGAAAACACCGGAACCATTCTCCAACCCCGAAACAGGACTTTCCTTATATGAATCTTATTCTCCGGACCATTCCGGATCTCCTCGTGATATCCCGGATTCCATCCGAGACTCCGAACAACATTCGATCTCTTTCTCATCATTCCATAACTACTCAAACAACGTCGAATCCTTAAGTGTGTCTCCCTACGGTTCGTGAATTATGCGAACATGATCGAGACACTTTTCCGAACAATAACCAATAGAGGAATCTGAAAATTCATATGTCTCCCACATATTTCTACGATTACTTTGCGATCGAATGAACCACTTACATACGATACCAATTTCCCTTTGCCTCACGATAGTTTACTTATCCGAGGTTATGATCGTCGGTATCTCTGCATACCTAGTTCAACCTCGTTACTGATAAGTACTCTTTTCTCGTTCCCGTGATATGTGATCCCTTGTGAGCCAGTCACATGCTTGCAAGCTAATTGGATGACATTTCACCGAGAGGGCCCAGAGTATATCTATCCGTCATATGGATGGACAAATCCCACTCTTGATCCATGTGTCTCAACCAATACTTTCCGAACACTCAATGCCACCTTTATAGCCACCCGATTCACGGTGTGGTGTTTGATATCATCAAAGCATCCATCCGGTAAAGGTGATATGCATGATCTCATGGTCGAAGGAATTAGGTTACTATGTATCAGAAAGCATATAGCAATTGAACTATTAAAATGACTTGATCTTTATGCTACGCTTATCTATAGGAGTATGTCCATCACATCATTCTCCTAATGATATGACCCTGTTGTTAATAACATCTCTATGTTCATGATCAGGAAACCATGATCATATATTAACCAACAAGCTAGTTTAACAAGAGGCTTTACTAGGGACTCTTTTATGTTTACAAATCACACAAGTATTAATGTTTCCTGTTAATACAATTATAGCATGGTATGTAAACATTTATCATAAGTATGAAGATATGATAATAACCCACTTTATTATTGCCTCTTGGGCATATCTCCAACACCATGTGCCCTCTCTCTGCCAAGTTCTTTGCTCGATGGGGCAGCCGCCGCCGTTCTCTGCCCCTTCTCCTCCACCCCGCAAGAACCTCCCCGAGCAGAACCGCCTCCGCTGCCAGGCACCTCCGAAGCTAGCCGCCACCGCTACCAGGGCTCTCACCGGAGTAGAAGACGGCTGCCAGGTCTCTCACCAGCCAGAAG
Source organism: Avena longiglumis (assembly GCA_030063025.1). Classification (NCBI taxonomy): domain Eukaryota; kingdom Viridiplantae; phylum Streptophyta; class Magnoliopsida; order Poales; family Poaceae; genus Avena; species Avena longiglumis. Next base: position 62,588,293 of record CP125979.1, on the reverse strand, counting down.
ACCGACGCGGCGCGCAATGCCCCACTGGAGACGACCTTGGCCGCCCAGTCGCGAGGTGGGGAACCGCACTGCCACGACCCTTGTCGCCTGGCTCCGACCGCATCTCTGGTGCTACGCGCTCAAGAAAAGGTAACCACCTGCGCGCCGTTGTTGTTGACGCCTGGCAGGACGACGGCCGTGGCTGGGTTTCCGTGCACCACCGCGCTCAGAAGGTAGGATTCTGAGGTGACGACTGCATGCACGCCAGGAGGTCGACGCTTCCACGCACCACCGCGCTCAGGACAGAGGGTTCCGAGGCGACGACTGCGTGCCTGCCGACGAGATCGACGCTGCCGCGCACCATCGCGCTCAGGACGGAGGTTCCGAGACGACGACTGTAGGAACGCCGGCGAGGTCGCTGCCGCGCACCACTGTGCTCAAGAGAGATGGGCATAGGGCAACGAACGCTGTCATGGTCGAGGACGTCCGGCTGGCTCGTTCCGGCGCCGACAACCTCGTGGGTGACATTTTTTTTGTCACCGTTCACAAAATTTGCTGAGTGTTCTTTCAAACACTCGGTAAATGTCCTTTGCAGCTTTTATATTTTCGGATATTTTTTGAACAGGGGAAAAGATTTGCCGAGTACGATGTAAAACACTCGGCAAAACTGTGCCACCGATAACGGCCCTTTGATATCATGACGCGTTATTTTGCTGTGTGGCAACAAAAAGACACATAACAAAATCTTTGCCGAGTATCCAGGTTCCAGACACTCTGGCAAATCGGCTTTACCGACGTAGTAGTTGTTGTGTGTTGTTTGCTGAGTGTAAATACACGACAAATTTTTGCCGAGTGTTTTTGGGCTTTACCGTGTATTTTTAATACGCGGTAAAATTTCGTTTTCCCGTAGTGAACACAACCTTCCTCCTATCCATTCCCGACGCGAACGAAGCCCCGCAGGACCCTGAGACTATCGTGCACCACCTCTCCCTCTGCTCCTTGGCGCTGAACGCTTCACTGCTCCTTGTCGCATGCAGGCTCCCGCCGCCGTCGCGGGCTCCTTCCCCGCCATGGTGTCGCCAGGAGGACTTCCCCATCAACCTTGCCCCCCCTCGTCCATGCGCGTGCGCCGCCGCCACCCCTCTGATCCTGCATCGCAAGCTGCCCGCACCTACCTTTACCCCGCGGATGCCCCGATTCCCTTTTCGTCAACGTCCTTGACGGCCGTTCTCCGTGCAGCCGCCGCCGCTAGGAGCTCGCGTGTGTGCACTGATTCCTCAGCCAAGGACGCACGCTCCACCTCGCAGGTGGCAGGCCACCACCGCCGAGCTCGCCTCCGTCCGTCGAGTACGCTGGCTCCATCTTCTCCCGCCAACATCGGCGCCTTGATCCTCGCCGCCATCCGTTCTGTCTGCATGAGCAGTTTAGCAGAGAATTAAGACAGTCATGTATACATCCCTGAAAGTGGGTTACATCTGATCTGCCATACACAATGTAACAAAGGGAACCCGCCCAAAGGTCGGATTGAATGAAAATGATATAATTGATGCATCTGAAAAAGTTCAGCCCAAGTTCATGGAGACAGCAAATAGAAAAGGCACATCGGTCATGCACCACGCACCGCCCCTAGTTCTGGGTCACGGCCGCCCAGGCGAACAATCCGTGCAGCAGAGCGAAGAGACCCACCACCAGCACTCCCAGGGCCGCGCCGAAGCCGTACCCCCCGGCCACGTGGTCGGCGTGGCAGCCGATCCGGTAGAGGAACCCGTCCTCGAAGGTGACCTCGGCGAGGACGGACGCGGCGAAGGAGAGGGCCACGGCGAGGAGGAGCGTCCCACGCAGCGAGCGCCTCTTCCACCCGGCGGCGACGGAGCCGATCCCCTCGTGGTCGGCGTGCATGGCCTTGGCGTCGGAGACTTTGGCGGCGGCGAGGGCGCGGGCCTGCGCGGGGATGACCGCCGCCTTGACCGCGAGGAGGAGCGCGGCGGCGACGAGCGCGGTGGGTGAGCAGGACGCGGTGGGTGAGATTGGGGCCGCACTGGTTGACGGGGTTCGCCGGGACCAGGCGGAAGGCGTTGGCGTAGAGGAGGACGTGGAACAGCCAGGTGAGCTCCGTCGTTGCTACTAGTTCGAATATCCCCATGGCGCTGGCTGCTCCGCTGCTCTCACCGGCTCTGGCAGCTGCTTGCTTCGTGGTGCTGGTCGTGGTTGGATTGAAAGGGAAGGAGATGTGGGAACTGGGAAGGGCGTTCCATCGTGTTTGGGACTGGCTAAATGCTCCGAGAGAATTTGGATTTGATTTTGAATTTGAACTTTATTCTGGCCGGTCGGGGTACCGTATCTTTCCGCTCCATGTGTACCGTAAGAGCATCTCCACTCGTTGGCCGAATCTATGTCGAAATTTGATCCTTTTTTGGTCGGACTGAACTTGTTTTCGGTCTGGGTACGTCTATTTTCTCACCCGCGTACCTAGGCCAAGTCCCCAAGTTCGGCTAAAATTCATCAAATTTAGACGATTTTCATTAAGCTGGGCGAAATATAGGCGAATTACATCAAATTTAAACGAAACTAGTACATAAATAAACTTAAAAAGACCGTCGCCGATGCCTTCGCCGTCCTACATGCCGAAGTTGTCGTAGAACGACGTGTAGTCGGGGTCGGCCCGGCCGTCATCCTCGCCGCCGTCGTCGTCGTCGCTCGGCGGCTGGTTCTGGCGGGAGCTGCCCTGGCCAGGGTCGCCGTACCTCCATGGCTGGTAGGACGGGCCTGCGTCCTCGTCGTCGTCGTCCAGGACGTAGAGCGGGGCGCCTTGGTAGGCGAGCTCACGCCCAGACAGCGCCCGACGCCGTGCGGCCTGCTCCTCGGCCTGCTGCTGCAGGCCGAGGATGCGCTGATGCTCCGCCTTCTCCCAGTCCCTCCTGGACCATTCCAGGATGTCCGGCGAGGAGGGCTCGACCAGCGGCAGCGGCGGCGCTTCGCGGAGCGACTGCTCCAGCGCCATCTTCAAGGCGGCGTCCTCGGCCGGCGCCGAGCCTTCTGTCTTGGGGCGGCGTAGGCGCAGGTGGCCTGTTGGCGGCGTAGGCGCAGACGGCTCGCCGATGACGATACCGCGCGCGCGTGTCCGCGGCGGTGGCCAGCGCCGACAACAGCGCGCTTCCACGGCCGTCGGCGTCGCGGCGGCGCTGCGGAAAGAGTGGGGCGCCGAAGCGGAGGAGGACGAGCTCATGCTCGCCATCCTCCTCGGCGCCCAGTTCGCCGGTGCACGCCGACCCGTCCTGGCCGCCGGCGTCGGGTTGCGCGGGAAGCCGATCCGCGGAGTGTTCCCGCAGTTGATGTGCTCCAGCACGGCGGCGAGCATCCGCCTGATGCGCTCCTGCCGCGCCCTGGTAGCGGTGGCGCCGTCATCGGCAGCGTGGCGGCGACGGGCAGTTATTGCCCGGCAGTCTCCGCGTCGTTCCGAGGATGACGATGACTCGGCGGGTCCACGCGCCGCTTTGATTTTTTTTCGCCGATATCGCTGAGTTCGACGTTCCCAGGGCGTATTCGGAAACCTGGGTTCGGCCTGGGTAGTCCGGATAAAAAATGGCCGAAATCCGGCCGAAAACAGGTCCTTGGGTACGCGACTGGGCCAGTTTTCGGCGTCCGGACTGAAATTCGGCGTCCGGATCGGCCTCCTGGGTAGGCTAGTGAAGATGCTCTAAAGCTGGATAGCTTTTTTTTTGCCATGGAACCCAACCAGGACCCGGTCAATCTCCCGGAGCAACGTGTGGAAAGCAGGCAGTCGGTCGATGGGCAGAGGGAAAGCAAACTTATCCCAATACGGCATAGAAGTGAAAACTACGTCTAGTGTCTGTTTGGATAAAGGCATACTTTGTGTTGGAACACCCCCTGCCGGCTGGCCGGTCCCGAGGCTGCTCCACATCCGAGGGAGAAGACTAGAGTCGAAGGCACACAAAATTACACAGTAAAATGACACAGGGAACAAGGGAAAACTTTATTGAACTTTCTCTCGGTAAACTCTCGTACAATGATTGCTCCTCTATTTATAGACTAAGGGGATAGGATACCCACATGGGCCAACCCTAGCTTGGTAGAGGCCACACCGAATGGGCCTCTACCGACCTAGTTTCCCAACACTCCCCCTGGGTATCTTATCTGTATAACCATGGCTTAAAACTCCGAAAAACCTAGTGGGAAAAATATGAAGAAATGCACATAGTATACTTCTTGCTATATTGCACGAATTGTCTCATTAAAAACCTCATGTGAGAAACTTCATAAAAACTCACTAAGGGAAAAAGAGTACAATTCACTTAACTATAAAGTTAAGCACTCAATCATCGGGATCAAGATTCCAGCGATGAGTTTGTGATGATTCTCCCCCTGAACCTTGCATCTCCCTAAGTCTCATCATGCCGATCCCACGGACACATCTCTCGAAAGAAGATGCTGACAATGATTTAGTGAACAAATCAGCGAGATTTTCACACGACTTAGTATGCAAGACTTTCACTTCGTTCACCTTTTGCAATTCATGTGCATAGAAGAACTTGGGGTTTATATGCTTTGTGAGATTGCTCTTCACGTAACCCGTCTGGACTTGTGCAACACAAGCAGCATTATCTTCATAGATAATTGTTGGGGTTTTTACGGTCTTCAGTCCACATGACATCTGGATGTGGCTGACTACTCGCCGAAGCCATACACATTCTCGTGATGCTTCATATAATGCTATGATTTCCGAGTGGTTCGTCGAAGTTGACACAAGAGTTTGCTTAGACGATTTCCAGGAAATCGCTGTTCCACCACAAAGGAAAATATATCCAGTCTGAGACTTGGATGTGTGCGGGTCCGAAAGGTACCCAGCATCTGCATAGCCTACAACAGATAGGTCTTGGTTCTTTTGGTAAAACAAGCCAAGGTCCTTTGTCCCTTGTATGTACCTAAAGATGTCCTTAACGCCTTTCCAATGCCTCTTGGTAGGCTCAGAACTATACCTTGCAAGCAAATTGACGGCGAATGCAATATCCGGCCGTGTACAATTTGCGAGGTACATAAGTGCGCCAACTGCACTTAAGTAAAGGAATTCCGGTCCCAAAATTTCCTCCCCCTCTTCTTTAGGCCTGAACGGGTCCTTGTCTTGCTGCAAAGATCTTTCGACCATCGGGGTCTTAGAAGGATATGCCTTTTCAAACCCAAATCGTTCCAACACCTTCTGGGTGTAGGCCGACTGGTGAACTAGAATCCCAGCAGGGGAATGCTCAAGTTGCAGACCCATGCAGAACTTGGTTTTGCCTAAGTCTTTCATCTCGAATTCCGACATCAGGTAGGAACTCGCTTCCTCAATGTCGTCAGGTGTACCGATTATATTCAAATCATCCACGTACACCGAGATAATACAGAAACCATCCTGGGATCTCCGTATAAAAACACATGGGCAATATTCATTGCTCGCGTATCCCTTCTGATGAAGTAAATCGCTTAAACGATTATACCACATTCTACCTGACTGTTTTAGTCCATACAATGACTTCTTAAGATGAACACTGTATAAACTCTTGTTTGCTCTATCCTGGTTCGGGACAGGGATACCTTCTGGTACTTTCATGTATATGTCCGAATCCAAGTTACCATATAGGTAAGCGGTGACAACATCCATTAGTTTCATTTTTAAATCCATGTTTACTGCCATTGAGATCAAGTATCTAAAGGTAATTCCATCCATGACCGGGGAGTAAGTTTCCTCAAAGTCGACCTTTGTCATTGAGTGAAACCTTGAGCAACGAGCCTTGCTTTGTACCTTACTACTTCATTATTCTCGTTTCTCTTTCAAACAAAAACCTACTTATGGCCAACGGGGCGAATGTGGGGAGGAGTTAGACAAACAGGTCCAAATACCTCTCTTTTGTTTAACGATAATAATTCAGCAGTGACTGCCTTCTGCCAATCTTTCCAATCCGACATTTTCTTGCAATCAGCGAGCGTGTTAGGCTCAGGGTCAAGATCTATGATTGAGGCAATTTTCTTGGCAAAATTAACGTCGACATTTGCCATGGCTCGGTTGTATGACTCGCCCGAATTAACATAGTTAATGGCCATTTCGTCATGGAGTGCATCAGGCACATCCTCTTGCTCCACTGGATTTCCCAATCGAGGAGCTAGGTCCTTTAGCTTTCCCGCTCTGATGTGTGCGCACACAACTTCGCTGAGTATTTCTGATATAGGAAAATTCAAGTCCGAAATTTCGTGCACTGAAATATCCGTACTTGTGCCAGGTCTCAACTGGCTCCCCTCAACAGGGGAAGACTGTAATAAATCTCTCTTATCCTTTTTCTTCGGGCGTCCCCGGGTACTTGGGATTTGAGAAACCGGATTCCGCATCCTCTTAGGACTTGGAGCAGGAGCGGGTATACCATAATTTTTTCCGGTATTTCAACCCTTTCCGGTGCATTGAGTGCATGCACATGCGACTTTGTCACAGTCTTTAAATCACTAAAATGATCAGACAGTTGATTCGCTAGGGAATGCAAATCTAGTATCTTTTGGACTTCTCTATTAGTCTCAACAGTGCGCGGGTCATGAGCGTGGATCCCCTTGGCTTTCCACGTGATTTCTCGACTTTTGTCATCCAGGGGTTGATTACCTCCCCCCAAAGTCGGAAAAAGATCCTCGTCAAAAATGCAGTCAGCAAAATAGGCCGTGTGAAAGTCACCTGTCAAGGGGTCCAAGAACCTGATTATGGACACAGTCTCATAACCAACGTATATCCCCGACTTACGGAGCGGTCCCATTACTGATCGCTAGGGTGGTGGTATAGGTACATATACCTGGCAGCCGAACCTACGTAGGTGGGAAATTTTCGGTGCCGACCCTTGCACAAGTTGGATAGTTGGATGTTGTAGGCCGATGGTCGAAAGTTGATGAGATTAGCGGCGTGTAACACCGCGTGTCGCCAACATGTAGTTGGTAAATTACAACCCTGAAGGAGTGCTCTGGCAATGAATTTAATCCTTTTAATCAATGCCTCTGCAAGTCCATTTTGAGTGTGGACATGAGGTACAGAGTTCTCAAGTTTGATTCCAGTTGCCATGCAATAATCATCGAATGCCTTTGAAGTAAATTCTCCGGCATTGTCCATTTGAATAGACTTTAAACGATAATCAGGGAATTTATTCCTTATTTGTATGATCTGAGAGATCAACTTTGCAAAATCATGGTTACTTGTTGACAGCAGGCAAACATTGGACCGTTTAGAGGAAGCATCGATGAGCACCATGAAGTACCGAAACGGCCCTGAGAGGGGCTGAATTGGACCACATATATCCCCTTGAATACGTTCCAAGAACGCGGGGAGTTCATGCTTCACCTTTAGGGGGGACGGTCTAATGATTAATTTCCCCGTAGCGCATGCGGAGCATACGAAATCATCGGGATTCGGGAAATTTTTCACATTAACATTATGACCATTTGAGTAGTTAATTATATTTCTCATCATCCTAAGACCGGGGTGGCCTAACCTATCATGCCAAAGGCAGAATAGTTCGGAGATTCTAAAGACAGTCTTAAGGGTAGTGTAAATAGGTGGTGCTACTATCTTAGTGTAGTACAGCCCAGTAGCTAATGAAGGGAGTCTTTCGACAACATGTTTACCATTTTCGTCGCGCTTGGTAATGAGTAGGAACTCCTTTCCATTCTCATCATCATCAGTTTCTACATGGAAACCATTTGCGCAGATGTCTCTAAAACTCAAGAGAGTAAAAGTCGACTACGGATACAAGAATGCCTCTTCAATGATCAGAGTTGTTCCATTTGGGAGTATGATAGTTGCTCTTCCGGAGCCAACTACATTCGGACTGCAACCGGCGATCGTCATTATGTTATCGGGGTTTTTGGTAATGGACTCAAAATACTTTGTTTCTCTCAAGATGGTATTTGTGGTGCCGCTATCAGCAAGGCACGTTTCCTCCATTTGGGCGCCACACTCGTTCTAAAATATAGTGCTTAATTAATATAATGGAGCGAGGAAGATGCTACATCAAGTAAGTAAAACACATAAACATTTCAGAACATCACACAACCAAATAATGGAATAAATGAATGAAATAAATGTCATCCATTCGCCGAAAACAAATAAATGTTATGCTCTCATAGAGCTTACAACCATATCGAAAAATTGTATCAGATTATTTGCGGAAAAGAAATCATCACAACAAAAAGGAGCTCGGGTGGATTCTGCAAAGAAACCATCAATATCAGCCTGTATCTCAAGATCATTGAGCTTCTCTTCGTTGGCTATCATCGAGGCAGCAGAGATGTCTAGCTGAGGCGGGGGGGGGGGGCACAACGTGCTCAAACTCCATGGGCACAGCGGCGTTCGTGGGAACCGCCAAAGGTGCTGCCACTTGTGCTACGTCCTGCGCCACTACGGGCGCGATGTTCTGCACAGGCGCCGCTCCGGGCGCCAGTGGTGCCTCAACCTGGACAAGGTGCGCCTCGCGCGCCTTCTTGTTGGCCTTGAACGCGTCCACTGCATGCTTAGGGGCCAAACACTGCCTGGAGAAGTGAGTCTTGGAGCCACAGCGGAAGCAGTCCTGGGGCCTTGCCTCTCCCTTGCCCGCCTTGCGTTGCTTGGCCGGGTTGGAGGAGTTGGGGCCCTTCTTGCCTCGCTTCTTGTGGATAGGCTTGCGCACCTTGTAGGCATCGGCATTAGCCTCATGACTTGGGCCCCCCACGAAGGGTTGCGCAGAGAAGTTCTTTTTCAGAACATTATCCTGCGCCTCGGCCACCTGGAGAGCATCACCGTGAATCCTTCCTGGCGAAAGTTTCGCGAGGACTGGATGTTGTCCGGATGGAATGTGGAGAGAGTTTTGTCTATCTTCTGCTGATCGGTGGTACTGGTCCCACACAGCTGAAGAATGGTACAAATCCGGTGCAACAGGTTGTACTCTCCACGATCTTGAAGTCCATAAGCTCGACGAATCCAATCGCCTCACTTTGTGGCTGAATGGTGTACTTCAGCCTAGAGAACCGCTTGTTGAGGGCGGTCCAAAGGGTAGAAGCACTCCGTTCTACCATGTACTCGTTCTTGAGAGTCTCACACCTGTGATGGCGGAGGAAGTGCAGGGCTTTGGCGTTGTCCGCCGGGATGGTGGTGCTGGGGGCCGTCGGGGTCCCCGCAATCAGCACATCCTTGATGCATCGGCCCTCGAGGACGATCTCAACATCCGAGGCCCAAGTCAGGTAGTTAAGATCATCTTGGGTCAACTCCGGGAACTCGCGGCTGACGATTCCGGTCATCTGCAATTTATGCAAAGTGTGTAAGATTACAACAGGTAATCGGTTGCATAAATGCGATAATCGCTACAATAATTCAAGTATGACGGCGTTCCAAAATTTAAAGTAAAAATGGTACAAGCTAACTATGAGGTACAAAGTATTAAAATCATGCGATAATTAATAACTATAGTACAACATAGTGCAAAGGCTTGTTTAAAAACGAACCGAAAACAGGACCAAAAACGGGGCAACCGCCCAGCGATCGCGTGCTCCCAAACGGCCCAGCCACACTTGCCTCTGCGCGGCCGGCCCGCTCCAGACCGTCCCGGCCCGTCTAGCGGGGGAACAGAGCTAGCTTTGCTAGCTCCCGACTGGAGTGGCGGCGCCGGCAGCAGGCCGGACCGGCGGCGCGATTGACGTGTGGACATGGTCGGCGGAGGTCGCAGGCGCATACGAAAAAACGGTCTAGAAAATGGACTACACGTGTGGGCCAAACGCCTGGCCAAGTGGGACGGCCCACCCTAACTGACCATGCAAACAATGCGCATCTGCATGCCGCGACTTAGGCGAAATCGGTACCTGCATGACCAGCGGCGGCGACGCGGCGGCGTAGCCTTCGCGTGACAGCGTAACGGCGGCCAACAGTGGCAGCGGCGGCGGCGTCTGTGAAACAGCGGCTGGGCCGCAGGCAGCGGCGTGTAGTGGCGAATCTTGTGGCTGCGGCAGCAACATCTGTGTGCGGCGTCGTCGGCAGCGTCGCGGCCTGCGGTGGCAAACAGCGAGCTGGCCTTCATGAGCAATGACAGCAGCCAGTGCAACCGGCCGTGGCCCAGCGGCAGCAGACAGCCATGAAGCCTTGGGAGGCAGTGGCCTTGAGCGCAGCGTGTGTGGCCAGCGGCAGCGGCGAGCCAGCAGCGTCTGTCGGCAACCGGCCGGAGGCCTCGGCGGCGGCGGCCGGCCAGTAGCGACAGCGCCAGCGGCTGCTGACCAGCGACACAACTACCAATGACCGGTAGGCTGTGGCACCACTACAAGAAATGTGCTATACTATGACCTTTTGAAAGTGACCCCGAAAGAAATCGTCATAAATTTATGACGATCTTGCTGCAGATGGTCATGAGCTGTTTGGGAGGGGCAAAGGAGAGCAAATGCATGACGATTTGGCCCAAAAACGTCTTAAATTCTTTACACGAAATCGTCATAAGCTAGTGTGTACTGTTTGGGGCCTTTTTTTAGAGCATACTACGACGATATAAAATCGTCATAGTCACTTATGACGCTATAATAACGTCGTAGTATGTTAAGCACTAGGATGACTGTGCTGCCACCTCCTCAATGTGATCCACGTGTCGCGCTTACGTGGTATTTTTTTGGGGGGGGGGAGTGGGGCTGTTAGTGTTAGTTGTGTGCTGGGGATTTTTTAGGTCGGGCCTGGGTGGGCCGATTCTTTCAGGTCAGGCCAACAGCTTCTTTGGCCTAGATAATATTGTTAGGCAAAAAAGATTGCGCTAGGTGGGACTTGAACCCACGACCTAGCGATGTGAGGCAGCTGTCATAACCAGTATGCTATAGTTGTGTTGTTGCAAATAATATAGAAACAACTCTATCTATGAGCGAGCAGAGCGTACGCGAGCGAGCAGACGGGCTCCCTTGTGGTGGCCGCCGAGCAGCAGAACCACAGAACCAGGATCCCTTCATGGTGACCGGCGGCGGTGGGGGCGACGCTGAACGGCGGACCGGCGGAGGGGCTGAGGCGGTGGTTGCCGACGGAGGGGCTAAACGGCACGCAGGGGTCTGGGCTGGGTGGCCGGCGGAGGGGCTGCGGCGGTGGTGGCCGGCGGAGGGGCTCCGGCGATGGTGACTGGAGGAGGTGCTGCAGCAGTCGTCATCGGTTAGCACCCTCTCCTCTCTCCCATGTTGATATACTTCCTGTTAATTTCAAAGCCTGGTTTCATTAGGGTTTCAAAATCCATATTTTCAGATGATGTTTAGAATCAATTCAAGCCCAAACCTTGTGGCATCCCGCAAAAACCACTACTAGAAAATCGCGTTGTTTTTGTGTATTGCATCATCATGACATCATCATGCATATTATTTTTACCTGAAACTATGTTGCGAAAGACTATGGTTTTCCGAAACTAGCCCTACTTATATTTCAAATTAAACCCCGGATGCTTCCGGATATTTTGTTTGTCTAAAAACTAATTCCAAAAGTTTATTGCAAATTAAATAAAAATTAAATTATTTTAGGGGGCAGTCGAACGGGCCGATTCGACCCAGTCGACCACCCCAGAAGAAAACCAACCAGTCCCACCTAAATCCTATTCCCACCTAGTCCTAATCTAACCACCACTCACAGCTCGCCACCTCACCCTCTCCCCCAATTCCTACCCACCTGCCACCTCACCGATCCACCACCTCTCTCTCTCTCTCTTTCACCCAGTCCCCTCCTACCCCTCTCCCTTACAGGCTGGCCCCACCTCAACCCGCTGCCACCTCACCCCCAATTCCTTCTCTCACCTGAGCAAGCCGCACCCCTCTCTCTTCCCCTGGGCCCCGCCACTTCCTCTCCCCTCCCTGCCACCTCGGTCCCGCTCCCCTGGCCCCACCCTGGACCGGTCCACCCCCACCCGCGGGTCCCACTCGCCCCCACCTCCTTTCTTCCCCGTGGCCCGTCCCCCACCTCGCGCTCCTCCCCTCCCACGCGACCCTCTCTCCCCTGTTCTCCCTACATCCTCTGCCCCGTGGCTTCCCCCGTGCCCGGCCGCCCGCCCTCCTCCACCCGCCTCGCCTCCTCCCTCAGGCCCCCCCATCGTCGAGCTCCTCGTCGCCCCCCCTCGGCCCGCTCCCCAGCACCGGCGGCGCTTCCCCCGCCGCCTCTACCGCGACACGACCTCGCCGGTCGTCTCCGCCTCGGCCGCCTCGCCCTCGCAGCTCCCTCCGGCCAGCGCCTCCCGTCCTCTCCTCACCGACCCTCCCGTCGCCTCTCCTCCTGCCGACCCTCCCGTCGCCTCCTCCTCACTTTCGCTCGCCAGCCCCCTTCGCCCGCCTCCGGCCAGAGCCCTTCCTCGCCATATCCCCGGCCTCGTCGCCTCCTCCCTAGGCCCCTTGGCCTGCTGGCGTCGCTAAGCCGCCCCAGCCCTCGGCCTTGCGGTCCCTTCCCTCTGCAGGATGCGCGCCGCTGGGCTCTCTTGCCGGTGCCTCGCCTCCCCGTGTCTGCCGCTGGGTTCCTCCTCGACATCGCCACCTCTCGCAGCGCCCCGTGTGCCTCTGCTCACCTCCGGTCGCCCGAGCCTTCCTCCTCTGCTTTAGGACCTGCCGTCTCTAAGCTCGATGTCAGTCGCCACTATGTGCTGGAATCCGCCGCCCAGGGCCTCCTTCCGTGCGACTTGTCTCGACCGCAAGGGCCCTTGTCGCCATCTCTCCGCCCGTCCACGAGGCCTCCCTCTCTGACGCGTCTGCAGTGATCAGTGTCCCCTTGTCCAGAAGCCGCCACACTGCTCTAGCCCTTGTCCTCTTGTCTGTAGCGCTGCGTCCCAGTTGAATGCTTGCTCTTCTTTGTAATCCAATTGGATTCCAGGTCCCGCGTCGACAAGACCTTCATGTTTCGTCGAGTTCGTCTACCATCGGTGCCACTCGAAAACCGCACCAACGGGTAACCCAAGTTCTCCATCGACCACCGAAGTCCGGAACGCGAGGGCCCCTTCGCGGGTCGAAGCCCGAAGGTATTCTACATGGAACGACAAGAACTCCTACTGGACCCGGTGAAGCGGGCGCCTCAAGATCACCCACACGGACTCGAGTACCCCGGTACCCGATCCACTCAAGTTCGCCATCGACGACAAGAACGACATCGACCAGGGCGAGTCCGATGCGCCCTGACGCCGAACCAAGTCCTTCTTCGCAGATGCGCCAAGATCTACTCTGTATCCGAGAACGCTCCCGCCAAGACCGAACCCCAGATCCGAACCCTGAGACCGACCCCGAACCCTCGGAACCCCAAGATCGCCGAACCCTAATGTGTGACCCCTTTTCTCGAGCCCTATTTTATAAATGTAATATCAAATTGTTGCATATTAAATTGTTCATGCATGCATACTTGTCATGTGGTTTGGGGGCCTTATGCCGATTCACCATATAATTAAATATGGGGCCCATATGCGGGCAAATCTAGTCTCATATTGGTCCCATTTAACTTTGTGTAGCGAACCGGTGCTATCTTTTGCCCTGTTAAGACAACATTTAAATTGCGGGGTAGATAAATAACTTGAACCATCTAATTAATTGTCGGAACCCCGGTTCCACTTAATATGACCTAATTGCATTGCACCCTTGCCATGTCATACATCATACATGCATCATGCCTGATCTTTTGCCGTAGTATTAAATATTGCATCCGGTGTTTATTCTAGTGTTTTGGTTCTTCGCGGATAAGGCCGTTGAGTTGATGCGAGTGTCGACCCGATCTTCGGTTGAACCTTCGGCAATGTTTTCAGGCGAGCATCTCCCCCTTTCTACCTATTTTACTTTTATAGCATTTATTTCCCTCCTGTTGATCTATTGCTATCTGTGTTGCGGTGCTCTAGTTTTCGTACCCGTGATATCCCTTGCAGCCTTATATTGCCTTGGACACATCCTATTACCTGTTGTTTGATAGATAGTTGGACTTGCGGCGTAGTCGCTTGCTCAAGTCTGTTGCGTGTCGTCAAGTGCCACGAGTTGTTGGTGTATTGCCGCATGTTGATGTTGGAGATGATCATGGCTTTACTTATCGTTCACTTTAATTCTGTTTAACAACTAAAATTGAAGTAGGTAGCGAGAGCACAATTGGGCAATAGATGTTATTTGGATGTTAACCGTCCACTTGTGTCCGTGGGACCCGAGTGCTTGATACTGTTCCTTGATTTATCGCGCTATCCACATCGGGAGGATTATGGGACCCCAGGCGAGCATGATTTATTCTTATTTCTTGGGGCCACAAACTAGTTTGAGGTTTTATTTAGGATCTGTACTTATGCCATGCTTTCTTGCTTTATTACGATTGTGCGAGGAGCACCTGTCTATTTAGGTAAGCGGAATGTTTTTGTGATGTCGACAAGCCAGTTTTGGGTTCCCGATCGTTCTGACCATTGGCGCAAACCTTGAGTCCGCCTCGAGTCAGCTAACTTTGTTCTTGGTCTACTCAATGGGGTGGCCCACGAAATATTTCTGAATCCTGTGATTGCTTTGTCGTGAAGGCCTCGTTGGGTTTTGATTTGGTTTTTCCGAGGTTGATCGAGCGTGTGTTGCTATTGGTGCACCCCGGCCGGGTAAAACTTTCTGAAAGCCGTGTCCGCGGTTATGGACGACTTGGAGCACAATATCTCGATCATAGACAACTATAACTAAAGTAGTGCTATAAACTTGACTTTGTAATGACTAGTAATCAGCTTCACTATAATGGAATGAATAAATAAAACTGCCAACAATTGCTTGTATGGTTTGTCGCTTGCGACCATTGTACCTGACTAGTAAATATTGCAACTACAACGGAATGGCTAAATAAAAGTACCAACAACTGCTGGGTTTCGGGTTATCTCATGCTTATTATATCTGACTAGTAAGTGCCGCAACTACAACGGAATGGTTAACTAAAATGGCCCACTGCTTATTTTATCAGGATGATTATCTATACCTGACTAGTAATTACTGCAACGATATCTGAATAAATAAAACTGCCAACTGTGTGAGTTCCTCGGTTGACTTCCTCGTTTGGTCACGAGGGGGAAACACCAGGATGGGTTTGTATGACGGTAGTATCAGGTTGGTTCCGAATAGGTCTTTCTTACCCCTCTCTAATAGCCGCCAGTTGTATCGAGTCTCTATAGGTTGTATAGTGCTGCCGCTGCCACTTCAGTCCACCATACCTATGTAGGCGAGGACCGCCGAATTATAGTCTCGCCGTGTACTGGCCTCAGTACTGACCGCTCCTCTTTTTCCTTTGCCCTTTGTCGGCACCCCTTTTGTTTAAGCAGGTTTTGAGATCGACGTCGTTAGCAGGGTTACCCTTCCGGCTTGGCACAGGCAGGGTTATGGGCGCCATTGGTTATTCTTGGGGCTCTTAGCCCCATTTGCATCTTGTCCGTAGTCGGACGCTCTATCATTTTCAAGGTGATTTGGACCTTTGTATATTATATCTGTATTCTTGACTCTTTGAGTCGCTGTTATATATATATATCTGTTTTGTGGGTCCCATCGAGGACTGTTGTGTAATGTTATTACTTCGTTTTCCACCATACGAAAGTGCTGGTGGGCACCTTTGAATCGTTTCTATGCGGGTTTGGCGGGTTTCGCTAAAACTTGCATAGGGTCGATCTGAGGTGTTCTGGTGGTATCGAGCTCGGTTGCGATACACCACAAGTCTAGCCTGTAGGATAACATAGCTAACGACCGAAGTAGAGTGTCAAAACTATTTTTGCAAAATCGGTTGGATAGATCTGGTTAGGTCTGCTTTTACTCCTTACCCCTCTGCTTCTCTCCTCTCACCTCTGCGTGTTTTGAATCCACTCTCTTACGTTTCTTCAAGTCCAGGATTTCTCGTGGTTGGGTTCCGTCGTACCTTCAGGGTTTCGCTTCCTCCTTTGATAACGGTGTTCTACCATCCGGTGTTCAAGCTGCCTGAGGAATCCGTCTACTGTGGTACCATTCTTTGTTCCTTGTTTGTGCCTTCCGGTGTTTCCGACGCGACGACATCATCTACGCCAGATCCGATGCAGAGTCTGCATCACTCCTTTGTTTCCGAACCTCGCTTGTCGAGATCTTCCATCTGAAATCCGAGAGTTGGTTGCATAATTCGCCTATTCGTGTGTAGAGTAATGGTTTGGGTGCGCGATGGACTGATCACTATCCGACTACTCTTAACATTCGCTCTTGTGCATCGAATCAGTGGATCCAGCAGTTTTACTCCGTCCACGGAAGCTAGAGGTGGCTTTATTTTTTGATACCTCTACCTTCGACCTTTTGTTCCCGGAGTGTTTCCTCGACGATCACAGACAACGACCTCTTGTTAGTGGTGTCGCGAGGATCTACACGAAGCGAGAAGACGCAGACCGCCGGCCTTCTTCCCGGTACCATGAGGCGGATCTCGAGGGCGAGATCCATTGTTAGTGGTGTCGAATTGTGGCATCCCGCAAAAACCACTACTAGAAAATCGCGTTGTTTTTGTGCATTGCATCATCATGACATCATCATGCATATTATTTTTACCTGAAACTATGTTGCGAAAGACTATGGTTTTCCGAAACAAGCCCTACTTCTATTTCAAATTAAACCCTGGATGCTTCCGGATATTTTGTTTGTCTAAAAACTAATTCCAAAAGTTTATTGCAAATTAAATAAAAGTTAAATTATTTTAGGGGGCAGTCGAACGGGCCGATTCGACCCAGTCGACCACCCCACAACAAAACCAACCAGTCCCACCTAAATCCTATTCCCACCTAGTCCTAATCTACCCACCACTCACAGCTCGCCACCTCACCCTCTCCCCCAATTCCTACCCACCTGCCACCTCACTGATCCACCACCTCTCTCTCTCTCTCTTTCACCTAGTCCCCTCCTACCCCTCTCCCTTACAGGCTGGCCCACCCCAACCCGCTGCCACCTCACCCCCAATTCCTTCTCTCACCTGAGCCAGCCGCACCCCTCTCTCTTCCCCCTGGGCCCCGCCACTTCCTCTCCCCTCCCTGCCACCTCGGTCCCGCTCCCCTGGCCCCACCCTGGACCGGTCCACCCCCACCCGCGGGTCCCACTCGCCCCCCACCTCCTTTCTTCCCCGCGGCCCGTCCCCCACCTCGCGCTCCTCCCCTCCCACGCGACCCTCTCTCCCCTGTTCTCCCCACCTCCTCTGCCCGTGCTTCGTGCCCGCCGGCCTGCCTCCACCGCCGCCTCGCCTCCTCGCCTGGGCCGCCCCCAGCGCCATCAGGCTCCTCGTCGCCCCCTCGGCCCTCGCTCTCCCCAAGCACCAGCCGACCGCCGCTTCCCCTCGCCTCTACGGCGACACGAACCTCGCCGTGGCGTCTCCCGCCTCGGCCGCCGCCCTCGCCCGCTCCCTCCGGCCAGCCGCGCTGCCGTCCTCTCCTCACTGCCGACCCTCCCCGCGTCGCCTCCTCCTCCGCCTGCCGGCGCTCGCCGCGGCCCCTTTGCCCGCCTCCGGCCAGAGCCCTTCCTCGCCATATCCCCGGCCCCGTCGCCTCCTCCCTAGGCCCCGCAGCGCACCGCATCGCTAAGCCGCCCCAGCCCTCGGCCTTGCGGTCCCTTCCCTCTGCAGGATGCGCGCTGCTGGGCTCTCTTGCCGGTGCCTCGCCTCCCCGTGTCTGCCGCTGGGTTCCTCCTCGCCATCGCCACCTCTCGCAGCGCCCCGTGTGCCTCTGCTCACCTCTGGTCGCCCGAGCCTTTCTCCTCTGCTTTAGGACCTGCCGTCTCTAAGCTCGATGTCAGTCGCCACTATGTGCTGGAATCCGCCGCCCAGGGCCTCCTTCCGTGCGACTTGTCTCGACCGCAAGGGCCCTTGTCGCCATATCTCCGCCCGTCCATGAGGCCTCCCTCTCTGACGCGTCTGCAGTGATCAGTGTCCCCTTGTCCAGAAGCCGCCACGCTGCTCTAGCCCTTGTCCTCTTATGCGTAGCTGCGTCCCGGTTGAATGCTTGCTCTTCTTTGTAATCAATTGGATTCAGGTCCGTCGACAAGACCTTCATGTTTCGTCGAGTTCGTCTACCATCGGTGCCACTCGAAACTGCACCAACGGTAACCCAAGTTCTCCATCGACCACCGAAGTCCGGGCGTCGAGGCCCCGCCATGGTCGAAGCCCCGAACCCGAAGGTATTCTACATGGAACAACAAGAACTCCTACTGGACCCGGTGAAGCGGGCGCCTCAAGATCACCCACACGGACTCGAGTACCCCGGTACCCGATCCACTCAAGTTCGCCATCGACAACAAGAACGACATCGACCAGGGCGAGTCCGATGCGCCCTGACGCCGAACCAAGTCCTTCTTCGCGGATGTGCCAAGATCTACTCTGTATCCGAGAACGCTCCCGCCAAGACCAAACCCCAGATCCGAACCCTGAGACCGACCCCGAACCCTCGGAACCCCAAGATCGCCGAACCCTAATGTGTGATCCCTTTTCTCGAGTCCTATTTTATAAATGTAATATCAAATTGTTGCATATTAAATTGTTCATGCATGCATACTTGTCATGTGGTTTGGGGGCCTTATGCCGATTCACCATATAATTAAATATGGGGCCCATATGCGGGCAAATCTAGTCTAATATTGGTCCCATTTAACTTTGTGTAGCGAACCGGTGCTATCTTTTGCCCTGTTAAGACAACATTTAAATTGCGGGGTAGATAAATAACTTGAACCATCTAATTAATTGTCGGAACCCCGGTTCCACTTAATATGACCTAATTGCATTGCACCCTTGCCATGTCATACATCATACATGCATCATGCCCGATCTTTTGCCGTAGTATTAAATATTGCATCCGGTGTTTATTCTAGTGTTTTGGTTCTTCGCGGATAAGGCCGTTGAGTTGATGCGAGTGTCGACCCGATCTTCGGTTGAACCTTCGGCAATGTTTTCAGGCGAGCATCTCCCCCTTTCTACCTATTTTACTTTTATAGCATTTATTTCCCTCCTGTTGATCTATTGCTATCTGTGTTGCGGTGCTCTAGTTTTCGTACCCGTGATATCCCTTGCAGCCTTATATTGCCTTGGACACATCCTATTACCTGTTGTTTGATAGATAGTTGGACTTGCGCGTCGTAGTCGCTTGCTCAAGTGTTGTTGCGTGTCGTCAAGTGCCACAGTTGTTGGTGTATTGCCGCATGTTGATGTTGGAGATGATCATGGCTTTACTTATCATTCACTTTAATTCCTGTTTAACAACTAAAATTGAAGTAGGTAAGCAGAGGCAAAGGTGGGCAATAGATGTTATTTGGATGTTAACCGTCCACTTGTGTCCCGTAGGACCCCGAGTGCTTGATACATGTTCCTTGATTTATCGCGCTATCCACATCCGGGAGGATTATGGGACCCCCCTGAGCCAGAGCATGATTCATTCTTATTTCTTGGGGCCACAAACTAGTTTGAGGTTTTATTTACGATCCTGTACTTATGCCATGCTTTACTGCTTTATTACGATTGTGCGAGGAGCACACTGTACTGTTTGGGTAAGCGGAATGTTTTCGCGGTATCGACAAGCCCAGTTTTGGGTTCCCGATCGTTCTGACCATTGACGCAAACCTTGAGTCCTCGAGTCAGCTAACCGTTCTTGGGTCTACTCAATGGGGTGGCCCCCTGAAATATTTCTGAATCCTGTGATTGCTTTGTCGTGAAGGCCTCGTTGGGTTTTGATTTGGTTTTTCCGAGGTTGGTCGAGCGTGTGTTGCTATTGGTGCACCCCGGCCGGGTAAAACTTTCTGAAAGCCGTGTCCACGGTTATGGACGACTTGGAGCACAGTATCTCGATCATAGACAACTATAACTAAAGTAGTGCTATAAACTTGACTTTGTAATGACTAGTAATCAGCTTCACTATAATGGAATGAATAAATAAAACTGCCAACAATTGCTTGTATGGTTTGTCGCTTGCGACCATTGTACCTGACTAGTAAATATTGCAACTACAACGGAATGGCTAAATAAAAATACCAACAACTGCTGGGTTTCGGGTTGTCTCATGCTTATTGTATCTGACTAGTAAGTGCCGCAACTACAACGGAATGGTTAACTAAAATGGCCCACTGCTTATTTTATCAGGATGATTATCTATACCTGACTAGTAATTCTAGCGATAATCGAATAAATAAAGCGCCAACCTCGTGAGTTCCTCGGTTGACTTCCTCGTTTGGTCACGAGGAAACACCAGATGGGTTTGTATGATGGTAGTATCGGGTTGGTTCGAGTAGGTCTTTCTTACCCTCTCTAATAGCCGGTTGTATCGAGTCTCTATAGGTTGTTTAGTCTTTCTGCCGCTTGATCCACCATAACTATGTGGCGAGGACCGCCAATTCTAGTCTCGCCGTGTCTTGGCCTCGATCTTGGCGCTCCTCTTTTTCCTTTGCCCTTTGTCGGTACCCCTTTTGTTTAAGCAGGTTTTGAGATCGACGTCGTTAGCAGGGTTACCCTTCCGGCTTGGCCTGGGCAGGGTTATGGACGCCATTGGTTATTCTTCAGGGCTCTTAGCCCCATTTGCATCTTGTCCGTAGTTGGACGCTCTATCATTTTCAAGGTGATTTGGACCTTTGTATATTATATCTGTATTCTTGACTCTTTGAGTCGCTGTTATATATATCTGTTTTGTGGGTCCCATCGAGGACTGTTGTGTAATGTTATCACTTTGTTTTCCACCCGCACGAAAGTGCCTGGTGGGCACCTTTGAATCGTTTCTATGCAGGTTTGGCGGGTTTCGCTAAAACTTGCATAGGGTCGATTCTGAGGGTGTTACAAACCTTCAGGTCTTTTTTGCCTTTAGCTAGATGTAGACATAGAACTATATTGTTGGAGCTTATCTAGGTTTTGGTTTAATTTCTTAGCTAGATGTAGGCATAGAACTATATTGTTGGAGCTTATCTAGATTTTGGTTTAATTTCTGCTAGCTAGTGTGTACACTTCAGTGAAATTCTAACTTGCAACATTTTTCGGTCTTTTGCATATGGACAGAAGCTGGATAACAAAAGGAGTTAGAAGGCTTTCTTATGAGCATCTAAGGGGAGTCGATGAGTTCATGCGATTTGTTCGTAGAAGTGTTCCTGATGAGGCTCAAGTTTTATGCCCATGCCCGAGCTGTATGAATTGTGTTGAACAAACTCTACCAAATGTAGAGGCTCATCTGCTAATGCGTGGGATGGCATGCACGTATGATAGGTGGATCCATCATGGAGAGCCTTTACATACAGAACCCGGAGCTGAAACTGAACCTGGTGAAGGCGCAGATCATGTTGATGATGGTGGTGAGTTTGTACAAGATGATGTTCCGCAAGAGGATGTTGGTTTGGAGGAAGAGGATGGCTATGAGGATGATATAATCCTGATCTGTTTAGGGATTTGTATGAGTCTAAACCGCAAGGTGTTGGAGAGCATACAATCTATGCCGAGCTGATAGAGGAGGCCAAGTGCGCAGCTAGTGATGGTGGGACATTGTCCAGATTTTCTTTTACCGTGAAGTTACTCCATGTCAAGTCCTTCTACCGAATCAGCAATGTTGCCTTCAACGCAATACTCTGTATCTTGACCATCCAATACCCCAAAAGTGCAATTCCCAAATCTTATGAAGAAGCATTGGGTATAATTGGTAGATTGGGGCTTGGTTATGATTCAATCCATGTCTGCCCGAACAACTGTATCTTGTTTCGGAACACGTACGCCAAGCATGTCAGGTGCCCGAAATGTGATGCCTCAAGGTGGAAAGATGCGGATGGGAGGAAGCAGATACCGGAGAAGGTGTTGAGGTACTTTCCTGTGATTCCAAGGCTACAGATGATGTTCATTTCGAAGCAACAGTCGGAGGATGTACAGTGGCACAAGCTAAAGCGGCAACCCGTGGATAATGAACTTAGCCATCCAGCCGACGGAAAGGCATGGAAAGATTTTGATGATAAACATAAAGAGTTTGCCACCGATGCGAGGAACATCAGACTCGGCCTTGCCACAGATGGATTTAATCCATTTGGAATGACCTTGAAATATAGCATGTGGCCGGTATTTGTTGTGCCGTACAATCTTCCACCATGGGCATGTATGGAGCAGTCCAACTTCATGATGGCTTTGCTAATCCCGGGTCCAAAATCTCCAGGAAAGGATTTTGATGTCTTTATGGAGCCCCTAGTAGAAGATCTCCTCAAACTCTGGAAGGGTGTCCGTACCTATGATGCCCTGAGTCCTGATAAGCTTGATCTCCGTGCTGCGGTAATATGGTGTATCCATGATTTCCCAGCGCTGCACACTTTATCGGGGAGGCTCACGTCTGGTTATCAAGCATGTGTGCGTTGTGACAAGGATCCGTGCTCGGAAAGAATAAGGAACAAGATATGTTGGACGGGGGGGCGCCGTTTTCTTCCCCGCCACCATCCTTGGCAAAAAAGCAAAGATTTCAATGGAAAAACTGAAACCCGTGACCAGCCGGCGGAGTTCACTAAAGAAGAGCTCGAGCAACAGCTTCACAATGTGAAAGATGTGAGACCTGGAAAACATCAGAAGAAAAGGAAGCGTGAGGATGGACAATGTTGGGACCGGAGGGCTATTTTGTGGGACCTCCCTTACTGGGCAGATCTCAAGTTGAGGCACAACCTTGATGTAATGCATATCGAGAAAAACATATGTGATAATCTGCTTGGCACATTTATGAACATCGACGGGAAGTCAAAGGATACAGTTAACTCTAGGCTTGATTTGGAAGACTTGGGCATAAGAAAAGATTTGCATCTTCAGCCTGTTGAAGGTGGAGAGTCGTTTGAGATGCCAGAAGCATGGTATAAAATGACTAAAGAAGAAAAGCTTGCATTCTGTGAATTTATAAGAGCGGTGAGATTTCCAGATGGGTATGCCGCTAACCTAGCAAAATGCGTGTCTCCTGATGGATGCAAGCTCCAGGGACTAAAAACTCATGACTGTCACATCCTCCTTCAAAGGATTTTACCGGCTGGACTCTGTGGAATTTTGGATAAAGAAATATATGAAGCTGTTGCTGAGCTGGGGAATTTCTTCAGAGAGTTGTGTGCCAAAACACTGAAGCTATCTATTCTTGAAAGAC
This sequence comes from Avena longiglumis, assembly GCA_030063025.1. NCBI lineage: Eukaryota > Viridiplantae > Streptophyta > Magnoliopsida > Poales > Poaceae > Avena > Avena longiglumis. The sequence continues at coordinate 62,565,242 of CP125979.1, read as the reverse complement.
TCGAAAAAGAAATCGTAGTTATCCTTTGCAAGCTTGAAAAGATATTTCCTCCGGCCTTCTTCACGGTGAGGTTCATTTGACTGTGCATTTACCCAAAGAGGGAATGCTTAGAGGCCCCGTACAATACAGCTGGATGTACCCTGTCGAAAGTAGGATGCTTACATTTAAGCGTTATGTACAAAACACCGCCAGGCCTGAAGGGTCGATTGCCGAGGCATATATTGTTGATGAGTGCCTTACATTTTGCTCGAGGTACTTCGACGATCTGGAAACAAGATTCAATAGGCCGGGCAAAAATAGAGAGCGAGATGATTCGCACGTTGGTGATGTCTCTGTTTTCAACCATGGTGTAAACCTTCTTGGAGGGTCAGAGTACTCGGAGGCTGGTGATGAATATGACAAGATGCATTGGTATGTGCTAAGGAGTTGCCCTGAGGTTCTACCGTATATCGAGTATGTCATCTCTTGTGCATGCACCCTTATCTTTTTTATTGAGTTGTAAGGAACCCATTTGCAAGCCTGATGATTTAATTAACTTTATGTTTTTGTTGGCATTGCAGGTTGTGCAAAATAGAGCTGAATAAGCAAGGTAGCCGCATCAATGTTGATAGATGGCTCGCGAAGGGATTTGCTAAGTGGTTTAAGAATCATGTGAGATCCTCTTGGAATCAATTGCCACATGTTTTTTTGTGTGTTTTGTTACTAACCCTGATTTATTTGTGCAGATTGGAAAATTGCATGAGGACAATAAGTTCAGTGCTGATCTTTTTGCTTTGGCATGCGAGCCGGATAGGCGAGTGAGGCTGTATTCAGCATGTATTGTTGACAGTGTCCGCTACCACACAGTTGACCGCGAGAAAAATAGAAACACGCAGAACAGTGGAATAGTTGACGAGGGAGACCATGATGGTGAAGAGATGGACTTCTATGGTCAGCTCAAAAGCATCATAAGGCTCCAGTACAACTCCAGTAGAGGCGTCCATCGATCGGTCGTCTTGTTCCGTTGTGATTGGTTTGATCTTGGTGGCAGAAAGAAGACAGGGATCCAAGATGACGGACACTTCAAAAGCATTAACACTGGAAGGTGCTGGTATAAGAGTGATCCATTTATTCTAGCGACACAAGCAAAAAAGGTGTTCTATGTGCCAGACACCGACTTGCGTGGAAATTGGCAAGTTGTGCAAAAGTTTCAGCACAGACATTTGTGGAGTGTGAAAGAAACTGAAATGGAGAAGGGTCTCAATGGTGGTGGTGGTCTAACATACCAAGATGATAACACTGAGGAAGTTCCAGTGCAAGAGAAAGAACTCGGTGTGCATACTAGATTGCGAAGGAGACGGGAACGAGTGTTACTTGATGCTTCATTCGTAGAAAACATTAGGAAAAGAAGGAAGGAGGTAGTGGAGGGCCATGAATGCGATGATGAAAACATGGTAGATGACACAGTCCTCAAGTACTATCGCGATGGTGAGGATAAAAGGAAGATGCATTTCGACGATGATGATTAGTAACAACATGCAAGGTAAATTCTATCCTCCATTATCTTTTCTTTTTTATTTCATTGCTAGTGCCCAGGGGACCAAATAAAATCCAAAAAAAGAGGCATATTTTATCGTGCAGGAGAGAACATAAGAGTTTATTTTTTTATGTGATTTAACAGAGAAGTATGAAAGGTTGTGTGGCCAAGGCAGCACACTCGCAAGCCGCTACTCATCTTGCTAACGAGAGATTTTAGAGCATACTGTGGTGGAATGCGCATACAAAAATAATATTTCTGTAGAGAGAAGAGAGCAGGCTACAACCGGTGAACGGTGAACAAATTCGGCCCCCTCCGATTGCACCAGACCAGCAAGGCCAAGCTAGAGAAATTCCCCCAAATCTCTCCTCCCCTGGCCGGGGACAAAACCCTAGCCGAGCCCAGCGCAATCGAAATCCACCCAACAGAAGGAGAGGGACAGGAGATTCAGGAGCGCCGAGCGGGTGAGAGGCGGGTTCCCCACCGATGAATGCATTGGAGGAGAACCGGGACCCCACGGGATCAATCGCCGCCGCTCCGCCTCAGTCTCCCTGCTTCTTCCTCCCCTGCTCTCTCTCTCTAGCTCTAGCGTGCTGCGTGTGCTTCTGTGTGGTGTGCTCACAGGGGCCAGCCCGCGGCCCGGCCCGCTTTGATCGCCCTTGACCGGTTGCCGACGCGCTCCCAGCTCGAGGAGGGGAGAGGGAGGGAGAGGGGATTGCGGGGAAAGGGAGGGAGAGGGACTTGCGGGGGAGGGGAGGGGCTTACCAGCGGTGCTCACTGGCGGTGCTCGAGGAGGGGGATCAGAGGGAGGCAGATCGGCGGAGAGCTCGAGGAGGGGAGGGGGAGGGAGAGGGGCTTGCAGGGAAAGGAAGGGAGAGGGACTTGCGGGGGACTTGGAGGGGAGGGGGAGGGAGGCGAATATCTCGAGGAGGCGGAAGGGAGGGGGAGGGGGACTGAGATCCTCTGACTTTGGGTCGCTGACAGGTGGGACCCAGTCCATGCGGGACCCACATGTCAGTGACTCAAAGGCAGAATTGGCTACTGGGGAGCCGTGTCCGGGGGGAGGGAGGTGTTAAGTCTCCTAAATAAATGGCATTGAATTAAGGTAGTAAATTAAAAAACACATTCGAAAATAAAATAAGATTTAGAATAAGATTTTCATTTTCTTTTATATATGTGAGATTTTGAAAAAACTTTTCTTTTGTATATGTGAGATTTTGCAACAACTTTTTATTAGAATAAAATAAGATTTGAATCGGTAGTAAGTGAGTCAGATTTCGTCGCAAAAAAGGGCCGTTTTGTGAACCAACCACCAAATGAAAGTTTCGAAATGCCAGCACCACATTTTTCTAAAATGATAGACCACCTTACATTTAAAAATGTCCCAACTGGGGTATCTAAAATCTTTCGGTCCACCCCTGGCGAAAAAGACAAATGTCTGCTGAATTGGTAGGAAGTGGGTCCGATTTGAACTACAGGTACATTATCGTATGCTCATGATTTTTTGCACAAATCATTTTTAGACTCACAATATGTTGTTTCATTAGAGACCCAATGCAAGTTTGGCGATACTCATCCCCTAGCTAAGAACCTTCATGCCCGTCGTTTTGACCATAGTTTGAAACTGCGTAAAATATTCAAAAACTGTCCGAACAATGTAAATCTTTCGCATGGAGTCATTTTATGTTAAACGGTTGCAAGGAAAAATACCAAACTTTATATATTGATTGCATCTCGAAAAGTCCTTCTCAAAATGAGCTATCATGTTTGAGGTTTCATGGCTTTCGGTCCAAATGGCCAATGTTATGGCAAGAATCGCTGCATAGTTTGTGATAACGTGCCCATATTGTGCATGCATGTGCATCCTGGGATGGCGAACAATGTTAAAGGAGAAAGTTTTCCTTGTCGTCGCACCGAAAAACCATTTTCTATTTTTCGAGCGCAAAAAAGGGTTGTTTTGTGAATCAACCATCAAATGAAAGTTTTGAAATGTCAGCACCACATTTTTCTAAAATGATAGACCACCTTACATTTACAAATGTCCCAACGGGGGTATCTAAAACCTTTCGGTCCACCCCTGGCAAAAAAGACAAATGTCTGCCGAATCGGTAGGAAGTGGGTCCGATTTGAACTACAGGTACATTATCGTATGCTCATGATTTTTTGCAAAAATCAATTTTAGACTCATAATATGTTGTTTTATTAGAGATCCAATGCAAGTTTGGCGATACTCACCCCCTAGCTAAGAACCTTCATGCCCGTCGTTTTGACCATAGTTTTAAACTGGCGTAAAATATTCAAAAACTATCCGAACAACGTAAATCTTTCGCGTGGCGTCATTTTATGTGACACGGTTGCAAGGAAAAATACCAAACTTGGTATATTGATTGCATCTCGAAAAGTCCTTCTCAAAATGAGCTATCATGTTTGAGGTTTCATGGCTTTCGGTCCAAATGGCAATGTTATGGCAAGAATCGCTGCATAGTTTATGATAACGTGCCCATATTGTGCATGCATGTGCATCCTGGGATGGCGAACAATGTTGTAGGAGAAAGTTTTCCTTGTCGTCGCACCGAAAAACCATTTTCTATATTTCGAGCGCAAAAACGGGCCGTTTTGTGAATCAACCACCAAATGAAAGTTTCGAAATGCCAGCACCACATTTTTCTAAAATGATAGACCACCTTAAATTTACAAATGTCCCAACTGGGGTATATAAAACCTTTCGGTACACCCCTGGCGAAAAAGAAAAATGTCTGCCGAATCGGCAGGAAGTGGGTCCGATTTGAACAACAGGTACATTATCGTATGCTCATGATTTTTTGCAAAAATCATTTTTAGACTCACAATATGCTGTTTTATTAGAGATCCAATGCAAGTTTGGCGATACTCATCCCCTAGCTAAGAACCTTCATGCCCGTCGTTTTGACCATAGTTTGAAACTGGCGTAAAATATTCAAAAACTGTCCGAACAATGTAAATCTTTCCCGTGGCGTCATTTTATGTGACACGATTGCAAGGAAAAATACCAAACTTGGTATATTGATTGCATATCGAAAAGTCCTTCTCAAAATGAGCTATCATGTTTGAGGTTTCATGGATTTCGGTCCAAATGGCCAATGTTATGGCAAGAATCGCTGCATAGTTTGTGATAACGTGCCCATATTGTGCATGCATGTGCATCCCGGGATGGCGAACAATGTTAAAGGAGAAAGTTTTCCTTGTAGTCGCACCGAAAAACCATTTTCTATTTTTCGAGCGCAAAAACGAGTCGTTTTATGAATCAACCACCAAATGAAAGTTTCGAAATGCCAGCACCACATTTTTCTAAAATGATAGACCACCTTACATTTACAAATGTCCCAACTGGGGTATCTAAAACCTTTCGGTCCACCCCTGGCAAAAAAGACAAATGTTTGCCGAATCGGAAGGAAGTGGGTCCGATTTGAACTACAGGTACATTATCGTATGCTCATGATTTTTTGCAAAAATCATTTTTAGACTCACAATATGCTGTTTTATTAGAGATTCAATGCAAGTTTGGCGATACTCATCCCCTAGCTAAGAACGTTCATGCCCGTCGTTTTGACCATAGTTTGAAACTTGCGTAAAATATTCAAAAACTGTCCAAACAATGTAAATCTTTCGTGTGGCGTCATTTTATGTGACACGGTTGCAAGTAAAAATACCAAACTTGGTATATTGATTGCATTTCAAAAAGTCCTTCTGAAAATGAGCTATCATGTTTGAGGTTTCATGGCTTTTGGTCCAAATGGCCAATGTTATGGCAAGAATCGCTGCATAGTTTGTGATAACGTGCCCATATTATGCATGCATGTGCATCCTGGGATGGCGAACAATGTTGCAGGAGAAAGTTTTCCTTGTCGTCGCACCGAAAAACCATTTTCTATTTTTTGAGCGCAAAAAACGGGCCGTTTTGTGAATCAACCACCAAATCAAAGTTTCGAAATGCCAGCACCACATTTTTATAAAATGATAGACCACCTTAAATTTACAAATGTCCCAACTGGGGTATCTAAAACCTTTCGGTACACCCCTGGCGAAAAAGACAAATGTCTGCCGAATCGGTAGGAAGTGGGTCCGATTTGAACTACAGGTACATTATCGTATGCTCATGATTTTTTGCAAAAATCATTTTTAGACTCACAATATGCTGTTTTATTAGAGATCCAATGCAAGTTCGGCGATACTCATCCCCTAGCTAAGAACCTTCATGCCCGTCGTTTTGACCATAGTTTGAAACTGGCGTAAAATATTCAAAAACTGTCCGAACAATGTAAATCTTTCGCGTGGCGTCATTTTATGTGACACGGTTGCAAGGAAAAATACCAAACTTGGTATATTGATTGCATCTCGAAAAGTCCTTCTCAAAATGAGCTATCATGTTTGAGGTTTCATGGCTTTCGGTCTAAATGGCCAATGTTATGGCAAGAATCGCTGCATAGTTTGTGATAACGTACCCATATTGTGCATGCATGTGCATCCTGGGATGGCGAACAATGTTGTAGGAGAAATTTTTCCTTGTCGTCGCATCGAAAAACCATTTTCTATTTTTCGAGCGCAAAAAAGGGACGTTTTGTGAATCAACCACCAAATGAAAGTTTCGAAATGCCAGCACCACATTTTTCTAAAATGATAGACCTGTAGGGTTCGCAGCATAGAAAACAAAAATTTTCCTACGATGTGAACTATATACCAAGATCTATCTACTAGATACAAACAACGAGAGGATGTATATCCGTAGAGAACATACCCTTGAAGACCGACAAAGCTTAACGAGTTCAACTCGTGGTTGATGTAGACGATCTCTTGCCGATCTCAAGATCGAGAGGAAGTCCTAGCGCCACAAATCAGCAGCGCATCCGTGCTCGCACACACGTTCGAGGCACCGAGCAACCTCCGCCTCCTCGCTCCAGCGATGCAGCGGAAGCACAACTCTTTCTTGCCGAATAGCCACCGGGAACATGTATCTCGCTAGTCCGAGACCATGGGGGATAAATTCTAGAGGGGGAGAGAGATCCTTCACGAGGAGTTGTGTGAGACAAGTGAGGAGGGGGGCTCCTTTTATAGGAGGAGGGGGGCACCCAAGGGGGTGGCCGCCGGCCATGGGGCTGCCCCCTCCCCTCCTTCATTCATGTGGGTGGACACTCCACTCACAAAATGCCCTTTAAATTCCCTCCACTCAAAAGTCCACTCAAATTCCCATTAAATTTCCACCAAATTTAATGCAAACTCTCATTAAATAAAACTCTTTTATTTTATTCAGAATTTTGTCAATTACTTTATTGACAAACATTCACAAATAACCCCTTGATAGAATTCTATTTCACATGCATAACCACTTTATGCAATTTCACCCGAAAACCTGTTTCAGTATCTAGTGAAATAAATTCCTGCGCTTGTTCATTCTTTCGGCATGAAACATTTGCTCCAATTGGATGTCGGTGTCTCTTAAGTGTGTCACCCTACGGTTCGTGAATAATGCGGACATGATCGAGACCCCTCTCGAATCAATAATCAGAAGCGGGATCTGGAGACCCATGACTCCACACATTCAACGATGACTTTCTTGTGATCGTCCAACCTTTTACGCTAGTATCTTAACCCTTTGTTTCACGATATATTACATGTCCGAGATTCGATCATCGGTATCTCCATACCTAGTTTGATCTCGTTACCGACATGCACTCTTTTCTCGTTCGCGTGATATAACATTCTCGTGATCAAATCACTTTCTTGCAAGCTAATCAATGTGATATCACCGAGAGGGCCCAGTATATCTATCCGTCATCGGGATGAACAAATTCCACTCTCGTTCCATGAGCCTCAACATAACACTTTATTAGTTCTAAACCCATCTTTATAATCACCCTGTTACGGTTTGAAGTTTGATGTTATCAATAAACTCTTCTGGTGTTAGTGATTGACATGATCTCATGGTCTAAGGATTAGGATCACTTCGTAAGTTGGTATAGCAATATAAACTCAATGACTTTGATCGTAATGCTATACTTGGATGAATGTTCATCACACCATTACACTAATGTTGTGATCCGTTATTAACAACATCCAATGTCCATGATCAGGAAACCTTGATCATCTTGTTAATCAACGAGCTAGTTTATGAGAGAGGCATAACTAGGAACTTTCTGTTTGTTTATTAAACACACATGTATTAACGTTTCCGTATTAATACAATTATAGCATGCAAAATAAACATCTATCATATACTTGGAATACACATAATAAACACTTTATTATTGCCTCTCAGGGCATATTCCCTTCAGTCTCCCACTTGCACTAGAGATAATAATCTAGTTACATAGTGATAAATCTAACACCCATTGAGTTCTGGTGTTGATCATGTTTTGCTCTAGAGAGAGTTTTAGTCAACGGATCTGCTACATTGAGATCTGTATGTACTTTACAAATCTTTATATCTCCATCCTTGACATGCTCGCGGATGGAGTGAAACCGGCGCTTAATATGCTTGGAATGTGTTGCCTGCCAAAACCCACCGGCGAGCAGCGACGAGCAACACGGAGAGCCGGGAGGCTCTCAGGACTGCTGGTGGGCCCTGGTCCCTCGGGCGACGGCCCGCAAAAGCTCCGGCACACGTCCTGGCTTGGTTCGATGCCACGACCTATACCTGGTCAGGAAGGTGAAGGATTGCTCCGATTGATTTCCTGCATGGTAAACAAGTATACGTAAAATTCGAGCCGTAATCGGCTCCCAGGTTTCCCTGTAAATCGGCTCCTAAAGCCGATTGCCCCATGGTTCTGCGTTAGATTTATGATAACATGGGGTTTTGCTTGATCACTACAAGTTAAATCGATCTACGATAGTATAATGTTTTCACCACGTAACTGGGCGTCCTCTGCGTGATTGAGCCTCGACGCATACAAAGATGAAGAATATTAACCCTAGAGGAGGCCTAATAACCAACGTAAAGCCAATTACCGGAACATCTTCTCTAGAACGAATAAGCCACATCCTTATGCATTACTGGATCGTTCAACCCGTTTGTAAGGCCTGATTACGTAGATATTAAACTAAACCTTGGTGAACAAGGCACAACTATAACAGATCGAATCGACTAAATAAAGATCAAAGGTGCTACCCTTGCACTTTGGGAAAAGGTGCAAGGGTAGCGAGATAGCTGGAGGTAGCATAACCCGGCGATAGTAATGAAAAGCACCGATGCTAGCCTCAAACAATCTATGATAATGGTATTACTCGCCATCAACAACGCTTCGATGCAGTAAAACCGGGTAACGATAAGTAGATATCGCCTAGATCGCAAGGCATGGCACTTACGAAAGAAACCCTAGAAACAAGGGGTGGCGATGCGAGATTGTGTTTGTTGTGAACGTGGTTGTCCTCTTCTTTCAATAACCCTAGGTACATATTTATAGTCCGGAGACTCTCTACTTTTTGGAATAACTCTACAACTCTATCTTTACCTAAACATAAACGGAACCTAAACAAACACGAAACCCACTATGATACAAGATACACGGGCAATTTAGCCCAAACCCACGCACTAGGCCGATCCAACAACACGTTGAATATATGTATCTTTCAAGCCCATCTTGATCACGGCCCATCTCCGTCTTTGGCCAAAATACGGTGATAACACATGCCCCCCTGGTTTTGGCAATGATAATTCCAAAACCACTCTGTATGTTTTTTTTCTTCTTCTCCTCCCTTTTTTTTATCGGGCTGCGCGTCGACAGAATGCGTGGCAGAACAGAACCGTCACGCTACCCCTTCATCATGATGCCCTGTCTTCTCAACTCCTGCGCAGTGCATGATTTGACGATTTTGGCGGTAACTGGGAACCGCTATGGCATTGAACTGTCTCTCCACTATTCCCTTATTTAAATTCGCTGAGCAGTTCACAATCCCCATCTTCCTCCGATTGCGGAAAACCCTCTTCCTTCGCCGAAAAACCCTCTTTCTTGCCATGGCCTCCTCTGCTTCCTCCGTGCGTCTTCCCATGCCTCCAACTCGATTAGCGGCCGAGCCGACGCTAGAGCACCCGCCACGGCGTCTGATACTTCGCCCACGATGGTGGGACGAAAGGATCGATTTCACCGTCTGGTCGAGGGACGATCGTCCCACGGTCGCGGTGAAAGCTCTGATTCCTCGTTGACGGGAGGCGAGAGCAGCGACGACGCTTTGGTCGTGGGGCGGCGTCGAGTCCTCCGACGAGGAAGAAGAATCGGAGGAGGACACCTCCTCCGACAGTACCCGCCGAAGCGCTTCACGCGGGTCCGATGAAGACCAAGATGACGAGGAGGACGAAGAGGTCCCGCTGGTTTCTTCAAAGGCGGCGAGGATGATGCTGGCGGCAGCTGAAGACCGAAGAGGACGGCGGCGGCAAGCGGCGATCTCGCCCTTTAGATTAGGAACCGATGGCAACGATGGTAGGCTCCCTTTTGTAATCAGTCGTCCTTTGTAAGAAATCATCTTTTGAATGAATGAAAATCTATTTCCCAAAGATTGCCTTGTCCGCCCCTGATCTTGCCGATAACCATGATAGGTCGATGTCCTAGAAGTCGATGATACTGCATCGGCTCTCAACATACTGCACACATACAGTGAAACAAGTCAAATCGCAAAGAGCCGATGACTATCCATCGGCTTCTTCCAAAAAACGTTGACAGGGTCAAACTTTGGTCGCATCTTTAGGCATATTAAAACGGCCACTTCTTGATTTCAAACGATGACCTGCGACCTTTCTCAAAACAGGCGACCCAAATCTCCAATTGCCCATCAAAAAACATGCCCTGCACAAACGACCAGTGACAAGTAAAGATGTGTGAACCTCTAGAGTCGATGACCGTGCATCGGCTATATATTTTGTTTTTTATTCGGCCGATTTTCAGCATCGGCCCCCATATTTTTACAAAAACCCATCGTTTCACGTGCCTTTACCTAGCCGATTTCATGTATCGGCCCCTCAAGTTTTACTGTCCAACATCCCACATGCTTGGGAAATATTTCTTAAGATGTTGTCCGTTAACTGCCACTGGGAACTTTACTCCATCCAACTGCTCGAGCATGTATGCGTTTCCTCTTAAAACTTGGTCGACCCTGTACGGACCGTGCCAATTTGGAGACCATTTACCATATGTTGCATCCTTAGTCCCCAAGGGCAACACAACTTCCCATACCAGATCACCAACGTGGAACTCCTTTGGCTTCACTTTCTTGTTGTATGCACGAGCTACCTTGGCCTTGTTCTCTTTGATTTTCTCCAGTGACCATAGCCTGAGCTCGGTTAAATCCTCCACACGGTCACTCATCGTGGTTGCGTACTCTTGGTTGTTAGATCGTCTGAAAAGTGGCCGTCTCGATCAATTAATTTCCCAAGGTAGGACGGCTTCTTGTCCATATACTAGATGGTAGGGTGAGGTTTTTATTGCTCCATGGCATGACATGCGATAAGCCCATAACGCCTCCGACAAAACCTCGTGCCAACGCCTTGGGTGCTCATCGACTTTTCTCTTGATCAGCTTGATGAGGCTCTGGTTGGACGCTTCAGCTTGCCCATTCGCTTGAGCATAGTATGGAGATGATCTAATCAGCTTGATCCCCATGTCCTCGCAGAATTTTCTAAACTCCTGAGAAATAAAGACCGAACCTCCATCGGTCGTGATAGTTTGGGGAATCCCGAATCTATGGATGACATGTTCTTTCACAAAATTGATAACATCCTTCGAGTTTACTGACTTCGTTGGGACAGCCTCCACCCATTTTGTGAAGTAGTCAGTGATAGCCAGAATCCACATGTGGCCTTTGCTTGATGGAGGATTGATTTTGCCGATCATGTCCATGCCCCAACCTCGGAATGGCCAAGGCTTGATGATGGGGTTCATTTCTTGGTCGGTTTCCATCTGGATTTTTCCAAATTTCTGACATGCTTGACACCCTTTGTAGTAGTTGAAACAGTCCTCAAGCATGGTGGGCCAATAAAACCCCGATCGCCTGATCAACCATTTCATCTTATGAGCCGATTGGTGAGTTACACAGGCGCCTTCGTGTACTTCGTGTAGGAGCTGATTGGCCTCGGCTGACCCCAGGCATTTGAGCAATAGCCCTTCCAGAGTCCTGTAAAACATGTCATCCCCAATAAGCACGTACTTCATGGCTTTGTACCTTATCCGTTTAGGTGCCCCCCGAGCCGAATCTTCCAAGTAATTGAAGATATCGGCTCTCCAGTCGTCTGCTTCCAAGAACTGTACCTGAACGTCGGCTCCTTCTACCATGTCCTTGTATCCTGAAGCCATCTGCGCAAGATCGTTCGCCTCGGTATTCTGCGAACGTGGGATCCAAGTGAAGTTTACGTACCGGAATTGCGTCATCAGCTCGCGGCAGTGCAGCCATAATGGGAAGAGGGACTCGCTCTCGCACTTGTAGTCCTCTGTGAGCTGGGAAAGCACCAACTTGGAGTCTCCAAAAATTTCCACGCTTCGCTCGGCGAGGAGTAACTCCATCCCTTGCATATCGCCTCGTACTCGGCTACATTGTTGGTGCGAGAGGTAGACAATCGATGGAGAAGGAAAATGTTGCCCCAGGCGACGAGTAAAATGCCGATGCCGCAGCCATCGTCACAAACCGATCGTCGAAAAACATAGCCCATGCTCTTATGGACGGTCGGCTATGTTAGTGTTGATCCTTTCAGCGATAAGATCGGCCGCTTGTCCCGCTTTTAACGGCGGGTTGATACCGGATGTCAAACTCTGATAATGCAAACATCCATTTGCCCAGTCGGCCTTTTAACATAGGAGCCGACAGCATGTGCTTTACGACGTCTGATTTGCATATGATGATGATCTCTGCTGATAGCAAAATGTGGCGCAACTTGGTGCAAGTGAAAAACAGGAAGAGGCACAACTTATCGATATCAGGGTACCTTGTCTCTGCGTCCAGCATCCTCCTGCTTATGTAAAAGACGACTCGCTCCAACCCATCATAAACTTGCACCACTACCGAGGCGATGGACGTGTCAGCCACTGACAAGTAAATGTAGAACGGTATGTCAGGCTGAGGTGGAACTAATACTGGCGGCTTTGTCAGATATTCTTTGATCTCGTCAAAGGCTCGTTGTTGTTCTGCCCCCCAGCGGAATTCCTCGTCAGATTTGATTTTTACTAGTCCCATGAACGGCTGAATCCTTCCTGACAGATTGGAGATGAATCGTCTGACGAAGTTGATCTTGCCGATAAGGGACTGCAGATCTTTCTTCGTGGTGGGTGGCTTCATTGTCCGCACTGCCTCCTGACTTTTCAGGCCGATCTCAATTCCGCGTTCATGGACCAAAAAACCCAAGAACTGACCGGCCGTCACCCCGAAAGCACACTTCTTTGGATTCATCCGTAGGCCGAATTTTCTTGTTTGGTCCAGGACGCGTTGCAGATCGTCCAAGTGTCCGTCTTGAAGCAGACTTGACCACCACGTCATCGATGTAGATTTCAACCAGTTTGCCGATCGGATCATGGAAAATATAATTCATGGCCCTTTGGTACGTGGCGCGGCATTTTTCAGTCAAAGCGTCATGACTACATATTCAAATAACCCCGGACCACAGGACTCGAATGCGGTCTTGTGTATGTACGGAGCCATGAAGATCTGGTTGTACCGGCATTGCCGTCCATGAAGCTCAAAATTTTATGACCAGCTGCTGCATTGATTAATGTTTACGCCCACGCATCGGATACTCATCCTTTGGGGTAGCTCTGTTGAGATCTCGAAAATCTATAGCAACACGCCATTGGCCACCCTTCTTCTCTCCAGGTACGATACTAGAAATCCACTCAGCATACCTGCATGGTCTGATCAACTTGGCCGTCAACATTTTCTCGACCTCTTTCTTGACTTCTTCGAATTTGGCATTCATTTGTCGTGCTCATGGCTTAAACGGCGAAATCCTTTTTGAGCGGAGGCGATGCTCGATGATGCTCTGTCCAACCGAGCATCTCTGTGTAGTCGGTGAAGCAATGGATATTGTTTCAACAGGGCTATCATCGGGCCCTTGACTCGGCTCTAACTTTCTGGCGATAAATGTTGGTCGTGGCTTATCCCCGGGACCAATGTCGATCTCTTCTAGCTCATCGGATGTAAACCCATACCCTAGCTTTCCGTCACTGTCAAATCGACGCTAAACACAGGGCAAGCGGTAGGTGAGGACAACAAAAATAATTTGGGCGATCGCTTGAATCGGCCCCTTTTGCTTGCATCGGTCAAGGATGGTTTACACCTTATTATTTTCTGATGGCGAGCATCTCTCGCTACGACTACATGAGCCGCTTGTCGTATGATCTGCTTTTTTATTTTTGTGGCGATCGAGGATCGGCGTACCCTGAATGATCGTGGGCTTTTCTACTCTGTAAGGCGATGGATAAGACCAGCCTCACCCTGTTTTTGTAGCTTCAATACGCCGCAGCCGTCTAGATTGATTCCGAGATCGGCTCTTGGTCTTCGCTTCCCGACGTTCATGCCAGCTATGGAGATCTCGATAGAATCGCGTGGATGACCTCCACGTCGTCTCCATCCCCTTTGGATCGAACCTTTGGTGCATTGTGGACGGATGCGCAATTAGCGTGAATCAATCCCTTCCTAGCAAGGCGATGTAAGTGCTCTTGTCTCGACGAAGAATGACGTGGGTACGGTTTTCACCTTTGTCAAGTCCACGTTCAAGACGCCTTGCGTTCAAGACCGACCGTTGAAGTCGCTCAACGTGGACGTTGGTTTTGATCGGATCTGCGTGGAGTGTCCCAAGCGTCGTAGCATGGAGTATGGCATGATATTGATTGCCGCTCGGTGTCCACCAACATCTTCTTGTGGTTGCCCATTGATGTAACCTCGCGGTGCAGGGCTTTCGGATGTTTGTAACCCTTCTCACGTGGCTTCTCAAAGATAACGGCCGTGGGCGATCAAGCCGTGCCACGGGTAGCTCATCGGTTCTTGGGCGCGAGAATTAATGTCTGAACACCATGTTTGTGCCAGCCGATGTCTTTGCATCGGCTTTTACCGGTTTGGGGCGCCACTCTTTCCTGGTCGGGCGGTCTTCCGTTTCCAAAGTTTGCCTCACTTTGACGGCCAGATCAGGCCGTGCTTTCTTTAAAGCGCGGAGATACTGCGCTTCAGCTTCCTCCAAGTTACGCAGCCGCTGCACTCTACGCTTCTAGGTGTGTCTGAGTCCGTCGGGCACCACCTTGGGCGGTGATACATCTTGACCTTGTCATCTTTTGGCTCCTCGAGGTCTTACTCGGTGACTCCTTTGTGGCCACAGGCGGAAGAGGCCCTAGACGTTTGAATACCGACACCGGCCTCGTGTATTCCTTTTGCGACCGCATTCCGGCAGTCGATTATAGGCAACGGCTCATCCCGCGCCCGGCAATACTTGAAGAAAGGACAATCCCAATGCATCTGCGCCTTCCTTCTCTTCGGCGGTCCCCTAGCAAGGTGCTCATATCTTTCGTCGTCTCTGTCGCGCCCGGACGTTGGTCCTCTTGGCGTTCATACTTGTTAAGGAGATCGTGGAATGTGGCTTCCGATCGCACTTTCCTCACTTGTTCCTCGATTAAGTACCCTTTGTCATTGTGGCTGGGCGGTCGCATGGACTAGCCTCCTTTCTTTCCTTGCCCGAGGCGACCACCGTCCTCCTTATGCGTGTCATGGTGGTACCGGACCACCGCCATATTAACGCCGAGCAGAAATCCAGCTTACGCCTCATGGAGCTTAAAAGTTCTACCATGTTGGCCGGAAATGGGTTTGTGTCCACTTTCATGGCGAATCGCCCAAGGATCGACGGCCTTGCTCTATCGCCATTTGGATTTGGCGTGAAGCTCTTTGCACTCGTTGGTGGTGTGAGTGAGCGAATGATGCCACTTGCGTATGGTCTCCGTTCATTTCCTGAGCCGTAGGGATTTTGTGGCCTTCGGGTAACCTCAGCTGCTTCTCCTTCAGCAGCAAATCGAATATCTGCTCAGCTTTGCTCACATCGAAGTCGAACCCTTTCGCGGGCCCTTGCTGTTTCACCCATTTGCAGGCCACAGGATCTGCCCCCCGAGCCCATTCAGCTACGGCCACCTCCTGGTCCTATGTAGGATCTTCTTCTTCGGCATCGACCAGGCCTATCGGACGCTTGAATTTGTCTTGGTACAACTTCGAGGTGGCGTTGTTCATACATCGCCGTTTCGGGCCATGTCGCCAATGAGTTGTACTCTACACGAAAGCAGATCCTTGATGGTGAGAGACCCAACCGCCAGATTCGTGCTTCCTTCTCGATTAAGCAGCGAGTAACATCGGTTCTTGGATCTGGCGCGGATGTACTCGGCTCTGATTTCTCCTCGCGCTTTGCGCCAGTGCGCAATGCCAGCCTCGGTAGCCTCGAATGGTACTGGATGTGGAACTGCTCTTCCGGTTGCTTCCGGTATGAATTGAATCGGTGGTAGTGAGGTGTACCACCCAAAGGCTGGTCTGTCGGAGATTGCGCAAAAATCTTACGCGCATCGATCCGATGCGAAATCATGCCTAGTTGTGCGGTATCGGCTTATGTGCTCGATCGAGCTCGACCCTTCGACCCTGAACCTTGAGAACTCGGGAGCTTATACTTGGGGCAGCGGAATTAGATCAAACTTCGTTGGGTACGGCTTTGAATAGCCGATTGTCCTTCTCTTGACGGTTTAACCGGTCCCTCGGGATGGTACCGATTTGCTCCTTTGTTTGAGCTTTAGGGCTAGATTCTCATGACTTGTTCGATGGCATACTTGGCTAGCCACGCATGTTTGTCGGCGTCCATCCCGCCATCGCTGCTCGGAACGCGTCGCCTCAAGATCCTGGCCCAAGAGCTCCTGCCGCAGAAACCCCTGCGGTTGCAATCTGTTTGGTGCGTGTCAGGCTATTGTAGTCCGGCACGTAGGCGCATATATATCCGTGTGGGATCTCCTTAGGTGGCTCAAACAGGGTGCAATCGCTGGGTCGCCTCCGACCTTGTAGACGTGGCCGCTGCTCTGGCGGTTACGGCGGCAAGTGCGAGAGCAGGGCTGGTCTGCAGGCGGTCTTTCTCCTGGTGAGTCCCTAAAGTAGGTCCCGCGGAGAATCGATGCTTCATGATCTCCTGGACTACGCGAACTGCGACCCGCTCAAAAGCGTTCACCAGGCTCTCAGAATGGCGGTGCAGAGAATGAGCCACCATGTAGTTGACTTCCTGTCGTAGAGCTCTCGTGCGCTCCTCCGAAGGAAGAGACAGATCCACCTCATTGAGAGCGCCCTCGGGGGAGAACCCCTTCCACCTGATGCCATGCTTACGGGTCCTCTCAAAAGAGGAGGTCTTCCTCGAAGAGCCTTGATCTCGTCGTACTTGGCCTTGTGCTCGTCAGGTAGATCGTCGAAGTGATCGGTCATTCTCCATTGCAGCGTCGGATGTTGATGTAGACGTTGTTGAAGGTCCCACCGGCGTGCCAGAATGTGTTGCCTGCCAAAACCCACCGGCGAGCAGCGACGGACAACACGGAGAGCCGGAGGCTCCTGGATCGCTGGTGGGCCTGGTCCTCGGCGACGGCCCGCAAAAGCTCCGGCACACGTCTGGCTTGGTTCGGCGTGCCACGACCTATACCGTCGGGAAGGTGAAAGATTGCTCGATTGATTTCCTGCATGGTAAACAAGTATCGTAAAATTCGAGCCGTAATCGGCTCCCGGTTTCAGAATCGGCTCCTAAAGCCGATTGCCCCATGGTTCTGCGTTAGATTTATGATAACATGGGGTTTTGCTTGATCACTACAAGTTAAATCGATCTACGATAGTCTAATGTTTTCACCACGTAATCGGGCGTCCTGCGTGATTGAGCTGATGCATACAAAAGATGAAGAATATTAACCCTAGAGGCCTAATAACCAACGTAAAGCCAATTACGAACATCTTCTCTAGAACGAATAAGCCACATCCTTATGCATTCTTTGGATCGTTCAACCCGTTTGTAAGGCCCGATTACGTAGATATTAAACTAAACCTTGGTGAACAAGGCACAACTATAACAGATCGAATCGACTAAATAAAGATCAAGCAAGGTGCTACCCTTGCACTTGGGAAAAGGTGCAAGGGTAGCGAGATAGCCGGAGGTAGCATAACCCGGCGATAGTAATGAAAAAGCACCGATGCTAGCCTCAAACAATCTATGATAATGGTATTACTTCATCAACAACGCTTGATGCGAGTAAAACCAGGTAACGCATAGATATCGCCTAGATCGCAAGATGCGATCTAGGCGACATACTACCGAAAGAAACCCTAGAAACAAGGGGTGGCGATCTTGAGATTGTGTTTGTTGTGAACGTGGTTGTCCTCTTCTTTCAATAACCCTAGGTACATATTTATAGTCCGGAGACTCTCTACTTTTTGGAATAACTCTACAACTCTATCTTTACCTAAACATAAACGGAACCTAAACAAACACGAAACCCACTATGATACAAGATACACGGGCAATTTAGCCCAAACCCACGCACTAGGCCGATCCAACAACACGTTGAATATATGTATCTTTCAAGCCCATCTTGATCACGGCCCATCTCCGTCTTTGGCCAAAATACGGTGATAACAGAATGCTTGTGAGACCTTGGCTCTTTGGCATTGGCAATGGCACCATTGTTGTCACAATAGATCACCATTGGGTCCAACGCGTTTACCACCACTCCTAGTTCGGATATGAACTCCTTCATCCAAACTGCTTCCTGAGCCGCTTCTGAAGCAGCAACATATTCGGCCTCCGTTGTTGATCCCGCTACCACAGGTTGTTTGGAGCTCCTCCAACTAACCGCTCCGCCATTCATGAGAAATACGTATCCGGATTGAGACTTAGAGTCATCCGGATCGGTGTCAAAGCTAGCGTCGACATAACACTTAGCGACGAGCTCTTCTTCACCTCCGTATACAAGAAACATATCCTTAGTTCTTCGTAAGTACTTAAGGATATTCTTGACCGCTATCCGATGTTAGAACACGGATCCGATTGGTACCTACTAGTCAAACTAATAGAATGTGCCACATCCGGTCTTGTACATAGCATGGCGTACATTATAGAGCCTATGGTCAAGCATAGGGACTTTGTCCATTATCTCTCTTTCTTCCTTGAGCCGGGACTTTGAGTCTTACTCAATGTCTTGCCTTGCAACATAGGTAAGAACCCCTTCTTACTTCCGTCCATTTTAAACTTCTTTAAAATCTTATCAAGGTATGTACTTTGCAATAGCCCTATTAGGCGCCTAGATCTATCTCTATAGATCTTTATGCCTAATATGTATGACACTTCACCTAGGTCCTTCATTGAAAATTTCTTTGTTTAGATAACTTTTAACACTGTTTAAAGATCTATATCATTTCGATCAATAATATGTCATCCACATATAATATCGAAATGCCACATTCTCCACTCACTTTCTTGTAAATACAAGCTTCTCCATAAGTTTGGACAAATCCAAACTCTTTGATCACCTCATCAAAGCGGAGATTCCAACGTGATGCTTGCTTCAATCCATAGATGGATCTGAAGCTTGCACCTTGTTAGCATCCTTAGGATCGACAAAACCCTTTGGTTGTATCATATACAACTCTTCTTCAATATTACCATTGAGAAACGCGGTTTTGACATCCATCTGCCATATCTCATAATTGAAATATGCAGCAATTGCTAACATAATCCTATCTGACTTTAGCATCGCTACGGGAGAGAAAGTCTCATCGTAGTCAACTCCTTGAATTTGTCGAAACCCCTTTGCGACAAGTCGAGCTTTATAGATGGTCACATTACCATCGCATCGGTTTTCCTTTTGAAAATCCATTTGTTCTCCACGGCCTTTGGTCGTGAGGTAATTCCACCAAGTTCCAAACTTGATTTTCATACATGGATGCCATCTCGGTTCATGGCTTCTAACCATTTGTTGGAATCCGGGCTCATCATCGCTTCTTCATACGTCGCAGGTCATCATTTTCATCAACCATGAAATTCATGACAGATTTCCGTCTGCTCGGGGCTGCAGCGTCTGTTTGACTGCGAGGTTGATAGTACTCTCTTCGGAGTTTCATGATCATTATCATTAGTTCCCTCTTCAACAGGTGGAGCCAACTCCGGAACAACTTCCGGCGTTGCGCTACTCGCCATACTTTGAAGAGAAGGTTCCACAACCTCTTCGAGTTCTACCTTCCAACTACTCACACCTTTCGCGAGAAACTCTTTCTCTAGAAAGGATCCATTCTTGGCAACAAAAACCTTGCCCTCGGATCTGTGATAGAAGGAAGACCCAATAGTTTCTTTAGGGTATCCTATAAAGACGCATTTTTCCGCTTTGGGTTCGAGTTTATCCGGTTGAAGTTTCTTCACATAAACATCGCATCCCCAAACTTTAAGAAATGACATCTTAGGTTTGTTTCCAAACCACAATTCATACGGTGTCTTTTCAACGGATTTAGATGGTGCCCGATTTAAAGTGAATGCAGCAGTTTCTAGTGCATAACCCCAAAATGACAACGGCAAGTCCGTCAGAGACATCATAGATCGAACCATATCTAATAAAATGCGATTACGACATTCCAGACACACCATTTCATTGTGGTGTTCGGCAGTGTGAGTTGTGAAACAATTCCACACTCTTTCATGTGAGTGCTAAACTCGTAACTTAGATACTCACCTCCACGGTCGGACCGTAGAAATTTGATCTTTCTATTACGATGATTTTCCACTTCATTCGAAATTCCTTGAACTTTTCAAAGGTTTCGGACTTGTGTTTCATCAAGTAGATATAACCGTATCTACTCAAATCATCCGTGAAAGTAACAAAATAACGATATCCACCTCGCCAGACACACTCATTGGACCACATACATCGAATGTATGATTTCTAATAAATCATCCGTTCCATTGAACCGAAAAAGCGTTCTAGTCATCTTGCCCATAAGGCATGGCTCACATGTATCAAATGATTCATAATCAAGTGATTCCAAAAGTCCATCCGAATGGAGCTTCTTCATGCATTTAACGCCAATATGACCTAGAGCGATGCCACATATATGCGGATATATCATCATTAAGTTTAATCCTTTTAGCATCAACATTATGAATATGTGTAACATTATCATCGAGATCTAATAGAAATAAACCATTCATCATCGGTGCATGACCATAAAAGATTTCATTCATATAAATGGAACAACCATTGTTCTCGGATTTAAATGAATAACCACTTCGCATCAAACACGATCCGGATACAATGTTCATGCTCGATGCGGGCACCGGATAACATTTATTCAAGTTTATAACTAATCCCAGCGGCAAGTGGAGGCAGCGTTAAACGGCGATCACATCAACGCTTGATCCATTGCCGACACGCATCTTGACCTCACCTTGCTAGCGGTCGCTTGTTCGCATTGATTCGAGTTACAAATATTAGCAACGGTATCAAATACCCGGTGCTACGCGAGCACTAATCAAGTACACATCAATAACATGTATATCATATATACCTTTGTTTGCCTTGCGGCCTTCTTGTCCGCGGATACTTGGGGCGATTAAGCTTCGATGGCGATCCCCTTACAATAGTAGCACTCGGAATCAGACTTAGGTCCAACTCGGGGTTTCTTTTAAGGCGCGGAAACCGTCTTGCCGCCCTTACTTCCCTTATGTTTTCCCTTCTTGTCTTTCTTGAAACCAGTGTTCCTATTGATCATCAACACTTGATGTTCCTTTTTGATCTCCACTTCTGTAGTTTTAAGCATTGACAGAAGCTCGGGGAGAGACTTCTTCATGCCTTGCATATTATAGTTCATCACGAAGCTCTTATAGCTAGGTGGCAGAGACTGCAGAACACGATGGATGCCTAAGTCAATGGGAATCGATATTCCCAAGGACACAAGCTTATCGCGAATCTTGACATCTTGAGTACATGCTCACTAACAGCTGTGCTCTTCCATCATGCAACTAAAGAACTTTTCTAAAGCGTTGTAGCTCTCTCTGACATGTGTGTCGAAAATCATTTTCAACTCACCCATTGTATCAAATGCATTGCCATTTTGAAACGCTTTCAAGTTCGGCTCTAGCCCATACAATATGCCGCAATGAACTAAGTTGTGGTCCTCGACGAGTCCGATAGACATTCTTCTCGTCGGGGCATCATCAAAAGGTGGGGGACTAACGCGCTTCTAGCACATATTGCTTTTGTGCAGAGAGGAGAATCCTCAAATTCATGGCCCATTCGGTAAAGTTGCTATCGTTCGTTGCTAGTTTCTCTTTCTCCATGAACACATTGAAATTAAAAGCGGTGGTGCCATCTACAAAGAATTTGTAAAGTTTAGACTAAGTGTATGATAGATTGAGTTCAACTAATCTATATTACGAATGAACTCCCACTCAAAACGACATCCTCGTGCCTTTTGGTGATTACATGAACCAAATCCACTACACCAAGTCCGATCATCACGTGAGACGGTATAGCTTCAAAGGCGAGCATCAAATGGGCATCATATCAACTATATGACTCATGCTTAACCTTTTCGTCCGTGTTCGAGGCCATGTCATACATGCTAGGCTCGCCAAGTTAGAACCTTAGTATTCAAGTGTGTAACTGTTTTACACCGAAATATGGTCGTGGATCCAAGAACACCCGATCATCACGTGATGTCTTGGAGCGACGAAAACATAATCGGTGCATACTAAAGGAAGAACACATTCTTATCTTGATATTTAAATGAGGATCATCTTATTATGCTAACAAAGCGCTAAACAAGCAATATAAGATGCTATCAAACATCATATGTTTATTAGTGAAATGATATGGTTCCTTGAGATGATCTCTATCATGTGCATCGTGGTATGATCACTATCATACCTATATGTGTAAATCCAAGGTCTATGGATTTTTACACGCTATGTGTGTTGTAAGAGTATCATCTCATACTTCTACTTACAACACTACCATATCATAACACTAGCCCGAGAACAATCTAAACTAGACTCTAATTTATCCATTGCAAGTTTTACGTGGCTTAGGGCTTTCGAGATAGAACCGTTCTTACCTTAACATGAACCTACGAGGATAATCAAATTGTTGACAACTCGCTTGCAAAATAGATATTGACTATAGTAGGAGAGACAGACACCCGCTAGCCACTTACGCAAACTAGTTGCATGTCAAGCGTGGAACAGGTCTCATGTGCGAGGACATGTAAAGTTTGTCCGGGCCGCTTCATCCCACTATGCCACCAATATCCAAAATTACAACAAAGGAGCAACAACATGATCATCATCGCCCACATACTCATATGTGTACTACCCATGTAAAGTATCTACGCATAGATCCGGCTCTGATACCACTGTAGGGTTCGCAGCATAGAAAACAAAAATTTTCCTACGATGTGAACTATATACCAAGATCTATCTACTAGATACAAACAACGGGAGGATGTATATCCGTAGAGAACATACCCTTGAAGACCGACAAAGCTTAACGAGTTCAACTCGTGGTTGATGTAGACGATCTCTTGTCGATCTCAAGATCGAGAGGAAGTCCTAGCGCCGCAAATCAGCAGCGCATCCGTGCTCGCACACACGTTCGAGGCACCGAGCAACCTCCGCCTCCTCGCTCCAGCGATGCAGCGGAAGCACAACTCTTTCTTGCTGAATAGCCACCGGGAACATGTATCTCGCTAGTCCGAGACCATGGGGATAAATTCTAGAGGAGAGAGATCCTTCACGAGGAGGTGTGAGAGACAAGTGAGGAGGGGGCTCCTTTTATAGGAGGAGGGGGCCCCAAGGGGGTGGCCGGCGCATGGGGCTGCCCCCTTGCCCTCCCCTCTTCATGTGGGTGGACACTCCACTCACAAATCTCCTTTAAATTCCCTCCACTCAAAAGTCCACTCAAATTCCCATTAAATTTCCACCAAATTTAATGCAAACTCTCATTAAATAAAACTCTTTTATTTTATTCAGAATTTTGTCAATTACTTTAATGACAAACATTCACAAATAACCCCTTTCTAGAATTCTATTTCACATGCATAACCACTTTATGCAATTTCACCCGAAAACCTGTTTCGGTATCTAGTGAAATAAATTCCTGCGCTTGTTCATTCTTTCGGCATGAAACGTTTGCTCCAATTGGATGTCGGTGTCTCTTAAGTGTGTCACCCTACGGTTCATGAATAATGCGGACATGATCGAGGCCCTTCTCGAATCAATAATCAGAAGCGGGATCTGGAGACCCATACTGACTCCCACACATTCAACGATGACTTTCTTGTGATCGTCGGAACCTTTTACGCTAGTATCTTAACCCCTTTGTTTCACGATATATTACATGTCCGAGATTCGATCATCGGTATCTCCATACCTAGTTTGATCTCGTTACCGACATGCACTCTTTTCTCGTTCCTGTGATATAACATTCTAGTGATCAAATCACTTGCTTGCAAGCTAATCAATGTGATATCATCGAGAGGGCCCAGAGTATATCTATCCGTCATCGGGATGAACAAATTCCACTCTCGATCCATGAGCCTCAACATAACACTTTATTAGTTCTGAATCCATCTTTATAATCACCCTGTTACGGTGTGACGTTTGATGTTATCAAGAAACTCTTCCGGTGTTAGTGATTGACATGATCTCATGGTCTAAGGATTAGGATCACTTAAGTTGTTATAGCAATATAAACTCAATGACTTTGATCGTAATGCTATACTTCGGATGAATGTTCATCACACCATTACACTAATGTTGTGATCCCGTTATTAACAACATCCAATGTCCATGATCAGGAAACCTTGATCATCTTGTTAATCAACGATCTAGTTTATGAGAGAGGCATAACTAGGAACTTTCTGTTTGTTTATTAAACACACATGTATTAACGTTTCCGTATTAATACAATTATAGCATGCAAAATAAACATCTATCATATACTTGGAATACACATAATAAACACTTTATTATTGCCTCTCAGGGCATATTCCCTTCAAGACCACCTTACATTTACAAATGTCCCAACTGGGGTATCTAAAACCTTTCGGTCCACCCCTGGCGAAAAACACAAATGTCTGCCGAATCGGCAGGAGTTGGGTCCGATTTGAACTACAGGTACATTATCGTATGCTCATGATTTTTTGCAAAAATCATTTTTAGACTCACAATATGCTGTTTTATTAGAGAGCCAATGCAATTTTGGCGATACTCATCCCCTAGCTAAGAACCTTCATGCCCGTCATTTTGACCATAGTTTGAAACTGGCGTAAAATATTCAAAAACTGTCCGAACAATGTAAATCTTTCGCGTGGCGTCATTTTATGTGACCCGATTGCAAGGAAAATACCAAACTTGGTATATTGATTGCATCTCGAAAAGTCCTTCTCAAAATGAGCTATCATGTGTTGAGGTTTCATGGCTTTCGGTCCAAATGGCCAATGTTATGGCAAGAATCGCTGCATAGTTTGTGATAACGTACCCATATTGTGCATGCAGGTGCATCCTGGGATGGCGAACAATGTTGCAGGAGAAAGTTTTCCTTGTCGTCTCATCGAAAAACCATTTTCTATTTTTCGAGCGCAAAAAACGGGCTGTTTTGTGAATCAACCAACAAATAAAAGTTTCGAAATGCCAGCACCACGTTTTTCTAAAATGATAGACCACCTTAAATTTACAAATGTCCCAACTGGGGTATCTAAAACCTTTCGGTCCACCCCTGGCAAAAAAGACAAATGTCTGCCGAATCGGCAGGAAGTGGGTCCGATTTGAACTACAGGTACATTATCGTATGCTCATGATTTTTTGAAAAAATCATTTTTAGACTCACAATTTGCTGTTTTATTAGAAATCCAATGCAAGTTTGGCAATACCCATCCCCTAGCTAAGAACCTTCATGCCTGTCGTTTTGACCATAGTTTGAAACTTGCGTAAAATATTCAGAAACTGTCCGAACAATGTAAATCTTTCGCGTGGCGTCATTTTATGTGACACGGTTGCAAGGAAAAATACCAAAGTATTGCATTATTTTATGTGACATAGCATCCAAGAAAAAAATCTCATGCTGCATCATTTTATGTGGGCATCGTTTTATGTGACATATATAGCATAAAAACCCTTATATAAACCCAAACCCAAAATTATGCCGCCAAAACCCAAAATTTCCCCCTCTCCCGCCTCTCCTGCCGACGTCTCCTGCCCACAAATTTCGGCAGGGGCAATTTGGACAATTGGACTTGGTCCATCCCACCGAGTCATCGACCGACCCACCCATCCCTACTCGGCCACTCCATCCATCCCCATCTCCACCCATCCCCATCTCACGACGCTGACGGCGCCTCGCTCCACCCTCCCTCCATCTCCCTCCTCCTCTCCTCCTTCCTCCATCTCCCTCCATCGGCCATCTCTCCACGACCCCTCCCTCCATCTCCCACGACGTCACGACGCAGCCCAGCAGTGTGAGTCTCCTGGCTATCTCCCTAGCTCCTCCTACTTCCTGCTTTCTAGGGTTAGGGTTTGTCTCATGGCGTGTCTAGGTTTAGGTTTTGGCTACCATGGCGTGTCTAGGGTTAGGTTTTGGCTTCCATGGCGTGTCTAGGGTTAGGGTTAGGTTATACTTTGATCTGATATGGAGGTGTATTGTCCATGTCCATGTTCAGAAGATAGGGAGTCTCTCTTCTTTTTTTCTGACTATGATCTGTACTGACTATAAGTTGGTTCAGAGATTTTTTTTGGGTTTGAAGATCTACTGACTATGATGGATGTAGATTTTATCTATTGATGCTCGTTCTGGATCGTTCTGGACTTTGAATTAAATGTGTCCTAGGCTGAAATTGGCTCGTTTTGCTGATGCTCCTATTGATTTAGTGAGCACTCTGTTTGCCCCTGTTCTAGGCAAATGTTGGATCAAGGTACTGATGTGTGTAGTGATGTGGTAGATGGTTGTGTCCCTGAAGTTTCAGGGTGTACATGGTAGCTGGCTATGTGTGTATGTTTATTTTGAGTTCTCTAAGACTATACCAAGTTTATGTGTAATGCTTAGTGTAACTTTGTAGTTAATGCGCAGATTTTATAACTGGACCTTTGTGTAACTGTGTATGTCTATCTGAACTTTGTGGAAGCATCTATTGACAACAAACGGTCTGACTTTTACTTGATGTTGCTCAGGATTTTGAGATCAGCAATGGGAAGAATGACAAGGAAGACGCAGCCTGCTGGTATGCAAATTGCTCCTCATGTATATGCTTGACGCTATAAATGTTGTGATTGGATGTGCTAAGCTTGTAATCTGTTTGGTTGTCCATGTAATGCTGTGATTGGATGTTCTAAGCTTATAAGCTTGTAATCTGCTGCTATAATCTTGCTTGTAATCTTATATGTGCTATAATTTCTGCTGCTATAATCTGTTTGATTGTCCATGTACTTATTCTGTTGCAGGTGGTTTACAACTTGTCATCAAATGCTTCATGGGTTCCCTGGTCCATGTACTGGTTTATATTTTCAATATAGAAATTTCTTGTTAATCTACTAGATTTAATGAAACTAAAACCTGATAAGATACATTGGCTGTTTGAGTTGTCTTGCTCCCATATGCATTTCAACCATCCATCTAATGCATATTTTCTTATCCATGTAAAGAAGCGCCCCTCACTGAACTTGAGAAGATTAGGGCTAGGACAATGATGAGGAACAACCGTGTCTTCCAATCTTTTGGCATCTCCCGGATAGCCTCAATGATTAGAAACTCAAATGGTAGTGCAATAATAGTTGAGGACTCCTCCGCATCTGCCATAACACAAGGCGAGAGCTCGGACTACAATCCTAGAGATGAAGATATTATTGAGGAAGAAGTTGACGATACTGTAGTGGACAAGATTGTAAAGGTGCAAATTCTAACTTGTTTGGAGGGGGGTTTATTTGTTTGATGTGTGTTTTTCTTTGTTTTCCTTCATTCTATGCTTACATTGTTTTATTTCTGATCTGTGGTCTAATGCTTTTCATGCGAGGTCCCGAAGGTTCCTAGGAGGAGGAAGAAGTGTGCTCAGAGAAAGAGAAAGAGTACAAGTAGCCCAGATACAACTACAACAATGGCTCCAGGAAGGGTATTTGCGGTACCACCAGGAGGATCAGATAAGTTGATGTGTCTTGATGAACATGCTACTGCTAGAGTCACAAGGCAGAAAGAGAAGGCGGTTGATGTAGCCAATGAAGGAGGCCTACTTCGCAAGGATGGTGGAAGCTCAATGCAATGGGATGATGGGTCTATGTCCACGGATGAAGGAAGTACCATCCGTATGGATCTCAGCCCTGTTACGCCTACGGTGGACAGAAATGATGAATTCAATTCCACACCTGAGCAGCCTATGGGTGATGAAGGTAAGTATGAAATAGTAGTAGCACAAATCCTTTACTAGTCAATTAATTCAGATTATTGTTGTGCATGGATATCAGTATTTCCAAACTAAACAAGCGCCCAAATCTGTTTTCTGTAATTTATTTGCACATCTGATTTAAAATATATTTATTGTACTGATATTGTACTGATATTTGGAAAACTTGCCGTAATTTTTTACTGTTGTAGCTTCTATTTCTCGATATTGTATCTTTGCTTCTATTTCAGCACATCACTTGTGGTAGTCACCGCAAGAGAAAAGGCACAGCTGGAAAAGATGACCAAGGGTTTGGGAAGCAAAGTGAGGATTGAAATTGTGAAGGGATGAAACGCCTGAGAGGCCCGTGCAAAGTTTGCATCAGAAGGTGGGATGATTGCAAGAAGCCATACACCCATTCTTCCACACTTCAAGGAATACAAAAAGGACAAGGCTATGGTGAAAGACTATATAGGAAAAGTTGCTGTAAGTTCATGAGTCCTTACCTGAATCTGTTTTTTCTACTATTTTTTGTCATTTGGTTACTTATCTTATCATTACTTTATTTACTGTGTTTGTAGGAAAATTTTGAGATGGACACTGATGCAAAGGAAGTTAAGGTAGCCTGCACTGATATCTTGAAGAATGTTTCAAAACAAAGACGACATTTGGTCAAGAAGAAGTT
Organism: Avena longiglumis; assembly: GCA_030063025.1. Taxonomy (NCBI): domain Eukaryota; kingdom Viridiplantae; phylum Streptophyta; class Magnoliopsida; order Poales; family Poaceae; genus Avena; species Avena longiglumis. Next base: position 62,536,635 of record CP125979.1, on the reverse strand, counting down.
TTTCGATCAAGTACCAAAGAATGAACTCAAGATCAAGTCCCTATTTCATACATCTCGATGAGGAATGGCAAGCTCAAGCTGTGGACAAACCCGAAACACATGGTATTTTGCATTTCTTGACCTTTACATTCTGTAATTACCATGTAATCGTAGTTTTATATCTTTGTCAACTCTTGTTTTTGAAGTTTGAATGTTGAAGGAACATTCAAGTCAAGTGAACTACTTTATTTTATCTGATGTTGTATGTGATAGGATACATGCTCATTTTGTTGCTTGATATGATACATAATCTGGTCAAGTATCATGAAGTAGTTTATATTCTAGTATGCAGATTGATGGAAATGTTCTTATAAAAATGCTCCCATATGTAGGACACATGCCAAAAGAACAGGACCAATCGAGGACTAGTCAAGTTTCAGCAGAAGACCGGTTCGCGGTGCTATCTAGCTCATCTTTATGCAGCTGTAAGATACACTTACATTTTCATTTAGGCATAATTAACTTGTGTCCTTATAAGCCTGTGTTCTTAATAATGTTGGAAATCATTTTAGAGGGAGGAACGTCAGGGTGAAGAGCTTAATGCCATTGACATGTTTAAGGTCACCCACAACAGCAAGAATGCTGGTTTCTCTGTCGCAGTTCAAGATGCTATAGTGAGTCACTCCTTTCCTAGTTGTGATTAAATCTGTGTGTGGACTTGTTTAGTTCTGCCTAGGTTTCTTTAATGGTCTACTTGATAATCTTATTAATGTTGGAAATGGTCTATAGTTGTTTGGTAAGCATGTTATTCTTCATTTCTTACCGGAAGGTTGCTCTCCAAGTATGTTGTAGTTCTTGTCTACTTTAAGAACTTATGATACTATCCATTTCATATTTCTTTGCTTCTGCTCCTAGTGGATTAACTTATTTTTCTGCGATTCTGCTCCTACTATTTGTGCTCATACTAATGTTTCCTAACATCTTTGAGCAACTGATTCCAAATGGCAGAGCAAAATGGAAGCTGAGATGGCTAAGCCGGTACCAGAAGGTGAACAGCCAAAGTCTGCTGTGGAGGTGGTTGCCTAAGTTCTCACCAATGAGGCGCCGTCAAGCACATTCCTGAAGAATGTTGGCCTCCAGACGGGATCCAAGAACAAGATGAATAGTTCACATGCGGCTGTATCCGCTCATGTCCATGACCTACAAGAGAAGTTGCAGAAGTCGGAGCAGCAAAGTGAAGAGATGTCTGAAGAATTGGCTGCAATCAAGAAGGCGGCGCAAGAGGTAGAAGCTGCACAAGCTCAACGGGATCAGGAGTACCAGGTGCTGGTCAAGAGGGCGCAAGAGCATGAGGATAAGCTTGCTCACATGATGGCTTTATTTGGAGCCAAAATCACATGATGGGTATCTTGCTGGGCGATGGGTATCTTATTACTGTTTTTTTGACGATGAGCATCTTGCTGTTATTTGAGTACCTTGCTGTGAGTATCTTGCTGTCATTTTGGCTGTGAACCTGATGTACCTGATGACTGAACCTGATCCTATATGATGATGTTACTTGAAATGACACCTGGTGACTGTGAACCTGATGTTATTTGAAATGATGCCTGATGATACATGATGTTAATTTAGTGTTTGAAATGCTACATGATGTATTGAAATATTGGTTTTGAATTTCAAATGTTGATTTCCTGTCTATTTAGTTTGTGCTGAATGAAATAGTGGCCTTAGTAAACATGCCACAACCCAAAGTAATGAAATGGCCATAGCCAAAGTAATCTGGACTGGAATAAAAGGCCTCGGCCCAGAAGAAAGTGTAAATGGACATTTCTTTTTCAGAAAAAAACTGAAATATAAGCTAATATACTGAGTAAGGCCATGGCCCAAATGTAAGCCCGACACTAAAAAGGCCAGTAGCCAGAATATAGAGAACCCTAAAAATGCATATGTTTGGCCCAATAACTCGGAAAAAATCCAGAATAATAATTCATAATGGACCAAATTAATGGGCTGGCCCATATAACAATCAGTATGGACCGGGCTAAATCCACGTTAAGACGTTTTCATTTCGTCACAAAGTTCTGCCACGTCGGATCGTCCACGTGGTGTGGGTTGTTTGCACATGACGATTTTGGAACGTCATAGAGGTTATGACGATCCCAAATCGTCATAGTATCTTATGACGATTTCAATAAAATCGTCGTTATAGTTCATTAGCGACGCCCAGTTTTCGACGATCTCAAAATCGTCATAGAATCGTCATAAACGGACTATTGTGACGATTTTGTGACGAAAATAGAGGGTCATATAATGCCAGATTCCTTGTAGTGCACGCGCGTGTGCATGCAAAAGAAAGAAAAAATGGGTAGATTCAACTCGTGCATTCACAGTACAAGATAAATATTTGTAGATCAATCGGATCTACTAAAAAAACGTCCAAAATCAGTCCGATCTACTAAAAGAATTAGATTGGCACAACAGGTGCACTGGTACAGTCAACAAGTTCCTGATCCGTGAGTGATTAAATCGACATTGGTCGGCGACAGCAGGTCAGCTCGACTCCCGGGAAGGAAAATTCGTACCCCAGATGGGATCTGATCTAATATCTGAACGCAAATCTTGAAAGGAAATCGAGAGACGAATCCATTTTTGCGGTCAGATTCGGGTTACCTTCAACGAAAGCCTGCGCGATGCAGGCTCGACGGTTCTTGACGGAGGCTCGACGAAGAGACACGTGCTGATAACGTGTTGGAACACCCCCTGCCGGCTGGCTGGTCCCGAGGCTGCTCCACACCCGAGGGAGAAGACTAGAGTCGAAGGCACACAAGATTACACAGGAAAATGACACAGAGAACAAGGGGAAACTTTATTGAACTTTCTCTCGATAAACTCCCGTACAATGATTGCTCCTCTATTTATAGACTAAGGGGATAGGATACCACAATAGGCCAACCCTAGCCTGGTAGAGGCCACACCGAATGGGCCTCTACCGGCCCAGTTTCCTAAGACATTGAAGGCTGGCAGGAGGGGAAAAGAATGCAGGGGAGTTTTTGGAGTGAAAAACGACAAAAAATGACCCCTATTTTTACAAACTTTAGCACAAAATAACACTTCTTTTAGATAATTTCGAATCAAATCATTTTCATAGCGCGTACATAGCATATGCTATGCTCAACACTATAGCGCCGAGCATGTTGAGGCCGCGATGCTACCAAACACAACTGTGCTGGCAGAGTCATAGGGCCTCTACGACACTATGGGGTCAATAGGTTTTCACCTTTCTTCGAGAGCCCTACACCACTGAGTAGAAAGAGCACAAGTGAAATGCATAAAAGAGATATTTCCGATCAATCCGTAGAGATAATTATGAAAAAGGTTTTACTGACATAGCTAGTGTCAATTAATCGATTCCATAAGGCCATGTACTATGTAAGCCTAAAGCGGTTCAAAGCCTTTTTTGAATCGATTCTATACATAGTGCAGCATCGACTCGTAGCATCTCACACAAGAAGTGAACCAAGTTGTTGGTTCGAACTCATGCCAATATAAAATGAATTTCCTGCATGCATGGTTAGCCTGGGCGGAGAGATTGGGAGGAGAGAGGAGTGCTTTTTCATTTGACAAGCCTGCTTGGTGCCAGTTTGATGAGGTTCTATACACAACAAGCATTTAACTACCGATTCAAATATGACACATTTTTGCATTGAGTCGAACACACATAGTACATGGTCTAAATTGTCCATTCAATTTAGGTAAAATACAAAGGATAGTTCAATAAATGCATGTCCCTTGTTAGTTGTTTGGTGATACATACCGCATCTCATGCTCAAGAGTAGACCAGTGATCATCCGTTCATACGCATGCCCACCTATAACTATACCATCAATAACCAAGATTAGATAAGTGATCATCGAATCATATGCATGTCCACCTATAAATGTACCATCTATAACCACTTGTGCAAATTCATGATCATCTAATAGAAAATTCTACAACATATAAACAACAAAAGGGAGGGAGGGTATGGCCTGACCTTGCAACCACTGATGTGAAACTATAGTGGATAGGATGTTGCGGTTAGTGTCGGAGCAGAGCTCGGCCAGATCATCGAAAAAGAGGATGAGAGACGTTGCAAGCTTAGTTCCTCGGCATAAAAATAGAGGGGGTCTAGCGCGTTGAAGGCGATGAAGCCAATAGCGGCAGGAACTCTACTCAAGATCCCGAAGACATGTCTGCCTTTCCTTCTATTGCTAATGTTCTGCAAAGCCTATAGTTTGTGTCCATAACGCATATCATCGCTAGCCTAATGTTTTTTAGCACATAATTTGTGTCCATAACTGGTACAACCAACGGTACGGCCTCTTGAGGTTGTTGTCTGGCTTTCCTTCTATTGCTTATCCATTTTCTTTGGAAAAAAGATTTGCTCGCCCAAACTTGAAACAATGTCAAAGGTCATAAATACCATCCGACTTGTTTTAAGTTTCTTTTAGTGCAAACTTAGTACACCGGGTACGATCAGCAGTACAACCGCTAGCAAGCTACATGGTTATAATACATGAATTTGTCTCAAGAAATGTTCGACACAAGGGCCAAAACATATAAATTATAACAAGATGTTTGAGTGGACGAAAATTTTTCTAAAGAGAGTACATGTAAATGAGAAATAAAACTCTAGCGTGCATGCTATCTCGCGTGCATGGCAAAGCCGTTCATTTTTGCAAGTTGCTTTCAGATTAGTACAGAACGGAATCTCTTAAATGCAAATGTAGTACACTGGCTGGCATATTCATAGCACTCTCTCTCCTATCATTTATTCTTCAATCCTAGATTTAAAAGAGCCGTATAAATTGATTTAATTGTCAAATTAAAATTTGGTTTGAACCCTTGTATTTATTTTGATTAAATATTTTAAACAAGCCTAAAATTAACAAAATTTTAAAACCTGAATTCCAAAACACAATGAAACGTTATGATTAACAATGAAACCCAATAAAACTTGTTTATCGTGTTTTTCGTTAATATATTTTACTATTTGAACTCTAAGAAAAATGTCAATTTTTTCTAACCATGACGAACAAAGTTTAAAACACAGTTAAACATATATTTTCATAAACGAAAAATCACCATGTTTCATAATTTTTTTTTCAAAGTTTCAAAAGTCAATTTTCAAATATTATCCAAATTTATTCAATATTAGTCTGGTTTTAAAGCTCTCTTTAATAGAAAATTAGATATCTAAAGAGAGTACAAGTAAATCCCTAGAAAAACTGGACAATCATTTGAATAAAACGACCAACTTGGCCATGCTTGACAAAACCTTTGGTAAATAACGGATTTCTAGATCAAGTGATATCTTTTGATCAACTACTATATTATTTGCTTTATGAAATAGAACCATGCATAGCTGTAAATTGAAAAAAAAAGAACTAATGAGACAATTGCTTATGTTCTTCCAATTGAAAAAACAACTTGTTTTAGAGACGACAGACGGTGGCGTGCACATACACGAGTTTAGCAAGCATTACGTCGGTAAGCCAGCTCTTGGCTGCAACATTTCAAGACTTGTTGTAGAGAGTCACCATGCCTGCAACTAGCTAGCTCTTGATTGCAACATTTCAGGACATGATTAAGCTAACAATTACTATAGCACACATAAGAGAGCAAGGGCCAGCCACACCACACGTACTGAGCGAAGGAAGAGATGGGGAAGTGAATCCGCGAAACCAGAATTCACCACAGAACCGAACTAGTACTAGCAACGACCGGTGACGGCCGTCCAAGCGAAGGAGCCGTGCAGGAGCGCGGAGACACCAATGACCATCACTCCCAGGGGCGCGCCGAAGCCGTACCCGGCGCTGTCGGCGTGGCAGCCGAGCCGGTAGAGGATCCCGTCCTCGAAGGCGACGACGGCGAGGACGGACGCGGCGAAGGAGAGGGCCACGGCCAGGAGGAGCGTCCCGCGGAGCGAGCGCCTCCTCCACGCGTTGGCGCGGATTCGCTCGCGGCTGGCGTGTATGGCCTCGGCGACGCCCACGGGGGACCTCCTGGAAAGCGCGCCGGCCTCCGCGGCCAGCCTCCTGGAAAGGGCGCCGGCCTCCGCGGCGCGGACCCCTGCCTTGACCGCGAGGAGGAGCATGGCGGCGGGGATGGCGGTGAGGAGGACGTAGTGGTGGGCGCGCTCGACGTGGAGGTGGAGATTGGCATCGCAGGCGTTGGCGGGGTTCTCGGGGATTATGCGGTAGGCGTTGGCGTAAAGGAGCGCGAAGTACAGCACCATGAGCTCCGACGTTGTGACTAGCTCGAACGCCGCCATGGATGGAACTGGCACTCGCTGCTTGCTACGGTCTACGGAGAGGGAGGGGGTAGCGTTCTTGGTTGGATTGATGGGGAAGGAGGTGCGGGCTGGGACTACGGAGATGGAATTTGGATTTGAAATTTTGAACTTGATCCGGTTGGCGTACTCGTACGTGCTGCCGTATCTCTCTGCTCCTCCTGTTGTACTGAAAAGGATGCTGGCACCAAAAGGAGACACAGAAAAGGGGCATGCTTTGCTTGGACAAAGGGTAAGAAGAGATAAGAGTACCTCCGCTAGCATTTCTCAAGAGGCCATTCTTAGGGCCTTTTTTTTACTCAGATTTACATTTCTCAAGAGGTCATTCTTAGGGCCTTTTTTTTACTCAGATTTACACAAAATGGTCCAGTAATGTTCCCAGGCTGAATTTTGCTCCATTTTTGTCGGGAGTTTCCAAGCCGATCCCAGTAAGCCGGGAACGCCTTGGGAACGCCGGATGTAACGATTGCCCAATCAGTCTCTCTCTCTCTCTCTCTCTCTCTCTCTCTCTCTCTCTCTCTCTCTCTCTCTCTCTCTCTCTCTCTCTCTCTCTCTCTCTCTCTCCGCTGAGGCCGCCACACCGCGGTTGGTCTCCCATTCCCGTCACCCGATTCCCCAACACCCCCACCGCCCTCGTAGCAACGCCTTCTCCTGCAGCGATGAGATCCCCTTGGCTACCATGATGAGATCCCCTTGGCCGCTTCACCTTGGACCTGTCGACCTTGCCACCGCACGACCAGCACCCGTGCCGGGAGGAGCTCCTCATGGATGCGGTGGAAGAGCAACGGGTGGCGGGCGACGCGCGTGACGCTGCGGCCGCGGGGGAGACGAGCTCGCGGAAGGCGGCATCGTGGACGAGGACAACGTCCAGGGCCGGTGCTAGAGCGCGTCGTGACGGCTCTGTCGCGGTGGGTGGCCGAGTCCGCGGGGCCGAGAAGGTGGTCGGCGTTGATGACCCACAAGTATAGGGGGTGTATCGCAGTACTTTTGATAAATAGGAGTGTCGATCCCAACGAGGAGCAGAAGGTGTTGACTAGTGGTATGCAGCAGGCACTCTCTATAAATACTTATCAAACGGATTTTTAGTGGTTTTCTGATAAGGCAACAAAACAAAGAGCAAGTAATAAAGACAACGAGCAAACGCAACAAGTGACCCAATCCTTTCTTAGCAAAGAACAAGCCGGTGGAAATACTTATAAGGACCAAACGTTCTCAAGGACACATGAGAATTCTGTCAAGTGCTTTCGCTTCAAATAGCTAAGTACTCTTCTTAGGTGTTGTAAGTGTTGTGCGAGTGAACCCGTGCTAACATATCGACCTTACTTGGACTATACATACTTGTGATTAAACCCCCTGCAAGCATCCGCAACTACAGGAAAGTAATTAAGATATAAATCTAACCACAACCTTACACTCTGAGATCCTACACTCCCTTGTACAAAGGTGTCCTAACGGGGGTTCAGGTTTCTGTCACTCCGGCAACCCCATAATTAATAGCCAAATACACAATGCATTCTTCTAGGCCCATAAATGATGAAGTATCATGTAGTCGACGTTCACATGACATCACTAGAAGAATAGCACCACAACTTAAATACTAAACCATTAAATAATAACTCAACGCAAATCCAGTACTAACAACATGACTTCTCCCATGTCCTCATGAACTAAATAAACTACTCACAAGACATCATATGGATCAAGATCAAAGATGATATGGTACTGGATAACAATCTGAACATAAACAATAATCCAATGGTTTCACTCACAAGCATCAACTATAATAGTAATCAACACCGGGAAGGTTTCCCCTAATGAACTAAAGCAATATCCAACACAATTGTTACAGCGGGATGGAGTGATGATGATGGTGCTGGTGGAGATGATGGTGTGGATGATGATGATGATCCCGATGAAGCCTAGCTTGACGATGGTGTTGATGGCGATGATCTCCCCTCTCCGGGAAGGAATTCCTCTGGCAGAAATCTGTCTGCCGGAGAGATCTTTCTCTCTCGGTGTTTTCCGCCCCGCAGAGGCGGCGAAAATCTATCTGTGGTCGCTCCCCTGGTGTTAGGGTTCCGTAGGGAAGATATAGGCGAGAGAGCGGAGTCGGGATCCGAGCAGGTGGGCCACACATGCCCTAGGCGCGTCCCAGGGGGACCCACGCCTAGGGGGTGTGGGCCCCCTGCGGCCCTTTTTTGCCTTCCCTTCTGCCTTCCTCTGTCTTCTGGGAAAATATAATTTTCCCATATTTTTCTGGTATTTTTCTGATCTTCGCAAATTGCATCAAAACACCTCTTTTTACATCAGAATCCAGACTCCGGCAGTTCATCCTCCAAGAATCATCCAACATGCATAAACAGATGAAAATACATAAGTAATACCTCATAATAAGACATATATCAATAAATAGAGGTAAATTATGATATAAAATGGTGATGCAAATTGGGCGTATCAGGCGTGCGAAGACTCATCGACATCCAACGGCGAGAGGATTGAGTATTGGGGCCTGGAACCTGGCTGGAAAATGTTCATTCCTAGGCCTAGAAAATAGTTCCATCCGAAGCTAAATTTAGCCCTAGGAACCAAAAACGAGTGGAGATGCTCTAAGGTGTGCAACCTTGGGTCAAACCGCTACTCTGCACAAAACCAATCAAGTAACTCTCTAAAGGAGAGACTTTTGATGGATTTTGTTTACTATAGCCACACTAAATATGCTAAGTAGTACAACCTCGATCGCAGTCTTCATTTGAGTACTTATGGACATGAATGCTACATATTCAGTATATATATGCTGCTTTATTTCAGTTCAAATATTTTTATTTACTGAAAGACAAGCAAAGGTATAAGGTAGGGTGTAGTTGATGCCTTTAATTCACATCATTATTTCATGAAGATTTTGTCATCCATTGTTTGCATTTCGACTAAATTCCTTTTTATTATTGGAAAGCTCACGAGGTGCTGCGGTAGCATCTGTGTGGCCAATGTGGACGTATGCCCCAATCTGGTGGGCTACGAAGGAGGTGTGCGGCAATAGGCACGATAGGCTTGCCCAACTCTACCCGATGCCTGTGACGATGGCGCCCATGGGTGTCGTTCCTCTCCTTGGAGGCATCGTCGAGGTGTGCATGCACTTCCTTCGCTCTCATTTTTATTTGGTAGCCGTCTTATTTTAGGGCGAAAGCCTAGGTCTAGAGTTGGATCGTTTCGATGGCGGCATCCTCGACGTCGTTTCTCTTTTATCGCCTTTGGGGACGCGTCTTGAAGGTTCTATTTATGCTCTTGTGGTGATGGCCAATGTTCAAGGTTGATCTTCGGGGGCTCTATGGACGCCATGGTTGGCGATTCCAAGACGATGCCTTCTTTGGACCGACCAAGTTCCGTTATCTTCTCTTTAGATGGCGCGTCCATAAGGGCAATCCTTTTGGAGTTGTTATTCTTTGGAGGCGCTTGGAATCGTTGAGACGCTCCTTTGTTGCTTAGCTTAGGACAGGCTTTTTGCTGTTTTTTGTGTGTTTGGTGGTTGTCTTCGGGCTAGCCGGTGTGGATTTCTTGCAACGCTCATTGCTGGCAGCAAGCGGCAGTCTTCTTGTACTCAAAATTTATGCCTCACTACGGCACACACGCTCTTTGCCGTGTGGGCAAAAGACACGGCAAAGGCCTTTCGGAACACGGCAAAGGCTTTGCCGTGTGTATACACACGACAACGTTCGCCACGGCAAAGGCCCTTTGCCGTGTGTTTTCTAAATAAGACACGGCAAAGGCTTTGCCGTGTGTCTCATGCGTAGACACGGAAAAATAAAGTAAGATAACGGTTCCCGCGGAGATGACGGTGTCTATTCTTTGCCGTGTGTCTTCTTGAAAAGTACACGGCAAAGAAGTTGTCTTTGCCGTGTGTCTCCTTGAAAAGTACACGGCAAAGACAGCGTCTTTGCCGTGTGTCTTGTGGAAAAAGTACACGGCAAAGAAACTGCCTTTTTTAAAAAAATAAAAATAATAATTTTGTTTCAAACTTTTTTGAATATTATTTACTTGATAATCTCATATAGAATATTTGAACCATTTGTATGTTAAATATTATGTCAAATTGCAATCATAATCAAACTTCCCCTGTGGTCACCCATCCTAACACTACTCTAGGCCTAGCACGCTTAACTTCTTCGTTCCTTCCGAATGAGCTACCAAGAAAGAAATCATACCTTGTTGCTAATACTTTCATATCAATGATATTAACTCTTGGACCATGATGTCACACATCTCAGTTTTAGATCAATCATACCTTCGGCAGGAATTTGTCTTTTTCACCTGGACTAGACAGAAAGGTTTGAGATCCCCCAGTTGGGACATTGTCCATTTAAGGTGGTCTAATATTTTTGAAAAATAGGGTGGTAGCATTTTAAATTAGCCATTTGGTGGTTGCTTCATAAAATCTCTCGTTTTTTTCGCTCAGAAAATAGAAAATGGCTTTTTGGTGTGACAAAAAGAAAAACTTCCTCCTATAACATTGTTCACCATTCCATGAGGCACATGCATGCACAATATGGCCAGATTATCATAAACTATGCCTTGATTCTAGCCATAACATTGGTCATTTGACCCGAAAGCCAGGAAACCTCGAATGACATAGGTTATTTTGTGAAGGTTTTTTTTAAACATTTTCAATATAACAAGTTTGATATTTTTTCTTGCAACCATGTCACATAATATGACACCACGCGAAGGTTCCGCATTGTTTCGATCGTTTTTGAATTTTTTATGACTCTTTAAAACTATCGACAAACTTTGTCGAACGACGGGTATGAAGATTCTTAACTCGGAGCTGAGCCTCTCTAAACTTTCACTAGATCTCTGATGAAATAGCATATTGTGAATCTAAAAATGATTTTAAAAAAAAATCATGTCCATCCGGTCATGTACCTGTAGTTCATATCTAACCCACTTTCTGCCGATTCGGCAGGAATTTGTCGTTTTCACCTGGAGTGGACGGAAAGGTTTGAGATCCCTATGTTGGGACATTGTACGTTTAAGGTGGTCTAGTATTTTTGAAAAATGGGGTGGTAGCATTTTAAATTATCCATTTGCTGGTTGCTTCATAAAATCTCTCGTTTTTTTCGTTCAGAAAATTGAAAATGGCTTTTTGGTGCGACGAAAATAAAAACTTCCTATTGCAACATTGTTCACCATTCCATGAGGCACATGCATGCATAATATGGGCAGATTATCACAAACTATGCCTTGATTCTAGCCATAACATTGGTCATTTGACCCGAAAGCGAGAAAACCTCGAATGAGATAGGTCATTTTATGAAGGTTTTTTTGAGACATATTCAATATAACAAGTTTGATATTTTTCCTTGCAACCATGTAACATAATATGACACCACGCGAAGGTTTCGCATTGTTTCGATCGTTTTTGAATTTTTTATGCATGTTTAAATCTATGGTCAAAACGGCGAGCATGAAGATTCTTATTCAATATAAATATCTAATTTTTGAGTGTACATATATAGATCTTCTTTTTCTGCAAATTTTGATATATTATTTGTATTTTTCTGAATTAGAATGATTTTTTTATAATTTTCCTAAGAGTAATGTGATAAAAGGCAAAAAAAAAAGAAAAAAAGACTTTGCCGTGTGTACTGCGAAATACACACGGCAAAGGCCCTTTGCCGTGTGTACTACGGAATACACACGGCAAAGGACCGGCGAGGGCACACGGCAAAGAGACCACCGTCTACGGCCGTTAGCTCCTCCCGTTAAATGGACTTGTGGGGTCACGGGTCCCACCTCGTTGCCGTGATAACACCTATGCCGTGTGTCGTTGTCAACTTTGCCGAATGTATTTTCTTTGCCGTGTTCCTTTATGGGTCTTTGCCGTGTATATTTCTTTGCCGTGTTCTTTTTCAGAAATTTGCCGTGTTCACGTACTTTGCCGTGTATTTTCTGAGTTACACACGGCAAAGACTGTCTTTGCCGTGTTCCGGTGCGTTTGACACACGGCAAAGACGTGCCTACACGGCAGCGACATTTTTTCCCGTAGTGCCTTGGATAAAAAATATGATACACCTTTGGCATGCTTAAAAAAAGATGGTGGCCACAGAAAGTACGCATCAGACATAAATTCTAAGCATTTTATTAATTGGAGGAAAATGTCGCTTTTACATGCTCACACAATCTGGAACACATATGAGTGTACGTTACGTGGTGATACGTACTACTATTACTAGCACAAGTACTCCATATAGCAATCGATCATTCGATATATGATGCAGAAGAGCACACATGACATATACGCTAACATGCACCAGATAGCCAGAACGTTCGTAGGTGCACATGCACAAGCTAGCTCGATCGACGAGAGTGACTGTATGGCTGATTCAGGCGCAGCGGAAGCCCTTGGGAACCTTGCAGTCGCAGTAGTTGAGCAGCAGGGTGAGGTCGACGTCCACGTCGAGGTTGATGCCGAGCACGTTGGCGTTGATGGCGAGGCAGACGCACGCGGCGGCGTCGAGGTCGACGAGGACGGAGATGAGGGAGCAGCACGGCTCCTTGGGCGGCTGCGGCCCCAGTACCACGCTGATCAGCCCGTCCAGCACGTCCGCGCACACCCCCAGCTTCACCGCGTTCACCGGGCAGTTGCCCGCCGGAGTCGGGCACGGGTGGCCGTTGCACGCCTCCGCCGGCCGCGCGCCCAGACACAGGCACAGCACGGCCATGACCACTACCATTGTCTTGGATGCCGCCATTGCTAGATCGATCTAGCTACCTCCGTCTAGACTAGGCAGTGTGTGAGTAGTAGGTAAGTATATGTATATAGCCCTGCTTAATTTTGCTTTATCTGCTGTGTGAGTGTGGTACGTATGTCGAAGAGATTTGGAGGCTACTTATAGGGAAGCTAGCAGTGTCCACTCCATCCATCGATCGATCGGTTTATGACTGATTAATCTTTTTCTGGGGCAATCATTGATTTGCTTACTGAGGTACTAACATTATTTTGTAAGATCAAACAATAAAAATTGATACCTTGAGCGGAAAAGGTGTCAGTTTGCGCAAATTGTTTGTATTCTATTTGGCCGGCCATCTGACAAAGAGGTTTTTTCCTAGTTTCAGACTATCTGGTTGCGTGCAAAACAGTTTCTGAGAGCAAACATACAATCACCCGTGAGCCTTCAGCCGGCCGATGTCAAAATCAGATGACAAGTGCTGGCACAAACGGACCGGCCAAATTAGCATTAAACGGTCACACTCCTGTTGAGATTGACACCCAAATGAGAATAAGGTAACATTGCTAGGTTTAACCGACAATCCCTAGAGCTAGTTTGGCTCCCGTCATTTGGGACTGAAATCAAGGAATTCATTCGTGATTCCAAGAGTCAACCTGTTTGGCTGTCATGGAATTGGTTACAGAATTTATTTGCAAATTCCATAATTTTCATTTTATGCCTAACCTTAATTCCTTTTGGTACCCTGTCATTTGTGTGGAATTGCTAAATGAAATGAAATGATGGGAGCCAAACGAGCTCTTAGTGTCATGCATGACCCTCATCATTCAGAAAAGATGATTCCAATAGAAATATGCCATTCTGAAACTAGGCGTACATTGGGCCAACTCCACTCGAAGCAAATTTAATTTGGTTTTCGTTCCCGAAAAAGTCAGACTGATTTTCGTTTTGTGAAATCAGTGGACTGGTTCTTTCTCTGTTAGAAATATTTTTTGTCCGCGGGGGAGGAAGCGCTCCAATCGACTTGAAACGCTATCGAGCTGCAACGAGGCACATGCAACCGGTGAGGCCTCATCTCCGCTCTCTAGGAAGAAGAGAATGCGGAAATGGATTCACCTCATGCTAGTGTGGAGAAGCGACCAGAGTTGTCGCCCAGCAACGTGGATAGCGAGTATGCAACCATCAACATGGAAACTAAGTATGAAGCCCAGATGAAGAAAGCAGAAGATGTTGTTGTCAAAAAAATTGAGCAGGAGAAGAGGAAGGCTGAGCAAGCACAAGCCAAGGCAGCTCAAGCTGCTGCAAAAAGAGAGAAAATAAAGTATGAATCAAAAATCAATAAACTAGCAAGAGAGACAAGAAGGATTATTGCAGAAATAAAAAAGGAGATTGCTCCAGCAAGAAAGAAAAAAGCTGAAGAAAAAATATTAGCAAATAAGAAGTTAGCTGCTGAGCTAAAAGCTTCTAAAAGAGACAAGTATTCAGCAGAAATACAGCAAGCTCATGATTCAAGCCAATCTCAGGATGGAGGTGTTCCAAGAATTACCAAAAGAGTAAACATGTTTTATGAGCTTAGGTGATATCTATTGGAAAGCATAGTTAATCCTCATTTTCATTAGTCTCCAGGCTATCTAGGGAATGTTTGGTTGCATTGGGTGCCCAACCGTGCCCTGCCAAAATTTTGGCAACCTACTATATATTGGATCTTGTTTGGTTGATAGCCAAAATTTTGGTTGCCAACAAAAAGCTTCCCACCTAGCACCACATTCCTCTCACAATGCTAGCCAAAGATTTGGCCAAGGGCCAAGGGCCAAGGAATCCTTAGCCAATTTTTTGGCTAGCCAATGGTTGGCAAAAATTGGTAGGGCTTGAGATGGCACAAACCAAACATACCCCTAATGTCTAAGTCATTTTGGTCACTGTAATACCAGTGTAAAACTTATCAAGTGCCAGACTATCTATGTAATGTCTACTGGAGACTACAAGACTTAAGTGCCAGAGTTGGAATCTTCTTTATTGTTGTTCACTACAAGTGTGATCCTTGTCCAGTTAAAGTGTGATCTTGTTCAACTAATAATGATCTTGTGCAGTCAAGTGTGATCCTTGTTCACTAAGGTGTGATCTTATTTAGTTAATTATGTACACTTAAGGAAAATAACATTAGTTTGTAAAAATAAAATGGATCTCATCTAGGACATTGCAATAACAAAAAAAAAATTCATGTCATGTTCTTTATTGGTCATCACACGGCACCAACTCGCACAACAGCAGTAACACATATTACATCTTGGTTGCTACACATCTCAAACAAACACCAAGCAGATGACATATTTCGTTTCTTCAGAACAAGGATGAAACAAACCACAACTACAAGACCTAATATGATATTCAGAAGAAGCACTGCTTCTCCCATTATCTCAACCATTTAGCCGATTATGTTCATCATCATCATCTCATCATGCCCAGGCCATGTTTCTTGACGCTCCTTCCTCGGCTTTAGCTCTTCCCTTCTCTCTTCTGACCAGCCGATTGCTTCAATGGCATCATCACCTGTAAGAATGTTGTTCTCCACCAGGTACTCGACATATTGCAGCTCCCGGTACCAAAAATTGTAGCCCTTATGTCATGTGATAAAGACTCAGCATCAAATGACTAAATTTTGGCCAACACGTTGCCCCAATTCAACAAAAATCGAAAAACAAATGCACACACATTGGAGATCCAGAACTTACCCATGCTTTTTACACTTGTAGAACACCCACCCGTTGTGGTCATTCATGCCGGAGCACAACTTCTTGACAATGACACC
This sequence comes from Avena longiglumis, assembly GCA_030063025.1. Lineage (NCBI taxonomy): Eukaryota > Viridiplantae > Streptophyta > Magnoliopsida > Poales > Poaceae > Avena > Avena longiglumis. The sequence continues at coordinate 62,520,794 of CP125979.1, read as the reverse complement.
GCAGTCGGAGGAGGGAATCAACGGGACGTGTAGGGAGCCTGGAGACTAACAATTAGTGTTAAAAATGTTCCAGGTGGGAGATTAACAATTCAAAGATTTTAATTAGTGTTAAAAATGTTCCAGGTGGGAGATTAACAATTCAAAGATTTTAAGAAGTTGAGAAAAAATTCAGAAAAATGTGATTTTTTTTGGATTCTTTACAACCTGCCGTTATTATGCCTACGGGGCTATGCCGAGGGTAAAAATACCTCCACCGAGAGAGACCTTTGCCGAGGGCAGCCGTCGGCGTAGCATACGCCGAGTGCATTTTGGTCTACGCCGACGGCTTTTTTGCCCTCGGCGTAGCGTGCCGTTCCTGTAGTGGATCGGATACCTTTTTCATGTACACGACGGTGGAGGCTATTTTCCATCTCGAGATAAACATGTACTCGAGCCTCGACAGAGGCATCGTTTCTGCCACATCTAGTTTGACTAATATATGCTCTAGGGCGAAACAATTCATGTTTCTATTATCGGAAAAATCCGAAGAAATTTTACACATATACATGTATGTTTTGTGGTCGGTGCGGGAAAAACAAATATCTCCAAAGATTAATAGTAAACCGATGGATGAACAGTGTTTTCCTATAAATAGAGTCCAAATCTCTTCGATTAGAGTTGACCCAATGTATAAGTTTCGGCATGGCATATTTCTGGTGGAATCCTCTTTTCTGAATAACCTTGTAATCTTACCTTGGTTTCGTTGGGGTGTCAATCTCAGCAGGTGAATGCTAATTCGGCCGATCTGTTTGTGCTAGCACTTGTCATCTGATTTTGACAAGGGGGCCGGCTGAATGCTCACGGGTGATTGTATGTTTGCTCCCAGAAACCGTTTTGCACGCAACTAGATGATAGTCTAAAACTAGGGAAAGAGCTCTTTGTCAGATGGCCGGCCAAATAGAATAGACGCAATTTGCGCAAACTGACACCTTTTTAGCTCAAGATATCAATTTTTATAGTTGGGTCTTACAAACATGTTAGTACTACCTCAGTAAGCAAATCAATGATTGCCCCAGAAAAGATTAATCATAAACCAAGATGGATGAACACACTGCTTCCCTATAAATAGCCTCCAAATCTCTTCGACATGCGTACCACACTCACACAGCAGCTAAAGCTTGAGCAGATCGAGCTATATTGCCTACTCACACACGTACGTGGTCTAGACGGAGGTAGCTAGATTGAGCAATGGCGGCATCCAAGACAAAGAAGGCCCTGGCGGTAGTGGTCGTGGCCGTGCTGTGCCTGTGTCTGGGCGCGCGGCCGGCGGAGGCTTGCAACGGCCACCCGTGCCCGACTCCGGCGGGCAACTGCCCGGTGAACGCGGTGAAGCTGGGGGTGTGCGCGGACGTGCTGGACGGGCTGATCCACGTGGTGCTGGGGCCGCAGCCGTCCAAGGAGCCGTGCTGCTCCCTCATCTCCGGCCTCGTCGACCTGGACGCCGCCGCCTGCGTCTGCCTCGCCATCAACGCCAACGTTCTCGGCATCAACCTCGACGTCGACGTCGACCTCACCCTGCTGCTCAACTACTGCGGCTGCAAGGTTCCCAAGGACTTCCGCTGCGCCTGAATCAGTCAGTCAGCCACTCATCGATCGAGCTAGCTATGGCGGTGCATGCTATTGCTAGCTAGCAGCCTATCAGAGTATCAGTATACGTGTGTGCTAGTGTACGTGTCATAGGTGAGCTATAGCCTATCAGAGTATCAGTATACGTATGCATGCCTACGGATTGGTGTGCACGTCTCCTCGATCGGCCCTGTATGGCGCATTACATACTCCTGCGTGTTAATTTCGAGTTTTATGTGTGTCGTGCGTGCGTCGTAAAAGCGACATTTTCCTCCAATAAAAGGTTTATAATTTATGTTTAAAGTATTTTGTAATGGCCACGATTTGTGTTTATTCATGTCTGAAAGCATGCACACACATTTAATTTGTGCATCTTGATTATAGCCCGAGCACCTGACATGGTCCGAGAGGGTCTCTGCGGCGGATAGACAAAGCGTCATCTCTTCGTGGGTCCGCTACCCCGAGCACGCGGTCCACCCGAGCTGAGCCATGCCAGGGGGTTGAGGAAGACCTCATGGTCGTTGTCCCTTGGCGAGTGAAGAGAAACAAAGAGATTGCAGTGAAAGATTGATCTTTATTGATGATGAATTCGTTCAACTATTTATAGTCCCAACTTAATTCCATATATTCATAGATTTCTTGTAGGTGACCAATCCAACAAAAAACATCTTCGACCTTCCCCTCCATAGTTTCGTGTCTGGAGGTAGTACTGTCGTCAAAATTAATGATGATGTTGGTATATGCTTCCATATAAGAAAAAGATTGAGACAAGGTGATCTATTATCGTCTATACCATTTAATATAGTGGCGGACTTATTGGCTATCTTGATTGAGCATGCAAAAGGTGATGACCAGATTGAAAGGTAGTTCCTCATCTCGTTGATGGGGGACTTTCTATCTTTCAGTATACCGACAATAAAATTATGTTCACGGAAAACGACTGGAAAAGGCTAAGAATTCTCAGATTAATATTATTAGCATTTGAACACCTTTATGGTCTTAAGATTAATTTATATAAAAGTGAATTATTTTGCTTTGACGAGACCCAAGATGAGGCACACATGTATTGTGATCTGTTTTGCTACGAGCAAGGTTAGTTTCCAATCAACTATTTATGTATTCCGGTCATTATTATCAGAGACATACAAATGCTGAGTGAAAACATGTTGAGGAGAGAATACAAAAAAAGACTAAGTAGTTGGAATGAAAAAATGCTATCTTTGGGCAGAAGATAGTGCTCATTAATTTAGTACCGAGTAATGCGGTACTATCAATGACCCTTATTATGGATCAGAGGGAGTATTATATATGATCTCTTTCTTCTAGCTTTCTAAAAGAGTCTTGCATATTTTAGATTATTTTCGATCTAGTTCTTTTTTAGCAAGGACGAGATAGTGAGAAAAAAAGATAGACGGAAAAAATGGAGTGTGGTTTGTCATCCCACAGATCCAGGTGGATTAGAGATTCATGACCTCGAGGTCAAGAATGCCGCTCTACCGGGTAAGTGGATTTTCAAACAGCTTATAGATGATGGCATATGGAAAATCCTCCTAAGATGGAAATATGTTGGCTCAAATGCGCCATCTCAAGTGCTCTGGAAGCCAGGAGACTCATATTTCTGGGTTGGGCCTCATGTCTGGAGATTGCTGGATCGAATAGAATTCGGTTGTGCACACCCGTGTTTTTTTGTCCGTTTGGTTTTAGAGGAAGCGTTGCGAAGCTATGCTCTCTATTACCATAATGGGATACACTTCGCATTCTTTGGTGAAGTCAGGGGTGGAAAATATCATAAAAACCGAGATCCGAGGACTAGGAATGGTGTTTCGAGTCTTTGTGTCGATGAGGATCTGGCTTGGTGATTCATGACTCATAGCAATGCAATTGAAAGCGGGGTCGACAACGTAAGAGAAGTTCGCCGTCTTTAACTTTAAGGGTGAAATTACAAGGTATGGCCTTAATTTGTTGTGACTGGCAATGACCTTGTTGAAGACATTGTTTTGTAAGCGATGACTTTCTCCAGAGTGTGATCTATGATCTGGCAATAATGACGCTTGTGCACTGTTTCTTTCTTGGAGACGCCATCTTTGGACAAGCTAGACTTCGAGTGTTGTTTTGGTAGTGTTTATACCACTGCTATAAGGAATAGATCACACTATAGCAATAGCAGATCTTTTCTTTTTGAGAAAATTTGCTACATGACACTGTTATTTTCTGTCATTTGCTAAAACGCACTGTCCGATTATGTCTTTGCCAGATACCGTTATAATATTTTGGCACATTTTCCAGAACATACCACGTGGCGCAAAATGGAAAGTTATGGCAATTTGGTCCGAGTGACCATGTTCTGGCCTAGTTTGAAAAAATGTTCCAAACTTTTCCTTTTTGGCTACGCGGTGTATTCTCACAAATGTGCCACAAAATTGTAATGGTACCTCCTAGTAAACACACAATTGTGCGACGTGTTTTGGCAAACGGCGGAAAATAACGATGTCCTATGTCAATTTTTCCTTTCTTTTTTGTAATTTTTTGATTGTGCACATCCCTAATGTCATTAGAACACCGCGTTGTTGCATAGGCTGAGTATAATTGATATGTTTACAATATTAATATATTTCCATTATCAACAGGATGAGTAAAATACCCACAAAAAATGAGTAAATTATTTTGTTTGATACGAAAAAACGAACTCTAGCTTACTCCGCTGGCTCGGAAGGATCCACGCTGGACACCGCCACCAGCAAGAGGTTGGCCAACACGAGTTCCACCACCATTACCGAATGGTTTGGGAGAGACATTGTCGATTGCTTAAGTTTGTGTTGCGCTACACAAGCAATCTACCTTCTTACTATCTCTGTTCCATAATATAAGTCTTTCTAGTAGTTTAAATTAAACTGCTTAATTAAAAGGCTTACATTTTAGAACCGCGATGGTACATGTCAATTGTTTGTTGTTCTATGTAGGATGAAGGGAAGTGGGCACTACTAGTAGTACTAGGGAGCTCACGAGAGGATTTCTACTGCTACGGACCGTCCTTATAGATCACACCAGTCACCAGTGATATGTTACATGCCATACTTCTGTAATTCTGACTTCCCTCGTTTCCTTTCTGTTCGAACTTAGAAGGTTGAATGCTTCCCCGCCTCCTTTTCGGGATCAAGTGATAAACTTTTGAATGTAAAGATAGAGAGGATCTTCTATGTTTTTTCACGTGAAGCACAGAAGAGAGATAGAGAGTGAATGGGTGATAGATAGAATGGCGTGAAGGAGAGACAGAGAGTTGACCTAGAGTGTGGAGCAGAGAGATCGATCAGAGAACTCTGGACATGATCGTCAATGACGTCCTCCAATCTTTACATATTTGACTATGAAGACAATATAGAAGAGCATTCTCGGGTTTTTCACGTGAAGCGCGGAGGAGAGAGATACAGAATGGAGCGAGGGCGAGAGAGAGCACATAGTTTTGGCTCCCAGGATCCAGTTGTTTTCGGTGTGAAAAATATGCCGATGAAAAATATTACCCACATACTAGACGAACTAGAGACATCTATAGCACGCGTCCCTGTGTTAAGGGATCAGTATGTGTCTTTTTTCTCTATCGTATGTTCTTAACTAAATTTTGTTATTAGCTTCTTTGAAGAAAGAATTAATTTCTGTTAAGAGAAAACAAAGAACTAACTTCTTTCAAGAAAACACCGACTGTACTAAACTTTCTGCTCTGAAGAAATCTGCCATACTTTTCCTTCGGTCAACAACTTGTCATCTTTCATGAACTCATCAAAAACTTTTATTTGCTTCCTATGTATACTGCTCGTTTGTAGCACTAATACGCACAGGTATAGTTATAACAGTCTGGTATAAGATGGTTCCTTGTGAGGCAGACCCTATGATCATACCTGACGCCGTTAGATCAATAGCAATGAATCAATTCCATAGTCATGCAGCACCTGTGGAAAGTTATCAACGTATCTCATTTGTCTTTATAAAGGATATACAGCCATTAGTATTTGACTTATTTGCAAACGATGAAACATTTCGTCGTGTTGCTAATCTCAATGAGTACAGTTCAAGTTAGATACACATCAAAAATATTTCAAGTCGTAATATGAACATGAATGTCTGAACATCTGGAACGACAGCCGCCTCTGGCTACCTGCTGCACATAATCTGGCCACCCTACTATAATTCGCGGTTCAGCAGATCAGTTTTGATGTAAATGCTGTACTACTAAACTGAAACAGGAAGACTCATCAAAAACTGAAACATGAAGACGCAAATATAAATCTGGGAAATGTGGATACATCATCTCATGTTCAACAAACTCCAATCTCGAGTACTGAACTACAAACTCATGCATGTTCTGGAAACATGGATACATCACCTCGAGTACCGAACTACAAACTCTACTGAAGATACTTGGAAGACGAACAGCATCGATCGGCCTCACTGTGGCCACAGACATAATAATAATCAATCGTCAGAGCTCCTCCCTGCTGCCGTAAGTGATGGGCTCGCAGCAGTCGTTCGGCCTTGCGATGACGCCAAGCTGCTTGAGGACGTCCTCCCTGTCGTGTTAGCCTGAACTAAGCTCACTGTCACGTAGTTTAGATTTACTTGTTTTCAGTAAATAAGCAGTGTGTATGGCAACGTTCGTGTTCCCGCATTTGCTGGTAGTGGAGGACTGTTTCCACGCACGTCCTCGTATTCCTTTTCTGTTTTGCTCCCGATCGCGAGCTGCTCTGAATCACGTCGTGGGATGACGCGACTATAGCGGATCATGGTGTTGGGAAACCGGGCCGGTAGAGGCCCACTCGGTGTGGCCTTTACTGCAGGTAGGGTTGGTGTGATATCCCTTTTCTTATAAATAGAGGAACCTCAGACGCGTGGGTTACCGAGAAAGACATCAATAAAAGTTCTCTGTTTCATCTACTTTGTACTGTGTGTGCCTTCTCCTAGTCTTCTCCTTCGACGTGGAACAGCCCCGGGACCGGTCAGTCGGCAGGGGGTGTTCCAACACGTTATCAGCACGTGTCTCTGCGTCGAGCCTTCGTTAAGCCACCGTCGAGCCTGCATCACGCAGGCTTTCGTTGAAGGTAACACAAATCTGACCGCAAAAATGGATTTGTCTCGCGTTTTCTTTCAAGATTTGCGTTCAGATCTTAGATCAGATCCCATCTTAGATGCGGATTTTTCTTTCCGGGAGTCGAGCTGACCTGCTGTCGCCGACCAATGTCGATCATAATCACTCCCGGATTAGAATTTTGTTGACTGTACCGTCGATGCGTGCACATGCTGTGCCGATCTGGTTTTTTCCTAATAGATCTGATTGATCTACAAATATTTTTTTTACACTGTGCATACACACGAGTTCGGATCTATCGATTTCTTCATTTAAACTTTACATGCACACTAGTCAACAACGACGGCCGCTGCCTGTATGGCCCTGTTGGCCGTACGCGGCCGCGTACGCACGCGTATGTCACCTACTGCATGCGCCGCCCGCATACAGGCCGCGTACGCACGCGTATGTCACCTACTGCATGCGCCGCCCGCATACAGGCCCTGCTGGCCATGTTGCCGCGCTGCTGCACGCATGGCCATATTGGCCGGCCGCGTACGCGTGCGCGCTCGCCGCCTGCTGCGTGCATGTCGGCCGCCCGCCGGCCACCGCACGCGCCCTCCGCGCCCTCCGTCGGCCGTTGTCTGCCTGGCACAGCGCGGCCTTCGCCGCCGCTGGCCCAGCTGGCAGCGTCCGCGCCATGGCGCTTCGCCGCCCGCTTCAGCCTCTGCTGCCCTGCGTCGCCTGCACGCCCGGCTCGCTTCTGGGCGCGCCGTCGTAGCCCTGCTGGCCAGCGCGCCGCCCAGCTCGCTTCGCCCGGCCCAGCGTCACGCGTCCGCTGCTGCTTCGCCCGATGCGCGCTGGCCGCCCGGCGCTGCCGCCGCCGCCGCCATGCGCGTCGCGCCGCCGCGCCACGCCGCCCGCCCGTGCCGCGCTGGCGTCGCCGTCGTGCCGCGCCGCGCGCTGGCAGCCGCGTGTCGGCCGCCGCGTGCAAGCAGCAGCTCCACTTGAGGGTGGGCCAGGTGGTTGGCCCGTACGTGTCGTCCATCTTTTTTTTTGGACCGTTTTTTTTATTTCCGACCGCGTCTGCGACCTTCGCCGGCTACGCCCACACGCTAATCGCGCCGCTGGTTCGGCCCGCTGCCGACACCGCCGCCCCAGTCGGGAGCTAGCTCTGCTAGCTCCGTTCCCCCGCTTCGCGGGCAGGGACAGTCTGGAGCTGACCGGCCGCGCAGAGACAAGGGTAGCTGGGCCGTTTGGTAGCACGCGATCACGGGCGGTTGGACCGTTTTTGGCCCTATCTTTTGATCCGTTTTTACACAAGCTTTTGAACTATGTTTTACTATAGTTATTAATTACCGCATGTCTTTAATACTTTGTATCTCATAGATAGCTTGCACCGTTTTTAAATTGAATTTTGGAACGCCGTCATATTTGAATTATTGTATCGATTATCGCATTTATGCAACCGATTACCTGCTGTAATCTTACACACTTTGCATAAATTGCAGATGACCGGAATCGTCAGCCGCGAGTTCCCGGAGTTGACCCAGGATGGGCTTAACTACCTGACTTGGGCCTCGGACGTTGAGATCGTCCTTGAGGGCCGATGCATCAAGGATGCGTTGATTGAGGGGACCCCGACGGCCCCCAGCAAAACCATCCCGGCGGATAACGCCAAAGCCCTGCACTTCCTCCGCCATCACATGTGTGAGACTCTCAAGAATGAGTACATGGCAGAACGGAGTGCTTCTGCCCTTTGGACCGCCCTCAACAAGCGGTTCTCTAGGCTGAAGTACACCATTCAGCCACAGGCGGAGGCAGATTGGATACGTCTGAGGTTTGCGGACTTCAAGACGGTGGGAGAGTACAACTCCAGGTTGCACCGGATTTGTACTATTCTTCAGCTGTGTGGGACCAGTACCACCGATCAGCAGAAGATAGACAAAACCCTCTCCACATTCCATCCGGACAACATCCAGTCCTCGCGAAACTTTCGCCAGGAAGGATTCACGGAATATGCAGCGCTTATTGATGCTCTCCAGGTGGCCGAGGCGCAGGATAATGTTCTGAAAAAGAACTTCTCCGCGCAACCCTTCGCAGGGGGCCCAAGTCATGAGGCCAATGCTGGTGCTACAAGGTGCGCAAGCCCATCCACGAGAAGAGAGGCAAGAAGGGCAAGAAGGGACCCAACTCCTCCAACCCGGCCAAGCAACGCAAGGCGGGCAAGGGGGAGGCGAGGCCCCAGGACTGCTTCCGCTGTGGCTCCAAGACTCACTTCTCCAGGCTGTGTTTGGCCCATAAACACGTCGTCGACGCGTTCAAGGCCAACAAGAAGGCGCGCGAGGCGCATCTTGTCCGGAGCGGCGCCTGTGCAAAACGTCACGCACATAGTGGCGCAGGACGTAGCACAAGTGGCAGCACCCTCGGCGGACCCCACGGACGCCGCTGTGACCATGGAGGTTGAGCACGTTGTGCCCCCGCCACCTCAGCCAGGCCCCTTGTCCATGATGATGGCCAGCGCAGAGCCCCCCACTGACCTTGAGATACTGGCTGAGCTTGGTGATTTCCTCGCAGAATCCACCTGAGCTCCATTTTGTTGTGATGATTCCTTTTCCGCAATAATCAGATACAATTACTCGATATGGTTGTAAGCTCTATGAGAGCATAACATTTATTTGTTTTCTGGCGATTGGATGACATTTATTCATTTATTCCATTATTTGATTATGTGATGTTCTGAAATGCTTCTGTGTTTTACTTACTTGATGTAGCATCTTCCTCGCTCCATTATATTAATTAGGCACTATATTTTAGAACGCGTGTGGCGCCCAAATGGAGGAAACGTGCCTTGCTGATAGCGGCACCACCAATACCATCTTGAGAGAAACAAAGTATTTTGAGTCAATTACCAAAAACCCAGGTAACATAATGATGATCGCCGGCTGCGGTCCGAATGTAGTTGGCTCCGGAAGAGCAACTATCATACTCCCAAACGGAACAACTCTGATCATTGAAGAGGCATTGTTGTATCCGGAGTCGACTCGTACTCTCTTAAGTTTTAGAGACATCCGCGCAAATGGTTTCCATGTCGAAACCGATGATGATGAGAATGGAAAGGAGTTCCTACTCATTACCAAGAGCGGCGAAAATGGTAAACATGTTGTCGAAAGACTCCCTTCATTAGCTACTGGGATGTACTACACTAAGATAGTAGCACCACCTATTTACACTACCCTTAAGACTGTCTTTAGAAGCTCCGAACTATTCTGCCTTTGGCATGATAGGTTAGGCCACCCCGGTCTTAGGATGATGAGAAATATAATTAACAACTCGAACGGTCATAATGTTAATGTGAAAAATTTCCTGAATCCCGATGATTTCGTGTGCTCCGCATGCGCTACGGGGAAATTGATCATTAAACCGTCCCCCCTAAAGGTGAAGGATGAACTCCCCGCGTTCTTGGAACGCATTCAAGGGATATGTGGTCCAATTCAGCCCCTCTCGGGGCCGTTTGGTACTTCATGGTGCTCATCGATGCTTCCTCTAAATGGTCCAATGTTTGCCTTTGTCAACACGGAACCATGCTTTTGCAAAGTTGATCTCCAGATCATACAAATAAGGAATAAATTCCCGATTATCGTTTAAAGTCTATTCGAATGGACAATGCCGGAGAATTTACTTCAAAGGCATTCGATGATTATTGCATGGCAATGGAATCAAACTTGAGCACTCCGCATCGCATGTCCACACTCAAAATGGACTCGAGGAGGCATTGATTAAAAGGATTAAATTCATTGCCGCACCACTCCTTCAGGTTGTAATTTACCAACTACATGTTGGGGACACGCGGTGTTACGCCGCTAATCTCATCAACTTCACCATCGGCCTACAACATCCACTCTCCCATCCAACTTGCGCAAGGGTCGGCACCGAAAATTTCCCACCTACGTAGGTTCGGCTGCCAGGTATATGTACCTATACCACCACCCCAGCGATCAGCAATGGGACCGCTCCGTAAGTCGGGGATATACGTTGGTTATGATACTGTGTCCATAATCAGGTTCTTGGACCCCTTGACAGGTGACTGTCACACGGCCCGTTTTGCTGACTGCATTTTTGACGAGGATCTTTTCCCGACTTTGGGGGAAGGTCATCAACCCCTGGATGACAAAAGTCGAGAAATCACGTGGAAACCCACGGGGATCCACGCTCATGACCCGCGCACTGTTGAGACTAATAGAGAAGTCCAAAAGATACTAGATTTGCACTCCCTAGCGAATCAACTGCCCGATCATTTTAGTGATTTAAAGACTGTAACAAAGTCGCATGTGCATGCACGCAATGCACCGGAAAGGGTTGAAATACCAAATAAAAATGATGGTATACCCGCTCCTGCTCCAAGGCCTAAGAGGACGCGGATTCCGGTTTCTCAAATCCCAAGTACCCGGGGACGCCCGAAGAAAAATGATAAGAGGGATTTATTACAGACTACCCTTGTTGAGGGGAGCCAGTTGAGACCTGGCACGAGTACGTATATTTCAGTGCACGAAATTCCGGACTTAAACTTTCCTATATCGGAAATACCCAGCGAAGTTGTGTGCGCACACATCGGAGCGGGAAAGCTAAAGGACCTAGCTCCTGGATTGGGAAATCCGGTGGAGCAAGAGGATGTGCCTGATGCACTCCATGACGAAATGGCCATTAACTATGTTAATTCGGGCGAGTCATACAACCGAGCCATGGCAAATGTCGATGTTAATTTTGCCAAGAAAATTGCCTCAATCATAGATCTTGACCCTGAGCCTAACACGCTCGCTGATTGCAAGAAAAGGTCGGATTGGAAAGATTGGCAGAAGGCAATTACTGCTGAATTATTATCGTTAAACAAAAGAGAGGTATTTGGACCTGTTTATCTAACTCCTCCCCATATTCGCCCCGTTGGCCATAAATGGGTTTTTGTTCGAAGAGAAACGAGAATAATGAAGTAGTAAGGTACAAAGCAAGGCTCGTTGCTCAAGGTTTCACTCAATGACTGTGTGTCGACTTTGAGGAAACTTACTCCCCGATCATGGATGGAATTACCTTTAGATACTTGATCTCAATGGCAGTAAACATGGACTTAAAATGAAACTAATGGATGTTGTCACCTTACTGTATGGTAACTTGGATTCGGACATATACATGAAAGTACCGAAGGTATCCTGTCACGAACGTGATAGAGCAAACAGGAGCTTATACAGTGTTCAGCTTAAGAAGTCAATGTATGGACTAAAACAGTCAGGTAGGATGTGGTATAATCGTTTAAGCGATTTCCTTCATGAGAAGGGCTACGCGAGCAATGAAGATTGCCCATGTGTTTTTATACGGAGATCCCAGGATGGTTTCTGTATTATCTCGGTGTACGTGGACGATTTGAATATAATCGGTACACCTGACGATATTGAGGAAGCGAGTTCCTACCTGATGTCGGAATTCAAGATGAAAGACTTAGGCAAAACCAAGTTCTGCCTCGGTCTGCAACTTGAGCATTCCCCTGCTGGGGTTCTAGTTCACCAGTCGGCCTACACCCAGAAGGTGTTGGAACGATTTGGGTTTGAAAAGGCATATCCTTCTAAGACCCCGGTGGCGGAAGATCTTTGCAGCAAGACAAGGACCCGTTCAGGCCTAAAGAAGAGGGGGAGGAAATTCTGGGACCAGAATTCCCCTACTTAAGTGCAGTTGGTGCACTTATGTACCTCGCAAATTGTACACGGCCAGATATTGCATTCACCGTCAATTTGCTTGCAAGGTACAGTTCTGAGCCTACCAAGAGGCATTGGAAAGGCGTTAAAGACATCTTTAGGTACATACAAGGGACAAAGGACCTTGGCTTGTTTTACCAAAAGAACCAAGACCTATCTGTTGTAGGCTATGCAGATGCTGGGTACCTTTCGGACCCGCATACATCCAAGTCGCAGACTGGATATGTTTTCCTTTGTGGTGGAACAGCTATTTCCTGAAAATCGTCTAAGCAAACTCTTGTGTCGACTTCGACGAACCACTCGGAAATCATAGCATTATATGAAGCATCACGAGAATGTGTATGGCTTCGACGCGTAGTCAGTCACATCCAGATGTCATGTGGACTGAACACCGTACAAACCCCAACAATTATCTATGAAGATAATGCCGCTTGTGTTGCACAAGTCCAGACGGGTTACGTGAAGAGCAATCTCACAAAGCATATAAACCCCAAGTTCTTCTATGCACATGAGTTGCAAAAGATGAACGAAGTGAAAGTCTTGCATACTAAGTCGTATGAAAATCTCGCTGATTTGTTCACTAAATCATTGCCGTCTTCTTCGAGAGATGTGTCCGAGGGATCGGCATGATGAGACTTAGGGAGATGCAAGGTTCAGGGGGAGAATCTTCACAAACTCATCGCTGAAATCTTGATCCCGATGATTGAGTACTTAACTTTATAGTTAAGTGAATTGTACTCTTTTTCCCTTAGTGAGTTTTTATGAAGTTTCTCACATGAGGTTTTTAATGAGGCAATTCGTGCAACATAGCAAGAAGTATACCGTGTGCATTTCTCCATATTTTTCCCACTGGGTTTTTCGGAGTTTTAAGCCATGGTTATACGGATAAGATACCCAGGGGGAGTGTTGGGAAACCGGGCCGGTAGAGGCCCACTCGGTGTGGCCTCTACCAGGCTAGGGTTGGCCCATGTGGGTATCGTATCCCCCCTTTTTCCTATAAATAGAGGAACAACCTTTGTACGTGGGTTACCGAGAAAGATATCAATAAAAGTTCCCTGTTTCATCTACTTTGTACTGTGTGTGCCTTCTCCTAGTCTTCTCCTTCGACGTGGAACAGCCCCGGGACCGGTCAGTCGGCAGGGGGTGTTCCAACACATGGCACTGCAGATCAGGAGGTAGTTAGTTGCTTTGTAATCGCATACTTAATAGCTGAATAGATAACAGAAAAGCTGCAGGGCATTAGCAGCACAAAAACCATCTCGTGTCTCTCTCTTTTAACTGACAAACTATCGAGTTTTCATGTTAGACAACCACATTTGGTATCAGAGCCCTGCTGAGATCCGGCGATGTCGACCTCCGCCGAGCGAGCGGCGGCAGCGGAGAAAGGAAAGGGGGCGCAGGTGGCGAGCGCTACAGCTGGCGGGTCCAAATCCCCAGGACAGCGCCGCACCTTCGTGTCCCTGGCTCCGCGGCGTGGACGGAGCATCACGCACGGCGGCGGCGAGATGATTGTGCGGGAGCGCGTGGTGCGCGAGGGCAACAACAACACCCAGTACCCCACTCTCACGCGCACCAATTACACGGAGTGGGATATGGTGATGCGCGTGCAGCTCCGGGCTGCCCACCTCTGGGACGTCATCGAGTTTGGCACGGAGGAGGAAGGCGACGACAGGGCGACGTTGGCGGCACTTCTGCGAGCTGTGCCGCTAGAGTTGGTCCGTACGCTGGCGGTCAAGGACTGCGCAAAGACGGCCTGGGAGACCATCAAGACGATGCGTCTCGGCTCGGAGAGGATCCGGGAGGCCAAGGCGCAGACACGGCACTGCGAGTGGGAGGAGCTCCGGTTCAAGTCCGGGGAAACGATTGAGGATTTCGCGCTGCGCCTAACAGCGATCATCAATGACCTCAAGCTACTCGGGGATCCAGTTGATGCGTACAAGGCGGTCCTCAAGTACCTCCGCGTCGTCCCACGCAAGTACAGGATGATGGCGATGGCGATCGAACAGACGGTCGATCTGCGCACAGTCACAATCGAGGACCTCACCGGTCGTTTCATCACCGCCGAGGAGGGCTACGATCTCGATGACGAGGTCTCCAACGGTGTCGGAAAGCTCCTGCTCACGGAGGAGTGGGCTGCGCGCCAGAACGTGCGCACGGGGTGCTTGTCCGGCGGCGAGAAAAAGGGGAAGCCCCTGGGCAAACCCAAAACGCCGGGCAGGGATGGCACCAAGGCCGCGCATGATGGTGGAGAAGGCAGCGGTGGATCCGGTGAATGCCGAAAGGGCAATTGCCTCTAATGCGGCAAACCAGGGCACTGGGCCAAGGAGTGCCACAAGGCACAACGCGACCGCGAGAAGAAGCAGAAGCAGGAGATAGCAAACCTGGTTCAGCCTGGAGATGATCACAAGGGCAGCCTGCTCATGGCGGAGGTCAATGAGATCGTGGGAACACAGACCGTGTTCCTGAACCAGGAAAAGTTAATTCCGGTTCCCTCTCATGACGGTGTGTTGTTCTTTGACACCGGCGCAAGCAGCCACATGATCGGCGAGCGGCATGTGTTCGCCACCATGGACACCTCTGTGCAAGGCATGGTGAAATTCGGATATGGGTCACTCGTCGCAATCCGCGGCCGTGGCACCGTCGTCTTCTGCAGCCAGACTGGAGAACATCGCGCACTCTCCAACTTCTTCTACATCCCAAGCCTGAGGAGCAACATCATCTCCGTTGGGCAGCTGGACGAGGGAGGCTGTGTGATCGGCATCAAGGATGGCGTCATGATCATCCACGACCCTACAGAGTGCATGCTCGCTTGTGTCAAGCGCACGGGGAGCCGGTTGTACACCGGCGTCCTCACCATCGAAGCGTCAGCATGCCTGCTGGCCAAGGGCGATGATCTGTTCTGGAGCTGGCACGCTCGCATGGGGAACCTACACTTTCGTGCGCTATGCACCATGTCGACGAAGCAGCTCGCATGCGGGATGATAGTGATCGACCGTGTCGAGGAGTACTGCGACGGCTGCACCCTCGGCAAACAACACCGAATGCCATTTCCCCAGGCAACGACGTTCCGCACGGAGCAAGGACTCGAGCTCTTCCACACCGACATCTGCAGGAAGATCAAGCCCACGTCGCCCGCAGGTAACAAGTACTTTCTGCTCGTTGTAGATGATCATTCTCGCTACATGTGGATAGAGCTCCTCAAGTCCAAAGATGAGGCGTTCCAACGCTTCAAGAGGATTCAGAAGATGGCCGAGATGGAAGCAAGCTGCAAGCTTCAGGCCTTCCGCTCCGACCATGGTGGGGAGTTCAACTCCGGTGAGTTTCGTGCATACTGCGAGGAGCTCGGCGTCAAGCACTACACCACGGCACCCTACTCTCCCCAACAAAACGGTGTCGTCGAACGCCGAAATCAGACAGTCGTCAAAATGGTGCGCTGTCTGATCAAGAGTATGGGCATGCCGCCATTCTTCTGGGCAGAGGCTGTGACCACCGCCGTCTACATCCTCAACCGCGCGCCAACGAGGAGCCTCGAAGGTGTCACACCATACGAAGAGTGGCACGGCCGTAAGCCCAATGTGTCACACCTTCGGACATTTGGGTGCACGGTTCATGTCAAGATCGTCGGCCCTGGCATCACCAAACTATCGAATCGGTCCATTCCAATGGTGTCCGTCGGGTACGAGGCCGTATCCAAGGCCTACCGTGTCTACAACCAAGCAACAAAAAAGGTGGTGATCACCCGTGATGCCATCTTCGAGGAGAACCGTCCATGGGACTGGAGCACGCTAGGCGTGATCACGACACGCACGTCGCAAGGGGAGGAGGTGCAGGGCGTGCCCAGTGCACACGCAGTGCATGACACCTTCACAGTGGTATATACCACAGAGGAAGGCCACGAGGAGATGGATACAGGCACAGGCACGGTGGCACTGTCCCCTTCCCCAGCTCATAGGACACCCACCATCCAGACCACGACACTGTCGACAGCGTCGCCATCATTCGAACCCCACACTCCAGCAGCAGCGGGTGAGATCAGGTGAGCAACACCGCCCACACACGACGATGCCTGCGATGCTGATAGTGGTGCCCCTCTGCATTATCGACGCGTCTCCTGAATCCTTGATGAGTTAGAGGGGAAACAGAGCACGAGCCATCTGAGCACCTACTGCTGAGTGCTGAGGAGCCAAGCAACATTGATGAGGCTCTCGGTGATGCAGCCTGGAGGGCAGCCATGGATGATGAACTGAAGTCCATTGGTGAGAACAATACATGGGCGTACACCTCACTTCGTGCAGGTCAGAAAGCCATTGGATTAAAATGGGTGTACAAAGTGAAGAGAGATCCTGAAGGGAATATTGTCAAGCATAAACCTAGACTGGTGGCCAAGGGCTATTCTCAGCGTCAAGGTGTAGATTTTGAAGAATTCTTTGCACCGGTTGCAAGAATGGAGACATTGAGGCTTCTCCTTGCCATGGCAGCTCACTGTGGATGGGAAGTACATCACATGGATGTAAAATCTGCATTTCTCAATGGCGATTTGGCAGAGGAAGTCCATGTCTCACAGCCACCAGGGTACATTGCCACTAGCAAAGAACAACAGGTGTTGAAGCTAAGGAAAGCTTTGTATGGCCTGCGACGGGCTCCAAGGGCTTGGTATGCCAAATTACATGACACTCTTGACAGGCTTGGATTCACCTGTAGCCCACTGGAACATGCAGTATACCGGCATGGCAGCTCCACCTCATTTCTTCTGGTGGGAGTTTATGTGGATGATCTTATCATCACAGGAACAAATGCTGATGCAATTCAGGAATTCAAGTCACTGATGCAGGAACTCTTCAAAGTGAGTGATCTTGGCCTACTGAGTTATTACTTGGGGATTGAAGTGAATCAGGCTGATGGCAAAATTACACTCTGTCAGAGAAGCTATGCAGCAAAGATCCTGGAAGAAGCAGGGATGACCAGCTGCAACAGTTGCAGTACACCAATGGAGTGAAGGCTGAAGCTGGTCAAGGAGGATGGCAGCAAGGCATTTGATACCACTCTTTACCGCAGCATCATTGGAAGTCTGAGATATCTTGTAAATACCAGACCCGACATTGCTCATGCTGTGGGGATGGTGAGACGTTTTATGGAGAAGCCAAGTGCAAATCATTGGGCAGCTGTCAAGCAAATCCTCCGGTATATACAGGGCACCAAGGACTATGGATGCAGATACAAAGAAGGACATGCTTCTCTAGTCCTGCTCGGGTATAGCGACAGTGATCACGCATGAGATGCTGGAGACAGGAAAGCAATTCAGGGCAATTTTTCTTTCTCGGCAATAATCTGGTGACATGGTGTTCACAGAAGCAAAAGGGCGTGGAGACCAGCTCCTGTGAAGCAGAGTATGTTGCAACTTCAACCGCAACTTGTTAAGGGATTTGGCTAAGCAGACTTCTGGGAGAAATGCAGCGAAATGAGCCCTCTATGTTCAGACTCCTGGTCGACAACAAGTCAGCAATCGCCTTGGCCAAGAACCCTGTGCATCATGATCGTGGTAAACACATTGATGTGAACTTTCACTCCATCCGTGAGTACATTGAAGAAGGAAACGTGGAGGTTTCTCATGTGGGAACTCACGATCAGCTGGCTGATATACTAACCAAGGCTCTGGGGGGGTGGAGACAGATAATGAGATTAAGAACGCTGTCCAGAATGTATGTGTAAATCGAGGCGGAAATTGACGTTGCCAAACTCAACTCACACGATCTCGCTCTCTCGAATTTACTGGATCAAATGCACGATCAACTCAGAGAGTGTTTTGTGTTGCGTCAAAGCTTGCAGCTTTTCTGTTGCTCGTTCTCTTATTTATCTGATCCCATCGGATCCACGAAAATAGCTAACAACTAAATCGACGTTGACCGGTCCTACTTGCCGCGCCATCCCACGACGCCCTGATCAAACGCGATGACTACATACCGCACAAGACGCGGCGATCCATGCCATCCCATGGTGTGTTTAGTGCGGCCTAATCTACTTGAAAAAAAAGCAAACTAGAATCCTATGTCTAATTCGCGAACAGACTCACGATCAGACCATTATTTCTGAAAACTGTAAAAGCTATTAACTGACGGAGTTCAGAGTGTTGTTGTTCAGAAAACAAAACTATCAAAGTTGAGGTTCAGAGAAGCAGGGTTTAGCACAACAGAATATGGGCGCTTGATTACTTCGGCATCATGGTCTTTGCATCCGCCAATACGAGCAAACCCATCACCAAAGTCTATACCACATCCCTCAATAACCTTCATCTTTATGGTGCAGTTGCACTTTGGGCAATTGCGAGTTAAAGTGAATCTAGTTATACTAAAGTTTTATACTTATTTATGAATTTTTCATATTGATGTATTAATGCACATGCATTGTATATTTCTCAGGTATCATTATTAACCACACACCAATATTGCTAAAAACTGATTATTGTGTTCGAGTCTAACACCATAAAAAATTGAGATGTGCTAAATTTAAATCAAATTTAATTTAATTATTCCTTTCTAAGACACTGTCCATATTAACAAGATATTAAAGTAGAACCATTAAATGTGACAACATAAAAATGATGAAACTTATGTCTCCTTGGATTAAATGTGAATAATTTTTGTGACTGTTCTCTCATCCATTATATTGCTATCAAATAATTTGGCAGGGATTCCATAGAATATTTCCCAAAAAGTATCGTAATAGAGGTTTGTAATCCTATGACCCAACAAGTATCTTAACAGAGGTTTCTAGTGTATGTAACAAAATTTACATAGTACTAACAACAGCAACATCAACAACAACAACCACCAAGCCTTTTGTCACAATCAAGTTGGTGTAGGCTAGATATGAAACCCAAACAAAAACTAGAGAAAAGTACAAGTCAAGTGAAAAACAATAAAACATGCAAGTAAAAAAAAGTAAAAAATAACAAAAAAAAAAAGTAAATCAAAGTTCGGGCACATTGCTGATTTCCATGCAACCCTATCAAAAACCAAATCTCTAGTGACACTACATTCCTCCATATCCCTTTTAACTTCCTCCTTCTATGTCAGCTTTGGTCGTCATGTACCCGTCTTTGCATTATCAAAATCCCTTAGAATCCCACTATTAACCGGTGCTTCCGGTGGCCTCCGTTGGGCATGCCCAAACCACCTTAATCTGTGTTGGACAAGCTTCTCTTCAATTGGCGCCACCGCTACCCTCTTGAGTATAAATTTACAGAATAATCTGAAGTATAAATTGAACCGTTGGCAAGATTATATTTTATGTGGTGAAACAATGTCTTACAAGTTGTAGTGGATTCCATGATACATTGAAGCATGTTAATGCTCTATATCCTTTTTTTTGAAATGGTGTAGTTATCACTAATGAATATAAGGCATATTATGGTTCTAATACTTTTGCATTGATTAAATTTTATTATTTACATGGTCGACACAGTGTGCTCTATATGATATGGTGTAGAAAGTGTTGTTGCCAATTTCGCAAAGAAAAGGTTGAGCTCAAGATTAAATGCAAAATCATAGTAGTTAGTATTTTTGCTAATAGTTTTTTCTATGTACTTGATCACATCTTACACCGCTAGACTTTAGATAAATATATAGGTCTTTTTCTAGGAAAGCAGGTATATATAGTCATGAACAAGTGCATATCTTGCACAACAATGAGGTGAAATAAAATGATTTTGTTTTTGTTTCTTAGATTTCCCTAGTTGATTCATTTATCCATCTTATGTGACCCTTGAGATGTGAACTTCATGAAACTGAGATACTACAATAAATACGGCTATATGCATCAATGGGTGCAGAGGCTATGACGACTTCCTTTTAAAAAAAAATCGGATGAAAGAGTTTACCAAGATGATGGCTATATCTCCGTGATGCAATATCAGATCTTCCATTTAAAGGGAGATTGTGCCTTGGAAACCTTGTATTCCCTCCGTTCGAGAAAGAATGTCGCGGATTTGTATAGGGACACATGTTTCTAATGTGTCTAGATACGTAAATATGCGGGATCTTTTTCCAGAGGGAGTGACACTATTTTTCTTTGAACGGTTCAGGATGGAAGACCCCTAGCTAACTTCACAATTTCATTGAAAAAATAGTCTAAGAGGACCAAAAGGGAAATAAAACACACTAGGGTTAGGAATAAGGAAACAAGCACTAATCCACTGTCAGAGTCGCTGTCTCGTCCTTCTTCCTTGCTCTGCAATAAAGGCCACCTTGTAGTTTTTTGATACATGATTGGCGAGGGATAATCTCGGCAATGCCCATGTCAGTAGCCCCCGAGGATATGTTCCGATCCTTTCATCCTAGCATAGGCTCAAAGTCCTTCTATTTCATGCGCCTGTAAGGTAGGCCTAAAGATTTCTTCAGATGTGAGCAAGGACTTTCTCCAGGGTGAAAACCTATGATCTTTGATCGGGCAACGACGGCGCTTGGACATTGTTTTCTTCTCGAAGGCGTTGTTATTGGAGTGGGAGACTACTGGTGTTATTCTGATGGTGTCAGTGTTGTTGCTTTGAGGATTAGTTCTCTGTAGCAGGACTTTTTTTTTGTAATTCTTCTTTATTTTTCTAAGCTGTGTGCATCCGTAGGACCGCTAGGGCATGCGTTGTTGCAGAGGCTGGGTGTGTAATTGGTATCCCTGTGATATTAATATATACTCTTTTCTAAAAAAAAAAGACGTGCGAACTATAAGTTAAATAAGTATTTTGTCATGGGGATATTGGTATAATAAGTCTGGTCGGCTCTTGGGCAAAAACATCATAAACCTTCCTAAGCTTAACTCCCCGTACTTAAACCTAACATATGCTGGGGTAATTCAGTTTGGACCACGAAGGTCTTATCAAGTACTGAATTCTAGTTTTATGTTTGGCACCCAACACGAGCCGTTGGAGTTGCTGTGAGCACCGGTAGTACTAGGGAGCTCACGAGAGGAGTTCTAGTGCTACAGATAGACCGTCCTTATAGATCACACTAGACAATGCTACATGTCATACTTCTGTAATTCTGACTTCCCTCCTTTCCTTTTTGATAAAAGGTTGAATGCCGGATGGCCACGTCTCAGACTACTTCCCCATCTCCTTTCGGGACCAAGTGATAAACTTTTGACTGTGAAGAAAGAGAGAACCCTCTCTGTTTTTTCACGTGAAGCACAGAGGAGATAGAGAAAGAATGGCGTGAAGGAGAGACGAGAGTTGACATAGAGTGCGGACCAGAGAGATCAGAGAACTCTAGACATGATCGTCAATGACGACTTTCAATCTTTACACATTTGACTACTATGAAGATAGAGAGAAGACCATTCTCAGTTTTTTCACGTGAAGATAGGCTACGTGAAGATAGAGAGAAGACCAATCTTTACACGGTGCCTCTAGAAAGGCTAAAAACTCTATTTTGCTACCGATATTTGTTTTTTGTGTGAAATATATGCCGATGAATATTATTATGCACATATACTAGACGTACTGGAGACATCTATAGCATAGCACGAGTGTCTGTGTTAAGCGATGATCATGTTGAAATATAGGATGAGTTTTAGGCTTATCTAATAATTTCAGAAAAAAATTTAAGTGCCATTCATGACAAGAGGAGTGATGAGAGTTTAGTCTCACATGGCTAGTTGGGAGAAATTTTTATCAACATATAAGGTGAGCTTTTCTGCTACTAGTATGACTTGGTGTAAAGAGAGGACAGTCGTTCTACACGTGCGCTCCTCCTCCTCCACCTGATGTGTTTTTTTTTGTCACACAGGAATGGGATACGAATGGTTGCAACTAAAACCATTGAAACGTTAATGAGAATGCATCGAGCTGAAACGTTTTGTTTTAAGTACATACGTTTTCAGTAATTCATTATAGGCGTTTCTAGTAATTAATTACGGTGGTTTCTTTCCGTTGAACCATCTCGTATTCGCATGTGCCTATATATTAGAGAGCTCTCTCATGTCCAGATACAAAACAGAACCACTGTCTCCACGCGTGATTGCTGATACGTCGTAAGCGTATCTATAATTTTTTATGTTTCATGTTTGTTTAGTATCCACTTTGCTTTGCTTTGTCTACACTTTGAGGTATTTTTGTACATTTTCTGGGACTAATCTATTAACAAGATGTCGTAGTGCCAATTGTCTGTTTTCTGTTGTTTTTTGTTTCAGAAAAGCTAGTAAGGAAATATTCTTGAAATTAGACGGAACAAAATCCAAAGTCAATATGTCACCGAGGAGAACACGGAGTCCAGAGGAGAGACGAAGGGGAGCCGCAGGGTGGCCGCACCCACCCATGCGCTGGCCCACCCTGGGCCGCGCCTAGCAGGGTGTGGGCCCCCTAACCGCCCTCCTGCCTCGCCTCTTCGCCTATATAAACCCCCGATGCCAAAACCCTAAGGAATCGATCAGATCTCCACGAAACAGTCTGTAGCCGCCATCACCATCGTCCCTAGATCGGAGGGATCTAAAGCTCTTCCCAGTACCCTGTCGAAGGGGAGAGATCATTTCGGAGGCCTTCTTCATCACCATGCCAGTCTCAGGTATGATGCGTGAGTAGTTCCACCTTGGACTATGGGCATACAGTAGCTAGATGGTTGGTTCTCCTCCCTTATGCTATCATGTTTAGATCTTGTGAGCTCCGTTCACGATCAAGATCATCTATTTGTAATCATGCATGTTGTGTTTGCGGGGATCCGATGGATATTGAGATTACTATGTCAGGTTGATTATTGATTCTATCATGTCTTATGATTATTGATTTTATCATGTCTTTGTTGTTTGAGATCTTACATGCTCTCCGTTTCTAGTAGCTATCTTGGCCAAATAGATGCTAGTGACTCCAAGAGAGATTATTTATGCTCGATAGTGGGTTCATGCCTCTATTGAATCTAGAGAAGTGACGGAAATCTCTAAGGTTGTAGATATGATGTTGCCACTAGGGAGAAAACAACAATCTCTTGTGCATAGAACAATTGTATTGTTTACTTTACACGCATTGCTTAATGCAGTTATCCGTTGCTTGCAACTTAATACTGGAGGGGGTCGGATGATAACCTGAAGGTGAATTACTAGTCATAGATGAAGTTGGATGGAGGTCTATGTATATTGTTGTAATGCCCAATCAAATCTCATAGGATCATGAATGTCTAGTATTGCATTGTTGTGCCTTGCTCAGTCCTGTCAATTGTCCCGCTGTAATTTGTTTACCCATCATGTTATATTATTTATCTTAAGGAGAACACCTCTAGTGAACTGTGGACCCCAGTCCAATCTTTACCATTGTTACATCATCTACTGTTACTGTTTACTTTCTGCAAGCAACCAAACCTTCCACGCCATACGTTTAATCCTTTGTTTTCGGGAAACCAGTGAGATTGACAATCTCACTGTAAGTTGGGGCAAATTCTTGAGTTTGTGTTCTGCAGGATTCCAAGTTGTTAGCAACACCTTGGAGTTGTTTCCTTGCTCCTAGTGGTTTGATAAAATTGGTTTCATAACTGAGGGAAAACTTACTACCGTGCTCATCATACCTTCCTCTTGGGGTCTCCCAACGAAGCTCTACTATTGAGCCATGTCAATTGCTACTACTGTTTCCTCTATTGTTGCTGCCGCGGGTGATCCCATTTCATCCACCGCGTATATGGCTGACGGAAGAGCACGCCTCCGAAACCCCGCCTCTCCAAATCCTGTATGGATAAGGGCGTTTAGGTTTTTGGGGAGCGTCTTCAACGAGACTGCTCGTTTTCGATCCATTACTTCCACGCCTTCTTCATCACCATGGCTACCGAAGACAAACAGGTCGCTGCTGCATCCGAGAGGGCGGCCGACGAGGCTGCCGCCTCCGCTGCTGATATGGCCAATTGGCCTACCAGAGGGTACAACATTCTAATCCCTCTCTTACTTATTTCTGTGTGTATAGTACTAGTAATTTCCAAAAAGATGCCAGCTCCCACGTCTGACCCTCCCATACCCTCCCGCGTCGCTCCCGCGAGCGATCGGGGGGAACCCTAGCGACTCTAGGCCTCCCATCCCCTACCACTCCTCCCTCCTCGCTGCTGCCAGGACGTGCCGGCGGCAAAGCCGCTCGGCGTTGGTGGCAGCGAGGCTCCTCTTCTCCCCCTGGATCGCCAGATCTCAGCGCGGGCCAAGATTTTGACGATCGGCGGCAGCGCGCGTGCGCGGGGCGTGGCGGCGTCAACCTGTTGTGGCGAGGAGGGCTGCATGGAGTGGTGGTTTTCGTGTTCGAGGTCGGTGGCGAGGGCCATGGGCGGCGTTGGCGGGGATCAGGGGGAAGCGGCGGATTCGGTGCTGCAGGATGGAGGCGAAGGCGCGCCCTTGGCGGCGGTCATCCTACGTACTCATCGGCGTTGAAGGTCGGCCTGCTCGATCCGTTCTCCAGAAACCGGCCGGCGGTGTGGGGATCGCTGCGTCGGCTCTAATAAAGGAGGTGGTCCTTGGGTTTCTTTCGCACAAAGACGAAGATCTGCTTGATGTATGCCCTTGTTGATCTGGACTGGAGGGGCGAGTTTCGAAAGGCTCCGTCGGCGAACTCCCATGGGCGTATCATGCCTGGAGATTGCTGGATCGGAAGGTATTCGATCTTGTGTACCTTGTTTGTCTGGCCATTTGGTTTCAGCGGGAGCGTTGCGAAGCTCTGTTGTTTGTTTTCACCAAGTTCCATTCATCGAGCCATGATGAAGTCAGATGCAGAGAATGTCAGGAAAGCGGAAATATAAGGGTAGTGATGGTGATTTCAGTTTTTGTGGTGATGGAGAACTGGTTGCGTGATTTGGAACTTGTAGCAGTGACCGTTGGTGTGGGAAGACAACACAAGAGGAGTTTCCAATCTTACCTTGCAGGGTGAAGATCCAAGGCCTGGTCTTGTTTGAAGGCATTGTTTTGCGAGCGAGGACTTTTTCCAGGGTGAAAACATATGATCTTTGATCGGGCAATGACGGCGCTTGGGCACTATTTCCTTCTTCAAGGCGTTGTTATTGGAGTGGAGGACTACTGATGTTGTTCTGATGGTGTCAGTGTCGTTGGTTTGAGGATTAGTTCTCTATAGCAGGATTTTTTTTTGTAATTCTTTTTTCTTCTGGACTGTGTGCATCCGTAGGGCCGCTAGGGCATTGCGTTGTTGCAAAGGCTGGATGTAATTGGTATCCATGTGATATTAATATATACTCTTTTCCAAAAAAAAAAGGTACTAGTAATTTCCGTAGATGATTCTATGATTAGTCTAGTACTACATGATATAGTTACCAAATATCAATATACGTATGTTTGGCTTATGATTTATTTCTGAATTAATATAATTAAAATATTATCTAGATTCTCAACAGATCAGTATGTGTCCTTTTCTATCTCAAGTTCTTAACAAACTTCTGTTATTACCTTCTTTGACTGTACTAAACTTTCTGCTCTGAAGAAATCTGCCATAATTTTCCTTCGGTCAACAACTTGTCATCTTTCATGAACTCATCAAAAACTTTTAAAAAGCTGGAAGTGTCAAGGACTCAGGGTTCGGTTACGTGACCTATCCTCCACTCTAGTACTCCAATTTAAATTTGGTCATAATATACCAATTTGACTTTGTATAAGTTGCTATACTATTTTCTGTAACATTGACCAGATTTAAATAGATTGATTCAATACAGAAGATAAACTTAAACTTATTTCTAGATGGAGGGAGTAGGCAAGAGTCATCTACAAAAAAACAAAAAATATATTTTGAGGCATGAAATGAACATGCATGAATGTCTGAACATCTCGAGCGAAAGCCGCCTGTGGCTACCTGCTGCAGATCTTACCAATCTGGCCACCCTACTAATTCGCGGTTCAGCAGATCAGTTTTGATGGCAATGCCGTTCTACAAAAATTAAACAGGAAGGTTTCTCAAAAAAAACTAAACAAGAATACTCCTTCAAAAACTGAAACAGCAAGACAAAAATTATAAATTGGGGAAATGTGGATACATCATCTCATGTTCTAGTACTGAGCTACAAACTACAAACTCGACTACTGAACTACAAACTCATGTTCTGGAAATGTGGATACATCACCTTGAGTACTGAGCTACAAACCCTTCTAAAGACACTTGGAAGAAGAACATAGAACTGCAAGCTATCTGCTAAAATCAGTTGTACTATGAAACAACAAAACAAAAATTACAAGTTGTGGAATCACCTCTGCTGGACATAATTCCGGGAAGAAAGTGGATAGGTTGAACATCTCATGTTCTAGTATATTAACCAAGAAATTGGATAGGTCCAAACACTGCAATCACCGTCCTGCAGAACCTGTAGAAACACTCGATGGTGGTGGACTCGGTCATGTGTAAATAGTCATCTTGTGTGTCACCGGGCAATCCGTATGCAAGCATCCTCATAGCTACCATGCACTTCTGCAACGAGGAAAATCCCACCATGCCAATACAGTCTTTCTTGCATCTAAAGTAGGGGGTCGAAGTCCCGGAGGGCATACAGAATCTTGAGGCAGAGCTTTCGGCCAATCCTGAAATGGTGCCGGAACGCTGCCTCGCCGTGCAATGGACCGTCGACGAAGTAGTCAGCGTACAGTATGTAGTAGCCCTCCATCCGCTGCCTCAGCCTGCCTTTCCGGCGTCCTTGCGCCAAGCCGCTGCGTCGTGGCTATGCATCCCACGCGTATATGCCAGCCAGGCGGGCAAGGATCATCATGAGCTCTTCATCATCGGCGGATGCGGATTTTCAATCCTCCATCGGCACAAAGAACATCTGCTCATCATCGTCGGAGCCCATGAACGCGTAAGCAAAACGCTGAAAACCTAGTGGGCGTGTTGGACGCACAGCTAGCCGCAGAGTTGCCGACGACGCCGAACCATGGCTCGAAAATGCAACATGAGGGGCAGGGCTGGCCCTGACATGCCAGGGGCCCGGTGTAAGAAAAAATTGGGGCCCCGTAGTAATTGTAGAGGTGTTTTCTTATTCGACTTAAGTATTGAACAAAATCACGTATAATATTTATATTGAACAAAAAATACTCATCTTAAAAAAAAGGTACCCGAAGAAGCCGAGAATTCTACTGACAATTGCAGATCGAGGATGTATTTATATGAAAATCAACTCCTCCATTAATCACCTCAAAACTGGTATTTTTTTTGTTCAGTATATGTTATATTACTTCTTCATCTCAAAATAGATGTCTTAGATTTATCAAAATTTGAATGAACCTATATACTAAATATTGTCTAGATTTATTCAAATTTTAACAAATCTGAGACATCTATTTTAGAACGAAGATAAATTCAGAGGAAAATCGACTCCATTACTCAAGGGGAGAGGACGCCCACTGATTTGACAAAAGGATGCGATCAGGAATAGCACTCTTTTCTTTATTAGCGATGCATGCATGACTTGCGTACAAGGGCCTGAAGCAGCGATTGAGCTGATCGGTTGATGCGTGCATGTGCGTTCCTAGGTGGGCCCCTAGCAATCGGGGGCCCTGTGCCACCGCACCGGCTGCACAGGCTCAGCGCCTCAGCGCCGGCGCTGATGAGGGGAAATGGAGGTTGGTTCATTTTTCTGGAGGCGTGGTGCGCGGAGCGTAGAGGGGTGGTGCTGGCGGCGAAAGGGCGATGAGGGGAGGAGTGGGGGGAGGGTGTTGGGCGAGCGAGAGGGCGAATCATTGATTCTATCGCCGACACTGCTGGCTCACTCGCCTATTCGCTTCGTCTGGCGCCCCCAGGCGAACCCCGAAGCGCTGAGTTCGACCTATGTTCGTCGATTGGATTTTTGGACCAATCCAGTGAAAAACGGGCTCCTGGATGCGTGACTGGGGGAATTTCTCCATCTGGCGGCCAAAAATGCCTCATGGTGTGTGTGTGAGAGGAGTAGGGGTGGTGGTTCATAGGGTCCGAATGGAGATGTGACTACGTTAGTGTGGCCAGAATATGGGAAAAAAATACTCCATCTTAAAATAGTTGTTGAAAGTTTGTCTAAATATTATATATCTAGACACTATTTAGTTTATAGATATATATCTAAATTTAAACAAGTTCAACATCTATTTTGGAAGGGGAGTACATTAATTTTCCAACAAGACGTGTTAGTCCAACTCAAGATCCAACGACTCCTCGAATTTGTTGGACCGCAAGATTGGGAGCATGGTGGAATCATGTGGGTTGTGGGCCTGTGGCATAGCAGAGTAGTGGTTTGACTGACCCAAGTTCGTCCAAAGCATGCTCCCTTTCTCTGTCCCCTTTTCAGTACACGGAGCAGAGAGATACGGCAGCACGTACGAGTACGCCAACCGGATCAAGTTCAAAATTTCAAATCCAAATTCCATCTCCGTAGTCCCAGCCCGCACCTCCTTCCCCATCAATCCAACCAAGAACGCTACCCCCTCCCTCTCCGTAGACCGTAGCAAGCAGCGAGTGCCAGTTCCATCCATGGCGGCGTTCGAGCTAGTCACAACGTCGGAGCTCATGGTGCTGTACTTCGCGCTCCTTTACGCCAACGCCTACCGCATAATCCCCGAGAACCCCGCCAACGCCTGCGATGCCAATCTCCACCTCCACGTCGAGCGCGCCCACCACTACGTCCTCCTCACCGCGCGCCCTCCCCGCCGCCACGCTCCTCCTCGCGGTCAAGGCAGGGGTCCGCACCGCCGAGGCCGGCGCCCTCTCCAGGAGGCTGGCTGCGGAGGCCGGCGCGCTTTCCAGGAGGTCCCCCGTGGGCGTCGCCGAGGCCATACACGCCAGCCGCGAGCGATTCCGCGCCAACGTGTGGAGGAGGCGCTCGCTGCGCGCGACGCTCCTCGTCGCCGTGGCCCTCTCCTTCGCCGCCTCCGTCCTCGCCGTCGTCGCGTTCGAGGACGGGATCCTCTACCGGCTCGGCTGCCACGCCGACAGCGCCGGGTACGGCTTCGGCGCGCCCCTGGGAGTGCTCGTCATCGGTGTCTCCGCGCTCCTGCACGGCTCCTTCGCTTGGACGGCCGTTACCGCTCGTTGCTAGTTTTTATTTTTAGGTAAACCGGTCGTTGCTAGTTCGATTCCGCGGTGAATTCGTAAGGAAAACATTCTGGTTTTTGTCGTCGACTATTCAAGAGCTGCCTTACCGATGTAATGCTTGTTAAACTCGTGTATGTGCACACCACCGTCGTCTCTAAAACAAGTTGGTTTTTCAACTGTGAAAACATAAGAAATTGTGTAATTGGTTCTTTCTTTTTCTTCAGTTTACAGCTATGGTTCTATTTTGAAAAGAAAATTGTACTCCCTCCGTGTCAAAATATAAGATGTTTTAGCTTTGTAAAACAAATGTATTTAGACTAATTTTAGTGTGTAGGTTCACTGAGGTTTAGAGTGAATCTAGACACAAAAACAAGTCTAGATATATTTTATTCACAAATCTAAAGCATCTTATATTTTAAAACAGAGAGAGTAGTAGTTAATTAGAAGGATGTCACTTGATCTACAGATCCATCATTTACCAAAGGTTTCCGCAAGCATGGCCAAGTTAGTCGTTTTATTCAAATGGTGATTGTCCAATTTCTTTTAGGGATTTACTTGTACTCTTCTTGGAGAAATTTTTCATCCACTCAAACATGTTGTTATTATTCATATGTTTTGGCCCTTGTGTCGGCCATTTCTTAATACAAATTCATGTAGTTTGCTAGCGGTACAACCGCTGATAGTACCCGGTGCACTACGCTTGAAAAAAAAGAAACTGGATAGTATTTATGACCTTAGATGGCCACATTGATAGTTGTAAGTTTGTGTGAGAAAATCTAGGAACTTGGTGAAGCTTTGAGAAACTTTAGGAATTCTAGCGATTAAATTTTGAAATAGTTTGTTCCACTATGTTTCAAAAACGTGTTCCCCATGATTTTCTCTGGCGGTCTAGCAGCCACTCTCACTCCTCGTCTCACCAATGCCACCTCCACTAAGTTGGCGACCCTCAACTATGAATTTCACGCTCTGGAGCTTCGGAATGCCATACATGACAAACGACTCTGCCGATACAGTAACAAATGTCACTCTAACAGAGGTTTCTATGCCAACTCTTTTAGCAACATGCAGATTGACAACCAGGCCCCAAAGATTTGGTGGAGCGCCGCACCCCTAAAATGCAAGATCTTCCTCTGGCGAATCCTCCAACGACGCCTCCCCACCAACGATCGAAGATTCAGGCATCAGCTCTCCTCCGATAGTGCTTGCCCTTCCTGCACTCAAGTTGAAGACATCACCCACTTGTTCTTGGGTTTCCCCCGATCTAGCCAAGTCCGGGGCCTCTTCTTCCCGTCTGACACCACTACCTTCTTCAATATAGAAGAGCTCTAGGATTCTCGGGCTTGTACTTATGCTGAAGCTACAGTCTGCACTACCATCACATGGAATATCTAGAAGAGATGCAATGATGTCGTCTTCAACGATGTGGATGAACCCTTCAACTGATTCGGCGAAGATGTCTCAAAGACATTAGATTATGGGCTAACATATTGAACTCTCCCTCTCCAAAGACCTCTCTTATTAATTGGTGTAACAGGTTTGATCCTCCGTGATCACCCTCCTCTCTGTCTTCTAAAACTCTTCTAACTGAACCATGCAGTGGTTGATATGAAATCGTTCAGGCTAGCGTACGCCCGCCGTAGTTCCGCTAAAAAAACTCGGTTCACCACGGTTACCTAATAATTGACAATTGACTTGAAGTTCATTGTGTTCCTAGCGTAGAGGTTTGGTATGCACCATCATGTTTGAATGTGTTTCACCATACTTCAAACTTGTATTAAACGAGTTCGATAAATTTATGAGATACCAAAAGTGTTCAAATTTTGTATCTATTTTAACGTCATCTCATTGGCTCAAATTTATGAGCTAAAATATTTTGCGTGGCCAAAATCACCACACGAAAGATTTGCTACGCCAATTGCCGGCTGTAGTCGGCACAGTGCCAAATTGCCGTCGACACAGGTTGTACCGATGGTGACCGTCGGCGTAGCCCCCTCGGCGTATGTCTTTGTCGGCATAGCCCTCCCCCCTCGGCATAGCGTCTTCCAGTGGGCCCCGCGTGTCAGTCAACGGCCGTCTTCGATAAGGTCCAGCCTGAAGCTACGCCGACGGCCAAATATTTTTATTTTTTTCTATTTTTTTTTAATTTTTTTCTAACTTTTTTAATTATTTTAATCTTTGAATTATTTGACTCCTTAATCTCTCACTTTAATCATTTTAACACTATTTATAGTTAATAATTGATTAAATTATAGTCTTAGTCAAAATTTTCGTTCGGTCACCCATCCTAGCACTACTCCAGCTCTAGCACGCTTAACTTCCTCGTTCATTCAGAATCTCTTCCCGCAAAGCAATTTACACATTATAGTCAATACTATAATATCATTCATATTAACTCTTATATCATCATGTCACATGGTTGTATTTTTTGAAATTACAAGCAATTATTTAAGTAAACAACAATGAATATATAAAAATATTATTAAATTCAAATAAAAATATAATCATTTTATTTTTTATTCAATATGGAATAATTAATATCTTTAAATCTGTAAATCGGAATTCGGAAAATAATATATCTAAATTTATTAAAAAATAAGAGGAATCCAAATATGATATCAATATCAACTTATCACAAACCATGCCATGATTCTTATCATAATTTCATTTGCCCGTTTAAAACGGCACGCATAAAGATTCTTAGCATGGGGCTGAGACTCGCTAAACTTGAAGTGAATCAATGATGAAACAACATATTTTGAAACTAAAAATGATTTTTGTAAAAAATCATGAGCATCCGATCATATATCTGTAGTTCATATCTGACCCACTTCCTACCGATTCAGTAGGAATTTGTCTTTTTCACCAGGAAAGACGGAAATGTTTGAGATCCCCCTATTATGACATTATCCATATAAGGTGGTATATTATTTTTGAAAAATGTGACGGTAGTATTTTGAATTAGCCATTTGATGGTTGCTTTATAAAACCGTCCGTTTTTTGCACTCGGAAAATGGAAAACGGCTTTTTGGCGCGACGAAAAGGAAAACTTCCTCCTAAAACATTGTTCTCCATCCCATGATGCACACTTATGCACAATATGGACACATTATCACAAACTACGCCTTCATTCTAGCCATAACATTGGTCATTTGACCCGAAAGCCAAGAAACCTCGAACGAGATAGGTCATTTTGTGAAGGTTTTTTTGAGATATAATCAATATACCAAGTTTTATATTTTTCCTTCTAACTATGTCATATAATATAACACCACGCGAAGGTTTCACGTTGTTTGGATCGTTTTTGAATTTATAATGCCCATTTTAAACTATATATAATGTTTTATGTTTCACTTAATTTTTTTATAAATGTGTAATATTTGAGTATAGATAGATAGATCTTATTTTTCTGCAAATTTTGATATATTATTTGTATTTTTCTAAATTAGAATGATTTATGTATGATTTTTCAAAAAATAATGAGATAAAAGGAAAAAAATCTGGAGGCCTACGCCGACGGCCTTAGCCGTCGGCATAGACCAAACAAAATTTTCCAAAGAGTTGTGCTGCCGTCGGCACAGCCTGTCTGCCTAACACTGTTTTCATCGTTGTGTCTAAACTGGAGCTACGCCGAGGAATGTACTTACGCCGAGGGCCACCGTCGGCACAACCCTCTCTACTACGCCGACGGCCACGCTACGCAGACGGCTACCCTCGGCACCGTCATCTAAGCCGACGGCCAGGCTGATCAGCTGGCCAGGGAAGGTAGCTAAGCCGATGGCCCCGACATTTGGCCGTCGGCGTACCTAGCCAGCCGTCGGTGTCTTAGTTCTTTCCTGTAGTAAATATTATGTACAATTTAACAAAACTATATAGATTTTTTTCGAAATGGTACAAAACTATATAGATAGAAGATATTTGTAGATGTGTACATAAAATCCACTTTTTAAATTCCTAAGTACTACTATCATTTTGAAAATTTCATAACTGAGTGAGTGGGGCCCTGTCCACACCTTCTCTCTCATCCGTTGCTTCACGTGAAAATCTGAGAATGATCCTCTCTCTCTCTCCCAAAAGTTAGTGAGATGACCACGAAATGAGATGCCAACGGACAAAAATCGGATTAAAAGAAGAAGAAAAAAGGTAAGTCAAAAACCTGAATGCAACATACGTATGCCATGAGCTACTAGCAGGCCGGGTCCGTAACACAAAAGCTTCTCTCGTGACTCGTGAGCTACTGGCATTCAACTGGCATGAACTATCTACATACTGCTTCATCGACCTATAAGAAGCTAGCTAGCTAGCTAGGGTGCTCGTCTCGCAACACAAACTCAAGCAGTAAACAATGTCCCTTCCAAAGCTTTCCGCGGTGGTGGTGGTGGTGGTGCTCGTCGTCGTCCTGGCGGCCAACCTCCTGATGGTGGCGGTGTCCGGCATCGATCCTTCTGAGCCGGCGCCCGAGTAATCAAGCGCCCATCTTTCCGCATAGATTTTACTCATAGTACATTCTTGTGCACAGCGTTCTTGATCTCACTATCTCCCTCCGTTTTCCATTCCTTGTCACAGCACCGGCGACGGCGCACCGCAGCGCACTGGCCACCTCCACCTGCAAGGCCGCGGCTCCGACAAGATCACGCTCGCCGTGCGAGGAGGCGCCTGCGTCGTCCACGACGACCTCCACGACCCGACTCCCCCGGCCCCGATGAGCTGCGACGACGACGACCACACCAGCCTCCCCGGCGGCCACATGCGCCTCGAGCTCAAGCGCCTCCGCGTCGGCGAGGGCTCGGCCGTCGACGAGCTGGTCAAGCTCGCGCGGGCCGCGGCCACGGAGATGGACGTGTCCATGATCATGGGGAACCCCGACATGGAGCCCGGCGACGTGTGGAAGATCATGTCCTGCGCGGTGCTCATCTCCGAGCAGAACGGCGGCACCTGGGACAGCAAGGAGGCCGTGCAGCTGCGCTCCATGGGCTTCTTCAGCAGGGAGGACGTCCTCAAGCAGCTCGGCGTGATCGCGAGGCCGAGCGACTGCAGCGAGCCCATCACTTACGGCAGCAGGGAGGAGCTCTGATTGATTACTATGTCTCTGCTGGCCACTGAGGCCGATCGTGAGCTTGCAGTTCTATGTTCTTCTTCCAAGTATCTTTAGGAGCGATTGTTATGTGGCCAGTGACACTGAGCCCATCACTGTTCGTTAGCTCGCAGTACTGTTTTCTTCCAGGTATCTTCAGCAGAGTTTATTTGTAGTTCAGTACTTGAGGTCCAGGTTACTAGAATAGTGAGACGATGTATCCCCAATTTATGATTTTTGTCTTCCTGCTTCAGTTTCTGTTCGCGAGCTTGCAGTTCTATGTTATGTGAAGTATCTTTAGTGGAGTCTGTACTGTAGTTCAGGGCTCCAGATTAATACTAGAACATGACTACATGAGATGTTCGACCTATCCACTTTCTTCCCTAAATTATGTCCAGCATGGTGATTCCCTGTTTTTTAATTTTTGACTTGCTGTTTCGGTTTCGTAGTACAACTCATTATTGTAGCAGATAGCTTGCAGTTCTATATGTTCTTCTTCCAAGTATCTTTAGTAGACTTTGTAGTTCAGTACTTGAGGTGATGTATCCACATTTCCAGAGCATGAGAGTTTATAGTTAAGTACTCCCTCTGTTTCATAATATAAGATGTTTTAGCTTTGTGAAGCAAATGTATCTAGACTTGTTTTAGTATGTAGGTTCACTTAAGTTTAGAGTGAATCTGCACACTAAAGAAAGTCTAGATACATTTTCTTCACAAACCTAAAACATCTTATATTTTGAAACGGAGGGAGTACTACTAGAGTTTGTAGTTTGTAGCTCAGTACTAGAACATGAGATGATGTATCCACATTTCCCAATTTATATTTTTTCTCGTCTTGTTTCACTTCAGTAGTACAGCATTACCATCAACTGATCTGCTGAACCACGAATTACTAGGGTGGCCACTTTGCATATTACTCCCTCCGTTTTAAAATATAAGATGTTTTAGGTTTGTGAAGAAAATGAATCTAGACTTATTTTAGTATGTAGGTTCATTCAACTTTGGGATGAATCTACGTACTAAAAGAAGTCTAGATTCATTTTATTCACAAACCTAAAACATCTTATATTTTGAAACGGATGGAGTATTAGTTTATTAAACACTGAACTCTTTTGCTGCTGCTTTAGCTCGAGGTTTGTAGCCATTTGTGTTCATTTAATGACTTAAGTAGAATATTTTAGAGGACTCTTTTACCTACTCCCTCCATCCAGAAATATAAGTGTAGTTTTATTTTTATAGGCTAAATCAATCTAATTAAAATTTCTCAACTTTATAAAAAATAGTAACAACTTATACGATGTCAAATTGGTATAATATGACCAATTTTGAATTGGAATAGAGTGAAAGATAGGTCAGGTGTAACTGAACCCTCAGTCCCTGACCCTTCTAGCTTTATAAAAGTTTTGACGAGTACACGAAGGATGACCAGTTGTTGACCGAAGGAAAAGTATGGCAGATTCTGTTTGAGCAGAAAGTTAGAAGGTGATCTCTTAAAAGAGAGTTGATAGCATAAAACTACCACTTTGTATGTCGATTTTTCCAAATCAAACCACTCACTCTCGCAATCGCATAAACATACCACATTGGATCCTGATTGTCGCAAGATGCACCGATCGCTCTCTGATAGTGAATTGTCACGGCTTAAGACGGGCAGGCCCATCTGTCAGGGCCACGTGGCCCGCGTTAGACGCCGCCCCGACACGCCCGGTAACGGCCGTTAACCGGCGCCGCTTTACCGGGGCCCACCTCCGGGTGGACCTCAGTCTCCGTCCTCCACTCCCCACTATCTTCTTCCCCGAGCTTGGTGCTGCGCCGCTGCCACCGCTTGTCCGCCATCGTCCGCCTGCGCTTCTCCACCACCGTCGTCGCCATGCCCAACTGGCATGACGGGTCCTCCTCTAGCGGGAGCATTTTAGAGGTAAGAGCTCCGATTCCTCCATCGTGTTAGGATTAGGGTTTAGGCCGATTTGGGATTTCTTCGATTTCCGCAAATTCCCCTGGATTAAACTTGATTTCCTCTTCGATTAGGAGTTCACTGCGCTTGACCACGCTCCCGCTACCACTGATGACCCAATATTTTATGGAATTGTTGATGATTTCCCTGAGCTGTGTCGTGGCCATAAGTTGCCACTGCGCAAATGTGTTGCATTCGAAGGGATCAACACATGCGAAAAGTTCTACCTGTGTCAAGTGGGACATGTAAGTTTACTTAAGCTGTGTTAATATGGAAAATATTGTCGCAATCATCAACTGCTTATATGTAATGATTAGTGACCAGAAAATGCAAACATCAGTTAATATGGAATGCTTAAATGTAATGCTTCAATCATCATCAGTTAATATGGAATGATTAGTAGTGACCAGAAAATGCAAGCATTGGTTAATATGTTAATATACAACGGTAGCTCAGTAAACCTGGAATAATTGTGATGAGCCCAGAATAATTGTTAACATCATCTTGTTCTTACATACTAACCAGCATAATTGTGATGAACCCGGTATAATTGGTGTTTTTGTTAGCTACCTAGCTCTGAACATATAGATAGTATAAGCCTAGTATAATTGTTGCTTTTGTTACACCAATAAGGTCATGAAATCATATATGTAGACTGATCTGAGACACTGTTTTTATCATTGTACATCAGGTCAATAATTATGGATTTCACAGTTGGATAGATCCAGAGCGGCCTGACACAATGAAGAATGCATTGGCTAGGTTGTGGGAAATGTACAATGAAAGTAATAGTGCAAGAATTGAAGAGAGGTATGAGTCATCCAAGATGCCGAAGGATCTTGCTGAAGAGAAGGAAAAAGTTGTCAAGAAACATGCATGCCTTATTGCCTAAACTAACAAGTTTTTTGAGGAGACTGGGAAGAAGGCTATGGAAAAAAACAAGAGGAGGATTTACAGTGAGGCTGAGCAGTAATAACAGATGGAGAAGTACATTGAAGGGTTGAAGAATGAAGTGGAGGTGTACAAGAAAGGGAATGAAGAATTCAAAAATTTGCTAAAAACCCAATCAGTAGTTTATAAGGAGAAGCAGAAGAAGTGGGAGTATGAAAAACACTCTAAAAGATGACAAGAAAAAATTAGAGTACAATCTGTTTGATCTTTTCAATGCCACTAATAGTAACAAGGAGAAGATCAAGAGGATCAAAACAATATGTGATGAGTAGTGATGGAGTACCTACCTAGTTTGTTGCCCATTTATGTAATGGATGTGTAAAAACACTTTTATATGTGTTGTGTAAGAACCTAGTTGTGTACCTTCTTAGTTTGTTAGGATGGATGTTGAACTTATTGTGGTAATGGTTGTTAAGCTAGTAATGGATGTTGAACTTATTGTGGTAAGTTGGGTCAATGTATTAAAATTATGACTTATTGTGCTAATACTAGTAGCTTGTGTAGTTGGGCTCTTTGTATGTCTAATGCACATTTAAATAGAAGCAACACTATGTTATTAAAGTCACCCACATTTAAATATAAGGAACATTGTGTTGTCGAGAACCCTCAAGGGGTCTTGACAACTTATTAAAGTCACCCACCTTTAAATATAAGCAACATTGTGTTGTCGAGAACCCTCGAGGGGTCTCGACAACTTATTAAAGTCACCCACCTTTAAATATAAGCAACATTGTGTTATCGAGAACCCTCGAGGAGTCTCGACAACTTATTAAAGTCACCCACCTTTAAATATAGGCAACATTGTGTTGTCGAGAACCCTCGAGGGGTCTCGACAACTTATTAAAGTCACCCACCTTTAAATATAAGAAACATTGTGTTGTCGAGAATCCTCGAGGGGTCTCGACAACTTTTTAAAGTCACCCACCTTTAACTAGAAGAAACATTGTGTTGTCGACAACACATAGTCTTACACATAATCAGTTCCAAATTGTTTGAAATGGACATGCCCACATTTCAAGCATCCTTGACAACATCATATTTTGTTCTTCTTGTAGCTTGAATGCTTCCCAGCATTAAGGTACCCTGTCATCCTTGTTATGAGTTTAGTTGGCCTTTTTCCAAGCCTTGTTGGTGCAGAACTGGAACCACCTTCAGCAACACTCCTAGGTGTAAGGAAGGGTCTTGGGGCTGTAGCTATCTGTGGTGCAGTTGGAGGGGCTGATGCAGTTCTTGCTGGAGTTGTAGCAGGCTGCCTTGGAGGTGCAGATGGAGGGGCTGGTGTAGTTGGAGGGGCTGATGCAGTTCTTCCTGGAGTTGTAGCAGGCTGCCTTGGAGGTGTTGCTGCTGTACTACCAGATGTAGATGCACATTGTGACTGCAAACAATAAACAAGGTCAGTAATTAATTAACTTTATGAAAGCAAACAGGGTGAGGAATTAGTGAACTAGATGTAGATGCACATTACCATGTTGATTTGTTTCCTCACTGCTAGGTGAGGTTTCAATGGGACATTGCAGCTGGTGTACCTATGGCATGTGAGCTTGCAATTGCTGCAAGTTATTGTCCCCATTCTAAAAGTATACCTAGGTGCTGGCACCTCAAATGATCCTTTCCTCCTTACAGTTTGCTTTTTTCTAGGTTTGTTTCTAAAGACTGGAGGATCAATATCTGAAGTGTCTATCTTTGTCCAGTCATCAGGGCCAGGTACAGGGTAAATTGTGTGCTGGTAGGCAGCTAGGTAGGTTGATTTTTTGAAGAAATCATTGACATAGTCCTCAGAAATTTTCTTAATTTTCATGATTGCAGCCACTGCATGATTGCAAGGAATACCTGTGACATCCCATTTCCTGCATGAGCATGTTTTTCCCTCAGGTCCACTGCAAGGATTCTAGCCCCAGATGTGACTTGCCATAAACCAACCTCAGAGTTCTTAGTAATGCAATCCCTAGAATACTTTTTGGACTCTGCCAGCAATTCAGAATAAGTAGGTGTGATTTCCTAGTAGGTTATCTCCATCTTTTCCCTGATCCCACTATACCCTCACCATCAATTTGTCTCTTATCCCTTCAAGCATTGTTCTGATTTGCTTGTTTCTAACATTCAAGATCATCTTATTAAAAACCTCATTGAGGTTGTTCACTACTAGGTCTGTCTTGCATGTTGTGTCAAACAAATGCCTAGCCCAAGTTTCAGGTGGGATTTGAACTAGCCAATTGTAAGCTTCTTCACAATCATCTTTTAGAGCTTGCATTGCAAGGTCAAAACCTGCTCTAGTGTATGAATATGAAGATGCAAACATGTGTTTCTTAAGTGATTCTCCTCTAAAGCCATATGTCTGTAAATTTGCATATATATGCCTAAGACAATGTCTCTGTGGTGAGTTTGGGAAAAATGTGGATATTGCTTTGAGCAGTCCCTACACAATTATTTTTAGCTGGGTTTAGTGCCTTCTGCCTATCAGAGTTCATGGCAATGCAATACTGGAATAATAAATGTAGTGGAAAAAATGTTTAAGGTGGGTTTAGTACCTTCTGCCTATCAGAGATGATGGTATAGTTACCAAAGTTAGAAGCCTCTTCTAAGCAATACTTTAGCTGGGTTAAAAACCACATCCAGCTAGATGTGTCTTCTTTGTCAACTACACCAAAGGCAATGGGAAAAATATTGTTATTCCCATCCCTTCCAGTAGCTGCAAGAATTTGTTGTCCTGTGGTGAGCTTTATGAAACATCCATCCAAACCTAGATTGCATAGCAAAGAAAAAATTGGCCAAAAGGAAAGTACCATGAAACATCCATGAATTCAAACAAAGAAGTAGCAGTAAGGTTACCTATAAAAGGCCTGCATCCATTTAAAAATCCCTCCTTTGAATCATTTAGGCAAATAAACAGCCCATGAAATCATGGATTTGGGCTAGGATGCTCAACAAGATGCTTAGTTGTCACCACACACATGCTTCCTAGATTTGTATCAAGCATAACCTGCAGATAATCCCTAAGACGTGTGTACTGCCTATTTTGATCACTAATCACAGCCTTGAATGCTTTAGTCCTAGCCCTATAAGCTTTGCTTCTTGGAATTTGTACACCAAATTTCTGCCTAGCATTGTCCATGAGAGTATCTACACATGTGTTAGGATCAACTCTCATAGCCCGCTCAGATTGATGAGTAATAGTGACCTTGGTGTTCTCTCCACTAGGTATACATGTATGCAAGGCTCTAAATTTCCTAATTGTGAAGGTCTTCCCATGTGCAATCTTGGAATTAGATATAAAGAAAGGACAGTTCTGACGGGTCCTCTATGAGTACAATCAACAATGATCCTTTCACTACTATTTCTGTGATAGTGATAATTTCTCAGTTGTGCAATATGGTAGGTCCTAAGAGCAATTCTAAAATCATAGATAGTGTTGAAGCATAGTTTGAGACAAAATTGCTCATGGGGGGTAGCTCTGTTTGGATCATACCATATCCTTTTTGCTGGTTTCTTCAATTTCCTCTTCCTTCCACAACTAGTAGAAAACTTTGTCACAAATCCATCATCATCATCAGAGCATAATTCATCATGGCTGCATATCTCATCATCACTTGGGATAAAATAGTAAGGTTCTTCAAAACCAGCCTCATGATGAGCCCTGGTAGTAGGACCTAACCTCTTTGCTGGCTTCTTTTTAAATATGTCTGGTTCAGAAAATTCTTCAACATCTGATTCCTTATCTCCTTTTTCATCCTGGAGGAACTCCTCAACATCACTGTCTCCTTCACAGTGAAGAAGAGGGTCTTCTCTCTACATCTTCTGTTCATTCAGAAGGTCCAACATTTATGTCTCCTCATTATCCTCCACTTCTCTATGTTGTTGATGCTCCTTTAATTTCCTTACAAGGTCAACCTCAGCTCCCACTGCGATATTGTGCTCAGCATCATCCTTTTGTCTATGTTTCCTCTCCTCCCTCAATTTTCTAATTAGGGCCAGCTCAGCTTCAACTCCTTTATTGTGCTCTTCAATATTAAATTCACATGTGTTGTACTGGAACCAGTACTCTTCTTCATCTTCACTTATGCATTCAACATCAACTGCCTTTCCCTTCTGTAGATTGGAGCTTTGCTATGTGCCAAAATATAAGGCTTCTGTAACATCAATAACTAATGGGAAAAAACAATCATCATCAACAGGGATTATTTCTTCTGCTTGTTCTTGATCATCTGACAGATAATCTGATAAATAAGTCACACCTTCCTTGTCAACTAAAAACACAACATCATCATGCAAAGTCTAAGCTTCTGTGCCATCAATATTCAACTCATCAGGCCACGGGGCAGTGGAATCCACTATAGTGATGTTGAGCAGCTTTTCATCCTCAAATTTCTTCAACATCTTGTACATCTTTCCCATACTGTCAATTGTCTCCATTCCAATCTTTCCTTTTTCTTCAACATAATACATCTTATTATTGGTTCCATATCCATGCCCTTCTACAAGTGTTGACAAATTTAGCATTGTTATGTCTGATTGGACCAATGTTCTCTCTAAATTGTCTAGCCCAGGGAAATGGAACCTTATCTCCCATATGTCATCATCTAAACTGCATAAGTGAAATAAAGGACACCACTACATTCAATTACAACAATGACAGAACATATGAAATTTAAACAATCTATTAAATACAATCATCATCTATAGGCAATTACAACATATAAATTATAACATTAAAGTTAACATCTAATAGTAAACATTACAGTCATCAACCTTCTTTACTGCTAAATGTGCACCACTTATGACATAACATAGGAATGAACCATTACAGAAGCATTATTTACTGAAGAATGGACCATTACTTAAGGATGAACCATTACATAAGCATGATTTCCTAAATACAAGCTCACATATCTAACATTTAGTAAACTAACCTTTACTAAATCCATGATACATTGCAAATCTGACACTATTTCCACATCTTTGAGAAAATAATGGAAAAACAGGTATGTTTGTCGGAGAGAGAGGGATGCATTTCTCGAGTCCGTCGCCGAAGGACGTAGCCCACCGGTGGCTACTCTTTGCCTATGAGGCCAGCACCGCCTTGGCCAGCGCGGCGGCAAAGAGATGCAGCGACAAGGCATTGGGGGAGAGAAAGTGCTCAGCACCGCCACCATGTGAGCTAGCCTCAAAATCTCCGATTCCGCCGAACTCGTCGCCGCCGCCAAGCTCGCCGCCGCTGCCATCGCCAGTGAGGAGTGAGAGACACAGACAGGCGCGCGCGATACTAACCGTACCCTACCCTGTCCGAAGCGGCACCGGTTAATGGCCATTACCATGCATGTCGGGACGGCGTCTAACGCGGGCCATGTGGCCCTGATAGGTGGGCCCGCCCGTCTTAAGCCGTGACAATTCGCTATCAGAGAGCGATCAGTGCATTTTGCGACAATCAGGATCCAATGTGGTATGTTTATGCGATTGCGAGAACTAGTGGTATGATTTGAGAAAATCGACATACAAAATGGTAGTTTTATGCTATCAACTCCTTAAAAGAAGATAGTTCTTTGTTTTCTCTAGCGTCAATGACAAAATTTCGTTAAGAACTTAAGTTAACAAAGGAAAAAAAAGGGGACGATTCTAG
Source organism: Avena longiglumis (assembly GCA_030063025.1). Lineage (NCBI taxonomy): Eukaryota > Viridiplantae > Streptophyta > Magnoliopsida > Poales > Poaceae > Avena > Avena longiglumis. The sequence goes on along the minus strand of CP125979.1, from coordinate 62,477,800 downwards.
AAGCTATTTTCTATACACATGTTATAGGCACTACGGGAATAACTACATAGGCCGACGACCTTTTTATACGCCGACGACAAAATGTCGGGGCCGTCGGCGTAGCTTGACAGGCCGTCGGCCCATTTTTGTCGTCGGCGTAGCTTCAACCATCAACGTAAACGGGACCGTCGACGTAATCTATTAGGCTAACGGCAGAGCGACAGCGTCAAGTCTACGCCGACGACTTTTGAAGGAAATATGCCCTAGAGGCAATCATAGAGATGATGATATTTCATATGTATCCATGAGTTATTATAATGTTCCTTGAATATCCATATCAGGCAACTTGTATTGATTGGAAATTAAGTGAACTGTTTGTGAAACTCTATACTTGTATGGTTATTTATGAGTTGTCCCTAGTCGGAGTTCATGTGAGGACACACGTGAATATTACACTAGCACATCGATTGGTTAATGACTATGTTTCGCAAGTCATAGACATGAAGATGTCAAACCAATGATGTGAACACATGTTATGAATATGGGGTTGGACTGACCCAACCTGTGACTGGCAATTAGTTGTAGCTCTCTCTCTCTCTCTACACATCGTGTACGTTTTGTCCTTAGATCTGAGATTGTCGCATGTACTTGAGATGTGGATCGACCTACTTTGGGGCTATCAAACGCTGCACCGTAACAAGGCAGTTATAAAGGTAGCTTTCGGATTTTTCCTGAAGCATGCTGCAAGACATGGTCAATCAAGATGGGATTTTCCCCTCTCTACTTGAGAGAGATATCTCTGGGCCCCTCGAGTGATCGGATCCAGAAATGCATGGTCGTGCTATCTATGGTTAAGAGTTAACCTAGTAAAGGGATTCCGAATCGCAGTATCGAGAAAGAGAGGTCAGCTTGGAGCTAGACCAAATATCGTGAGGCAAAAGGAAAGACATGTACTAAACCTTGTGATGGTTCGTCCGATATGATCTTTGTATGCGTTTAGGAGTTGTCACGTCTTGCTAGAGGCCGCTACCAATAAGTGTATTCGTGTCATGTCTATACGTATATGAAACTATAGGGTCACACATTTAAGGGGCTGAAAGCCTAATGAGGATTGGATCCAAATTAGACCAGGCTAAGGATACTAATGGGCTACTAATGTAGAAGCCCACGAGGAACGTCTATATAAGAGAGGGTGGGGCGAGCTGACCAGGGCTAGACCTCAGATCATTCCCAGTCGCCACTCCTTACGTCTGTGTTGCACGCGCGGACCTAGCAGTCCGGCGTCTGACGCTTCCACCCTGTACGTGTGGATATCTCGGAGGCGCTGCATCTGTAGCGCTTGGACGAGCCGCGCAAAGGGAGTTGCTCGTGGGACGAGGACAAGGAGGAGACGTGGAACGTCTGCACTGCCTCGACGCGCTTCATCAATTCCGCTTCTGCGCGTCTAGTGGTAATCCCGTGATCTATGACAACAGTAATCTTAATATACGCGGTAGAAATTTTTAATTTGCGCTAGTGTAGCCTACCCGTATCCCTTCAGCTTTGCCTTTGGCGTAGCTATTTTTCTTTTTTGCCATATTAATTTTAGAAAAATCATAACTAAATCATTTAAATTTAGAAAAATACATATAATATATCAAAATTTGCAGAAAAATAAGATCTATCTATATAAACTCAAATATTACATATTTTATTTCAAAAATATATATAAAAAATACAAATACTTTCATATAACATATTTTTTATTTTCCGAGTGCAATAAACGGGGTGTTTTGTGAAGCAACCACCAAATAAAAGTTTCAAAATGATAATACCATATTTTTTCAAAAATACTAGACCACTTTGAATGGATAATTTCCCAACCGGAATATCTCAAACCTTCCACCCCACGTGAAAAAGACAAATTTCTGCCGAATCGATAGGAAGTGAGTTAGATTTGACCTATAGGTACATGATATGATGCTCATGATTTTTTGTAAAAATAATTTTTAGGTTCATTATATGATATTTCTTTAGAGATCTAATGCAAGGTTTCTTTTTTTCGCACCAAAAAGCCATTTTCTATTTTCCGAGTGCTAAAAACAGGGTGTTTCATGAATCCTGACATAGTTTCGGTTGGTATAATATTAAAAAGTTATGATATATAATTAAATAGATGTTAGGGATGTCATATTTGGATTACTCTCATTTTTCTGATCAATTTGGATATATTATTTGTTGAATTATGATTTACGAATTTGTAGATATGAATTATTTAATTTTAAATGAAAAAGGCAAAATAAATAAAATTTATTTTATTTTTATTTGAGTTGAAGATTATTATGACTTATTAATTGTTGTTTACTCAAATAATTGTATGGAATGTAAAAGAATAAAGACGTCTAACATTATAGTCCAATGGTTAATAGGATTGATATGATAATGTTCACAACAAGTTTAATTTCTTTGTTGGAAGCTCATGTGGAAGGAATAGAGAAGTTTAGCATGCTCGGGCTAGAGTAGTGTTAGGATGGGTGACCGATTGAGAAGTTTGACTACTTTTACAATTTAACTTAAGACTAAGTCTACTTAGAATTAAAAATGTCCATGTGAGATTTAGGGGCTATGCCGAAGGGGCCTGGCCGTCAGCGTAACTGTAGTGAGGTGTGTAGTTATCTAGTATGTGCGTAATAAATTTCATCGGCATAATTTTGTACAGCTGTGATTACGGAGAAAAGAAATATAATATGGTGGAATTTACTCTTTGTTTTAGTTCCTAATCATTTCATTTTTTCATTTTTGACAGCCATGGCCCTGATGGAGATGCTCTAATAATCATTTTTGATTTTTTTCAAAACTCACTAGAGCCATGGAGCCAAAACTACACTCTTGGTCAACTCTCTATCTCTCATTCACGCCATTCAATATCTCTCTCTCACCTCTGTGCTTCACGTGAAAAAAAATCGGAGAAGGGTCCCCTCTATCTTCACAGTCAAAAGTTTGTCACTTCACCCCCAAAGGAGATGGGAAAGCAGAGCCATGGCCAGAAGTCAAAACAACAAAATCATGAAATGTAAGCATATCACTGGCGTGATCTACAAGGACGATCCGTAGCACAGTAGCACTGGAATTTCTCTCGTGAGCTCCCTAGTGCTACTAGTGTCGCGTATACTTATATACTGTATACTAGGTGTATAGTATTTTTTTGGACTTTTTAATATTAAAATGAAGTTTTTCATTTTTTTTAAAGCCGCCCTCCTGGAGCTTAGGATAGACCGGTGTCTGTTCCTTAATGCTTGTGTCAGAGAGTGAAATAAGATAGGGCATACATTTTATTAGAGATTGTGTTCTGAGACATAGTACAACACGTATTTTCTTGGTTATTACTACACTAGCTGGTCCAATTATACGCTGAGACGTAACCTGCAATGTACTTCTGTAATTAAGTAACTTTCTCCACGGAAGCATCATTTAACACGGAGGACGATCTAGAGCATGTACCGTAAAAGGGGTGGGTCTCATTCGATTGGTACTCTTTTTTATAAATGGAATGAGACTCACTTGAATCATGGTATGTTTGGAATAATATCGCCCATATTTAAAAATAATAATTGCAACCATAATGGAACTAAAAATATTCAGGCGCAACTATGGTAGAAATATTTTACTTTGAAATTAAAATCTCCATTGCGACCAGTATGCAACTAGTTGCAACCATAGTGCAACTCAAAGAAATATCAGTTGCAATCATGGTGCAACCAAAAAAAATCAGTTGTAATGTGGAACTTATTAACATGAATATACCTCTAACGTCCAACGGCTAAATCACGATTGAGCTGACTTAGCTCTAAGATGATTCTTATATGAATGAGAATTAGGAAAATCGAGTGTAATATTATCTGTTTAAGACCTTAAATAACTTGTCAATTCATTGTTTTAAAATGTTGATTTAGGCATCAATATTTTTCTTTTTTTTCTATCTCAAGTTCTTAAGAGTGTGTGAAGCATGGTGAAAATCCTGATTCTAAAAGCTCTTACACATAGGTCTAAACGGTGGAGCGGGTGGTGCTAAGAAAAATATACTCTGAGTTAAGCCTAGTGCTAGACACACCTGCAGTTGACTCAAATACTATTTTGATCAAACTTTTGGGCTTGTAGTCACTCTTTTCATGGGAGGAGGAGGAGGAGAAGGATTTGGGTGGAGAAAATGGACATGGCTTCTGTTCTATGGGTCCCACTAGTTGAGTCTGAACGCTGGAGCACATTCTGTAGGGATTTGTAGCATGGAAAAACAAAAAAATTCGACCGCATGAACACACAATCAAGATCTAATCTATGATCAAGCCAAGATTTATCTACTAGATCGGTGCAACAAGTTGATAGAGTACTAACCCTCGAAGATCCAAAGCGGTTAACGAGAGCAGATTCTCGTAGGTGATGTAGTCGTTCACTTGCCGGTCTCAAGATCGCGTAGACGATCCTTCCGCGCCGCTCGCAGCTTCTCCCAATGATCGGTCACACGGTACTCGATGAAGACCTTCCTCTCCCTTGTTCCAGCAGGCAGCGGAGGTTGTAGCTCTCTCCTCGCGATTCCGGCAGCACGACGGCGTGGTGTCGGAAGTAGAGGGGAGATCCCGCAGGGCTTCGCCTAAGCCGGAGCGAGTATGGTGGAGTAGAGGGAGCCCCGGCAATCTAGGGTTTATAGGGCCGAGGTTTAGAGGTAGCTAGCAACTAGAGTTTAGCTAGTCGGTAGCGGTTTAGAGGAGATCTAGATTGGTCGCAAATAGAGAGGGGGGTGGCGGCCAACCTAGGGTTTCTTGGGCGCCTAGGGCAAGGGGAATACCTTGGGGTGCGCCCCTACCCCTCCTTATATAGGTGGGGGGCGTCCAAGGGTGTTCCCAACCCAGGTGGAAACCCTCCCTAACTCGGAAACCATGTTGGGATTTGAATTTTTCAAATTGCCTTTTTGACTTTCAAATTAGAGTTTGATTTCTCTCTTTCAAGTGTCCCGCCAAGTGACCTAGGACATGATGCAACCATTACACTTTGTCATGACACATCCATGTACCCTTCCCCTTCCAGATCGGTGAACCTTCTAGACCCTTCTAGAACATTCCGGTGAAAACACCGGAATCATTCCCGAACTTCGAAATTGGACTTTCCTTATATGAATCTTATTCTCCGGACCATTCCGGATCTCCTCGTGATATCTCGGATCCCATCCGAGACTCCGAACAACATTCGGTCTCTTTACTCACATTCCATATCTACTAAACAACATCGAATCCTTAAGTGTGTCTCCCTACGATTCATGAATTATGCAGACATGATCGAGACTCTTCTTCGATCAATAAACAATAGAGGAATCTGGAAATTCATATGGCTCCCACATATTTCTACGATTACTTCATGATCGATTGAACCATTTACATACGATACCAATTTCCCTTTGTCTCACGATACTTTACTATCTAAGGTTTGATCGTCGGTATCTCTGCATACCTAGTTCAACCTCGTTACCAATAAGTACTCTTTTATCGTTCCCGTGATATGTGATCCCTTGTGAGTCAGTCACATGCTTGCAAGCTAATTGGATGACAGTTCACTGAGAGGGCCCAGAGTATATCTATCCGTTATATGGATGGACAAATCCCAATCTTGATCCATGTGCCTCAACACATACTTTCTGAACACTCAATGCCACCTTTATAGCCACCCAGTTACGGTGTGGTGTTTGATGTCATCAAAGCATCTTTCCGGTGATGGTGATTAGCATGATCTCATGGTCGAAGGAATTAGGTTACTATGTATCAGAAAGCTTATAGCAAGTGAACTATATTAAATGACTTGATCTTTATGCTACTCTTAACTATATGAGTATGTCCATCACATCATTATCCTAATGATATGACCTTGTTGTTAATAACATCTCTATGTTCATGATCAGGAAACCATGATCATATATTAACCAACAAGCTAGTTTAACAAGAGGCTTTACTAGGGACTCTTTTATGTTTACAAATCACACAAGTATTAATGTTTCCGGTTAATACAATTATAGCATGGTATGTAAACATTTATCATAAGCATGAAGATATGATAATAACCACTTTATTATTGCCTCTTGGGCATATCTCCAACACATTCCTTTTGTTAGATACAAGTTTAATTTTTTCTTAGACCAAGCCACATGGTGTACACGCTCTAACTAACTTCTATTATCACTTATCCACGCGAGAGAACAAAAATAAAAACTAATATATATCAAGAAAGTACCTACTAACTTTGTGCTCATACGAGGCCGGTGATCTCGCCCCACTACCTTCTCAAAAACTTTGACCTCACTGGTCTTGAACCCTTTCTCATTAAATTTGTTCATCGGGACCAACATGTTCTCTTGCACACAATATATCCCCAAATCATTGGGTCCATGTTCTCTTGCACACAATATATCCCCAAATCACTAACAGCGTTGTCGTGGGGATCAACATCATTCTCATCGTTCTCATACTCAGATTCTCCTCTTCTAATGCTTCATCTTGGTTTTTTGAAATCGGGCTCAATGTTTGCCTCACTTCATGTTGGGCCGTGGAAGGTTTGATCATTTCATCTTGGTTCATGTGAAGTGTACTCCTAGCATCAAATGGCGAGGGATGCCGGTTCAAGTCAAAGTGAAAATTGGCATCAACCTTTTTTATGGCAAATAACCCGTGAGTCTTGTCTAGTGATTCGACCACCGTCTCCTTTTACGCAATCCAACATTGCTCGGAGTTTATACCCATTGTCTTCCAACGTATGTGCATTCCAAAACCGCACATTATGGTTTCCCTCCAACTCAATTACATCACTTGGGTACATCCAATTTAGATCATTCCTCACTTGTCCCAAAACCTTGGCATAGTTAGGACTATGCTCAAATACCTTGTCAAGCTCATCTTGGTCCGGCTCGATATTGCCTTTCAAAAAGGCGTCCTTATCCACGTGATGAACATGAACAATTCTTGTCATCCCTGAAATAATTACAACAACTCAATAGTAAATATATTCACTAAGTATGCACTTAAAAACAGTAATATCTAACTAGTCATGTAAAGCTTCATAGAAAATCCTAGTCACATTACCTTATAAGAATCCTGACCCTAACCTAAAAACCTAACAAGAGCGTAACCTACAAATCTTAAGCATAATGTTTCATAGTCATCGTAACAACCAACATTGGTCAAATCACCAATACTAAACCATGCATTTTGGTTCAACTTCAAAAGCTTGGGTTTCCAAGATTTGGACAAATCCCACATAAATACAAGATCTGAATTGGGAAAAAACAAGGGAAATGGTGTAGGGTACCTATGTGAACTTGGGAGGGGGTTCGAAATCCACAGAGAAAAACTTCGGATTTAGGGAATTTGGGAGAGGGAGAGAGGGGAGCTGCCATCCTCGAACCTAGATTACCCTTTGTTCTTCTCAGGTGAATGGAGATGGCTAGGTCAGGCTAGGCCGGCCCGCGCAAGTTAACTCTAGGTCTTAGGCTTGGGAGCTATACTACACAATATAGCCCTGGATAAAGGAGCTACACTAACCAAGAGTGGGGGAACTAGGACCTGACATGCCTTGTTGGCAGGGAGTGTAGCGCCTGTCAGACGGAACTATAGTATGGAGCATAGCTCCCCTGTGACGGGCGCTACACAAAGGGTAGATTCCATGAAATTATTTAGCCAGATATGTATTATGTATTATTTAAATTTCTTTTGCCTAGAGGGTTACCCATTTTGACATGAAGATATTTGCATGCAGATCTGGCAACTTCAACACTGCTAGATTCGGCCGGATGACGCTTGTGTCATAGCTCAGAAAGGCTGGGTAATGAATATATTTCAAAACCCCCTCCCCCTCACGTTAAGCCTGCACATAAGGGAAGACCATAGACGTGAGATTGACATACTAGGAGAGACCGTAGATGCGGGAGCGAAAGGCCGCAAAAGTCTGAGCTGTTGGGGAAAGGCTGAGTAGTGTGTGTATATATTTCAACAAGCTTGCTTTGCACAACACGGTTTTTGGTAGCGTGGTGATTTCCTTGTCAGGCCCTCCACGTATGTGTTCGTCGTGGATGTGGTCGAAGACAACGCTTTGCTTGAACACAATTTGATTGTGTGGTGATGTCCATGTCAAAATCGTGTGGGGACGACTGTAAGTCTCTCACAATTGGTCTATTGCATCAGTAATTCTCTTGTGACTGGCGGTTGTTGTTATGTTGTTACAAGTCCTTGATCACTTTAGCGAGGCGCTGTTATTTTCTTTTTTTTCTGTTTTGTTTTTGTATATATGTGTACATCCTTGATGTCTCGACGAGATCTTGACATTATAATGGTGCAGAGAATATGTGTAGTTGCTATCATTTTGATATTAATGTGTTCCTTTTATTGAAAAAAATCATGTAAATAACTTCTAGATTCGTTGTTTTAAAATGTTGATTAAGGCATTAGTATTTGTCGTTTTTGCAATCTCAAGTTCTTAACTAACTTCAGTTATCAGCACCAAAGAACAACAAAAAAAAAACTACTTTTACCAAGAAAGCACCTATACTAACTTTTTGCTCATATGAGAGCCGTCGTACATGTCCTTGGGTCAACCAGCCGTCATGTATGATCCAAACTTTATAGAGAAAAGACCGATCGAGGATGCCAAGCTTTTATAAAGCTAGAATGGTCGAGTTCAGTTATGGGACCTTTTCTCCATGTGTGATGTGTGCTTCAAAATATCTCGAACAAAAATGGCCACCAGCAGAGTTGCAACGAAAGAGTTCAACATTCCTTAAGAGTTTAAGCCTGGTGTCCGGCAAGAGTTGTGGGGCTGTTTGTCGATCGCGCTGCCATTTCTGTGTCCCTGCGCGTGGGCCTAGCTGGTTCCTGGCCTGCGTGCGCGTCTGCTTTGAGGTGGTGTGGGTGACGTGTGGGCCCGGTTTTGTGGGCCGTACCTATCAGCCTCGTGTAGAATTGGTTGGAGTGTCTTTCTCACATCGTGTGGTACTGGTTAGGAGAATTTCATCTGGTCTTCTCTTCTCTGACCGAGGCGGATCCAACTATCGACCCCCTTTCGATCCCGATTTTCCGGATCGATCCCGTTTTCTGGAACGATCCCGTTATCCAAATCTCTCCGATGAAGCGTGAGTAGACAAACGGGAGAAGCAGCGGCGACTAGGTAGCGGGATGAGCGAGGACACACACCAGTGGTTAGATCTTCACAGTTTTCTCACCGGCAGCCTCCAAAATGTATGAGTAGGCATCATCATGTTTGAGTGGACAACTATGAACTTGAAGCGTGAGCAGTATTCATTTCTGAATTTAGGTTCAGTTAGCATTAGTGTTTTCTGAATTTAACTTCAGTGAGCAGTGCGCGGTGGTCATGGACATCAATGGAGCTGTCACCGCCATTGGCAGCAAGTATGGGGCATAGACATTATCACAGATGTAGTGGTTGATGCGAGAGAGGCCCCTCCAAGCGTCTCCTCTCTCACCCTTCTGGTATCCCCTTCCTCCCTTTTTCTGTAACCATATGCTTACACGCTATTCTACTCTTTTTTCAGCAAGATATTTGGTATCCTCCCCCAACACTTCTATACAAGCTTTTAGGTCTATTGTTCAGCACATTGAGAAAAAAAGTAAGCCTTTGATTGTTTTAGCTGATGGGTTGCAAGCATGAATGTTAGCATATGTTTTCCCGTTTGTATGTACATATTTCTTTTCGAATTTCATCTGTCATGTCTAAATTCTTTTGGGTATGTGTTTGGTGGCAGGCAGAAAGATCAACAACACTCAGCAGTGGCAAGCACAGAACAAGAGAAAAGCGCAAGTGGTTCTTTTAGATGGAAGACGTTCGAGGCGGTTGACTGCTTTGTGGCAACAGCGTCTGCGATAGTCTGTCGGTGATAATGTTCATGGTAAGTATTTTTCAAGAGGGTTGTTTTGTTGTTCGTGGTGATCTAATACAAGATGTATGTGATGATCTAACTCATACTGTGCACATCATGATATCTGTACAAGATGTATGGGAAAAGCATCTCAGCTGAAGTGGGAGTATTCAGAATGTTTTTGGCTGGGAAAAAAGTTTATCCTTTTCTTCATGGGGATGAAGCACTCAAGTGATTTATGTGAGCTTGGTAGGCCAATGAACATGGTAGTTTTGCTAGCATTAGTTCCATGATATGTGTAAACTAGGAGAATAATAAATGAACCAATAAAATTGTCTGCACCATCTAGCATGTAAATACATCAAAAACGAAGTCCCGTGATGAATATTAGCACAAGCAGAGTTTAGCCTGCTATAAGTTTCACATACTACCAATTTTGCATTCAACTATCTGGTTAGTAATTTCATTTCGAAAAGGTGTAGTTGAAATATAACACAAGATCCTAAACATTACCAAGGAAAAGGAATTAATCTTCTCTCAAAAAAAAGGAAAACCTAGGGAATCTTTTTTGTGTATTGCCACCATTAATGTCAAAGTCACCCAACGACGACGTAGAGGCCATGCGACTCATTGATACAAGGTTCAGATTCCTTTCCTCTATGGTTAGCATGAACTTCAGATTTTGTGTCTATGTTGTTATTTCTGATTTTGGGATGTTGCTCGGTGTTGTTTTGGCTGCTCTTTTGTGTCATCTAGGTAGATAGCCATGGTGTCTCTTTGGAGTGTCAATGCTGAATCCCTCTCTATTGATTGGTTAATTGAAGTTAGTGCCAGGTAGGTTGTGTCTGCTTCGGTTATAGGATCCACATATAGAAAAAAAAGGCTAGTTAGCTAAGTAGTCTTTTTGGTTTCCCGATTTGTTTCCTCTTATTTGTGTGACCTGCGTGCTGATGGTTTTCTATATTGTTTTTATTATAGTTGTACTAATCCTCCCAACAAACCCCAAGCCCTAAATTTACATCAAAATAGATATTCCAAAGGTTGTTGCTCTGCATGACATTATGACAGACAATCTGCCATCTGGTGAGCCATGCATATGTGTGTTAGATATTAGTCTAGCGATGCAGTGGCGTATAGACTGCTAAGCTCTTTGTGTCTAATTGATAGATATTCCAAAGGTTGTTGCTCTGCATGACATTATGACAGACAATCTGCCATCTGGTGAGCCATGCATATGTGTGTTAGATATTAGTCTAGCGATGCAGTGGCGTATAGACTGCTAAGCTCTTTGTGTCTAATTGATAGATATTCCAAAGGTTGTTGCTCTGCATGACATTATGACAGACAATCTGCCATCTGGTGAGCCATGCATATGTGTGTTAGATATTAGTCTAGCGATGCAGTGGCGTATAGACTGCTAAGCTCTTTGTGTCTAATTGAGTTTGTCAAGGAGAATCGTTGTAGTAGAGTTGTATGCTATGGATCCGCATGTGTCCTTGGTAAGTATTTTTTTCTTAAACAATGGTTTACCGTTAAATTGAATAGGTGCTTACAGTGTGTTTTGCAAGGTAAATATTCATAGATTAAATAAGACTGATTGATGGCGGACCAACTAGAACCTTATTTGGCTACCGTGTCAACCTCAGTGTAGTGTATATGCATTCTGTTTTATTTGTAATTTAGTATGCAAGTGCCAGACACTGATTGTTGCTACAGGAGAAGGCTCTGTTGTCGAGCTGGTTTTCTTTGGTAATATAGCACAAGACTTGGTCTGTAAAAGTATCATCCTGGCAGCTACACTTACAGAAACCACTGGTTTAGATGGAAGAAATTCTGTTATGGAAGTCACCATGTCACGATATTCCTTCCGCAAAGACGACATCGGTTTGCAATCCCTCAACATGTACGTTATAGATGGCACTATCTTTTTGTGTCTGTGGGTCAGCTTGATCTGATGCTTGCTGTTGCTATCAGGGATTCCAGTAAAAAGGGTAATTACTCTGCTGGCATGGTTCTAAAATAGTTATTTGTTTTTTATTTGCATTGTGTAACACTCAACAATGTTCACTAAAAGCAGGGCAATAAACCGGTGACAAAGGGTATGCTCACATGCAATTGATCGGGTGCTTATTTTAGGATAGCACACACCACCTACTGTTTGATTTGTATCGAAACAATTGTCTTATCAGTTAACACATTATCATCCTACGACTCTTCATTATATATATATTTGTTTTAGAAACCCTTGTCAAAGAAGCTACTGGTTGAGGATATAGCTGATGAGCAGTTTATGTCATGAATATATGACCCCTGCGTTGAAAAAATTCAACGCCTCTTTGTAGGCTTGCTTGGTTGTCGCCATTGAAGTTGTACGAGAATGCACCCGAGAACAAGACCAAAATATTTGCTATCATCAGCTTATATATACTCTACAGTTGCGGTATTCAGGGAGACCAAATGTCCGTCTAGCATCAGCAGACACATGTACAGTTGTTGGATTTGTTAGTAAGGCTGCATCACTTATGCCTGTATTGCTTTCTCACGCTTTCTTGAGGTTCCCTCTTAACATGAAAGGTATGCTACTACTATGAAAAAGCTCCGCATCTTTTGCATGTGTTCGTGCCTTAAAAAAACTCTTTTTCAGAGGGCAATGATACATGTCAGAGTAAAACAAGTACTTAATAAGAAAGTCTCTTATGAGCATCTCTTTTCACCGAGCGTCTCAGTTAGATGACACACGAAACTTAGGATTACCAAAACAGTGATTCAAACTGATGTGCGCATTTACGTTAAGCACCAAAAGAAAACACAAAAAAATAAAAAATATTACGGCCTATGATGTGGCCAAAAACACACGCAAAACCACTACATCGTGGTAAGCGGCGCAGCGAAGCGCGCATGGCCATCTAGTAAAATTAACTGTTGTACACTAGAACTCTTAACGTCTGAGCACCACACTAGCTCATTCAGATTATCAGGTGATGGCAATGCTGTACTACTAAACAGAAACAACAGGAACAGAAATTGGGAATTGGAGAATCAACTGTTATATACTACTAAACTGAAACAGCCAAAAGGAAATTGAGGATTTGTGGGAACTACTACATTGGTAACGTCGTGATCGGCTCACTGCAGTTCTTACTTAGGCCACCTACATAATCACATGGAATCCTTACTACCCAACGTAATGGGCTCACTGCAGTTTTTTGGCCACATGACGAGATCGATCTCCGCCACGACGTCCTTCTTGCTGAACATGCCGATCGACCGCAGACGCGCCGCCTCCTCGCTCCGCCAGGCACCGCCGTTCTGCGCGGCGATGAGCAGCGCGCAGGACATGGTCCTCCATCAGTTGTCGTCGGCGACGACGAGCTTCACCTGGCGCTCGTCCAGGGTCGTCCCGCCGTTCTCCCACGACACGCCCACGCTGTCGCCGATCGACTTGAAGCGCAGGGTCTTGCTGACGGCCACTTTGAGCGTCGCCCACGCCCGCCTCGTGGCCATGTCGTCGAAAGGTTCGATGTCCGTTCGTTGTCGCCTGAACCGGCGAGCTTCGCCGCTGGCCCGCCTCGCTCGGACGCGGGCGAACCCTAACTGCGCGCTGCCCTCCACCTTCTTCCCTCGCCGCCGCCGGGCCCGGGCGGCCCCGGGCGAGGCGGCGGCGGGGCCTCCCCTCTCTCCCTCGTTCGGCGGTGGCGACGCGGGTAGCCTCGACGGATGGGGGCGCGACGCTGGATGGAGGGCGCGGCTGCTCGGCGGCGGTGTGGCGGTTTCGTGCGGTGCACTCGACGGTGATCGCTGCGCCCGAGGCGGGTGGTCGGGCGTCTGCGGGTGGCGGGCGGGCTGGTAGGGCGGCGGAGGGCGCCTGGGAGCGAGCGGCGCGCGGGCGGCGCAGACGCGGGGCAGCGCGGCGCACCCGCGGCAGCTGAGCTCGGGGCGGGCAGGGCCTTGGCGGCCCAGATCGGGCCCATTTGGGCCCAGATCTGGGTTTGGCGGGCTGGCTGGCTTCGATTCGGCTGGGCGGCAGATCATGGCGGGTTAGGGTGGATGGGACCCGTGGCACCCGCGACCGACCTGTTGCAGCGCGGCGACGGACTTTATGGGCCCGTCGAGGCCAAGCTGGACCGCCATGGGACTGGTTTGCCTCTACGGAGGCTTTACGGGCCTGCTGGGCCCGGCCGGACCCATGGTGGACTGGTTTGTCTGTGGCCGCGTCCGGTCGACTACCGCCGTCGGCGGTGGAGGAAGTTTCCTCCCGCGCGGCCGTGGTAATGTGGGCCCTGTTTCAATTCTACCTGGGTCACGATGTTGCTGCCCTCGCGACGGCTTGCTCGGTGAGGCGATGATGACAAAGTCGGAACCGGAGTGACGCATGTTCGTGGGCGGCGAGTTTGGGTGGTGGCGAGGCTTCGCTCTCGCGGGTCTCCTGTGCAACAGCTCGTCCAGGGGTTGGGGATAGGGCCCTCGGGAGAAATCCTTGTTAGCTTGACTGACACCGACGCGGTGCCGCCTGCGGGTGGCATCTTCCTTTCTGAAGGGCGTCGTGGCTTCCCTTCTTCCATTCCCCTCTGCGTGCCGGGGGAAATCCTAGGGCTACGGTCCAGCAATGATCGCTTTCTCTCTTGAGGGTGCTGCTTGGCACTTGACGAGTCGGGGCTAGGAGCATGGCGGACATTCTTCGGTGGGCGTAGCGGTTGTGGTCTTCCTCGTCTAGTCGATTCGTCTCCGTCTCATCTCCTTTGTGTTTTTCTTTGTTTTTCGTTTGGGCGTGTGTGTGCTGCTGCCCTAGCATCGTGTATCGTGTTGTCTCTGATTTTGGGCGATGTGCTGTCTGGCCCAGCAGCGGTCTCACTTATGTGCTTTATTTTTAAAGCGAGACGAAAGCCTATTTCGAGAGAGAGATGGCGTCGAGGACGGCTTCTTTGCCTACTCGGAGGTCCTTGAGGTGCTCGTGGCCGCCGAGGAGGCTGGCATAGTCGTCGTCGAAGCTGAGCCTCGCCGCGGGGGTCAGGCCGTGGAGGCCGTCGCTGCGGCAGGCGTGCCAGGTTCCGTCCTGGTTGGCGAAGCGGGGGACGCGCATGGTGTCTCCTCGCATCGCGAGGATTATCGCAGCGGAGCCGCGCCCTTCCATGTGCTGGTGGATCCAGCGTGGCGGCGGGCCGTCGCCGGTTTCTTCGGGGAGGACACCGTGCCGCCCGTCGCTGGTACCGTAAAGAATGAAAAACAGAGAGATAATGGAATCACATGAAAAGAATATTGGAGTAAGCTAATCACTGCGTTATTCAACTCGAAAAGATGGACGCTAGCTAAGATTACTCGGCCGGAACAGAAGGATGCTCGCTGGATACGGCCGGTACCATCAGGAGGTTGGCCAGTACGAGGAGCACTGCCACCATTATCGAAAGCTTCGGAAGAGACATTGTTGATTGCTTAAGTTTGTATTACTAAACGGAGTGCTCTAGCAAGCTTGTTATAAGTCCGGGAAGAAGATGTAGGTAGTTCATGCCAACTGTATGCTCCGATTCAGTAGTGAGCGAAGTGTTGATGAACGGAGATGGGCACTATACGGACAATTCTTGCAGTGTTCATGCCATTAGTATGTACACGCTTTTGTTAGTCCCTACAATCCATATTAATTGTCGCAGAATTGTATGTATATCTAGACATATTTTAGTATTACTAAGATACTACTCCCTCCGTTTGAGATTATAAGTCTCGCACGGATAACTAGGTTGTCAATTTAAATAATAAAATATAAATAGTATAACATAAAAATTACACCATTAGAAACTTTAGAGCTTATATTTTCTAACGGTATAACTTTTGTAATATATAAGTTATATTTTATTGGTCAAATTAACAACCTAGGTATGCGCGTAGGACCTATAATCCCGAATAGAGAGAGTACGTCTAATTGAATGACAATTAATATGGATCGAAAGAAGTACTCCGTTTGAATGCTGAATGCCGGATGGCTACTGACTGCTTTAATTTCTCATCTCCTTTCGTGGTCTATAGAGAGAGAGGACTTTCTCAGATTTTTGACGTGAAGCACGGAGAAGATAGTGCAGTGAGGGGGAGAGAGAGAGAGACATAGTTGATCTAGTAGCGAGGTGTTTTGGTTCCACTGGGTCCGAAGTTTTGTAAACTTAAAAACTGTTGACACATGCATATATATGTGTCTCTAAAGTTTTTTAATAGGATCCGTTTAATGCTCAGCTGAATTATTAGTAAGCTGATGCCAGCCACATTTTCCTAGGGTCTATGGATTTTTTTTGAGAAAGGGTCTATGGATTTTTGTTGGCCTGGTTGTACGCCTACATGGCTACATCGTTGAGCTGTTGTTCTAAAGCTCCGTCCATGGGCAGCTGGGCCGTTGCGCGGCTTCTTTGCTCGCTGCTGGTTGCTAGGTATATATAGGTAGCAACTCACAATCTAGTGTGTTCATGCAGAACGTACAGAGCAACAACCTAAAAGCTAGTGATCATCGTATACATAAAATAGTCAAAACAATTTTATTTAACCAGATGTCAACTTGAAACTCCTGTTTAGGAGAAATGATCACTAGTGGAAACAGCCCTATAGGTCCCGGTTGGTACGGGGCTTTAGTCCCGGTTGCCCAACCGGGACGGGGCAATCGGGACTAAAGCTTTAACCTTTAGTCCCGGTTGCCCCACCAACCGGGACTAAAGGGTGCACATGTGGCAGCGGCAGAAGGCGAGGGGGAACCTTCTGCCGCGGCAGAGATTTGGCACGGCAGAGAATTTATTTTGGCAAATTTTGTTGCCGCGGCAGCATTTTCGCCACTTTTTGTGCCGCGGCAGAGAATTCATTTAGGTTGTTTTATTGTTTATTTAGTGATTTGCACTTATCAATGAAGGAACCTTATATTACATCATGATAACAATATTATATTCAATACATCGGATCGAGTTCATGCACTAGATACAAAAGTTGCTATTCGATGCTACCGGCCAATTTCTTTAAAGTTGCTATTTTTACAATTCCTATTGTCTATACACAGCCGAATAGTATTCTCTTTTTGGGTCTAGGACTTCTGCATCCAAGAATCCCGTCAATTCCTCATGAATTGCTCGTACGCGATCCTTTGGCAGAAGACCGTGCCGTAGACGTTCGATCTGATTTAAAAAAGGAGTCAGCCTATATGAATGAAACTAAACACAATTTGATTGTAATTAAAAACTATAGAAATTGTTTACGTACGTGGAGTTGCTCTAAATTTCTGCCCGTCTCATCGCACGTCTGCCGGATGAACTCGCATACATAGTATCCACATAGATTGTTACCTGGTCCCTGCGTCAGGCACTTTACGAGAACATAGTTCAATCAAAATAACAATGAAGCATGATAATAACTGTATCAAAACTAGAATCAAAGAGATGCGCGGATATAGCTAGTGGTGTTTACATCTAGTGGTTGAAATGTGACCTCCTTTTTCCAAACACCCCTAGCCTTGTTGGTGAACCGTTTTCAAGCGCTGCCCGGCGTAGAAAACGAATAAAATAAGTTATTAAGTACTTGATATCATAAAATTCACGAACGTTGCCGATATAGTGTCGTAATGATTAGAATTACCGCTGGAGAAGTATCTGCATGTCCTTTCACGTCTCAAGGGGTTTATGTTTCGAGTCCATGACTAGTACACGCCCTATGTCAAGTTGAATGATTAACAGAATATAGTGAAAGCTGCAAATGCATAACTAATCAATTATATACTTAACATCGAGTAAGCGAAATAGAAAGTGTATACAAGACAATAACACTCACTCGAAGTTGTAAGGAAATAGTATTTCCCTTTTGGTTTCTTGAAACCTTAACGCGTGTACTATATTATCCTCCGTATCTTGGGGGCTTATTTTGAGATTAGCTTCATGAACCCAATATGGGTCAATGAAGCCAATGTCATAGATTTGTCCTCTGCTGCATTCGAAAATCTTCATTCTGCATATTATAGTATGATTATATACATGCAATAAACAAAATAATATAGCTGGAGACTTAATTAATTACAGAATTAGTACTTACAGACAATAGGCACTGATGATCGATTTGTCCAAGGAGTCTTGATTGAATAATTGAAATAGTTCATAAAATTCAATGGATATCATGTCATCCTTTTCTTTCCCATGATGCTTTTTTGTAACCCTCAGCACTATCCAGTTAGCCCCGGCCCTTGTGGCATGCATGTACCAGTTATGCAATCTTCGCATTTTTGTTGGAAGATTGTTTACCTCCTCAGGTTTGACGAGAGGTTTGTCGATCGGTATCAGATGCTACTTCACTCACGGGAAGAACTCTAATCGGGATAAGTATCTGGCAATACTCATACCTTGAGCAGCGGCAGCTCAGACAGTATTGTGCAACTACCTCTGGATCATACTGCTCTTCGGCCCCATATTTGCTCGACCCCACATTGGTTTGAGAAATCACCTTGAGAGGGGTGCAAGTCTGTTTTGCTTGTTCTCCGAGCTGGGCAACAGATTTCTCGCTTGCATCAGTACCGCTCTTCGAGGCTTTTTGTGCCGCATGTGACTTGAGAATAGAACGCTCATAGTCTGATGACAGCTTTGGCTCGGGTTGATGAAGATTCTTTAGCATTTTCAACACTTTGGCTTTTTCTTCTTTGGTGCTGGGGAACTCTGGCTCTTTCGGCCGCCTCAGCTTAGCAAACGTTGTCGTTTCAAGCATCAACGATCGCCGCAGCCTCCTCTCAAGACAATCATAAGCTCTCTTGGGAGGAACCTTTGGTACTTTTGGAAGAGGCTCTTGTTTACGTTCGTGACGCTTACCACGAGGCACAGTAGCGGTACGCTTACGCTTTTGACCCTTAGGCGCCGGCGATGGCTCCCGCGGCGATGGCTGCGCCGGAGATTGGTGAGGCGACGGAGCCGGGTGAGGCGACGAAGACGGCTGCCGCGGCGGCGACGACCTCGCTGGAGACGGGTGAGGCGGCGGCGAAGATGGCCTTGGCGTGTGATTTCGAAGCACGATACATTCCTTCGGCCATAGAATGGTGACGTTTTTTGCGTCTCCCAGCACAGTCACATCCCCTTCACCTGCAGGGTAGTGAAGATCCAAAACTTCAAAGGTGGGCATGATTTCATCCACGCCGACAACAGCGTAGCCCTCTGGAACCGGACGACAATGGTAAGTTGGTGTGGGTCCAATTGATAAGGCATAGCTGACCGCCACCTTCATTGATATGTTCACAACTTTGACATGTAGCTTGCAGTGTGTCATCTCTGTGATATCATCCACTGGGTAGCCAACAGGAGCCATCGTCGGTGCATCATCGTCATCGCCATTGTCATCACCCGGGACCTCGGTGGAAGCCACACTGCTTTTTCGATTATTTGATAGGCCGGTAGCATCGAATGCAAGCAGCTTTGAGATGGGCCGGTAGTACTTTGCTCTTTAAGTGCGTTAATTTCATCTTGTTGTTGTTTTAATCGTTCTTCAATTAAACATATTCGCTCTTTCTGACTATCTGCTTCAACTTCCACCCTGTCCTTTCTCCTCTGACGGCTTCTATCAGGATATTTCTTCCTCTCTTCTGGAAACCCAGTCCTCCATGGTTGGGAGCCTCTTGTGCCTCGTGTTCGTCCATCATGTTCCTTATTTCCAAGGGCGAGTGTGAGCTCATCATTCTCTCTATCGGGAATGAAGTCCCCATCTTTAACAGCCTGTACTGCTTTTCTGATCCTCTCGATTGGCAAGGGGTTTTCTTTATATCGTATGTTATATATACACCTCCCTTCCGAGTCCAACATGCCCCCATGCCCGTAAAACCAATTCCTTGCACGTTCTACCCAATCGTCTGTCTCTGGGGTGATCTTTTTATCAAGCAGTTCATTCTCAAGTTTCTCCCACTTAGGAATGCCATCCCTGTAGCCACCTTGCCCCATAGTATGGTGATACTTCTTGTTAACAGCATTCAGCTTATTCGTTGCAGACATTATCTTAGCTTTTTCTGATGTCTTGTATTCCACAAACTCAGCCCAGAATGGTTTTATCTTCTCAAACTGAATATTCTTGAAATCGGGAGTCTTCTTTTTCACGACATAGTCAAGGTGCAATCTTTTCTTCCAGTTGGTGAAACACTAGGCCATCTTCTTCAAAGCCCACTCCCTGACCTTAGCCTCCATGGCTCTCCCATGTTGTAAGGCGTCCTCAACTGGATCCTCCGCATTTGGATCCAGCTCTATCTTCGGTAGTTTGAAATTAACCATGAGCCTCTTCCACAAGAAATCTTTGGCGTGGTTAGGGACAAATAAACATGTTCCTCTTCATCCGCATTAGCAGGCCTATTCCAATTTCTAATGGTGATCGGGATTAAGTCCCTAACGACATTCGCATTGTGCCACAAATTTGTTTGCGACAACTTCGGAGCCGCTTCTTGCCTTCAGCGACATCTTCGATCCTGAACCTCTCATGGTCTTGCAACTTTTTGGTTGGGCCTCGTTTGCTCTTTTCAGTAGATTCCTTCGATCCGGAGGGCTAAAAGAAGAAAGATCGTCGTTACTATTTCTATATAGATAGCAGATGATTAATTAATGAATTAATTATATTACATGCACCTCGCCAGAGCGGTCGTCTTCTCAATTACACAAGGCATCGCCTTCTCCCTCGCGGAAGGCAACACCTTCAACCTCAAACAAGTTGTCTATTCCGGTAAAAAGAGGATCACCCTCACCGGAGTTGTTCAGAAACATTGATACGTCTAAATTATCTTCCCCACGGATCACACCTTGGATCAACTCTTCCTTTTCTTCGTCTCTGACGTGTGGGTCCATATTTTCTGCATAGGTGGAAAAACGAATAAGTCAAAGCGGCTAAAGGAGAAAGTTAAGGAGAAACCCTAATATATACATACACAATAATAAAAATGAAGAGAAACCCTAAACCCTAAACCTAGCTACAAAAAGGAAACCGTGTAGTAGATAGGTAACTCTAGCTAAAATCAACTAAAATCAATATTCGAGTTAGAGGGTGTAAAACCTAGTTCGGAAACCCTGGATGCATATGAGAGGAACATGAGTATAAGGCTACAAAACGGAAACAATCCAGAGATAGGTAACACTAGATACTAACAAAATACCATATTGAATCGATTTAAGAGGGTTCGAATGCCTGGCGAACACCGTCGAACCCACATGCACCTAAGGGGCATGCAATTTCATGGGAAGATTTACGCGCGACCGAGCCAGACCGAGCTTTCCTACGTCGAACACAATGGTTTTGACCGCGCGACCCCTTCGCCCATGTCTCGCCCACGCGTGAGAGAACAGGGGAACTCCCATCGGCGCCGCCTCCTCCCCCCTCTCCTCACCTTCCCCGAGCAAACAGAGCTTCTGCATCTCTCTTGCCACAATACACCCGCCCACGTCCTCAAGACGCCTCCCATGTCCTGCGGAACCGGCCACCGACATCCCATTTTCTCGAGCCTTACAAACCCGACATGAGGGAGTATAAATCTATCATTGAGTAAATGTGATACTCCTATAGCAAACGAGGATAGTCCGATGATAAGGATGCGATTAGGGATGGCAATGGGGCCCCGAAACCCACAAACCCGATGGATACCCGCCTTAAATGGGGAGGGTTTGGTAAAAAGTTAGACCCTCCAAGTTTAATGGGCCGGGTATGGGGGTGGCAAACCCATACCCGCAGACCCGCTCTAAGCCTTAATCCTATCCCTAAGAGCATGTTTAACGCAGACGTTTAAATAAAGCAGACGCTAGCTAGGCTGATTTTACTTGCGGTTAGGCCTCCATCCCATCCGATCCGGGGATTTTCTCTAGCGTCGACGTACGAGGAAGCGTCGGTCGCTAGGACTACTTTTTTTCAACGCACAGGAGTTTGATTAGCGCTCCTAGCTGTTGCTAGCTACCCAAATTAGCGTTCCGTGCTGTGAGACGAGGCGTTTAGTCCATAATCCAATTTTCTGACATTATTTTTTAAACATAAGCGTCTGTACAAGAGCTTGTCATGGTACATGCCCTAATAATCATATGACTAACCACAGGTACGTCCACGCGGGCCATGCACGCAAACAACACACATCGATCACCCGAAGCCCACCAGCAGCAGCTGCCGCCCACCACACCTGAAGCCCACCATGCAGCCGCCGCCGCCCACCACCAGCAGCAGCCGCCGCCCACCACACCCGAAGCCCACCATGCAGCCGCCGCCGCCCACCAGCAGCAGCCGCCGCCGCCCACCACCAGCAGCAGCAGAGGGAGGGGGAGGACAGAGAGGCAGGGAGGGGCGTACCTGACGCGCGGCGGTGGGGGAAGGGCGCGGGCGGCACGGACGTCGTCGGCGGGAAGAGAGGGCGGCGGTCGTCGGGGCGGGAAGGAGACGCGCGCGGGAGGAGGAGGAGCCGCTACGGAGCGCGCGGCGGTGGCGGCCGGAGGAGCGGCACGGTGGCGAGGCGGAGGCGTTGACGACGACGGAGGGCACGGGCAGCCTGGCGGTGTCGTCGATGAAACAGAGAAGCAGAAAAGAAGAAGAGAAGTTATATAAAGGGGAGGGAGTATACGTCCCGGTTGGTGGCACCAACCGGGACTAAAAGGGCATACGTCCCGGTTGGAGCCACAACCGGGACGTATACTCCAATTTTCAAGAACAAGGCGTCATAGGGTCTTTAGTCCCGGTTGGTGGCTCCAACCGGAACGTATTCCTCTGTTTTCAAAGTTTTTCAGTTATTTTCTCTCTGTTCCCGCCTTATTTTTTATTTTGGGGTTTAATTTTGTAATGTTTTTTAAATGATAATTACTTTCGAATTTAGAAAAACTTTAAATTAAAAAGTGTTTGAATTTGAATAACAAATTCGAAACCATTTTCTTTTTGAAAAATAATTAATGTAACCATTTAAACTATGAACCATTTAAAATTAATAATGAAATAACTTATATTTTTTAAATATTAATTTGGAATTTAGAAAAACTTTAAACATAAAAAGTGTATGGATTTGACTAAATAATCCAAAACCAATTTCTATTTTTAAAAAATAATTAATGTAACCATTTAAAATTAATAATGAAATAACTTATATTTTTTAAATATTTATTTGGAATTTAGAAAAACTTTAAACATAAAAAGTGTATGGATTTGAATAAATAATCCAAAACCATTTTCTATTTTTTAAAAACTTAATGTAACCATTTAAAATTAAAAATGAATTAACTTATATTTTTTAAATATTAATATGAAATTTAGAAAAACTTTAAACATAAAAAGTGTATGGATTTGAATAAATAATCCAAAACCATTTTCTATTTTTTAAAAAATAATTAATGTAACCATTTAAAATTAAATATGAATTAACTTATATTTTTTAAATATTAATTTGGAATTTAGAAAAACTTTAAACATAAAAAGTGTTTGGATTTGAATAAATAATTTAAAACCATTTTCTATTTTTAAAAAATAATTAATGTAACCATTTAAAATATGAACCATTTACAATTAAAAATGAATTAACTTATAAGTAATTCAAAACCATTTTCTGTTTTTGTGAAGGATTTTCATTGTTCGGATTTTTTTGAATTTATTATGCCCGTTTTGAATTATCTGAATTTCTAACTATGGTCGAACCGGTGTGCATGAAGATAGGGGACGAGCATCGTTAGAACTTGCATTGGATCTCTGAAGAAAACACATATTGCGATTCTAAAAATGATTTTTTCAAAATATCACGGGCGATAGATCATGTACCTGTAGTACAAACCGGACCCACTTCCTACCGATTCGGCAGACATTTGTCCTTTTTACCCGGGATGGACGAAAAGGTTTGAGATGTACCGGTTGGGAGATAGTCCATGTAAGGTGGTCTAGTATTTTAGGAAAATGAGACGATAGCATTCTGAAACGGCATTTTGGTGGTTACTTTATAAAACGACCCGTTTTTTACGCTCGGAAAATGCAAAAGGGCTTTTCCGTGCGACAAAAAGGAAAACTTCCTCCTGCAACATTGTTCTCCATACCAATGTCCACACACATGCATAATATGGGCACAACATCACAAACTATGCCGTGATTCAGCACATAACATCGGTCATTTGGACCGAAAGCCATGAAACCTCGAACATGATAGGTCATTTTGTGAAGGTTTTTTGAAACATGATCAATATACCAAGTCTGGTATTTTTCCTTTCAACTATGTAACAAAATATGACACCACGCGAAGGATTTTCATTGTTCGGATTTTTTTTGAATTTATTATGCCCGTTTTGAATTATCTGAATTTCTAACTATGGTCGAACCGGTGTGCATGAAGATAGGGGACGAGCATCGTTAGAACTTGCATTGGATCTCTGAAGAAACCACATATTGCGAGTCTAAAAATGATTTTTTCAAAAAATCACGGGCGATAGATCATGTACATGTAGTACAAACCGGACCCACTTCCTACCGATTCGGCAGACATTTGTCCTTTTTACCCGGGATGGACGAAAAGGTTTGAGATGTACCGGTTGGGAGATAGTCCATGTAAGGTGGTCTAGTATTTTAGGAAAATGAGACGATAGCATTCTGAAACGGCATTTTGGTGGTTACTTTATAAAACGACCCGTTTTTTACGCTCGGAAAATGCAAAAGGGCTTTTCCGTGCGACAAAAAGGAAAACTTCCTCCTGCAACATTGTTCTCCATACCAATGTCCACACACATGCATAATATGGGCACAACATCACAAACTATGCCGTGATTCAGCACATAACATCGGTCATTTGGACCGAAAGCCATGAAACCTCGAACATGATAGGTCATTTTGTGAAGGTTTTTTCGAAACATGATCAATATACCAAGTCTGGTATTTTTCCTTTCAACTATGTAACAAAATATGACACCACGCGAAGGATTTTCATTGTTCGGATTTTTTTGAATTTATTATGCCCGTTTTGAATTATCTGAATTTCTAACTATGGTCGAACCGGTGTGCATGAAGATAGGGGACGAGCATCGTTAGAACTTGCATTGGATCTCTGAAGAAACCACATATTGCGAGTCTAAAAATGATTTTTTCAAAAAATCACGGGCGATAGATCATGTACCTGTAGTACAAACCGGACCCACTTCCTACCGATTCGGCAGACATTTGTCCTTTTTACCCGGGATGGACGAAAAGGTTTGAGATGTACCGATTGGGAGATAGTCCATGTAAGGTGGTCTAGTATTTTAGGAAAATGGGACGGTAGCATTCTGAAACGGCATTTTGGTGGTTACTTCACAAAACGACCCGTTTTTTGCGCTTGGAAAATGCAAAAGGGATTTTCCGTGCGACAAAAAGGAAAATTTCCTCCTGCAACATTGTTCTCCATACCAATGTCCACACACATGCATAATATAGGCACAACATCACAAACTATGCCGTGATTCAGCACATAACATCGGTCATTTGGACCGAAAGCCATGAAACCTCGAACATGATAGGTCATTTTGTGAAGGTTTTTTCGAAACATGATCAATATACCAAGTCTGGTATTTTTCCTTTCAACTATGTAACAAAATATGACACCACGCGAAGGATTTTCATTGTTCAGATTTTTTTTGAATTTATTATGCCCGTTTTGAATTATCTGAATTTCTAACTATGGTCGAACCGGTGTGCATGAAGATAGGGGACGAGCATCGTTAGAACTTGCATTGGATCTCTGAAGAAACCACATATTGCGAGTCTAAAAATGATTTTTTCAAAATATCACGGGCGATAGATCATGTACCTGTAGTACAAACCGGACCCACTTCCTTCCGATTCGGCAGACATTTGTCCTTTTTACCCGGGATGGACGAAAAGGTTTGAAATGTACCGGTTGGGAGATAGTCCATGTAAGGTGGTCTAGTATTTTAGGAAAATGAGACGGTAGCATTCTGAAACGGCATTTTGGTGGTTACTTCACAACGACTGCTTTTGCGCTCGAAAAATGCAAAAGGGCTTTTCCGTGCGACAAAAAGGAAAACTTCCTCCTGCAACATTGTTCTCCATACCAATGTCCACACACATGCATAATATGGGCACAACATCACAAACTATGCCGTGATTCAACACATAACATCGGTCATTTGGACCGAAAGCCATGAAACCTCGAACATGATAGGTCATTTTGTGAAGGGTTTTTTGAAACATGATCAATATACCAAGTCTGGTATTTTTCCTTTCAACTATGTAACAAAATATGACACCACGCGAAGGATTTTCATTGTTCGTATTTTTTTTTGAATTTATTATACCCGTTTTGAATTATCTGAATTTCTAACTATGGACTACCACGTGAAGGATTTTCATTGTTCGACAGACACTTAGTCCCGGATGTAGTCACAAACCGGGACTAAAAATATTTTCCGCCATTTCCCACCTCTTCCCGCCCTTTCCTTTCTACTAGAGCTTTTAGTCCCGGATGTAGTCACTAACCGGGACTAAAGATATTTCCCGCCATTTCCCAAAGCTTCACGCCAAGTTTTCCCGCCCTTTCCCTCTATATTTAGGGTGATCGTGTCATGGCTATCCACACATCCACACCTTCCTCTCTTAGAACAATGGACAACGCCTACTGGGCCATTCTGACCCTCGAGGAGACCGAGGCGCTGTGCGCCTCCAACTACCCTTGTCCGTCGGGCTACCGGCCGCCCGCTGGCTGGATGCTGAGCGCTGGAGGGGTTCCTGTCCCTCCTGTCCCTCAAGGTTCCGCACGCCAGGCGGCCATCACAAACCACTTCTACCACGAGCTCACGCCGGAGCAGCGGATGGATCCCCAGTGGGATCCCGACAACTACGACACCTGGAATGCCTTCTCGCTAATAGGCAGGAAAGGGAGCTCGCCAGGTACGAGGGTGATGGCCCGCCACCGGTGAACCACAACGAAGCCGGCCGTCGTCTGTGGTGGGCGAACCGTACTATCATCGGAGTGATGCGCTACATCGCCGGGGGACACCATCCTCGCCTACGGTGCCCACGAGTCCACCCGCCACAGGCCCCACGCTATCCCGGCGGTAGCGGCATCGTCTTCCAGGAGACCCCTCTCCCGCCCGCCGTGAATCCGAGGCTGGAATGGCCCCTGGTATATGCCATGGATGGGCTGAGGATCCCCGGAGTGGCAGGTGACGATGACGATGATGATGACGACGATGAAGACCCTGAAGCTGCGTACTATAGGACTAGGCATGATTATGACTAAAGGGGGCGGCTTTAGTCCTGAGTGTTAGCTAGTCCCGGTTTGTCCCGGTTTTTAATATTAATAAATGTCTTGAGTGTTACCTAATAAATAGAGGGAAATGCCTATATAAAGAGAGGGTTCATCTTTAGTCCCGGTTGGAGAAACCAACCGCGACTGAAGGGATTGCGACAGAGTGGGCCAGGCAACTCTAATAATAGGGGTGAGTGTCGAAATTATGTCGTGCGGCTTGTACCTTGTCCCGGATGGTGTCACCAACCGGGACTAAAGATGAACCTTTAGTCCCGGTTGGAGACACCAACCGGGACTAAAGATGAGTCAGCACTAATAATAGGGGTGAGTGTCGATATTATGTCGTGAGTGTCGACATTATGTCGTGAGTGTCGACATTATGCCGAGCTGCTTGTACTATAAATAGGCATCCTTGTGAGTCCAGTCCTCCAGCCAGTTTGAGGCATCTCCAAGATGGTTTTAGAGATCAGGGACACCACTACAGCCAGTTTCAGGGAGATGCCGACGGAGCCCAGTCCTCCGGCATCTCCGAGAAACTGGTCATAGAGGCACTCCCTAATATGTGAAATTAGTTAGCTCCGAGGTGTATTGATCTAGTTAGTGAAGTTACAAGCTGCAAGATGGTTTTCGAGAGCAGGGACACCACTGCGGCCAGTTTCAGGGAGATGCCGACGGAGCCCAGTCCTCCGGCATCTCCGAGAAACTGGTCATAGAGGCACTCCCTAATATGTGAAATTAGTTAGCTCCCAGGCGTATTGATCTAGTTAGAGAAGTTACAAGCTGCAAGATGGTTTTCGAGAGCAGGGACACCACTACGACCAGTTTCAGGGAGATGCCGCTGGATCCCAGTCCTCCGGCATCTCCAAGAAACTGGTCATAGAGGCACTCCCGGTCCAGCCACAAAACAGGACTAACACTCAAGACATTTATTAATATTAAAAACTGAGACTACAAAATTGGGACTAAAGGCCACAAACCGCGCAAGATATTACATAATATGAGCATGAACTTCTTGGCATATGTCATTCCTTATGACCGCTTCAGACGTAACCATGGAGCATCTTCTTTACATAACGGAATGCTTGGGTCAGTTTTCACTGTGAAGGGCGGAATTTCATAAAACTTATTATAATCTT
The DNA here is from genome assembly GCA_030063025.1 of Avena longiglumis. NCBI lineage: Eukaryota > Viridiplantae > Streptophyta > Magnoliopsida > Poales > Poaceae > Avena > Avena longiglumis. The sequence continues at coordinate 62,449,593 of CP125979.1, read as the reverse complement.
CTGACATGTCTGTCTTGTCCTCGATTCCCACGATGTTTCTTTTCCCTGAAAGAACTATGTGACGCTTTGGCTCATTATATGATGTATTCGTTTGCATATTTTTTCTTTTTTCGGTCTGGAGGACATGTCCTTCACATAGAAAACCTGAGACTCATCATTGGCTAGGACGAATGGTTCATCTCTATAACCAAGATTGTTGAGATCCACTGTTGTCATTCCGTATAACTGGTCTATCTTTACCCCTTCCCCATTCAATGCATGCATCAAAGCGGACACCACTATTTTGGTTGGTGCTCTTTTTATCTTGGGCGATCGTGTAGAATGTATTCCCATTTATTTCGTACCCTTGGAAATTCAATACAGTAGAAGATGGTGACGCGGCCAACAAGTATAGCTGATCTCCAACAGTGGTGTCATTCAAGAGATCTGTCCGCATCCAACCACCAAAAGACTTCATGTGTTCATCTGTAATCCATGATTCAGCTTCCCGGGTTTTGGGCGTACAATATTCTTGTGTTCCTCGATATACGGAGCTGCCAAGGTGGAATTATGTAAAAGCGTAGTGTGCTTTAGTGAAAGAATCCCGTCCCTACATATCATTGCTTTCTTTCCCAGTGCCTTTTCCACTTAGTCTTCCCTCATGCCGCGAGTCAGAAACACCAATCGGCTTAAGGTCAGGAATAAAGTCAACACAAAACTCAATGACCTCCTCTGTTCCATATACCTTGGAGATGCTTCCTTCTGGTCTAGCACGGTTATGAACATATTTCTTTAAGACTCCCATGAACCTCTCAAAGGGGAACATATTGTGCAGAAATACCGGACCGAGAATGGCAATCTCTTCCACTAGATGAACCAGGAGATGCGTCATAATATTGAAGAAGGATGGTGGGAACACCAATTCAAAACTAACAAGACATTGTACCACATCCTTCTGTAACCTTGGCAGAATATCTGGATTGATTACCTTCTAAGATATTGCATTGAGGAATGAACACAGCTTCACAATGGGTACTCGAACATTTTCCGGTAGAAGCCCCCTCAATGCAATCGGAAGCAACTGCGTCATAATCACGTGATGATCATGAGACTTCAGGTTTTGGAACTTTTCTCGCCATATTTATTATCCCTTTATATTAGATGAGAAGCCCGACGGCACCTTGATCTTGTAAAGGACTTCAAAAAGATTTCCTTCTGCTTTGGTAAGAGCATAGTCGCACGACTTAAGTGACGCCCTTTATCCGTCTTGTTATGTGTATGCATGTTCTTTGGGTCTTTCATAATTTGTTGGTCCTCCGTGCTTGTGTGTATCTTTTGTCTTCCCATACGCCTAGGAATCCTAGCAGGTTCACGCAGATTCTTCGTCACGTGCATCACGTCGATTGAAGAGGGACACGCAGGACTTTCCAATATGGCATCTCCCAAAATATAGATTTCTTCTTCCACATGGGTGCGTGTCTGTGCGACGTCGTTCGGAACTGATTGACCGCCGTGACCCTTTCCAAAGATTACTTCTATGTCCTTGACCATACCAAATACATCATCACCAGCAGGGAGTTCAGGCTTCTTCCGGTGATCTGCCTCACCTTTGAAATGCTTGCCTTTCTTTCTTACGGGATGATTGGTCGGAAAAAATCGTCGATTCGCCAGGTACACAACCTTCTTGCATTTATGCAAATATGTACCTTCGGTCTTATCTAAACAGTGGGTGTATGCCTTATATCCCTTGTTTGTCTGTCCTGAAAGGTTACTAAGAGCAGGCCAATCATTGATGGTTACGAATAACAACCCTCGTAGATCAAATGGCTCCTGTTTGTTCTCATCCCAGGCACGTACACCTGGTTTGCCCCACAACTGTAAGAGTTCTTCAACTAATGGCCTAAGGTACACATCAATGTCGTTGCCCGGTTGCTTCGGGCCTTGGATGAGCACTGGCATCATAATGAACTTACGCTTCATGCACAACCAATAAGGAAGGTTGTAGATACATAGAGTCACGGGACAGGTGCTGTAACTGCAGCTCTGCTCCCCAAAAGGATTCATGCCATCCGTACTTAGACCAAACCATAAGTTTCTTGCGTCACCTGCAAAGTCTGGGAAGTCTCTATCGATTTTTCTCCACTGTGACCCATCAGCAGGGTGTCTCAACTCCCCGTCTTTCTTACGGTCTTCTTTGTGCCATCGCAACAACCTGGCATGCTCTTTGTTTCTGAACATGCGTTTCAACCTTGGTATTATAGGAGCATACCACATAACCTTAGCAGGAACCCTCTTCCGGAGGGGCTCTCCCTCAACATCACCAGGGTCATCTCGTCTGATCTTATACCACAACGTATTGCATACCGGGCATTAATCTAAATTCTCATACTCCTTACCGCGGTAGAGGATGCAGACATTAATGCATGCATGTATCTTTTGCACATCTAATCCGAGAGGACAGAGAGTCTTCTTTGCTTCGTAGGTACTCTCGGGAAGTTTGTTATGTTTTGGAAACTTCGGCTTCATTATTTTCAGCATCTTTTCAAATGAGGAGTCAGTTAGACCACACTCTGCCTTCCATCGCAACAATTCCAGTGTGGTACAGAGCTTTGTGCTGCCATCTTCACAATTTGGTACAACAATTTCTTGTGATCTTCTAACATGCCCTCTAACTTCAACTTCTCATTTTCTGTTTCACAGTCTCGCTTTGCATCAGAAATGACCCTACCAAGTTCATCAGCCGGCTCATATGATGCCCGTTCTCCACCTCTTTCCTCTCCATTGTCTTCCATTGCAGTATCACTGTATTCAGGAAACATATGATGATAGTTGTTATCATCATCTTCTTCTTCACCATCTTCCATCATAACCCCTCTTTCCCCGTGCTTGGTCCAGCAATTATAGTTGGGAATGAAACCTTTCATAATCAGGTGGCGAATGATTTTCGAGGAAGAGTACTCCTTGTTGTTCCGACATTGAACACATGGACAACGTATAAATCCATTCTCTTTGTTTGCCGTAGCCACATCGATAAATTTATCCACGCCTTTGATATACCCGGCTACGCGCCGGTCACCGTACATCCATTCCCGACCGTTCATCTGCATCATATAAGTAAGTTTATCAAAAAACAGGACATCATAAATAGTGAAATAACCAATTCACACCGACACATGAATTGTATCAATGACCTAGAAAAGATAAGATTGCTAACCTCGATCGAGGGAAATAAAGAGGAGAAAGCTCAAGTGCGTCTCGGACACCTTCTATATTTTTGTTCTATGAGAAATTCAACGGGATTATTCACTCAAACATTTCAACAAACACCTTCAATGCATGCATGAGAAAAAACTAGCACACCCCCTCACACCTTCCACCATTCGAAAAAACAGTGGAGGCAGAGAGGGGCGTTGCATTTATAGAGGCGGAGGTCTTTAGTCGGTTGGAGCCAAGAACCGACTAAAGGTCGTACACGCCACGTGGCTGTGGCCAAACCTTTAGTCCCGGTTGGTGGCTCCAACCGGGACGTATTCCCCCTTACCAACCGGAACGCATGCGCCCTGGCCCCGTGCCCGCTCCAACCGGGACGCGTGCCAGCATTAGTCCCGGTTGGTGGCGAAACCGGGACAAATGCTCTCAGGGGTCGTGAACGGATAGCCCTTTTTCCACTAGTGGATGATGCATTTTTCGTTTTTGTCGAGGTGTTTTGTAGTGTTCGTTGTTTCTTTTAATGCTAAAGTCCTATTCGCAAAAAAAGTTAAATGGTTTATTTTTTATCCATCACAATTCACTTATAAATTAGAAAAAATAAACCAGTTTCAATCTCAACTGTGATTAAAAAATCTTAGTTGCAACCCGCAACTGAAAAAAATCTAACATCCCTTACAACTAGAAAAAGTCTCAGCTACAACCCACTTGAAACAAAAAAAAAACCTCACTTGAAACCACGCTTCTAACTAAAAAATATCAGTTGCAAGTTTGCAACCCCGATTAACTGAAAAAATCTAAGTTGCAACACCAACCAACTAGAATAAAATCTCGATGTGAAGGAAGGAATCTTCAATTCAGTTACCTCGGTCGCTCCCAATCACCCGTTCTCTAGCTTGGAATAGTCAATGTCTATCTCTTTTCACCTTCAGTATCTATTATATACTAAAAGCAATATAAGGGTGTTTTTCAAGGCACCACGTTGATCCACATCATCTAAATTAATTTTAATAGTTAGATCTAAAATTAAAGGTTAAAATTTAATCTGAGATTAAAATATAAGTAGGGTTACGTAGACTGTATACATGTAAAAAAAGGACCCATGTCACGTTAACTTGATTACCTAGCTACACATATTAACGATCCAATGCCGGCAGCCCTAAACGGACCATGTTAGAAAAAAACAGCCCTAACCTGACTACATGTGACGTCCTATATTAAATTCACGGTCATCTCATCTCAAAAAAAAAGTTCACGGTACCTACTACTCCACCGTATAGCTATTTCTCTCTCCAATCTTGCAGCATGCATGGGATTTTTATAGTTTTTCTCTCGACAAATAAATCCACCGTCTCTCTCAAACTAAAGGAAGCTACCTGTCGCAAGAACTCGGTGTTGTCAAAGAGTTTATAAATCTATTTGTTTCACAAAAAAGAGAGTTTATAAATCTATTTTACTCATCCGACATAGACTAAATAATATGATCAGCTAATTTTACATAGCATTAGAAATTAACAGTAAATGTGTATACAAATACGAACACGATTGGGAAAACATCGTGCACCAGCGGAACGAGACGGAGGAGTCAAGACTAAAAAAAATAACTAGCCCATGGCTCTAATATTCCATAATCGTTTCTTATCCTGGCTCAATTTGGGCGATGAAAATCCTCCTGAACATGCCACTCATAATGCAAATATTCTATGACCGGGTTTTAGTAGGCACAGAAAGATGTATGCCTTTGACTAAAACTAGCTACTTCCTCTGTTCTATAGTAATTGTAGCGGATTTAGTACAAACTTATACTAAATCACCGACACTTATTATGAATCCGAGGGGTGCAAAATTGTTTTTATTAACAAAATTCAAAGTGATTAATAGTAAGAGAAAAGTTATAGCTGGGGAAGAAGCGAAGTGTCTATATGCATATGAGACATGGGGTCGAGTATGTCATTGAATGAGTTTTGTTGTATAAGACAAGAGTTGTGTATTAATATAATATATGTATATTATACTATCATAAAGATTCATGAATATAGAGACATGACATGATGCGATGAATGTCGTGTGTGGGAAGGAGTGTATCATAGAAAAAGAACTAGAAAAAAACACATAAAGTCTATTGTGTCCATAGGTGACTTATGTTGTGGTAAAGAATTATCGATGTCGATGAAAGATAAATACAAAAATATATAAATAAACTACGATGATAGTGAGTGAGATATGATGAACACGTTTAGATAAATTTAGTTATGATGGCAATCACCAACCAACCAAGTTAACTAGACATTTTCAATGATGCGGCGGGTCAAAGAATAGAAGAGGGAAGAAACAAATCTTATAAGGCCGTCCATATAAATGTTATATATGCCATGAAATATCTGATCTAAGAAACATACAATGCGTGCAAGCTCGACTATATCCAAAATAAAAATGTTGTCCTAGATGTATAAATCAATTGTAGCATGTGTCTTTAGCGGGGAAATTTAAAAACAAACTTACCTATTACAAGATTGAGTGAGACATATTGTTTTAGCAATATGTGATTCCCTAACATCAGTTATTACTATAGTGACATGGGTAAACAAAAGGTCGATCTGATTAGAATATGATAAACATGTAATGATATGATGCAATGATATTGCACAAATAAAAATTGACTACAACGCAATGGGACAATATGTATGTAAAATAAATCACTTTCCTTCTTAACTATTAGTGTTAAATTTCACAAAAAAAGTTGATGGAAATAGGATGAAAAAGAAACATTAGTATGAAATTTGAAATTTATAGTTCTTACTAATGAGCCTCTAAAAGCTATGTCTTTAGTCTTCTTTTGTCACTTAATTTACTTAATGGAAATATGTCTACCAAGATTCATAAATGGTTGATCAAAATGTACAAATCAGCCACACCTCATTTTTATCTTCATTATGAAAGATTTATATATAAAAAATGAACCAACCAACTATACTTTTGTGTGCAATATCTAGGAAAAAATATCCAAAAGCACCACGAAATAACTTTTTGTGTGGAGACTTTGACTCAATATTTTACCACATATAAAATTTTAAAATGTAGTATAACATGCACATGATAATACAAGTATGGAAACACAAAACGTATCTAGCACGCAAATGCGCGGGTCACCCTGTGTGTATTGTTTTAACTTTAAGATTTTTTTTCAAACAACATCGGTTTGCTTTGTATGATTAGAAATATATGATGTGATGGATTAAACTTAAGAGCACATGGCATGTATCAAATAAAAGAGCATATGTCATTCTAATTACATAATAAAATTTAATGTCGATTAAGAGATTGGAACTATACCATCCAAGCCATGTCATCTTACATGACACATCAAATACATGTGATCGAGTGTGTAGACCACCGGATTGAAGCTTGATATAATATTGATATATTTTAAAATATATTTCAAATAGGGCATTTTAGAAAACCTCACATAGATCTAACATCACATAAAAAATAATTATATTTACTGATCTATTATCACTTACAAACAAAACAAATGTGTGCTTTAACAAATAACTAAGAATGTTAAATATTTTACTAGCTTTTGTGATATTTTATTTTGTTGAACATTTTTATATTCAGAGAAAGATATTATTTATTATCAATAAATATGATATTCATAATGTATTAACTCTATTTCAATTGACTAAAGATGATGCCCTCACATTTGAGAGGGCCTCTGTGCTAGTTACAAAAAAAATACGTGCAGCCTAGCAAGAACAAAGCAATCCAAAAAGATAATAACTCGACACAAATGGGCCAAACCCACATAAACTGCACAAACAGAAACACACCACGACCAAAACTCCAAACAATACAACATGAATATTCAGGCAAATCAAACTCGGATGGACCTGGACTCGGCTGAGCGCTAGTCTAGTTCTCAGCTAGCTAAGAATCAAGATAATTCTCGATGAGATGATGTTAACCATATTTGTATTGTACTATTTAGTTTGTTTACTTCCCAATTAAGCTAATCCTCAATGAGTTTGTACTTCGCCATAAAAAGAGGTTTGATCGAGCAGTGAATCACCACTAAGTATAGCCATATTGCTCTCAATTTGCCCGATTGACCTTTTATTAATTACTTATATGTTATTTGACCAATGATTTGTCTAACTGAAACGGCGATGTGGTTTCTTATTTATCAAATAATTTTAACTTACAAAAATAAAACGACAAAAATCCATGGTTATCTATTCTCTTAAATTTTGCATGCATGTTTTCCTCCAGGGAACGGTCACTGAAAATGACCATAAATGAACCTTCTGTAGGACATATACATTTGGCCTCATATTACATAGGTAATCAAAAATTGAAACCAGACACACTAAACTCCACTTTCCTACTGTCTAGAGTATTTTTGTTTTTAAAAAGTTTATATCTGTAAGAGTTAATCAAGTATAACAACATCTTGTTTTTTAGGGTGCAACAGGGGTGATATCCTCATTTTTTGTTAAGAAAAAGGGTACATGGTAGCAACATCGAGACGGATCACGGCGTGTGGGGTGGCATATCACCCCCAAAATTTGCAGAAAAGTGAAAGTAACAAAAAACTACGCAGCACTATCACACCACGCTCACAGGGTTTAGGGCGCTGAGGTCGACAAGGCGGGGAGGACGGACCACCCACAGACGCAGATGCTCCATCACCAGGTACGCAACCTGGCTGGTAGATAGCAAGCAGAAAATATGGTTCAATATTTTCATAAAATCTAGAAACTGATCTAAAGATATTCCTATGGTTTTAGTGGACAAAATGCCCATATGTGACAAGTTGTTTTCTGTGGGTGCTAGCTATTCATGCACAGTTGAGCTTTAACCAAAAGATTTAGTACGAGTGACTGTTTTGGCCACTCCTTTAAGTTGATATGTCGTGCTTGCCACTCCTTTAGTACGAGTGACTGTCTAGGAAGTACGGCGGTACTGTGAGCCAGCTGGCGCTTACTATGACTTAGGAAACAGGTTAAATCATTTAATAACATTATACAAGTTCAAGAATATAGGTACGGTGATTCAGAGGTAAGATCATCATGCTGAGTAGTGATTTTCCTGTCAAATAAGCAATGGTAACACACCAAAGAACTCTGGATAGGAATTTCAAAAAAAAAAAAAAATAGAATTTCATGCTCGTTAGTCCACACTGAACTTTGGTAGTCCATTCATACAAAAACTTTATGTCATAGGATGTGGTCAGCCGTTCAATGTGCTTTTAAGTTATCATTTGCCTAAATTGTTCTTCTTTCTTCCCATATTATTGCCATCTTGATGTTACTAGTAAATTGTTTCTTGGCTGCCTTTTAGAAAAAAATCTTATACTAGGTCTTACATGTTTGTCTTCTACTCTACAATACCTATTTCAGCGAAACCAATATTATTTTGCTATAATTTAGCCCTCTCATGCAATCACTCCGGTAAATTAAATGTTCTTGGTAAATGTTTGTTGCCAAATGTCTACCATATGATCATTTGGGATTTCTATCTCCAAATGATCATTTTTTAGTGTACTCTGCAATACTGCCATATTTCTTCTTTCATCAACATTTACTTTTATAAGGCTATTTACGCTTTGCTATTCAACCGGTGTAATATTTAGAAATATGAAATTGTTATTTTTGCACAAGGGAAAAATATTTGTTCCAATCAATTAATTAAGAAGATAATTTCACAGTTAATTGACGAAAAACCGGACAAAACCAATACAACGGGACGAAAGTGAACCGCTCACAACACAAGAAAAACCCCACGCCCGCAAAGGGATCTCGACAAACACCCCCAACACACCATGATCACAACCCTTGATACTTGAGCAACCCCATGGAGCCCTCGATGAGAACACCTCAACTAAAGACAATATGGGCAAGTCCAACGCCAACGAACAACCTAAACCAAGAGGACAAGCCGAGAAACCAAAGATCGTCCATCAAGCAGACACGGCTGCCTTTCCTATGGCGCCAATCTTCTTGCCTTTGCACCTAAGTGACTTCTCCCTCCTGCCAGTCCGAGGACAATCACCCACCTTCTTGAGTTTGCTCTTGATTTCCGTCCCCATTAGGACACAAACAATTGCCCTTTCACATCTAGGAATAGTAGTCTCCAAGATGTCGAGCAAGGCGCAAATCTATTTTGCAAAGAGGAGCATCATAATTAAGAGTCGGTGGTCAAGTTAGATTTGCAACTGATTAAATATATTTACTATTTCATGCCTACAAAGTGTATCTACATGTACAAATTCATATCTAGCCTGTGCACGTGCATGAGTTGATGACTAGTAATTAAAACCGAAATAAAAAAGCTATCAAGCCCAACATGAATAGAAATCAGCACACACAGACACACACAAAAGAAAAAACAATGTGGAGCGGCGCAGCAAGATGCACATGACGTTCCAGTACCGTAAGAATCTCCAAATGAATAGTTAAGTTACGTGAACAACGGCATTAGGCTGAATGTCATAGGTCGACAGCAATAATAATCGGTTAGAAAGATAAATATCAGCATTAGGCATATATGGACACATTTTCATGTGACTATTTACCTACTCTGAAACTTTTTTTATGTACAGTTCCATGGCAACAACAGTAGTGGATGTAACTCTGAAACGCTCACTGTCTGACACTAGTGCAGAGCCCCCCCTTTAACTCCGGTTGGGAGGGCCCTCTAACAGCGGTTCCCCAACCGCTGCTGAGGGTTCGGTGTTAGAGGGGGGGCCCCTTTAACACCGGTTCTTATACGAACCGGTGTTAAAGGGTGGCGCACGTGGGGCTGCCGCAGGCTCAGTTTCTCCCTTTAACACCGGTTCGTATCTGGAACCGGTGTTAAAGTTCTTACAGACATTTAGGCGTTTTCTGCCGCGGCGAACTCTGCAGCAGAAAACGCCTAAATCTGCCGCGGATTTCGCCCTGCCCGTTAAGGCGTATTTCTGCGGGAGGGGGGGGGAGCGAGGGGGAATTGATCGGGAGCGGTATACTTATAAATCGTCATCGATACATACGAGTACATGAATAATTAAGAAACTATTATTATACACAAACATCGTCATCGGCACATACATCGTCATCGGCACATACATCGTCATCGTTCATTTTGGTGGATATCTAAAGAATTCTCCGCCAGACGTGACGACCTCATCAAGTATGAACCCCGCCAATTCCTCTTGAATGGCTCGTATGCGTTCAAATGGTAGGAGTTGGTCCCGCATCCGTTCGATCTGAATATATATGAAGAATGGGCCGTCAATATATATATAAGAATAAAACTCAACACAATTGATGGTAATAAAATAATGTTGTGGACTTTGTTTACTTACTCTAAGTTGTTCTAGTGCGGCTTGACCCGTCGCACATATCGTGTTGCGAATGAATTCGCAAACATAGTACCCACATAAGTTATTGCCGTGTCCCTGATGCGCGCACTTTACGAGAATAGAGAGTTCAATCAAAATAATAATCAATAAAGCATGATATAATGGAATTGGAAGCTAGCTAGTATTACTTACATTTTTGTCTACAAATTTTAGTTCTTCTGACCATTCACCCACGGCCCTGCCCGTGAACATTTTCCAAACCCTGTCCGACAAAGAAAATGGATAAAGGAGTAATTAATTACTTATTGTCACGAAAGTTGCCGATCTAGTGCGATAATATGATTGAAATTACCTCTCGAGCATCTCTCTAAAGTCTGCCCATAGCTCTTTTTCTTTTCTTTCAACGAGTCCATGACAAGGACTTTTCCTGAGTCGGGTTGAATGACTAGCGAATAAAGTGGAACCTACACGCATAACTCATCATCAATTACACTTAACATCGAGTAAGCGAACAGAATGTGTTCAAGAGAGGGTAACAAGACTCACGAGAAGTTGTAAGGCAATAGTATTTCCCTTTTGGTTTGTTGTCTCGGTAAAGACTTTAGCAAGTAATCTTCTGCTTGCCGGGTTTGTCTCTTACCACTTCTTCATGAACTCTATTTGGGTCAACGAACCCAATGTCAAAAGGGCCTCCTTTCATGCATTCCATAACCTTTTTCCTGCATAATAGTATATACATATATGGTGAGCATATATATATATACATGCAATTAATGAAGTGAATGAGATGAGATAAAAATTACAGAAATAGTACTTACACACAATAAAGGCTGATGGCAGATTTGTCGAGTTCCTTCTGATTGAATAGAAAATGCAAGTCTTGAATGTTGAAGTCGATTGCGTCGTCTCCGCACAAGAAAATCTGATCTCTTATATGCGCCGTGATCCATTCTACCTTTCTCGTCTTGCAGAAATGACGGTACCACTTGTGCAATTTTCGCATCTTTGTTGGTAGATTCTTGAGCTCCTCTTTCTTGACGAGATTCTTCCCATACTTCCCTGGCTGTATGGGGTTGGCATCACATTTGGGCAAGTTGTCTCCCATGACGTTCAAGTATGCAATGTAAGTCATCCCTATCTCATTGGCCTTTCTTTGTAGCTCTGCCTCGTAATCATTTACGGGAGGAGCGTCTCGTGTGTCGAACATTTGGAGCGGGGCACATGATTGGTTTTCCTGCTCTCCGAGCATGGGAACTGTTTTCTGGGGTGCCTCACGACTGCTACTTTCAGTCTCCCTACGGCGCCTTGCATCCGCCTTCAAAATCTGGCGCTCGTAGTCCGGCACAAGTGGGGTTTCAGGTTTCAAAAGATTATTGTAAAACTTATCCACCACCGCCGGATCTATTTTCTCTTTTGGATCGGCCCGTCTAGGTGCAAAGAATTTCTTGACCTGTTCTTCCGAGATCATATTGGTCTCCTCGTCGCTGCGATTCCACGGTAAAACCGGCAATGGCTTGGCGGAAGGCCGCGAGACGTAGTTTTTTGAACTCTTTGGCGTACGGTTTCCTGCGGATTTCTTTGTGGCAGTGCTACTGATGCTCCTCGTGGCAGTGCTCTTCCGCTTACGCTGAGGAGATGGATGAAGCACCGGAGATGGCTGACGGGCCGGAGATGGCTGCCGCGCAGGAGATGGCTGACGGTCCGGAGATGGCTACCGCGCAGGAGATGACTGACAGGCCGGAGATGGCTGCCGCACAGGAGATGGCTGACGGGCCAGAGATGGCTGCCGCGCCGGAGATGGCTGCCGCGCAGGAGATAGCTGAAGCGGCTCAGACTGCTGACGCTGCGGAGACGGCGGGGGTGCCAGTGACCTCCAATTTGGAAGCACAATGTGTTCCTTCTTCCAAAGAATGGTTGTTTTCACTGCAAATTTGAGTTGAGTTTCCCCTTCACCTGTAGCATGGTCAAGCTGCGCTTCCTCATATTTCTTCACAACCTCATCCACCCCGACAATAGCATAGCCATCTGGAATCGGTCGGCAGTGGTAAGTTCCACCAGCTACAGGAGGTAAGGCATAGCCGACAGCCACCTTAATGGATAAGCCCATTAATCTCACATGCAGCTCAGCGTGTTCGCTCTCCGTGATCTCATCCACGGGGTATCGAGGACCCGTCATTTCAAGCGTGGGCTGCACGTTCTCCGTGGAAGCCACACTGCTTTTCCGCGCAGAGTCTGGGCCGCGGGCAGCTTCCAATGCAGGCTCTTCGTGCCGCTGAGATGGGCCGGTAGCTTGATGGCTCTGTTGTGCATTTACTTGCGCCTGCAGCGCCGCAAGTGCATGTTCTATCTGTGTCATCCGCTCTGTACGCTCTTTTTCTTTTCTGCCGCGCCATCTGTAAGAGTCGCTCCAGTCGGCAAACCCATTCTTCCATGTCATACCCCCTGTGCCTCGTGCATGTCCAGGGTGTTCTTTTTTACCGATGGCGCGTGTGAGCTGGTCATTCTCTCTATCGGGATGGAAGGTCCTGGCGGATGTTTCCTCGTATGCCGTGATGAGTTCAGGACGGGTTTGGCAAGAATGGTTGGGAAGATACACAATCCTGTTTCTGGGTCCAACCTTGCCCCGATTCCGTAGAACCAAGTCTTTGCACGTAGGTCCCACCCATGCTGGGTGTGATCCTCTCTCATGTGAGGCCTTCTCAGCTTCCTCCCACTTAGGCCTCTGAGATATGTAGCCACCTGACCCCGTCCTCTGGTGATATTCCTTCTTCAGGGCATTAAGCGTATTGGTTTCTGACCTCTTTTTAGCTATAGCACTTTTTTATATGTCTTAAATTCGGGCCAGTGAGGTCTTATCTTCGCATAATATACGTCTTCGAAATTTGGAGTCTCGCCAGATTTGACAAATTTGTTCAATTTTGTCTTCCAGTTGCAGAAAGCCTCGGCCATCTTCTTTAGAGTCCACTCTTTGACCTTTTCCTTTATAACCGGGTTGTTTTCATCCTACTATGGCGGAAGGGTGAAATTTACCAACAACGAATTCCAAAGCGTTTCTTTGGATCTGTCATCGACAAAGGTACCATCACCCTTCTTTGGCTTATTCCAATTTTCAATTGTGATTGGGATTTGGTCCCTAACAAGAACTCCAGCCTGACGTACAAATTTGTCTGCGGCCTTCTTGGGCTCCATCGGCCTGCCATCAACACGACGCTTGATCGTGAACTTTGCACGATCTTTCAACCGCTGGCTCGCGCCTCGCTTGATCTTTTTCGTAGAAGAAGATGGTTGCTGGCTGGTCGATCCAGAGGGCTAAAAGAAGAAAGAAGCATTAATTAATACATGTAAAAGAAGATTGTTTGTGGAAGTCAGCAGAGGCTTAATCAATGCATATACCTCGCCGGACTTTGTAACCATTAAATTGCGTTCACCGGAGTCTTCATCTTCTCCATGACTACTACTTGAGCTGTCGTCATCATGTCCCTCCAAGTTCAGATATTGTGAGGTGTCCTCATCAATAATGTTCTCCATTATTTCTTCTTCTTCAAGGTTTCTACTAAGTGGATCCATAGTTTCTAAAACAATAATATTATCTAGAGTAAGAGTGTAAACATTCAAGTGGACTTGGATTCATAGACAAATATACATATTATTTATACAAAAATACACAAATGAAATTAAAACCCTAAGGATGCTTGATCATTTTAAACGAGTTCCGAGGGGTCCAAACCCTAATTCGGAGAAATCCCGGATGCATATGAGAGGGGCTAGCTACAGTGGCTGACCGGAGGCTGGCGGCGTTGGAGAGCGACCTAGGGAGCGCGAGGTAGCGTGATGCGGCCTACCTAAAACGGGCGCTGTTCATAACCTTAATTAACTTAGGACGTAGGTAAATTAACTTGAATCTTTCTCGGTAACTCTTTCATAACCTTAATGTGCTCATTTTGATTTGTCATGTAGAATCATGTTCCTCCATCATTAACTATGGAGCATTATTTGGCGGCTTTACTGCAGATAATCTGTGTGCTCATTTTGATTTGTCAAATCTAAAGCTAGTGAAAAAGTCGTCGTACAAAAATTGAGAGAAAGGTCCCAGGAACATAAGTTATCTCATGAGGAACCGTTCACGCAACAAGCAAGGAATTTGACCAGAAACCGTAAAAGTAAGACGCGGTTGATGCTTTGTTCGTCGCCATTAATAACCGCGTTAATCCTTGCGAGTAAGGGCTAATTCCTTGGCAGTATTTAATTTGGGCTGCACGAATCTTGAGTGACGACGATGGTGGAGGTTTGGTCTGACCGTGATGAGGTGGCCGCGCGGACCAAGTGTGTATATAAGCGATTGTCGTCGCTGCTTTGCTAGCTGCGACCAGGACCTTGGCTAGCTGCGACCATGTCCAGGGACAGCGTCGATCGGCGCCCATGGCGCTCGTCGTTCTCTCGCCGCTTACTGCTCCAACCGCCGCCAGCCGGCGGTGCACGCCTCGTCGTCGCAGCGGAGCATGGCCGACGACGTGGAGCTCGGTCGCCCCCGGACGTGCGCCGCCGGGATCGAGGAGGCTGTCCTGTCCGCGTTCTAACCGCCGCTCTCCACCCGAACCACGACCACGAACCGCCGCTCTCCACCTGAACCGCGACCACGACGGAGAGCGACAGGATGGGCGCGTCGTGCGCACCCACCCGAACCGCTCGGTGCCGCGGCGTGCGCACCACCGGCAGGCTGCCCGGCGGCGGACAGAGGCTGCGGCGGCGGCGACGTGGTAGGCGGCGGCGACGTGGCGGCGGCGGCGGCAGGCGGCGGACAGAGGAGCTGCGACGGCGGCGGCGGCGTGGCGGCATCGCGATAGAGGGGACGGACGAGAGGAGGCTGCGACAGGCGGCGACGACGTGGCGAGCGCAACTGCAAAGCGCGGCGGCAACAGAAGGGGAGAAGAGGGCGGTCCGCTAGCTCACGGCGCCGCGGCGTCGTCGGCTGGCGCGCGGTGGCGGTGGCGGTCGTCCGGTGGCCTTGTGGCGATGGCGCGCGTGGCGAGGGCGGCGGCGAGGGCTTCGGGATCTGGCGGCGGTGGCGCGATCGCTCTAGGGGAAGAAAGGAGCGGCGAAGACATTTAATACCCTTTAACACCGGTTCGTGGCAGGAACCGTGTTAAAGGGGCGAATCGTTCTTGTGTTATTACCCCTTTAACACCGGTTCCCGCCACAAACCGGTGTTAAAGAGTGCAAGGAAACAAAATAAATGCCCCTTTAACACCGGTTCTGTCGAACCGGTGTTAAAGGGGGGGGGCATTTATTTCATGCATTAAAGGGCCTTTTTTAATTCAAAAAATATGATATGAATTTAGAAAATTCATATCTTTTTCATTTCAACTCAGAAAAATATGAATAATATATCATAATTTTCGGAAAAATAATATCTATCCATTCATGTAAATCATTTTATATTTACTTCACATGAATTTTTTTAAAATAATTAAAACACTTACATATAAATTTTGATTATTCAATTCAAACAAAAATAAATTGTTAAATCCTAAAACTTTGAACATAAGAAATATTAAGCATCTAAAAAATGATTTTTATTAGATCAAATCATATTTTAATGCCGCATCTTTTGTATTAACATTTTTTAATTGATTGGATATTTAAATGTCGCATCTTTTATATCTCACCAAGCCTCGCTCAACTTGCATTGTTTTTTTGATAAAATAGCATATTGTGAACCTAAAAATGTGTTGGTGGTTTTTTGAATTAGCCATTTGGTGGTTGCTTCACAAAACCGTCCGTTTTCTATGCTCGGAAAATGGAAAATGCCTTTTTGGTGCGATAAAAAGGAAAACTCCTCTTGCAAACTATGTCTTGATTCTAGCCATAACATTGGTCATTTGACCCGAAAGCCAAGAAACCTCGAATGAGATAGGTCATTTTGAGACAGTTACATAAAGCCGAACTGGAACTGAAAATTAAGATACATAAAAGAACTGAAAATTAAGATACATGGCCAGATTAAGTAACAATCGGCCGAACTTGTTTCGGAATGTTGGAGTGATTCAGTCATGCTCCTGCCTACACCTGTAATACTCGCCATCAGTAGTCGCCGCCGTCATCGCTGTTGTCGTCGGGGTCGCCGTAATTGAACCTCTGGAGAGTACGCGTGGGCTGGACTTGAGGGTAGCGCGTGGGCTGGACTTGAGGGTAGCGCAGACGGGGGTTAGAGTCGGCGGCAGTGTCATAGGCCATGACGCTCTGGAGAGTCCGACCGCGCCACCATAGCCGACGGCCGGCCGTGTTGAAGTTAGGAGGAGGTGGGCCGTCCTCCTCGTGTCTGGCGAGCGCCCTCTCATGCCGATACACGAAGAAGGCTTCCCAAGTAGGGAAATAGTCGGGATGCCATCTGGGATTCCTCCGCTGCTCCGGCGTGAGCTCGAAGTAGTAGTGGTTCGTGATGGCCATCCGGCGCGCCACACCTAGAGGGACAGGAGGAACCGGCACGCCTCCGACGCGTAGGTCCCAAAATATAGATTGCTTCTTCCACATGGGCGCGTGTCCGGCATCGTCATTCGGAACAGATAGACTGCCAGGACCTTTTCCAAAGATTACTTCTAGGTCCTTGACCATACCAAATACCTCCTCACCGGTACGGAGGACAGGCTTCCTCCGGGGTTCTGCCAGACGTTTGAAATGCTTGCCTTTCTTTCTTACTGGATGCAGATTCGGAAGAAATCGGCGATACCCTAGGTACACAACCTTCTTACATTTATCCAAATATACACTTTCAGTATCATCTAAACAGTGTGTGCATGCATTGTATCCCTTGTTTGTCTGCCCTGAAATGTTACTAAGAGCAGGCCAATCATTGATGGTTACGAAAAGCAATGCTCGTAGGTCAAATGGCTCCCCTTTGTGCTCATCCCACATACGTACACCTGGTTTGGCCCACAGCTATAAAAGTTCTTCAACTAATGGCCTTAGGTACACATCAATGTCGTTGCTGGGTTGTCTCGGGCCTTGGATGAGCACTGGCATCATAATGAACTTCCTCTTCATACACAACCAAGGAGGAAGGTTATAGATACATAGGGTCACAGGCCAGGTGCTGTGAC
Organism: Avena longiglumis; assembly: GCA_030063025.1. Classification (NCBI taxonomy): domain Eukaryota; kingdom Viridiplantae; phylum Streptophyta; class Magnoliopsida; order Poales; family Poaceae; genus Avena; species Avena longiglumis. Next base: position 62,431,968 of record CP125979.1, on the reverse strand, counting down.
TGCAGCTCTGCTCACCAAAAGGATTCATGCCGTGCATTTAGACCAAACCTTAAGTTCCTTGCGCCACGTCTGAAGTCCGTACTCGCCGACTTTTCTCCACTGTGACCCATCAGCGGGGTGTCTCAACATCGCGTCTTTCTTACGGTCTTCCATGTGCCATCGCAATAACTTGGCATGCTCTTTATTTCTGAAGAGACGTTTTAACCGTGGTATTATAGGAGCATACCACATAACCTTGGCGGGAACCTTCTTCCTAGGGGCCTCGCCCTCAACATCGCCAGGATCGTCTCGTCTGATCTTATATACCGCGGTTGCATACCGGCATGCATCCAAATTCTCGTACTTCTCACCGCGGTAGAGGATGCAGTCATTAATGCAGGCATGTATCTTCCACGTCTAATCCTAGAGGGCGACAACCTTCTTTGCTTGGTATGTACCGTCAGCAACTCATTATTTCTTGGAAGAAGATTCTTCATTTTACCAACAACTTTGAAAATGCGCCGTCACACCATTCTCTGCCTTCCATTGCAGCAAATCCAAAGGTGGCACCTAGATTTTTGTGGCCATCTTCGCAAGTTGGATACAACAATGTTTTGTGATCCTTTAACATCTTCTCCAGCTTCTCCTTCTCCTTTTCAGTTTCACATTCTTCCTTTGCATCAGTAATGGCCCGACCAAGATCGTCATCAGCGGGCCCATCTGCTCCCTCTTGATCTTCATTATCTACCTCCGTTGCATTATCATCATATTCAGGATACATATTATGATAGTTTTCATCATCCTCTTCTTCTTCGTTGTCTTCCATCACAACCCCTTTTTCTCCGTGCTTGGTCCAACAATTATAGCTGGGCATGAAACCGGATCGAAGCAGGTGGGCGTGAATGGTTCTGGTATTTGAGTAGTCTTTCTTGTTCTGACAGTGAACACACGGACAGCACATAAAACCATTGTGACCACGGTTTGCATTAGCCACAACGATGAAATTTTGGAGGCCCGTAATGTACTCGGAAGTGCGGCGGTCACCGTACATCCATTGCCGATTCATCTGTATTAATATGTAGTATATATCAAACAATAATAGGGAGATGACCATTTATATATATAGTACATCAATGACACATGAAACTATAGTTGCCGACCTCGACCGAGACGAAAAGAGCAACAAGAAAGCTTATTTTGAGCTCTCGGGCATTTCACCGAACACCTCTAGTGCATATGAAAAAAACACAAACTAGCACTCTTCACACCCTCTTTCTAGGCTCCAAAATGTGAAAGAATGGAAGAGTGGGGTGTGTGTGGGCTGGGGTGGTGTCTTATATAGCCCCCCCTCCTTTAACACCGGTTCATGCCACGAACCGGTGTTAAAGGGGGGGTGCGTGGGCCACTGCTGCAGGGACCTTTAACACCGGTTCGTGGCACGAACCGGTGTTAAAGGGGGGGGCTCCTTTAATGCCGCAGGGGCCACGCTGGTACGTCGTAGAAGAACCGGTGTGAAAACCCCTTTTCGGGATCAACAAAAGACCTTGTTTCCACTAGTGTGATAGTGTGGAACCAATAATTTGTATGGCAAGAGCGATCTATGTACTATTCATATCTAGATAAATCTAAGCCAACTAATATGGGTCGGAGGGAGTACGAGAGTTGGTGACTTACACATCCTCACACCAAGATGGTCATGTGGGTTTATTTCAGTCACATGTCGACATATCATTGACATATCATTATTGTACTGAAACGTCAGTCCATGCAAATCCCCCTTTAACCTTCACACTATTGAGTTTGCAATTGTGATGCTGCAGGCTTATCTCTTTGTTAATTTTCCAGTTAGCCCTTTTCTTTTCTATTATTCAAAAATTATCCCGGTGTGAATGATAGGGCTGACAACCGGGGTCCATTATTTGCCACGTCCGCAAATATGGAGCCTTACGATGAGCATTGACCGTAAATGGAACTTCCACCTATATTCAATGATCGCAAGTTACGTATTTCTAAGGTGGGTGACCGCCTTATCGAAATCGAGTGCCAAGTTCAAGGACTATATGGATGGATTTTACGCATTTCCAATCTTGCAGCATGCATGAGATTTTTATAGTTTTTCTCTCGACAAATAAATCCACCGTCTCTCTCAAACTAAAGGAAGCTACCTGTCGCAAGAACTCGGTGTTGTCAAAGAGTTTATAAATCTATTTGTTTCACAAAAAAGAGAGTTTATAAATCTATTTTACTCATCTGACATAGACTAAATAATATGATCAGCTAATTTTACATAGCATTAGAAATTAACAGTAAATGTGTATACAAATACGAACACGATTGGGAAAACATCGTGCACCAGCAGAACGAGACGGAGGAGTCAAGACTAAAAAAAATAACTAGCCCATGGCTCTAATCTTCCATAATCGTTTCTTATCCTGGCTCAATTTGGGCGATGAAAATCCTCCTGAACATGCCACTCATAATGCAAATATTCTATGACCGGGTTTTAGTAGGCACAGAAAGATGTATGCCTTTGACTAAAACTAGCTACTTCCTCTGTTCTATAGTAACTGTAGCGGATTTAGTACAAACTTATACTAAATCACCGACACTTATTATGAATCCGAGGGGTGCAAAATTGTTTTTATTAACAAAATTCAAAGTGATTATAAGTAAGAGAAAAGTTATAGCTGGGGAAGAAGCGAAGTGTCTATATGCATATGAGACATGGGGTCGAGTATGTCATTGAATGAGTTTTGTTGTATAAGACAAGAGTTGTGTATTAATATAATATATGTATATTATACTATCATAAAGATTCATGAATATAGAGACATGACATGATGCGATGAAGTAGTAATAGATCAAAAATACGAATGTCGTGTGTGGGAAGGAGTGTATCATAGAAAAAGAACTAGAAAAAAACACATAAAGTCTATTGTGTCCATAGGTGACTTATGTTGTGGTAAAGAATTATCGATGTCGATGAAAGAGAAATACAAAAATATATAAATAAACTACGATGATAGTGAGTGAGATATGATGAACACGTTTAGATAAATTTAGTTATGATGGCAATCACCAACCAACCAAGTTAACTAGACATTTTCAATGATGCGGCGGGTCAAAGAATAGAAGAGGGAAGAAACAAATCTTATAAGGCCGTCCATATAAATGTTATATATGCCATGAAATATCTGATCTAAGAAACATACAAGATTGAGTGAGACATATTGTTTTAGCAATATGTGATTCCCTAACACCAGTTAGTACTATAGTGACATGGGTAAACAAAAGGCCGATCTAATTAGAATATGATAAACATGTAATGATATGATGCAATGATATTGCACAAATAAAAATTGACTACAACGCAATGGGACAATATGTATGTAAAATAAATCACTTTCCTTCTTAACTATTAGTGTTAAATTTCACAAAAAAAGTTGATGGAAATAGGATGAAAAAGAAACATTAGTATGAAATTTGAAATTTATAGTTCTTACTAATGAGCCTCTAAAAGCTATGTCTTTAGTCTTCTTTTGTCACTTAATTTACTTAATGGAAATATGTCTACCAAGATTCATAAATGGTTGATCAAAATGTACAAATCAGCCACACCTCATTTTTATCTTCATTATGAAAGATTTATATATAAAAAATGAACCAACCAACTATACTTTTGTGTGCAATATCTAGGAAAAAATATCCAAAAACACCACAAAATAACTTTTTGTGTGGAGACTTTGACTCAATATTTTACCACATATAAAATTTTAAAATGTAGTATAACATGCACATGATAATACAAGTATGCAAACACAAAACGTATCTAGCACACAAATGCGCGGGTCACCCTGTGTGTATTGTTTTAACTTTAAGATTTTTTTTCAAACAACATCGTTTTGCTTTGTATGATTAGAAATATATGATGTGATGGATTAAACTTAAGAGCACATGGCATGTATCAAATAAAAGAGCATATGTCATTCTAATTACATAATAAAATTTAATGTCGATTAAGAGATTGGAACTATACCATCCAAGCCATGTCATCTTACATGACACATCAAATACATGTGATCGAGTGTGTAGACCACCGGATTGAAGCTTGATATAATATTGATATATTTTAAAATATATTTCAAATAGGGCATTTTAGAAAACCTCACATAGATCTAACATCACATAAAAAATAATTATATTTACTGATCTAATATCACTTACAAACAAAACAAATGTGTGCTTTAACAAATAACTAAGAATGTTAAATATTTTACTAGCTTTTGTGATATTTTATTTTGTTGAACATTTTTATATTCAGAGAAAGATATTATTTATTATCAATAAATATGATATTCATAATGTATTAACTCTATTTCAATTGACTAAAGATGATGCCCTCACATTTGAGAGGGCCTCTGTGCTAGTTACAAAAAAAATACGTGCAGCCTAGCAAGAACAAAACAATCCAAAAAGATAATAACTCGACACAAATGGGCCAAACCCACATAAACTGCACAAACAGAAACACACCACGACCACAACTCCAAACAATACAACATGAATATTCAGGCAAATCAAACTCGGATGGACCTGGACTCGGCTGAGCTCTAGTCTAGTTCTCAGCTAGCTAAGAATCAAGATAATTCTCGATGAGATGATGTTAACCATATTTGTATTGTACTATTTAGTTTGTTTAATTCCCAATTAAGCTAATCCTCAATGAGTTTGTACTTCGCCATAAAAAGAGGTTTGATCGAGCAGTGAATCACCACTAAGTATAGCCATATTGCTCTCAATTTGCCCGATTGACCTTTTATTAATTACTTATATGTTATTTGACCAATGATTTGTCTAACTGAAACGGCGATGTGGTTTCTTATTTATCAAATAATTTTAACTTACAAAAATAAAACGACAAAAATCCATGGTTATCTATTCTCTTAAATTTTGCATGCATGTTTTCCTCCAGGGAACGGTCACTGAAAATGACCATAAATGAACCTTCTGTAGGACATATACATTTGGCCTTATATTACATAGGTAATAAAAAATTTAAACCAGACACACTAAACTCCACTTTCCTACTGTCTAGAGTATTTTTGTTTTTAAAAGTTTATATCTGTAAGAGTTAATCAAGTATAACAACATCTTGTTTTTTTAGGGTGCAACAGGGGTGATATCCTCATTTTCTGTTAAGAAAAAGGGTACATGGTAGCAACATCGAGACGGATCACGGCGTGTGGGGTGGCATACCACCCCCAAAATTTGCAGAAAAGTGAAAGTAACAAAAAACTACGCAGCACTATCACACCACGCTCAGAGGGTTTAGGGCGCTGAGGTCGACAAGGCGAGGACGGACCACCCACAGACGCAGATGCTCCATCACCAGGTACGCAACCTGGCTGGTAGATAGCAAGCAGAAAATATGGTTCAATATTTTCATAAAATCTAGAAACTGATCTAAAGATATTCCTATGGTTTTAGTGGACAAAATGCCCATATGTGACAAGTTGTTTTCTGTGAGGGCTAGCTATTCATGCACAGTTGAGCTTTAACCAAAAGATTTAGTACGAGTGACTGTTTTGGCCACTCCTTTAAGTTGATATGTCGTGCTTGCCACTCCTTTAGGCTGGTCCTAGTGGGACTATCATAATACTAGTATCATGCATATGATACTAGTGTATGATACTATGTCTCTAGTGCATTGTATCATGTGGTAGTATTATACTAGTAGTATATTTATTGATTTATAGAATCTCTATATAAAATGGGTGTACAAGATTTACTTGCCATTATGATTTATATTTTTACGTGCTATGATACGGTATCTACCTATGATACTCTAACCACCTCTCTCTTCATTAATTATGATGCCACATCAGATTTTTACCAAGTTGGCATGCATGATACACTTTATGATACTAGCACTAGGACCAGCCTTAGTACGAGTGACTGTCTAAGAAGTACGGCGGTACTGTGAGCCAGCTGGCGCTTACTATGACTTAGGAAACAGGTTAAATCATTTAATAACATTATACAAGTTCAAGAATATAGGTACGGTGATTCAGAGGTAAGATCATCATGCTGAGTAGTGATTTTCCTGTCAAATAAGCAATGGTAACACACCAAAGAACTCTGGATAGGAATTTCAAAAAAAAAATAGAATTTCATGCTCGTTAGTCCACACTGAACTTTGGTAGTCCATTCATACAAAAACTTTATGTCATAGGATGTGGTCAGCCGTTCAATGTGCTTTTAAGTTATCATTTGCCTAAATTGTTCTTCTTTCTTCCCATATTATTGCCATCTTGATGTTACTAGTAAATTGTTTCTTGGCTGCCTTTTAGAAAAAATTCTTATACTAGGTCTTACATGTTTGTCTTCTACTCTACAATACCTATTTCAGCGAAACCAATATTATTTTGCTATAATTTATCCCTCTCATGCAATCACTCCGGTAAATTAAATGTTCTTGGTAAATGTTTGTTGCCAAATGTCTACCATATGATCATTTGGGATTTCTATCTCCAAATGATCATTTTTTAGTGTACTCTGCAATACTGCCATATTTCTTCTTTCATCAACATTTACTTTTATAAGGCTATTTACGCTTTGCTATTCAACCGGTGTAATATTTAGAAACATGAAGTTGTTATTTTTGCACAAGGGAAAAATATTTGTTCCAATCAATTAATTAAGAAGATAATTTCACAGTTTATTGACGAAAAACCGGACAAAACCAATACAACGGGACGAAAGTGAACCGCTCACAACACAAGAAAAACCCCACGCCCGCAAAGGGATCTCGACAAACACCCCCAACACACCATGATCACAACCCTTGATACTTGAGCAACCCCATGGAGCCCTCGATGAGAACACCTCAACTAAAGACAATATGGGCAAGTCCAACGCCAACAAACAACCTAAACCAAGAGGACAAGCCGAGAAACCAAAGATCGTCCATCAAGCAGACACGGCTGCCTTTCCTATGGCGCCAATCTTCTTGCCTTTGCACCTAAGTGACTTCTCCCTCCTGCCAGTCCGAGGACAATCACCCACCTTCTTGAGTTTGCTCTTGATTTCCGTCCCCGTTAGGACACAAACAATTGCCTTTTCACATCTAGGAATAGTAGTCTCCAAGATGTCGACCAAGGCGCAAAGCTATTTTGCAAAGAGGAGCATCAAAATTAAGAGCCGGTGGTCAAGTTAGATTTGCAACTGATTAAATATATTTACTCTTTCATGCCTACAAATTAAGTGTATCTACATGTACACATTCATATCTAGCCTGTGCACGTGCATGAGTTGATGACTAGCAATTAAAACCGAAACAAAAAAGCTATCAAGCCCACCATGAATATATAGAAATCGCTAATTTTTTTTAAATAATACATTTTTTAAAAATTATTTTCAGAAATAATATATGAAATTGATCATTTTCAATTCTAGCTGCCGGTCTTTAATTCAAAAGACGACCTGCACGCGTCTTTAATTGAAAAGACGACGGGCAGTAATCATCTATTGAAAAGACAACGGCACTAATCATCTTTTCAAAAGACGACTAGCCCATGACCGACTATGAATAATCAATGCAACATGTCTTTAATTCAAAAGACGACCATGAGCTAGTCGTCTTTTGAAAAGACGATTCGTGCCGTCGTCTTTTTAAAACACGATTCGTATCTGTCGTGTTTTCAATTAAAGATCGGACGCTAGAATTGAAAATGATTAATTTCGTGTATTATTTTTGAAATGATTAAAAAATATATATTATTTTAAAAAAATTAGCATAGAAATCAGCACACACACACAAAAAAGAAAAAACAACATGGAGCGGCGCAGCAAGATGCACATGACGTTCTAGTACCGTAAGAATCTCCAAATAAATAGTTAAATTCCGTGCAACAACAACAATAGGCTGAATGTCATAGGTTGACAGCAATAATAATTCGGTTAAAAAGGTAAATATCAGAATTAGGCATATATGGACACATTTGCATGTGACTATTTACCTACTCTGAAATGTTTTTTTATGTACAGTTCCATGGCAACAACAGTAGTAGATGTAACTCTGAAATGCTCAGTGTCTGATAATGTGGAACCAATAATTTGTATGGCAAGAGCGATCTATGTACTGTTGTATCTAGATAAATCTAAGTCAACTAATATAGGTCGGAGGGAGTACGAGAGTTGGTGCCTTACACATCCTGACACCAAGATGGTCCTGTGGGTTTATTTCGGCCACATATCGTCATATCATTGTACTGAAACGTATGTTCAGTCCATGCAAATCCCCCTTTAACCTTCACACTATTAAGTTTGCAATTGTGATGCTGCAGGCTTATCTTTTTGTTATTTTTCCTGTTAGCCCTTTTCTTTTCAATTATTCAAAAATTATCCCGGTGTGAATGATAGGGCAGACAACGACCTGGGTCCATTATTTGCCACGTCCGCAAATACGGAGCCTTACAATGAGCATTGACCGTAAATGAAACTGCCACCTATATTCAATGATCGCAAGTCACGTATTTCTAAGGTGGGTGACCGTATCAAAATCGAGTGCCAAGTTCAAGGACTATATGGATGGATTTTACTCTCATCTATTATATACTAAAAGTAATATACGAATGTGGAATAGAGCCACAATGTTAATCCACGTCATCTAAATTATTATGATTGTTGGATCTAAAATTTATGGTTTAGATTAAAAAGATATTAGCAGTAACGTAAATGTTTAATCGGTTTGACAAGTTCAACCTTGACACGTTAAACATAGGAGGAAGTACACAAGAATTGATCCGTTCAAAAAAAAAATTGTCAAGAGGCATGCCGATGTATCCTGACAACCTCCAAACAAACAATTGATTTTTGGAGCATGCTAGGACGACTTATCTTACGGGACTAACAAAAAAAAACTATTTTTGTTGGCCTCCTCGGACGTATCCCCAAGCAATATTAATTAAAGGAGTCCTGGCCATACACATGTATATCTTGGACATGTATATGGAAAGCCTCTTCAAATTTTGATTGGTATAGGGGAGCATGCTGCATGCATTGGTGATTTTGACAACCTGTTACACATGGACATTTTTTAAAGAATTACAGGTAGACTTCTCAAACAGAATTACACACACACGTGCCATGGCAAGAAGATGCTAAACTACAAACCTAAATTGGATTATAGCGAAAATGAATGAACATGGACTAAATTTTTTTTGGAGGATGGACTATATTATTTTCTAGACTACAAGTACTAAATTATATATCGGTTTTGCTATTTCTCAGGCGCCTGAGAAATAGTTATTTCTCAGTCATCTTGTTCACCATTGGATTTTGGTTTCAAGATTCGATTGAGCCATCTGGTTGTAGTTTTTTGTTTGTAAACCATGCATGTTTTCATTCGATTAAGCCAGCCACGTCAGCCGACTGAGAAATAGTCACAAAAGAAAAGTAGTTAATTTGATAAAGCATTTCCATAATTGTATTATTTTTTATAAAATTCTCTCTTCAAGTGTGAACGCACATATAATAATAATCTAACTTAATAATCTATTAAAAATATTTGATAGATAAAAAATAAATGAAGGAGTACAAAAAAATCGCAATATTAAAGCTCGGTCACGGTCTCTCGAAATCAAGAATTCTTTCATCGCATCCTATTTTCCTCAATTTCAGCATGACGAATACACAAGGAATAAAATCTCCAATGATTAGACTAGCATTGTCAGTTTTCGAAGCCATCAGAGACACCCACCTAGAAATGGGACAATAAGATATTTGAGCATACAATGTCCATAGCCACATCTCTCATAAAAGCATCAGGGCAAAGCTTATTTGATAGATAAAAAAGATGAAAAAAAATATTCTGAATAAAAATCAAAGCTCCATGTTGACTCCTCAAATTCAACTATTCTTTCTTTGCATCCTATATTCTTTCTTTTCACCATTGACGAATAGACACGCTATTAGATCTTTAAAGTTTTGAGTAACCTTGTGAGTCTTCGAAGCCGTCAGAGACATCCATATAGAAACGGTACCATAAGATCTTTGAGTGCAAAATTTCCATAGGCACATTTCTCACAAAGTCATTTTTGGAGAATCTACATGTAGCTAGAAGGGTGCACATGCACTTAGGGTGGGTTTTTTTTAACCTTACAATCAGCCTGAAGTTAGTATATGTATCTCTCGCATAAAATTAGTATATGGACTACATTTCTCCAATATCCTCATGAGCCACAAGTACTTAGCTCAGTCTTAGTCCATTTCCTCTGGAAAGGTATGGCACCATATTGTTGTACATCCCTGAAAAACACAGAAAAAGGGAGAACATGATCAATGAGAATCAATGGTTTAATGGAGAAAATCAGATCATACATGTCACTATATCAAATTTGTGACAAATTAGTTGTAAAACTATGAGGAATATGTGTTGGCATATTCATATGACAACACCCAACATTTACATTGAGTAAGGTTGAAGATCAACTGAACCGAAGAGTGGGGAAAATAGGTAGGAAGTAAAAGTAAATAAAATCACCACTGGCTTTATGTAACAAAATGGTGACATGAAATTTTTTGAAGTATCACAATTAATATTATACAACAAATTAAATTTGTTCTAAATTTTTTTCAACTGGTATTGTTTTACTTAATATAAGAAATTTTTGTGGTAATAAAACTATGTCGTTTAGAATTCCAAACATTTAGTATCTCAGGAAACATAAACTCATTCCATAAGCATATCCAATATGATAAAGATGTTGCCCTCGCAAATGTGAGGGCCCTCTTGCTAGTTCCAATTAAAAACACAGCCAAGTACACAAACTCCACACATACCGATGGTAACGGCGACAAGCAATACAACGAACATCTTATTCCCAACAAACTGAAAACATAAGAAACAACAAACCCAGCAACCGTGGGTTCCTTCATGCACCGACGGCCGCCGGGCTCACGTAGACGTAGGCATCCAGCTCGAGGACGGCGTTCCGCCCGCCAGCTCGCAGTTTTCAAGAGCACGTACCCGGTCGCCATCCTGAAAACCCCGGTCCCGCCGACCACCGCCAGCTCCCTCTCCTTCATCGCGATGTTGTTGCGGCCCATCACAGTCAGCGAGCTCCCGTCGTAGGGCCCCTCGGTGAGCAACACGTTCATGGTGAGGAGCATCGCAGGATCGCCCTGGGACGCTGTCACGTAGAATCCCTGGGCGCGCCCGACGACCCTCGACGCTGCCGTCGGGCCCTCGGTGAGGAGGTCGTCCATGACCACCGTGTCGCCGAAGCGGGCGCCGCCGGCGGAGCCCTTCAGCGGCTGGCCGGTCCGTTGACGATTTGAACCGCGGTGGGTTTAGGGCCAGTGTAGCCGTCATGCATGTAGAAGTGGAGATGCTTTGGGGCATCCTGTGTCTCGACACCGGCGACGGCACAGGCAAAAAGGATGGTGGCCATGGCCGTAAGTAGCGCGGCTAGAGATGCAGAGGTGAGTAGGGAAGCCATGTTGAGCATGAGAAGAGGCCGGTGTGTCCATGTTCTTAAATAGCGTAAGCCACCAAGGATAAATCATTAGGGAGAGGATAACAAACTAAGTATAACGTTTTCTTACGGACCCGAATTGCATTTTAAAATGTTAATAAATTTTTGAAACAAATACCCGCATATATATCTTCATATTCTAGGTGCGCACAAAATCGTCTCAGGAGAAGTCAAATTTCTGAGTGCTCTGCGTAAGAAGACACAATATGCAGTGCTAAAACAAGTCTAAGCCTCCCGTGGCGGACCTCACAAACTTTTTAAGCTGACTTTTTCTACTCCTGTGCATGTAGTTAAACTATACTACTCCTGGTGCTGATTATTCTAATTCTATCGGGTGGATAGTTAAGACTTAAGAAAGTTTGACGGTATGGCTCATGATCTGAAACTGCAGAAATAGGGATGCAGAAGTAGAACAAGTGAGATAAGTGGGATCTCAATTTTACACATTAAGTTCAACTCTACACTAAAATTTGTTAGAGACATGCGAATCTGGCAAATCTCCCACAACTATTTTAAGAAGCGGGCAGATAAGTGGAATTTAATACATCTCATTTATTTCACTTATATCACTTTGTTTAGAGTTAAACTAAAGGTTTAGAAATGAGATTCCAATTATCCCACCTGTCTCACTTCTACATGTGAAACTGTTGGTACACACTGCTCTGATAATGAACTCGCACTGATGTTGTCCGGCTACCTTTGTTATAAAGCTCATATGGTTTACTTTATGGCAGGACAAAGTTTTTAGGTGCAAGATGATGACGGCGTGGAATCAGAGTTCGCGGCTCCTCTTGTGGTAAAGCTTCCAAAGTCTTTTCTATGTACAGGTCCTCAAATGTGAAATGAAACCATCAGCGCCAGGTTTAAATCATGATGCAAAACATGTAATTTTGCCCTAACAAATGTAGAATAGACGCCCAACGACGAATAGGAATAAGCACATACACATACTCTCTCTGTTTAGAAATATAAGATGTTTTAGCTTTATGAATCAAATGTATCAAGATGCCTTTTAATATATAGGTTTATATAGGTTGAGTAAACCTATACACTACAAAGCGTCTAGATAGATACACTTCATAAATCTAAAATGTTTCATATTTTTGCACAGAGGGACTACCTTAAAAAACAGCGGCGGAGCGGTACGGCAAGGAGTGCATGAGGTAAAATCTCAAAATGAATAGTAAAATTTCGTGCAACACCAGCAATAGGCCGACAGCATTAAAAATTGGTAAATATATTATCAGCGATAGGCATATATGGATACACTCTACATGTGCTTATTTTTATGTACTAAAAACGGTAGTAGATGTAACTCTGAAACGCTCACAGTCTGAATAATGAATTTGATAAATCTCACTTATCCCACTTATATTACTTAGCTTAGAGTTAAACTAAAGGTTTAGAAATATTCCAATTATCCCACATGTCTCGCTTATACATTGGAAATCACTACTTTGTTATACTTATCGAGGTTATTGGTACATGCCGCTCTGATAATGAACTCGCAATTATATTGTCCGGCTACCTTTGCGACTGGTTATAAAGCTGATGTGGTTTTGTTTATGGCAGGACAAAGCTTTTAGGTGCAAGATGAGGAATGAGAGCATGGCGTAGAATCAGAGTTCATGACTCCTCTTGTGGTCAGTGTAGTGGTAAAGCTTTCAAAGTCTTTTCAGTGTACAAGGTCACACGAAGCGGTACGTACCTGCGCTGCCAGGTAGAGATGAAAGGAGAAAGGGAAAACCCATCTGGGGTTACATGCCTCTCGCTCGCGATGTCATCGATCCGCTCCGTCTTTGGTGGCCCTACGCTCTTGGAGGTGTGGCGGACGACCTCTCGCCTGCCGGAGATTTTTCGTTCTTTGTTTAGCCTTTTTTTAGTGTCTTCTTCGAGATATTGAGGCGGCAACTACGTCATGAAGTCAGAATAAGATTCTCTCGGCTCTATCTTGGCTCCGTTGATGCATCTAGTGTCGATGGAGGACGCGTGGAGTCATTTGTCCGCCGGATCTCTATCTGTTTTCGTGTCCGTTGGTTTGTTTTTAGGTTCGTATCTTCCAATCTACGGTTGTCATCATTGGCGATGGTTGCTGCTCTAGTGTGTTGGACCTTTGTGGCCTTAGCACGACGACTTATCATCTGTATACTACAACAAGCTTTACCACGACAAGTTTTGTCCGGCTCCGATGATGGAGGGGCGAGGACGGCGACGCGCCTTCGGCTCGCCTTAGTGTTTATAATCGTCACTAGGTGTCCAGTAACCTATTTGTAATTTTTATTAATTTTAGGCATCTTTATACTGCTGTTGATGATTATTAATAGATCGATGGAATTTCCTAAAAAAAACTGTATATAGGTGCTCAAATGTTGAAGGAAACAGCTAGCGCCGGGTTTAAATCATGCTGCGAAACATGTAGTTTTTCCCTCACAAATGTAGATAGACGATATGTGAACAAATGGTTTGATGTTTTTGGCCTTAAGCAATAATTAGATTTGAAGTAAGAAATCCTGTAAAAAAAATATAACTGAAGTAAAGGCGAGACCAACACGAACAGGAATCAGCACACACACCGTACATAAGGAAAGACAGCGGTGTAGCCGTGCGGCAAGGCGTGCATGAGGTTCGAGTACCAAAGAATCTCAAAATGAATAGTACTCTCTCAGTTTTGAAATAAATGCCGCAGATTGTTAAATTTAGATAAATCTAGACACTATTTAGTATATATATTCATCTAAATTTTGATAAACCCGCGACGTTTATTTTGAGATCGAGAAAGTAGTAAAATTTCATGCAACAACAGTGATAGGCCGAATATAAAAAATTGGTACATATCAGCAATAGGCATATATGGACACACTTTGCATGTGCTTATTTTCCTACTCCGAAACGTTTTTTATGTAACAACAGTAGTAGATATAACTCTGAAACGCTCACAGTTTGAATAGTGGAATCAATAATTTGTGTGGTAAAAGTGATCTCTGTATCCTCTCTCAAAAAAATGAGTGATCTCTAAACAGGAGAGTTGGTGCTTTACACATCCTCGCACCAAAATGGTCCCTTGGGTTTATTTTGGTAGCGCATATCATTGTACTGAAACGTCTTTGTAGTTCTGCCACCGAGTGAAATGTATCAACTATCCTCCAACTTAGTTGGCGATGTCTAAAATAGTCCTTGAAATCAGAATATTTCCTAAATCCTAAACCTTAAAACAAAAGACTATCCATCAAGCAGGCACGGGTGCCTTTCCTATGGCAGCCAATCTTCTTGCCTTTGTACCTAAATGATTTCTTCCTCCTTCTACCAGTCCAAGGACAATCACCCACCTTCTTGCTTTTACTCTCGATTAGGACGCAAGCAATTGCTCTTCCACATCTAGGAATAGTAGTATACAGGCCGTCAAGCAAGGCGCAAAGCTATTTTACAAAGAGGAGCATCAAAATTAAGAGCCAGTGGTCAAGTTAGATTTGCAACTGATTAAATATATTTACTGAATCATGTCTACAAAGTGTATCTACATGTACACATATTCATTTCTAACCTGTGCACGTGCATGAGTTGATGACTAGTAATTAAAACTGAAATAAAAAAGCTATCAATCCCAACTGAATAGAAATCGGCACACACACAAAAGAAATAAACAATGTGGAGCGGCGCACCAAGACGCGCATGAGGTTCTAGTACCACGAGAATCTCAAAATGAATATATAGATTCCGTGCAACAAAAGCAATAGTCCAAATGTCATAGGTCAACAGAAATAATAATTGGTTAAAATGGTAAATATCAGGAATAGGCATATATTGACACATTTGCATGTGACTATTTACCTACTCTGAAACCTTTTTTATGTATAGTTCCATGGCAACAACAGGAGTAGATGTAATTCTAAAATGCTCACTGTCTGATAGTGGAACCAATAATTTGTATGGCAAGAGCGATCTATGTACTCCCTTCGATCCCATATTACTATTGAACCCACAAAGAGCTCTTTGGCTAAGGACTTTATGACCTCGTCACTATTTACCAAAGAATACTTGTAAGCTGCCTTTGATTTCAAGTAAAGAATGTTTGAAAGGTTTTTGGTTGAATGCAGAAAAGTAAATAAAACAAGTAACAAAAGCGTTTGGAACGGTGATTGAACTCAATAAGGCTAAAATGTTCTCGGAATGTAGGATACGCCACTAGCATGTTGTAATTAATCATAATTAGGATAACCTATTTTTTATGTCATGACATGTGTGGAGAGAGCTTCATAATAAAATGTTCACTACAGGGCTCGTAGGAAGTCTTGAGCCAAGAATGAGGTCATCTCTAAATAACCACCGCGGTGTCTGAGAGCAGTCACTCATACAGACCACCACAATTAAGGGTCTCCCCGTGGATATCGTAATTAGCTTAGTGAATCTCTCTTGTTCCTCCTTCGACCGTGCAGGTTGCTAGCAGGTGCTTCTAGTCACAATAGCTCTGGGCACACTTCCAAACACGTCTAAAGGATTTCACCCTCTTCTTTAGACTGAAGGCAAATGATATGTGTCCAAATACACATACCATCTAAAGAGAGAGATCAAACACACATCATAGATCAATAGATCATAGACACAAGTAATCAATCTTCTTTATTTCATATCATAATAATGCTAAGGTTTCTCCATCTCCCCAAGAATAAAGGAAACTACTCACACATGAAAGCAATCAACAACATCATCATAATCAAATGGATGGATAAAAGTACGAGAATGAATCTAGTGCAAACCACAATTGAATTTGGAATTATAACAAGATCTAATGGATGGAAGATGGGGGAAGTAATGGTGATGGTGATGCAGCGGTTGATGATGAAGGGGATGATGCGTTGTCCTCCAATGATCCGTGAAGCAGCAATGATTTTTCCTTCTCCTTCATCGCGATGTTGTTGCGGCCCATCACAGTCAGCGAGCTCCCGTCGTAGGGCCCCTCGGTGAGCAACACGTTCATGGTGAGGAGCATCGCAGGATCGCCCTGGGACGCTGTCACGTAGAATCCCTGGGCGCGCCCGACGACCCTCGACGCCGGCGTCGGGCCCTCGGTGAGGAGGTCGTCCATGACCACCGTGTCGCCGAAGCGGGCGCCGCCGGCGGAGCCCTTCAGCGGCTGGCCGGTCCCGTTGACGATTTGAACGGCAGGGGGTTTAGGGCCAGTGTAGCCGTCATGCATGTAGAAGTGGAGATGCTTTGGGGCATCCTGGGTGCCGACACCGGCGACGGCAGAGGCAAAAAGGATGGTGGCCATGCCCATGAGTAGCGTGGCTAGAGATGCAGAGGTGAGTAGGGAAGCCATGTTGAGCATGAGAAGAGGCCGCGGTGTTTCCATGTTCTTAAATAGCGTAAGCCACCAAGGATAAATCATTAGGGCGAGGATAACAAACTAAGTGTAACGTTTTCTTACATACCCTTTATTTGAACTGCATTTTGAAATGTTAATAAAATTTAAAACAAATACCCGCACATATATCTGCGTATTCTAGGTGCGCACAAAATCGTCTCATGAAAATTCAAATTTCTGAGTGATCTGCGTAAGAAGACAAAATGCAGTGCTAAAACAAGTCTTGTTAGAACAAAAAAATTGTCTTCTTACACATCCCATAGAAATATATGTTTTTAATGAAACTTTACGTGAGCACGTAGAATATGTAGATGCACACAAGAAGATATTTTTAAATATTTTTTACAATTTGAATTGTATATTTTTTGCTAAAGGAGCATATCCACATGACATAAAAAAAGTGAATTTCTGGTTTTCTATCTTTTATTATGGAAAACGTTGATGCTCCGGCGACAGCATTGCTCGCCACGAGCGCTGCGCGCCTCGTTTCCTTCCCTGCAATGTTGTTCAACGCATTGGACCTCACAACTGGCTATTTTTGCCGCCGATTACTATTTCCTAGGCTCATGCAACACTAAGCCTCCCGTGGTGGACCTCACAAACTTTTTAAGCCGACTTTTTCTACTCCTGTGCATGTAGTTAAACTATATTGCTGGTGCTGGTTATTCTAATTTCTATCGGGTGGATAGTTAAGAAAGTTTGACGGTATGGCTCATGATCTGAACCTGCAGAAATAGGGATGCAGGAGTAGAACAAGTGAGATAAGTGGGATCTCAATTTTACACATTAAGTTTAACTCTACACTAAAATTTGTTAGAGACATGCGAATATGGCAAATCTCCCACAACTATTTTAAGAAGCGGGTAGATAACTGGAATTTAATATATCTCACTTGTCCCACTTATATCACTTTGTTTAGAGTTAAACTAGAAATGAGATTCTAATTATTCCACCTATCTCACTTCTACATGGGAAACTGCTACTGTGTTATACTTATCGTCGTTGTTGGTACATACTGCTCTGATAATGAACTCACACTAATATATTGTCCGGCTACCTTTGTTATAAAGCTGATATGGTTTACTTTATGGCAGGACAAAGTTTTTAGGTGCAAGATGAGGACGGCGTGGAATCAGAGTTCGCGGCTCCTCTTTTGCACCGGTAGAAAAGGGCCCATGCGTCCCGATTGGTAAGGGCCATTAGTCCCGGTTATCCAACCGGGACGGGGCAATCGGGACTAAAGCTCTAACCATTAGTCCCGGTTGCCCCACCAACCGGGACAAATGGGGCACACGTGGCGGCATCAGAGCGCGAGGGGGTGGAGCATTAGTCCCGGTTCGTAACACGAACCGGGACTAATAACCTGCTGCCGCGGCAGAGATTTGGCCCATTTCTCTGCCGCGGCAGAGAATTCATTTTGGCACATTTTGTTGCCGCGGCAGCATTTTCGCCACTTTTTGTGCCGCGACAGAGAATTCATTTAGGTTGTTTTATTGTTTATTTAGTGTTTTGCACTTATCAACGAAGGAACCTTATATTACACAAGATCATCATGACAACATTACATTCAATACACGGATCGAGTTCATGCACTACATACAAAAGTTGCTATTCGATGCTATCGGCCAATTTCTTGAAAGTTGCTATTTTTTACAATTCCTATTGTCTATACACAGCCGAGTAGTATTCCCCTTGTGTGTTTAGGACTTCTGCATCCAAGAATCCCGCAAATTCCTCCTGAATTGCTCGTATGCGATCCTTTGGCAGAAGACCGTCCCGTAGACGTTCGATCTGATTTAAAAAAGGAGTCAGCCTATATGAATATGAAACTAAATGCAATTTGATTGTAATTAAAAACTATAGAAATTGTTTACGTACGTGGAGTTTCTCTAAATTTCTGCCCTTCTCATCGCACGTCTGCCGGATGAACTCGCATACATAGTATCCACATAGATTGTTACCTGGTCCCTGCGTCAGGCACTTTACGAGAACAAAGTTCAATCAAAATAATAATCAAGCATGATAATAACTGTATCAAAACTAGAATCAAAGAGATGCGCGGATATAGCTAGTGGTGCTTACATCTAGTGGTTGAAATGTAAGCTCCTCTTTCCAAACACCCCTAGCCTTCTTGGTGAACCGTTTCCAAGCGCTGCCCGGTGTAGAAAACGAATAAAATAAGTTATTAAGTACTTGATATCATAAAATTCACGAACGTTGCCGATATAGTGTCGTAATGATTAGAATTACCGCTGGAGAAGTATCTGCATGTCCTTCCACGTCTCAAGGGGTTTATGTTTCGAGTCCATGACTAATACACGCCCTTTGTCAAGTTGAATGATTAACAGAATATAGTGGTACCTGCGAATGCAGAACTAATCAATTATATACTTAACATCGAGTAAGCGAAATAGAAAGTGTATACAAGACAATAACAATCACCGGAAGTTGTAAGGAAATAGTATTTCCCTTTTGGTTTCTTGAAACCTTAACGCGTGTACTATATTATCCTCCGTATCCTGGGGGCTTATTTTGAGATTAGCTTCATGAACCCAATATGGGTCAATGAAGCCAATGTCATAGATTTGTCCTCTGCTGCATTCGAGAATCTTCATTCTGCATATTACAATATGATTATATACATGCAATAAACAAAATAATATAGCTGGAGACTAAATTAATTACAGAATTAGTACTTACAGACAATAGGCACCCATGATCGATTTGTCCAAGGCGTCTTGATTGAATAATTGAAATAGTTCATCAAATTCAATGGATATCATGTCATCCTTATCTTTCCCATGATGCTTTTTTGTAACCCTCAGCACTATCCAGTTAGCCCCGGCCCTTGTGGCATGCATGTACCAGTTATGCAATCTTCGCATTTTTGTTGGAAGATTGTTTACCTCCTCAGGTTTGACGAGAGGTTTTCTGTACTGGTATTTGTATGCTACTTCACTCACGGGGAAGAACTCTAACTGGGATAAGTACTGGGCAATACTCATACCTTGAGCAGCGACAGCTTCTCCGTATTGTGCAACTACCTCTGGATCATACTGCTCTTCGGCCCCATATTTGCTCGACCCCACATTGGTTTGAGAAATCACCTTGAGAGGGGCGCAAGTCTGTTTTGCTTGTTCTCCGAGCTGGGCAACAGATTTTAAATCATGATGCGAAACATGTAATTTTTCCCTAACAAATGTAGAATAGACAATATGTGAACAAATGATTTGATGTTTTTGACCTTAAGCAATAATTAAAACTAAAGTAGAAGTCCTGTTAAAAAATTAAATATAACTGAAGTAAGCCGAGCCCAACACGAATAGGAATCAGCACACACACACACATACTCTCTCCATTTAGAAATATAAGATAGTTTAGCTTTGTGAATCAAATGTATCTAGATATGTTTTAATGTATAGGTTTATATAGGTTCAGAGTAAAACATTTACACTACAAGGCGTCTAGATAGATACACTTCATAAATTTAAAATGTTTTATATGTCTAAACGGAGGGACTATACCCACTACAGGAAATAGGGAAGGCGCCGACGGCTGGACCCCGTCGGCGTAGGCTTGCCCGACAGCCAGCGTCGGCGTAAGGGCGTCGGCGTAATGCCCCGTAGGCATAGACTGAAACCTCGTCGGCGTATAGAACCCCGTCGGCGTATAGAACCCCATCGGCGTACGATCTAGCCCGACGGCTACAACAAACCGTCGGTGTAGACGCCATCGGCACAGCTTCAGTGGGTCCCATCCTCATCATCCTCGCGGCGGTTGCTCCGCTCCCTATTGTCCGGCGGGCCTCCGGCTGGCGGTGGAGGTGGTGGTGGGAGCCCGCCGGCTTCAGTACCTAAAATAAAGAGCGGCGGAGCGGTGCAGCAAGGAGTGCAAGAGGTAAAATCTCAAAATGTATAGTAAAATTCCGTGCAACGCCAGCAGTAGGAAGACAATATTAAAATTTGGTTAACACAGTATCAGCGATAGGCATATATGGACACACTCTGCATGTGTTATTTTCCTACTCTGGAACGTTTGTTATGTACTAACAACAGTAGTAGATGTAACTCTGAAACGCTCACATTCTAAATAGTGAATTTGATAAATCTCACTTATCCCACTTATATCAGTCTGAAATGAGATTCCAATTATCCCACATGTCTCCCTTATACATGGGAAATCGCTACTTTTTTATACTTATCGAGGTTGTTGGTATATTGATTATGTGACATATTAGAAGGAAAAATATTAAACTTGGTATATTGATTATGTCTCAAAAAACCCTTCACAAAATGACCTATCTCGTTCGAGGTTTCTTGGCTTTCGGGTCAAATGATCAATGTTATGGTTAGAATGAAGGCATATTTTATAATAATGTATCCATATTGTGCATAAGTGTGCATCATGGGATGATGAACAATGTTTCAAGAGGAAGTTTTCCTTTTCGTCGCACCAAAAA
Organism: Avena longiglumis; assembly: GCA_030063025.1. Lineage (NCBI taxonomy): Eukaryota > Viridiplantae > Streptophyta > Magnoliopsida > Poales > Poaceae > Avena > Avena longiglumis. Next base: position 62,410,631 of record CP125979.1, on the reverse strand, counting down.
GGCGTTTTCCATTTTCTGAGTGCAAAAAATAGATGGTTTTGTGAAGCAACCACCAAATAGCTAATTTAAAATACTACCGTCACATTTTTCAAAAATACTAGACCATCTTTCATGGATAATGTCATAACAGGGGGATCTCAAACATTTTCGTCTATCCCTGGTGAAAAAGACAAATTCCTGCCGAATCGGTAGGAAGTGAGTCAGATATGAACTACAGGTACATGATCGGATGCTCATGATATTTTACAAAAATCATTTTTAGGTTCAAAATATGTTGTTTCATCATAGATCCACTTTAAGTTTAGCGAGTCTCAGCCCCGAGCTAAGAATCTTCATGCTCGCCCTTCGACAAAGTTTAATGATAGTTTAAAACGAGCATTATAAATTTAAAAAGATCCAAACAACGTGAAACCTTCGCGTGTTGTCATATTATGTGACATAGTTAGAAGAAAAAATATCAAACTTGGTATATTGATTATGTCTCAGAAAACCCTTCACAAGATGACCTATCTCGTTCGAGGTTTCTTGGCTTTCGGGTCAAATGATCAATGTTATGGTTAGAATAAAGGCATATTTTGTGATAATGTATCCATATTGTGCATAAGTGTGCATCATGGGATGACGAACAATGTTTCAAGAGGAAATTTTCCTTTTCGTCGCACCAAAAAGACGTTTTCCATTTTCTGAGTGCAAAAAATGGACGGTTTTGTGAAGCAACCACCAAATAGCTAATTCAAAATACTACCATCACATTTTTAAAAAATACTAGACCACCTTACATGGATAATGTCATAACAGGCGGATCTCAAACATTTTAGTCTATCCCTGGTGAAAAAGACAAATTCCTGCCGAATCGGTAGGAAGTGAGTCAGATATGAACTACAGGTACATGATCGGATGCTCATGATTTTTTACAAAAATCATTTTTAGGTTCAAAATATGTTGTTTCATTATAGATCCACTTTAAGTTTAGCGAGTCTCAGCCCCGAGCTAAGAATCTTCATGCTCGCCCTTCGACCAAGTTTAATGATAGTTTAAAACGAGCATTATAAATTTAAAAAGATATAGGGATGCAGAAGCAGAACAAGTGAGATCAGTGGGATCTCAATTTTACACATCAAGTTTAACTCTACATTAAAATTTGTTAGAGACATGCGAATCTGGCAAATCTCCCACAACTATTTTAAGAAGCGGGTAGATAAGTGGAATTTAATATATCTCATTTATTCCACTTATATCACTTTGTTTAGAGTTAAACTAAAGGTTTAGAAATGAGATTCCAATTATCCCACCTGTCTCACTTCAACATGTGAAACAGCTACTGTGTTATACTTATAGACGTTGTTGGTACACACTGCTCTGATAATGAACTCGCACTGATATTGTCCGGCTACCTTTGTTATAAAGCTCATATGGTTTACTTTATGGCATGACAAAGTTTTTAGGTGCAAGATGAGGACGGCGTGGAATCAAGAGTCCGTGGCTCCTCTTGTGGTAAAGCTTCCGAAGTCTTTCCTGTGTACAGGTGCTGAAATGTGAACGGAAACAGTGAGCACCAGGTTTAAATCATGATGCGAAACATGCAATTTTTCCCTAACAAATGTAGAATGGACAATATGTAAACAAATGATTTGATGTTTTTCACCTTAAGCAATAACTAAAACTGAAGTAGAAGTCCTGTAAAAAAATTAAATATAACTGAAGTAAAGCCGAGGCCAACACGAATAGGAATCAGCGCACACACATACTCCCTTCATTTAGAAATATAAGATGTTTTAGCTTTCTGAATCAAATGTATCTAGATATGTTTTAATGTATAGGTTCCTGTAGGTTTGGAGTAAAACCTTTACACTACAAGGCGCGTCTAGATAGATACACTTCATAAATTTAAAATGGTTTATATTTCTAAACGGAGGGACTATCTAAAATAAAGAGCGGCGGAGCGGTGCAGCAAGGCGTGCAAGAGTTAAAATCTCAAAATGTATAGTAAAATTTCGTGCAACACCAGCAGTCGGACGACAGCATTAAAATTTGGTAAACACAGTATCAGCGATAGGCATATATGGACACACTCTGCATGTGCTTATTTTCCTACTCTGAAACGTTTTTTATGTACTAACAACAGTAGTAGATGTAACTCTGAAACGCTCACAGTCTGAATGGTGAATTTGATAAATCTCACTTATCCCACTTATATCACAGTCTGAAATGAGATTCCAATTATCCCACATGTCTCACTTATACATGGGAAATCGCTACTTTGTTATACTTATCGAGGTTGTTGGTACATGCCGCTCTGATAATGAACACACACTGATATTGCCCGGCCACCTTATCGACTGGTTATAAAGCTGATGTGGTTTTCTTTATGGCAGGACAAAGGTTTTAGGTGCAAGATAAGGATTGAGAGCACGGCGTAGAATCAGAGTTCGCGACTCCTCTTGTGGTCAGTAAGTATTTTCGGTGTATAAGGTCACATGTAGCGGTGCGTACCCGTGCCGCCAGGGAGAGACGAAAGGAGGGTTCCACACCTCTCGTCGGCGATGTCGCCAATCTGCTCCGTCTCCGATGGCCCTAGGCTCTTGGAGGTGTGACAGACCAAGACCTCTCGTCGGTGGAACATTTTTCGTTCTTTGTTTAGCCTTTTCAGTGTCTTCTCCAGGATATTGAGGCGACGGCTACATCCTGAGGTCAGAATAAAGTCCTCCCGGCCCTATCCTGACTCCGTTGGTACATCTAGCGTGGACGGAGGGCACGTGGAGTCGTTTGTCCTTGGGATTCCGTCCGTTTTCGTGTTTGTTGGTTTGTTTTTAGGTCAGTCTCTTCCGATCTATGGTTGTCATCATTGGCGATGGTTTCTGCTCTAGTTTATTGTTCCTTTGTGGTCTTAGCACGACGACTTCTTATCTGTCTACTACAACAAGCTCTACTACGACAAACTTTTTCCGGCTCCGATGATGGAGGGCGAGGATGGCGGCGCGCCTTCGGCTCGCCTTAGTGTTTGTAGTCGTCACTAGGTGTCCAGTGACCTATTTGTAATTTTTAATACATTTAGGCATCTTTGTACTACTGTTTATGATTATTAATAGATCGATGGAATTTCGCAAAAAAATATATTTTCCGTGTATACGTGCTCAAATCTTTAAGGAAACAGCGAGCGCTGGTTTTAAATCATGCTGCAAAACATGTAGGTTTTCCCTAACAAATGTAGAATAGACGATATATGAACAAATGGTTTGATGTTTTTGGCCTTAAGCAATAATTAAATTTGAAGTAAGAAATCATGTAAAAAAATAAATATAACTGAAGTAAAGCCCAGGCCAACACGAATAGGAATCCGTACACACACGTACATAAGAAAAAACAGCGGTGGAGCAGTGCGGCAAGGCGTGCATGAGGTTCGAGTACCAGAAGAATCTCAAAATGAATAGTACTCTCTAATCATCCAAATTTTAACAAACCTGTGGTATCTATTTTGAGACCGATCAAGTAGTAAAATTCCGTACAACAGCGATAGGCTGAATCTAAAAAATTGGTAAATATCAGCAATAGGCATATATGGACACACTCTGCATGTGCTTATTTTCCTACTTCGAAGCGTTTTTAAGTAACAACGGTAGTAGATGTAACTCTAAAACGCTCACGGTCTGAATAGTGGACTCAATAATTTGTGTGGTAAGAGTGATCTTTGTATCCTCTAAAAAAAAGAGTGATCTATATACATGAGAGTTGGTGCTTTACACATCCTCACACCAAAATGGTCCCTTGGGTTTATTTTGGTAGCGCATATCATTGTACTGAAATTTGTAGTTCGGCCACCGAGTGAAATGTATCAACCATCCTCCAACTTAGTTGGCTATGTCTAAAATAGTCGTCGAACTCAGAAAATTTCATAAACCCTAAACCCTAAAACCAAAGACTGTCCATCAAGTAGACATGGGTGCCTTTCCTTTGTACCTAACGCTTCGTTCGGATGTTGATATTGGGGCTGGGTATTGGGTATTCGGGTGCTCTCGGTCCTGAATACATGGATTCTGGTTGTTCGGATGTTTCAAGTATTCAACGCGGGTATTGTAGATAGATATCTAGGCAACGCGCGGACGGCATAAAAATTAGACGCCCAATGTCGATGGGTTAGCCTCGACTTCGACTAGACATTCGGTCATGCCACACTTCCAGAACCAGCTCGCGACAGGGGACCTTTGCGCGCTCGTTAAACTTGGCCGCAGAAGACCTACGCGACGGCGGATGTAGCCCTCCCTTTCGTCCTCCTGTCCTCCTTCGCCGGCGGGAAACGGCTCTGCCGCCCTCCCGCCCTCCTTCCCCGTGGCCCATCCCCTGCCTGCTCTCTCCGCTCCTCTCACTTCTCTCTACTCTCTCAGCAGGACGGCATCGATTGGACTTCCTCCGGCGTCCACAAAACCAACCCCCCTGAGCTTTGGATTTCGTCTAGTTTTGTTGTCCCAGGACACCGCCCCTCCCTCTAAGATAGGACGTTTGGCTCCCTCCTCTCTCCTTGTCTTCTTGATATGCTGCTGAGTGTCGTACGCAAGGTGCTCATGGTTTGTTGAATGCTTTTGATGTCTGATAGCGCTTGCTTTAAATTTCTGAAACAATGGATTACTTGCTAATAAAATTGTTCTACATTGTAGTTGCAACATGTCCGAAGAATTAGAATTGTAGTTGCAACTCCATGTTATGTTGTTGTCAAACTAATTCCTTAATATTATTGTTTGTAAGTATAGTTGTTATTGCTTGTTGCGAGTATACTAGAATGTTCTAGTTGTTGCGTAATATTTTTGCACCTATATATTACAGTATAATGATCAGTCTTATATAGCTGCAATTCATCGGTTTGGCCGTCCAAACAACATTTGGCATTCAATCTCAATATCTACTTCTCTTCCGAATATCTAACACATCCAAACACATATATTGGCATTCGAGCTCAATATCAATATACTAGTTATTGGACATTCAACCCAATATAATTTCTATCCTACCAATATGAACATCCAAACAAAGCGTAAGTGATTTCTCCCTCCTTCTGCCAGTCCAAGGACAATCACCCACCTTCTTGCTTTTGCTCTTGATTGGCGTCCCCGTTAGGACGCAAGCAATTGTTGTTCCACATCTAGGAATAGTAATATCCAAGCCGTCAAGCAAGGCGCAAAGCTATTTTGAGAAAAGGAGCATTAAAATTAAGTGCCGGTGGTCAAGTTAGATTTGCAACCGTTTAAATATATTTACTATTTCATGTCTAGTAAGTGTATCCACATGTATACATATTCATATCTAGCATGTGCACGTGCATGAGTTGATGACTAGTAATTAAAACTGAAATAAAAAAACTATCAAGCCCAACTGAATAGAAATCGGCACATACACAAAAGAAAAAACAACATGGAGCGGTGCATCAAGATGCGCATGGGGTTCTAGTACTGTGAGTATCAAAATGAATATATAGATTCCGTGCAGCAAAAGCAATAGTCCGAATGTCATAGGTCGACAGAAATAATAATTGGTTAAAAACGGTAAATATCAGGAATAGACATATATTGACACATTTGCATGTGACTATTTACCTACTCTGAAACCTTTTTTATGTACAGTTCCATGGCAACAACGGTAGTAGATGTAATTCTGAAACGCTCACTGTAACGCTCACAGTGTAGTGGAACCATTAATTTGCATGGCAAGAGCGATCTATGTACTCCCTTCAACCTCATATTAGTTGACTCAAATTTATTTAGATATAGGAGTATCTAGTACTAAAACTTGACTAAATATATTCGTATCTATATAAATCTATGTCAACTATATGGGTCGGAAGGAGTACAAGAGAGTTGGTGTTTGACACATCCTCACACCAAGATAGTCCCGTGGGTTTATTTTGGACACATATCGACATATCATTGTAATGAAAAGTCAGTCCATGCAAATCCCCCTTAACCTTCACACTATTAAGTTTGCAATTGTGATGTTGCAGACTTATCTCTTTGTTAATTTTTCAGTTACCCTTTTCTTTTCTATTATTCAAAAATTATCCTGGTGTGAATGATAGGGCAGACAACGACCGGGGTCCATTATTTGCCACGTCTACAAATACGGAGCCTTACTATGAGCATTGACCGTAAATGAAACTGTCACCTGTATTTGATGATCTAAGTCACGTATTTCTAAGGTGGATGACCATATCAAAATCGAGTACCAAGTTCAAAGACTATATGGATGGATTTTACTCATTTCAAATAAACACAGAGAAGTACAAAAACTCCACACATACCGATTGTAACGGCGACAAGCAATACAACAGACATGTTATTCAATCCCAACAAACCGAAAATAGGTGCAACAACAACCCAGCAAGCGTGGGTTCCTTCATGCCCCAGTGGCCGCCGTACTCACGTAGACGTAGGCATCTAGCTCGAGGACGGCGTTCCTCCCGCGCCAGCTCGCAGTTTTCTAGAGCACGTACCCATTCGCCATCCTGAAAACCCCGGTCCCGCCAACCACCGCCAACCACTACAAGAATGGATAGATATGACGACGGCTAAAGGTCGGGGCCATCGGCATATATAGGCCGTGACCAGGACAGCCCCCAAGCAGCCGTCGGCGTAAAATTACCCTCGGCGTAGCTATTTTTCTTTTACCTCATTAAACTTTGAAAAATCATAATTAAATCATTATAATTCAAAAAAATACAAATAATATATCAAAATTTGCAGAAAATAAGATCTATCTATCTATCTATACTCAAATATTACACATTTATAAACAAAATTAAGTGAAACATAAAATATTATATATAGTTTAAAATAGGCATAAAAAATTCAAAAACGATCCAAACAATGCGAAACCTTCGTGTGGTGTCATGTTATGTGACATAGTTACAAGGAAAATATCAAACTTGGTATATTGATTATGTCTAAAAAAAACCCTCACAAAATGACCTATCTCATTCGAGGTTTCTTCGCTTTCGGGACAAATGACGAATGTTATGGCTAAAATTAAGGCATAGTTCATGATAATGTGTCCACATTGTGCATACATGTGCATCATGGGATGGAGAACAATGTTGAAGGAGGAAGTTTTCCTTTTCTTCGCACCAAAAAGCCATTTTCCATTTTCCGAGTGCAAAAAAGAATGGTTTTGTGAATCAGCCACCAAATGGCTAATTCAAAATGCTACCACCACATTTTTCAAAAATACAATACCACCTTACATGGAAAATGTCCAAACAGGGGGATCTCAAACCTTTCCGTCTATCCATGGTGAAAAAGATAAATTCCTACCGAATCGGTAGGAAGTGGGTCAGATATGAACTATAGGTACATGATCTGATGCTCGTGATTTTTTACAAAAATCATATTAGGTTCAAAATATGCTATTTCATCATATATCCACTTCAATTTTATCGAGGATCAGCCCCGAGCTAAGAATCTTCATGCCCGCCGCTCGACAAAGTTTGACGATAGTTTAAAATGGGCATAAGAAATTCAAAAACGATCCAAACAATGCGAAACCTTCGTATGATGTCATATTATGTGCCATATTTACAAGGAAAAATATCAAACTTGATATATTGACTATGTCTAAAAAAAACTTCACAAAATGACCTATCTCATTCGAGGTTTCTTTGCTTTCAGATTAAATGACGAATGTTATGGCTAGAATTAAGGCATAGTTTGTGATAATATGTCCATATTGTGCATATATGTGCATTATGGGATGACAAACAATGTTGAAGGAGGAAGTTTTCCTTTTCTTCGCATCAAAAAGGCATTTTCTGAGTGCAAAAAAAGACGGTGCTCTGCGTCCCCCGAACGATCGGATTCTCCCATCGTCCTGCTTCTCCTTGCGCCACGTGTCCATTTGCTGCAAAACATCCCTCATTTGCTACGTAAGTCCCCGCTTTTGCTTCCGAAGCAAAAAAAAAAACGGTTCGTTTCAGAAATAGAACATCTCGCTGAAGACCTCGTCGGAGACCATGCAACAAAAAATTATGCTAATGCAGCAAAATCAACTTCGTCGGAAACATCGTCGGAAAAAACTCGCCGGTGACTCTCGCCGGAGATCTTTTAGCGAAAAGTTGACACTGTTGTAGCAAAAGCACGAGACGGTTGTAGCAACAAAGTTCTTCTAATGTAGCAAAAAACCTATTTCGCCGGAGACATCACCAGAGAATTTAGCCGGAAGACCTCGTTGGAGAACTTGTAGCAAAACATTTATGATAGAGTAAAATCCATCGGTGGTACTCAAACTTGACACCCTTTTTCGATACGATCATCGACCTTAGAAATACACGATTTACGGTCACTAAATACGACGGTTGTTTCGTTACGGTCACTGGGCTGCTGTACAACGACGTATTTGTTGACATGGCAGGCTTTGACCGGTCTACAACTATGTTTTTTCTTGCAAAAAAGCCCCTTGATTTTTTTGCCACATACCGCTAGGACCACTAGACGGTCTCTTTGAAAACACCACTATCAAAAAATCGATCAAAAAAAGGGGGCCACATGTCAGTGTCTTCTTAGCAGCTAACAGAGGGGATTACCCCCTCCACGTCTCCACCAACCCCCGCACGAACAGAGTCACTCCGGTGAGCTCCGGCCGACCCATGTCCCCGCTCTGCCTCGTGCTTGTCGCTGGAGCAAGGTCCAGCTTGTATGCCGCCACTCATGTGCCTCGACCTTGACTGCTCCCGATGCGGCCTTGGCACCCAGGCCGCATATGAAAGGAAGGTGGAGGCGACTCGCGCACGACACCGCGACGAGGCTGCTAGAGCCGGTCCTCCCCGCCGCAGGCAACGACTCCCGCCGCCGTCCTGGTTCCGGCCTCCGCCGACTTGAATTGCCTCTGCTAGCCCCGGCATCCCTCAGCAACCCCCACCTCTCGCCTCCCCCACGACCTTCCTCTGCCCCGGTGACCACTGCGCTGCCTCCGGTATGCCGCCATCGTGAACTCCGCTGTCGCTCGGGATTCCACCTTCCGCCCTAACACCCATGGCGCCCTGCACGGGGAATCCTCCACCCCCAGGTCGAGTCCCGAGCCGAGCCTTCCTGCCTCCGCCGTCGTTCTGCCGTCGAAGGGCAAGGCCATCGCAGCGTTCTGTCCACCCCTCCCTCCCTAGCTCCCTCTGCGGCGGAGACCATCGGCGTCCCGCAACACCGGCGTCGACAGATACATCACGACGGCTGACCGTCCGTCCGTCCCCTCCCTCCCTACTTCTCTTGCATTTTTTTGATTTGGTCCTGCTACTTTTTATCATTCGAAAATATTCTCAATTTAGTGCCTACTAAGGGGATGACATAAGGGTCCACCCAGTGCCACTTTGACAAATACGTCGTTGTACAGCAGCCCAGTGACCCTAACGAAACAACCGTCGTATTTAGTGACCGTAAATCGCGTATTCCTAAGGTCGATGACCGTATCGAAAAAGGGTGTCAACTTTAAGTACCACAGATGGATTTTACTCTTTATGATATTGTAGCAAAACAAAAAAACAGAGATAGCAAAAAAAATGTATCAATGTAGCAAAATCGAAGGCTAAGTTTTGTAGGCGGCCTTGAGGACTTGCAGGAGCGGCGGCCATGGCGTCCAAGCTTGCAGCAGATTTGGCCGTCTCCTGCAGCAGTGTCGGCCTCCCTTAGTACCGAAGGAAGGTAGCGAGGGCTTGGAGCAGCGGGGAGGCGTGGACCTGCATGGACCTTGGAGGCTCCGGGTGGCGGGCGCCGGCGAGCAGGCCTCGACGCATATCTGTCGCTGAGGAGCACCGCGTCGCCCCTGTCTCGGGGGCCAGCAGCTCTGCTCCGAGGCGTGCAACGGCGTGGGATCTCCATGGGAGCATGGCGGCGGCGAGATTCATCCCAACGGCAGCGGAGTCCAGTCCGGCGGCGACGCTCCGGTGGAGGAGCTAGAGGGGCGGCGTTCTGATGAAGGAGCAGGGGCATGCGGTGGGGGTGAAGCCCAGAAGAAGGAGCTGCACACCGACGGGAGCCATGGTGTCGAGCGAGCAGATGAGATAAAGGATGAGTGGTTTAAAAAAACTGGGGATAAGATTCTACTAGCGGGCCCCACCTAAAAAGAGCAGCGCGCGTCGGGTGGATCGTCCGGGGGAACACCATCATTTTCCATCTAGTATGGATTTTTGTTGGCCTGGTTGTACGATCGTTGGTTGAGCTGTTGTTCGAACGTACGCTCGGTCCACGTACGTACGGGGCAGCTGGGCCGTTGTGCCGCTTCTTTGCTCGCTGCTTGTTGCTAGGTAGCGACTCACAATCTCGTGCCGTGTGTGCATGCAGAACGTACAGAGCAACAACCTAAAAAGCTAGTGACCATCGTATACATAAAATAGTTAAAAAAATTATTTAACAAGATGTCAAATTGAAACTCCTATTTAGGAGAAAGTGACGCAACCAAAATTAAATGGTTGAATTTTTTCTCTGTTACAATCCACTTATAAATTGGAAATATAAACCAGTTTCAACCTTAATTGCAACCATATTTACAACTAAAAATAAACCAGTTCACAGAATTCACGCTTCTAACTAGAAAATATCAGTTACAGCTCCAATTGAAACTGAAAAATATCTCAGTTGCAACACCAATGCAACTGGATTAAAATCTCGGTGTTGGGGAACAAATCTTCGATTCAGTTACCTCTGATGCTCCCAATCTCCCATTCTCTAGCTTGGAATTGTCGATATCTATCTTTTTTCACCTTCAGTGTCACAGAAACAATACATGCAACCTAGCAAGGACAAAACCATCCAGAAAGACAACAACTCGACACGAATGGGCCAAACACACATGACCTGCACAAGCAGAAACACAACACGACAACAACTCCAAACAACAGAACATGAATATTTAGGCAAATCAAACTCGGACGGACCCGGCGGACTAGGCTAAGCGCTAGTCTATTTCTCAGCTAGCTAAGAATTAGCAATTCCGCGGGATGGTCTGATGCTTAGCGATATGAGAATTAAGCTAATTCTCAATGAGATGATGTTAACTTCGTTTGTACTGTACTATTTAGTTCGTTTCATTCTCAGTTAAGCTAATTCTCAATAAGTTTTGTACTTCGCCATAAAAAGAGGTTTGATCCAGCAGTGAACCGACCACTAAGTAAAGCACATATTGATCTCAATGTTGCCTGATTGACCTTGTATTAATTACTTATATGTTATTTGACCAATGATTTGTCTAACTGAAACGCCGATGTGGTTTCTTATTTATCAAATAACTAGCACAGGGGCCCTCGCAAATGCGAGGGCATCATCTTTTTGTGTCATATGTTCTAAATATTAATTTCTATATGCGGACATGTCTTCATCATATTTATTCCAATTCTTCTAAAATTCACATTTCTTGAAATGGAGGCGTTTGCATCGAAATGATGCACAAAGTTACAAACAAAATACCGAGATCAACTCAAAGCCACATCACTAACGATAGTTGTTGCAACATCTACAGCCTTGATAATGGGTTAACCATGTCAGAAATGGAGATGATAGCCCCGACTGTTGGAGATATGCCCTAGAGGCAATAATAAATGTAGTTATTATTATATCTTTGTGTTTATGATAAATGTTTGCATTCATGCTATAATAGTATTAACAAGGAAACATTGATACTTGTGTGATTTGTAAACTTAATTTGAAGTCCCTAGTATAGCCTCTATACTTCACTAGCTTGTTGGTTGATTAATGATTGTGGTTTCCCTATCATGAACATTGAGATGTTATCAACAACAAGATCATATCGTTAGGAGAATGATATGGTGGACATACTCCTATAGATAAGCGTAGCATAAAGATCAAGTCATTTCATTAGTTCAATTGCTATATGCTTTCTGATACATAGTAACCTAATTCCTTCGACCATGAGATCATGCATATCACCTTTACCGGATGGATGCTTTGATGACATCAAACACCACACCGTAACTAGGTGGTTATAAAGGTGGAATTGAGTGTTCGGAAAGTATTGGTTGAGACACATGGATCAAGAGTGGGATTTGTCCATCCACATGACGGATAGATATACTGGGCCCTCTCGGTGGAATGTCATCCAATTAGCTTGCAAGCATGTGACTTGGTCACAAGGGATCACATATCACGGAACGAGAAAAGAGTACTTATCAAGAATAAGGTTGAACTAGGTATGGAGATACCGATGATCGTAACCTTGGGTAAGTAACATATCGTGAGACAAAGGGAAATTGGTATCGTATGTAAGTGGTTCATTCGATCGCAAAGTAATCGTAGAAATATGTGGGAGCCATATGAATTTCCAGATTCCTCTATTGGTTATTGTTCGAGAAGTGTCTCGATCATGTCCGCATAATTCACGAACCGTAGGGACACACTTAAGGATTCGACGTTGTTTGAGTAGTTATGGTATTATGAGAAAGAGACCGAATGTTGTTCGAGTCTCGGATGGGATCCGGATATCACGAGGTGATCCGGAATGGTCCGGAGAATAAGATTCATATAAGGAAAGTCCCGCTTCGAGTTCGGGAATGATTCCTGTTTTCATCGGAATGTTCTAGAAGGTTCCGGATTGTCCCAGACTGGGGAAGGGTACATGAATGTGTCATTGATCATTGAATGATTGCATCATGTACTAAGTGTTATTGCTGTCCCAAATAAAGGATTAAATTGAATCCTAAAACAGAAAAGTCAAATGTCCAGTTTGAAAGTCAAACGCCAAAACAAGAAACTGTGGGAAACAAGCAAGAGGAGTTGGAACCAACTGGAGGAGGAGTAGGACTCCTCCAGCCGGCCAGCCCTAGGCCGAGTTGGGAGGGACTCCTCCTCCTCGGCGCCAAGGAACACCCTCCCATAAAAGGAGGGTGGCTCCTCCCATAGACGCTTTACTTTCTACTCTAGATCTCGGTTTAGAGCTGTTTTGGTTTAGAGCTTCTAATTGCTTTAGCCAACAGTTTAGAGCCTTCTAATTGGTTTAGAGCCCTCTAATTGGTGTGTCTAATTACTAGGCCACTAATCCTCTCTCTCATAAGCTCCACCATACTCGCACCGGCGAAGCCTGCGGGATCTCCTCTACTTCCGGTACCACGCCGTTGTCTTGCGGAATCGCGAGGAGAGTGCTACAACCTCCGCTGCCTGGAACAAGGGAGAGGAAGGTCGCCGAGTACCGAACGTGTGACCGATCATGGAGCGCCGCTAACGTATACTGGAAGGATCGTCCACACGATCTTGAGATCGGGAAGAGTACGACTACATCACCCACGAGAATCCGCTCGTTAACCACTTTGGAATCTTCGAGGGTGAGTTCCTCCATCGACTCGTTGCTACAATCTAGTAGATAGATCTTGGCTTGTTTGTTTGTATGCGATAGAAAATTTTTGTTTTCCATGCTACGAACCCTACAAAGGGTATCGAGCCGTGTCTATATGTAGATCTGCTGCGAGTAGAACACAATGGTCATTGTGGGCGTTGATGCTTTTATTGTAGATTGCTTTTTGTGTACTTTGCATCTTGCGGTATGTTGGGATGAAGCGGCCCGGGCTAACCTTACATGACATCGTTCATGAGACTTGCTCCACGCTTGACATGTAACTTGTATTGCATAAGTGGCTTTATGGTGCATGTTTCTCCTAGCATAGTTAAGATCCAATTTACAACGGGTGATCAACAATGCTAGTATCAATGTTGTGGTTCTTGTTCGTAAGTTAGAACGACACTTATTGAAAGCCCCAAACCACGTAAAATATGCAAAGAAAGTAGAAGCGTCTAACTTTGTTTTGCGGTGGGTGTGATGATGTGATATGGCCATGATTGTGATTATATATGATGTATGCAATGTTCCTTATTGTAAGTCGACAACCCGGCAGAGCCATATGGTTGTCTTTAATTTCTGTTAAGACCTGCGTGTCTATTCAAAGTAGTTGTAATAGTTGAAGCCGGTGGACGACAACCATGGAGAAGCGTCATTGACCTTGATGCAATGCCGGTGATGATGGAGATCATGTTCGTGCTTGAAGATGGAGATCGAAGGCACGAAGAAGAAAGGCCATATCATATCACATATATATTGAATTGCATGTGATGTTAATCCTTTATGCATCTTGTATTGCTTAGTAGACGACGGTAGCATTATAAGATGATCCTCATGCACATCAATTTCAAATCATAAAGTGTTCACCCTTAGTTAGCACCGTTGCTAAAGCTTGTTGTTTCAAGCACCACGTGATGATCGGTGTTCTAGATTCTGCAAGTGTATACAACGTGAGCAAGCCATTTGCTCATGCGTAAACTAAGGTTTGATCTTGACGAGCCTAGCATGTATGCATGGTCTCGAACACGGATTACCGAAAGGTAAAGCATGAATCGTATAGTAGATATGATGAACATGATGATTGTTCGCCATTGAAACTATATCAACTCTCGTGATGATCGGTGTTGATGTGGTGGATTTGGTTCGTGATCACTAAAACAATGTGAGGGATATTGTTTTGAGTGGGAGTTCACCTAGTTTAATTTCATTAATTAATTTGAACTCAATTTGTCATAAACTTAGTCTAAACTATTGCAAATATGTTGTAGATCAATGGCAGCCCTACCATCAATTTTAATGCTCCTAGAGAAAGAAAAGTTGAAAACAATGGAAGCAACTCATGGATTGGTTCCAATTTGAGGATTGTCCTCACAGTGGTAATTTGACCTATGTGCTGGATGCACATTGGTGACCCACTGCGTATTGCTTCCGATGAAGTAAAGAATGTTTACCTCGCCTAAGAATCAGTACTCCATAGTTCAAGGTGTGCTATCTTGTATGGTTTAGAATCGAGCTTGAAAAGGTTTGAAGAGTCGGACCCACATGATATTGTCGAGGATCTCAAATTAATTTTTGAGACTCATGCGGCAATTGAAAGCTATGAGGCTTCAAAAGTTCTTTAACCGCAAGATGGAAGAAGGCAGCTCGTCAGTGAGCATGTGCTTAAGATGTCTGGGCACGCAAACAAACTTCAAAGCTTGGGTATAGTGATTCCTAATGCTTTGGGGATTTACCGTGTCCTACAATCACTACCACCAAGTTACAAGAACTTTGTGATGAACTACAACATGCAGAACATGAACAAGACGTTGCCAGAACTCTTTGCCATGTTAAAATCTGCAGAAGTGGAGATCAAGAAAGAGCACCAAGTGTTGTTGGTCAATAAGACCACCAAATTCAAGAAAGGCAAGTCTAAGCAAAAGGGACACTTCAAGAAGGGTGGTAAGAAAGTTACCACGCCGACGAAGAAGACCAAGGCTGGACCCAAGCCTGATACTGAGTGCTTTTACTGCAAGGGAGAAGGTCACTGGAAGCGGAATTGCCCAAAGTACTTGGCGGATCTGAAGAACGGCAACATCAAGAAGAAAGGTATATCTGATATACATGTTATTGATGTGTATCTCACTAGTACTCGTAGTAGTGCTCGGTATTTGATAATCGTTCGGTTGCTCATATTTGTAACTCAAACAGTCTTTGCAGAATAAACGGAAGCTAGCGAAGAACGAGGTGACGATGCGCGTGGAAACGGATCAAAGGTTGATGTGATCGCGGTGGCACACTACCTCTTCATCTACCATCGGGATTAGTTTTATACTTAAATAATTGTTATTTAGTGCGCGTTGAGCATGAACATTATCTCGGGATCTTGTTTATTGCAGACGGTTACTTGTTTAAGTCGAGAATAATGGTTGTTCGATTTATATGAGTAATATGTTTTACGCACATGCACCTTTGATAGATGGTCTATTCTTATTGAATCTCGATAGGAAATACACATATCAACAACATTGAGGCTAAACGCTTGAAATCAAGCGATAATTCGACCTATGTGGCATCGCTGCCTTGGTCACATCGGAGTGAAACGTATGAAGAAACTCCATTCCGATGGACTTCTTGAATCACTTGATTTTGAATCACTTGAAAGATGCGAAGCATGTCTGATGGGAAAAATGACTAAGACTCCATTTTCTGGTATGATGGAGCGAGCTACGGACTTATTGGAAATCATACATACCGATGTGTGTGGTCCAATGAGTGTAGCATCGCGCGGTGGTTATCGTTATGTTCTTACCTTCACGGATGATTTGAGTAGATATGGGTATATCTATTTCATGAAACACAAGTCCGAAACTTTCGAGAAGTTTAAGGAGTTTCAAAGTGAGGTAGAGAATCAACGTAACAAGAAGATTAAATTTCTGCGTTCTGATCGTGGAGGTGAATATCTAAGTTACGAGTTTGGCGAGCATTTAAAGAAGTGCGGAATACTTTCACAATTGACACCGCCGTGAACACCACGGCAGTAATGGTGTGTCGAACGTCGTCAATCGAACTCTCTTAGATATGGTTCGTTCTATGATGTCACTTACGACGTTCGCTATCATTTTGGGGTTATGCATTAGAAACAGCCGCATTCACTTTAAATAGGGCACCGTCTAAATCCGTTGAAACGACACCGTATGAATTATGGTTTGGGAAGAAACCTAAATTGTCGTTCCTTAAAGTTTGGGGATGCGAAGCCTATGTAAAGAAGTTACAACCGGACAAGCTTGAACCCAAAGCGGAAAAATGCGTCTTCATAGGATACCCAAAGGAAACTATTGGGTATACCTTCTATCATAGATCCAAGGCAAAACATTCGGCTAAGAATGGATCCTTTCTAGAGAAGGAATTTCTCTCGAAAGAAGTGACTGGAAGGAAAGTAGAACTTGACGAGGTTGTTGAACCTTCTCTCGAAATTGCGAGTAGCGCAGCACCGGAAGAAGTTCCTGTGGTGCCTGCACCAATAAGAGAGGAAGCTAATGATGATGATCATGAAACTTGGTTGAAGTTGCTCTGAGCCTCGGAGATCAACGAGAACTCGTACCACTCCAGATTGGTATGATTCCGTTATGAATGTCATGGTGGTGGACAACACCGATGACCCCGAGACATATGAGGAAGCGATGATGAGCCCAGATTCAATAAATGGCAAGAAGCCATGAACCGAGATTGGATCCATGTACGAAAACCAAGTATGGACTTTGGTGGACTTAGGATGGTAGGAAGGTCGAGAACAAATGGATTTTCAAGAAGAAAACAGATGTTGATGGTAATGTTACTTTCTATAAAGCTCGACTTGTCGCAAAAGGGTTTCGACAAATTCAAGGAGTTGACGATGAGACTTTCTCACCATGCGAAGCTAAAATCTGTGAGGATAATGTTAGCGATCGCTGCATATTATGATTATGAGATATGGCAGATGGATGTCAAAACAGCATTCCTCAATGGAGACATTGATGAAGAGTTGTATATGATGCAACCCAAAGGTTTTGTCGATCCTAAAGATGCTAACAAGGTATGCAAACTTCAACGGTCCATCTATGGATTGAAGCAAGCATCCCGAAGTTGGAATCAACGTTTTGATAAGGTAATCAAAAGTTTTGTTTTATACAAACTTATCGAGAAGCTTGTATTTACAAGAAAGTGAGTGGGAGCTCAGAGCATTCTTAATACTGTATGTGGATGACATATTGTTGATTGGGAATGATGTAGACCTTCTTAATAGTGTCAAGGAATATTTGAATAATAGTTTTTCAATGAAGGATCTTGTGAAGCAGCTTACATATTAGGCATAAAGATTTATAGAGATAGAGATAGATCAAACGCCAAATATCATTGTCAGAGTACATATTTGGACAAAGTTCTAAAGAGATTTGGAATGGAAGAAAGCAAGAAAGGGTTCTTGCCCATGTTGCCCAATACGACCTTGAGTAAAACTCAAAGTCCGACATCGGCAGAAGATAGAGAAAGGATGAGTAAGACTCCCTATGCCTCACCCATAGGATCTCTAATGTATGCCATGCTATGTACTAGACCCGACATTGCATATGCTGTTAGTTTAACTAGCAGATATCAAAGTGATCCAGGAGTGGATCATTGGACAGTGGTCAAAAACATCCTTAAGTACTTGAGAAGAACTAAGGATATGGTTCTTTCTTATGGAGGTGATGAACAGCTCGTTGTTAATGGTTACACCGATGCTAGTTGGAACACCGATCCGATGATTCTAAATCACAATCCGGATCGTATTTATTTTGAATGGTGCAGCGATTAGCGGAGGAGTGCAAAGCAAAGCGTTGTGGCGAGATCTTCAACTGAATCGGAATACATGGTCGCTTGGAGGCTTCACAAGAAGCGATATGGATGAAGGAGTTCATTACAGCTGGGTGTGGTTCCAAGTCTTTGGACCCAATGTCTATCTATCTTGTGATAACATGGGCGCCATAGCCATGCGCAAGAACCAAGGTCACACAAGAAGTGAAGCATATCAAGCTGCGTTTCGCTATTCGAGAACATATCCGGGATGGGGATATAAAGATCTGCAAAGCACACCCCGATCTGAATGTGGCGGATCCGTTGACTAAACCTCTCCCGAGGGCAAAACATGACCAACACCAAACTGCCATGGGTGTTCGGTATATTACCATGTAATCTAGATTAGATGACTCTAGTGCAAGTGGGAGACTGTTGGAGATATGCCCTAGAGGCAATAATAAATGTAGTTATTATTATATCTTTGTGTTTATGATAAATGTTTGCATTCATGCTATAATAGTATTAACAAGGAAACATTGATACTTGTGTGATTTGTAAACTTAATTTGAAGTCCCTAGTATAGCCTCTATACTTCACTAGCTTGTTGGTTGATTAATGATTGTGGTTTCCTATCATGAACATTGAGATGTTATCAACAACAAGATCATATCGTTAGGAGAATGATATGGTGGACATACTCCTATAGATAAGCGTAGCATAAAGATCAAGTCATTTCATTAGTTCAATTGCTATATGCTTTACGATACATAGTAACCTAATTCCTTCGACCATGAGATCATGCATATCACCTTTACCGGATGGATGCTTTGATGACATCAAACACCGTAACAGTAATGGTGGTTATAAAAGTGGCATTGAGTGTTGAAAGTATTGGTTGAGACACATGGATCAAGAGTGATTTGTCCATCCACATGACGGATAGATATACTCGGGCTCCTCTCGGTGGAATGTCATCCAATTAGCTTGCAAGCATGTGACTTGGTCACAAGGGATCACATATCACGGGAGTAGTACTTATCAAGAACAAGGTTGAACTAGGTATGCAGAGATACCGGCGATCATAACCTTGGGTAAGTAACATATCGTGAGACAAAGGGAAATTGGTATCGTATGTAAGTGGTTCATTCGATCGCAGTAATCGTAGAAATATGTGGGAGCCATATGAATTTCAGATTCCTCTATTGGTTATTGTTCGGAGAAGTGTCTCGATCATGTCTGCATAATTCACGACCGTAGGGACACATAAGGATTGACGTTGTTTGAGTAGTTATGGTATTATGAGAAAGAGACCGAATGTTGTTCGGAGTCTCGGATGGGATCCGGATATCACGAGGTGATCCGGAATGGTCCGGAGAATAAGATTCATATAAGGAAAGTCCTGCCGAGTTCGAATGATTAGGTGTTTTCATCGGGGAATGTTCTAGAAGGTTCGGATTGTCCGCACTCTGGGGGAAGGGGTACATGAATGTGTCATTGATCATTGAATGATTGCATCATGTACTAGTGTTATTGCTGTCCCAAATAAAGGATTAAATTGAATCCTAAAACAGAAAAGTCAAATTTGAAAGTCAAGCGCCAAAACAAGCTGTGGGAAACAAGCAAGAGGAGTGGAACCAACACGTGAGTAGACTCCTCCTCCGGCGCCAGCCCTAGTCGAGGTTGGGGAGGGACTCTCCTCCCTGGCGCGCCAGGAACACCCCTCCCATAAAAGGAGGGCAGGCTCCTCCATAGACGCTTTACTTTCTACTCTAGATCTCCGGTTTAGAGCTGTTTTGGTTTAGAGCTTCTAATTGCTTTTAGCCAGTTTAGAGCTCTCTTTGGTTTAGAGCCCTCTAATTGTGTGTCTAATTACTAGCCACTAATCCTCTCTCTCATAAGCTCCACCATACTCACTGCATGAAGTTTTCCTCATGGATCTCTCCCTCTACTTCGGCATTACCACGCCACAGCTTCGAATCGCTGAGAGGAGCAGTGCTACAACCTCCGCTGCTCGCCGAACAAGGGAGAGGAAGGTCTCGGTTTGTACTAACGCAGGACCGATCATGGCGCGCCGCCGAACGTAAGGCGGATCGTCCATTGACGATCTTGAGATCGGAAGAGCTGATCACCCACCAGAATCCGCCTCGCTAACCACTTTGAATCTTCGAGGTGAGTTCCTCCATCGACTCGTTGCTACAATCTAGTAGATAGATCTTGGCTTGTTTGTTTTGTACTTATAGAAAAATTTTGTTTTCCATGCTACGAACCTCTACAGGATTGTTTGTTTGTTTGTATGCGATAGAAAATTTTGTTTTCCATGCCACGAACCTCGCTGAATCTATCTACTAGATTGTAGCAACGAGTCGATGGAGGAACTCACCCTCAAGATTCCAAAGTGGTTAAGCGAGCGGATTCTCGTGGGTGATGTAGTCAGACTCTTCCCGATCTTCAAGATCGTGTGTAGACGATCCTTCCGGCACCACGTTCCGCAGCGCTTCCATGATCGGTCACACGCTCGGCACTGACGAAGACCTTCCTCTCCCTTGTTCCAGCAGCAAATGGAGGTTGTAGCACTCTCCTCGCGATTCTTACAAAGCAACGTTGATGCAGGAAGTAGAGGAGATCCCACAGGCTTCAGCCTTGCCAAAAGTGGTATGGTGGAGCGAGGAGAGAGAGGATTAGTGGCCTAGTAATTAGACACACCAATTAGAGGGCTCTAAACCAATTAGAAGGCTCTAAACTGTGGCTAAAGCAATTAGGAAGCTCTAAACCAAAACTAAACCGGAGATCTAGAGTAGAAAGTAAAGCATCTATGGAGGAGCCCCTCCCTCCTTTTATGGGAGGGGAGTGTCTTTGGCGCTAGGGAGGGAGGGAGTCCCTCCCCAACTCGACCTAGGGTCGGGCGCCCGGAGGAGTCCTACTCCTCCTCGAGTTGGTTCCAACCTCTTGCTTGTTTCCCATTCTTGTTTTGGTTTGACTTTCAAACCGGACATTTGACTTTTCTGTTTTAGGATTCAATTTAATCCTTTATTTGGGACAGCAATAACACTTAGTACATGATGCAATCATTCAATGATCAATGACACATTCATGTACCTTCCCCCCGTAGTGCGGGACAATCCGAACCTTAGAACATTCTGATGAAAACACGGAATCATTCCCGAACTCCGAACGGGACTTTCTTATATGGAATCTTATTCTCCCTGACTCATTCCGATCACCGCGGATATCCCGGATCCCATCCGAGACCGAACAGCCATCTCTACCCCTTTCTCATAATACCATAACTACTCAAACAACGTCAATCCTTATGTGTCTCCTTACGAGTTGCCGTGAATTATGCAGACATGATCGAGACACTTCTCTAACAATAAACAATAGAGGAATCTGAAATTCATATGGTCTTCTACATATTTCTACGATTACTACATGATCGAATGAACCACTTACATACGATACCAATTTCCCTTTGTCTCACGATATGTTACTTACCCAAGGTTATGATGGTCGAGATCTTCCCTGATACCTAGTTCAACCTTATTACCGATAAGTACTCTTTTCTCGCTCCCTGATATAGTGATCCCTGTGACCAAGTCACATGCTTGCAAGCTAATTGGATGACATTCCACCGAGAGGGCCCGAGTATATCTATCCGCCGGGATGGACAAATCCCACTCTTGATCCATGTGTCTCAAACTAATACTTTCGAACACTCATGCCACTTTTATAACCACCTCATTACGGTGTGGTGTTTCGATGTCATCAAAGCATCCATCCAGGGTAAAGGTGATATGCATGATCTCATGGTCAAGGAATTAGGTTACTATGTATCTTAAAGCATATAGCAATTGAACTAATGAAATGACTTGATCTTTATGCTACCTTATCTATAGGAGTATGTCCACCATATCATTCTAACGATATGATCTTGTTGTTGATAATATCTCAATGTTCGCGATAGGGAAACCACAATCATTAATCAACCAACAAGCTAGTGAAGTATAGAGGCTATACTAGGACTTCAAATTAAGTTTACAAATCACACAAGTATCAATGTTTCCTTGTTAATACTATTATAGCATGAATGCAAACATTTATCATAAAACACAAAGATATAATAATAACTACATTTATTATTGCCTCTAGGGCATATCTCCAACAGCCTCCCACTTGCACTAGAGTCATCTAATCTAGATTACATGGTAATATACCGAACACCCATGGCGGTTGGTGTTGGTCATGTTTTGCCCTCGGGAGAGAGGTTTAGTCAACGGATCCGCCTACATTCAGATCCGTGTACTTTGCAACCCTTTATATCCCCATCCCGATATGTTCTCGAATATTGAAAACGCAATTGATATGCTTCACTTGTGTGACCTTGGTTCTTTACGCATTGGCTAAGCGGCCTATGTTATCACAATGAATAGACATTGGAGTCCAGACTTGGAACCACACCCAAATCAGAATGAACTCTTTCATCCATATCGCTCTTGTGAAGCCTCCAAGCAGCCATGTATTCGATTAGATTGAAGATCTCGCCACAACGCTTGCTTTGCACCCTCCACCTAACCTCGCACCATTCAAAATACGCATCCGGATTGTGATTTAGGAATCATCGACGGAATTGTTCCAACTAAAGCATCGGTGTAACCATTAACAAATTCATTGCTCATCACTTCCATAAGAAAGAACCATATCCTTAGTTCTTCTGGGTACTTAAGGATGTTTTTGATCACGTCAATGATCCACTCCTCGGATCACTTTGATATCGCAGTTAAACTAACAGCATATGCAATGTCGTGGTCTAGTACATAGCATGGCATACATTAGAGATCCTATGGCCAAAGGCAGGAAAGTCTTACTCATCCTTTCTATCTTCCGCCGATGTCGGACTTTGAGTTTTACTCAAGGTCGACATTGTTTAGCAAATATGGGCAAGAACCCTTCTTGCTTTCCTCCATTCCAAATCTCTTTAGAACTTTGTCCAAATAAATACGGTTGTATCGACAATGATATTTACAAGCCTGACCATCTCTATAAATCTTTATGCCTAATATGTAGCTGCTTCGCCAAGATCCTTCATTAGAAAACTATTATTCAAATATTCCTTGACACTATTATGAAGGTCTACATCATTCCCAATCAACAATATGTCATCCACATAAGAATTATTAAGAATTCCATGAGCTCCCACTCACTTTCTTGTAAATACAAGCTTCTCCATAAGTTTGTATAAAACCAAAACTTTGATTACCTTATCAAACGTTGATTCCAACTTGGATGCTTGCTTCAATCCATAGATGGACCGTTGAAGTTTGCATATCCTTGTTAGCATCTATAGGATCGACAAAACCTTTGCCGTACTTCATATACAACTCTTCATCAATGTCTCCATTGAGGAATGTTGACATCCATCCGCCATATCTCATAATCATAATATGCAATGATTACGTCCTCAACATAACTCGCTTTACTTTAGCTTCGCGCATCGGTGAGAAAGTCTCATCGTAATCAACCTTGAATTTGTCGAAACCTTTAAGCAAAGCCCAGCTTTTATGTACTGTGAATATTACCAAAGATCTGCTTTCTTCTTGAAAATCCATATTTGTTCTCGAATAGCTTCCGGCCATCCCGTAAGTCCACCAAAGTCCATACTTGGGTTTTTCGTGACATACGATCCAATTCTCGGATTTCATGGCTTGCCATTTATTGGAATCCGCTCATCATCGCTCTCTCATATGTCTCGGGTCAACCGGTGTCAAGGTGTCCACCACCACTGCGACATTCATAACGGAATCATACCAACTGGAGTGGCACGAGTTCCTCGATCTCCGAGGCTCGAGAAGCAGCCAACTGAAACATGATCGTCATCATTAAGCTCTGCGTGCACCGGCAGCCAGCCGCACCGAGAGAAGAAACCAACTGTCAGCCATTTTCCAGCGAAATTCTCAATATTTCATCCATGTTTGCCTTCTATCTGCGCATGAAGGCATATTCATTGCCGCACGACATTTTCCCGCTTGCCTGCCGTCCGCCCACCCCCATAGCCAAGATCCCCGAATCTCAGCGAACCACCAGCCCCAAACCACCAGCACTGAGATCGCGTTGCGACGCGTCGTTTCATCGTGACACCCCAAATGACATGCACCGCAGGCGACATCATGTAATCCAACCGATATTCAGAAATGATTACGTCGACACACATACTGCAGGCCCGCGGTAACACTGTATTCTCACACTTAGTCGCTCATCCGCATCCAGATACCACCTCATATCAACCACCTCCATCCTGTCACGCTGCCTCACCACTTTGAAACTCCGTCCTCGAAAGCGATCTCAGTTCCCCGCGAAATGAGCACCATATTCGTTTCAAACGACCGGCGGAAGGTAAGAACACCGTCAGCGATGTCACCATTGACACATCGGCAGCGATTACTAAACCGGCAGTCGCCCATCACAACAAACGGAGTCTTGAATACGCTCATCGTACCGCGCCCGCGATTCACCGCGACTGTCCATCGAACGGAGTCACATGCCACCCGACGACAAGACGCACGGGCCGTCAGCAGCGTCGGACCCGCTGATCAAATGCCAGCCTCAATGCAGCGATGGCGTATCTGTCTGACCAGCACAGACCGACCACTGTGCATGTGCGCAAACACACCACAGCGGCCCAACGTCCATTGTTCTCCGGACCTCAGCCCAGTACCGTCTTCAAGAACAACAAGATCCCGAGATATTCATGTCAATTAGTAACAACAACACTATTTACATAATTATCTCGATGGTCGCTACCCACATCGCCTGATGCCGCACGTCATTCGCTCTTCTTAGCCCGTTGCCGGAATATCGCCGGAAAGTCACAATATGAGCATCCAACCAGCATCAACACCAGACCATTGCCCAGCACCAGTGAGACACACATCAACAACGAGCGCATATCGTGACATATCTTCTTCCGATCGTTCTTCAGATCCTGCGCCATACGCTCAGCGATCTTCCCTGCAGCACCGCCTCATTGGGTCCACCAAGTCCGTCATGCAGCAGCTCTTCCTCTGAAGTGCCCTCGCTCAGATCTCCTGTCTTCCGAGCCTGAGCCCGTCTGGCGCCTTCGTCTCCCCAGATTTTACGGCAAGAGTTCGCGGTCTCGAACACAAACCGCATGTTGTTCACTGTTCCTGTAATCTCACGGTAGATCGAGACGGGTCCTCAGCATTGTGAACACTGCCCGCCTGAAGCAGCGCTGCCCGCACACGTCACCTGACCATCCTTGCGCCAGCCATTGCTCATATTTACCGCATGTCTCAAATATTTGATCCTCGAAACCGGACCAACCTTTCGAAGTTCGACCTAAACCATACATACATCGACGCCGAGCCGAGGTAAACATCTCATCATCGAAGCGCTGGCCCAGTGGTCACCAGCGGTGCATCCAGCACAGGTCAGCCTGCGAGATTAATCTCACCGCATCAACCGAAACAGCCCATTAATCCTTTCAGAACGACAGCCGAACAGACCATTGTCGCGCCTGGTTACGACCGCGCTTATGACTACCGAGTTCACACACGAACTGGTGAATCAATCGTGTCAATATCCTCATTGCCTAGCGATCTGATTCCACCAACCATCAATATCAACGGCATCATCACCCAGCCGACAGCAGCCAACGGCTTAACAATCGACTGGCGGGGCACCATCATGGCCATACGGCTCATGCCTCGGTGGCCTCAGCAGTTCCCGAGATCATCGCGACGTTACTGCCGTTGATCAAACCCGTCTTCAGATGCACCGCTGTCAATGCTGTAGCAAGACCAGCAGCAGAACGGAGTCACGCGTCAAACAACAGTGAGCATCTGGTATAACTAAGGGTGAACACTTTATGATTTGAAACTGATGCATGAGGGATCATCTTATAATGCTACCGCTGCCTACCACACACAAGATGCATAAAGGGATTAACATCACATGCAATTCAATATATGTGATATGATATGAGCCTTCTTCTTCTTCGCCTTCGATCTCCATTTCAAGTACGAACATGATCTCATCGTCACTCCATTGCATCAAGGTCAATGACGCTTCCATGGTTGTCGCCCACCGCTTCAACTATTACAACTACTTTGAGATTAGATGGTGTCTTACGTAAATTAAAGACAACCATACTCCTGCCGTTGTCGATTTCACAATATGAACATTGCATACATCATATATAATCACAATCATATTATATCACATCATCAAGACACCGCAAAACAAAGGGATTTCTACTTTCTTTTGCATATTTTACGTGGTTTGGGGCTTTCAATAAGTGTCGTTTCAATCAATAACAAGAACCACAATATCGATACTAGCATTGTTGATTGTAAATTGGATTCAATTCATGTTAGAGAAATATACCCAGTTACTTTAGTAATACAAGTTGGGCATGTCGTTATACAAGTCTCATGAACGATGTCATGGCCCGCCGCTTTATCCCAACATACCGCAAGATGCAAAGTAATAAAAGCAATCTAATAGCATCAACGCCACAATGACCATTGTGGTTCTACTCGCAGCAACATCTACATACACACGGCTCAAAACCATCGTAGGGTTCGTAGCATGGAAAACAAAATTTCTATCGCACAAACAAACAAGCCAAGATCTATTCATTAGATTGTAAAAAGTAACGAAATGATGGAGGAACTCACCCTTCTAAGATTCCGCAAAGTGGTTAACGAGCCGATTCTCGTAAGTGATGTAGTCGCATTCTTCCGATCTCAAGATCGTGGACGCATCCTTCCAGCCACGCCCGCGCCGCTTTCCAGTTTGCCACATCGCTCGGTACTTTTACCTAAGACCTTCCTCTCCTTGTTCCAGCAGGCATGAGGTTGCAGCACTTCCTCGGCGATTCCGGCAAAGACAACGGGCGTTGGTATCGAAGTAGGGAGATCTCAAGTAGGCTTCGCCTGCCGGGTGCGAGTATGGTGGGAGCTTAAGAGAGAGGATTAGTGGCCCAGTAATTAGACACACCAATTAGAGGGTTTCAAACCAATTAGAAGGCTCTAAATCAAGCACAGCAATTAGAAGCTCTAAACCAAAATAGCTCTAAACCGAGATCTAGAGTAGTAAAGCACGGCTGAGGAGCCCTGCCTCCTTTTATGGGAGGTGGTGTTCCTTGGCGCCAGAGTGGGAGGGTCCTCCCCACCGCCTGGGGCTGGCGCCGGGCTCGAGGAGTCCTACCTCCTCCAAAGTTGGTTCCAACTCCTCTTGCTTGTTTCCTACGCTTTGTTTTGGGCGCTGACTTTCAAACCGGAGATTTGACTTTCTGTTTTAGGATTCAATTTAACTTTTATTTGGGACAGCACAACACTTAGTACATGATGGCCTGTTCAATGATCAATGACACATTCATACCTTCCCTGCAGTGCCTGCAATAATCCGGTCCTCTAGAACATTCCGTTTAGTAACATTCTAATCATTCCCGAACTCCTAAACGGACTTTCCTTATATGATCTTATTCTCCCATCATTCGGATCACTCGCGAGGACCATCCTTATCTCGGCATTCTAACAACATTCGTCTTTCAATACCATGTCTACTCAACAACGCTTAATCTTAAGTGTGTCTCCCTTACTAGCTCGTGAATTATGCATATTGACGAGACACTTCTCAACACAAATCAATAGAGGAACCTGAAATTCATATGGTTCTACATATTTAATGATTACTTTGCGATCGAATGAACCACTTACATTTATACCAATTTCCTTTGCTTCACGATATGTTATTTACCCATAGTTATGATTGCCTAAGATCTCGCATACCTAGTTCAACTCAGCATTGCTAAGTACTTTCTTTCTTTGCCCCAGATATGATCCCTTGCATCGTCACATGCTTGCAAGCTTAATTGATGACATCTCAACGAGAGGGCCTGTGAGTATATCTATCCTATGGATGGACAAATCCCACTCTTCTTGGATCCATGCGTAAGTCTCAACCAATACTTTCCTAACACTCAATGCCACTTTTATAACTACCCCGTTATTTGCAGGTGTTTGATGTCATCAAAGCATCCATCCGGTAAAGGTGATATGCATGATCTCATGGTCGAAGGAATTAGGTTACTATAATGTAAAGCATATAGCAATTGAACTAATGAAATGACTTGATCTTTGCAAGCACTTATCTATAGGAGTATGTCCACCATATCATTCTCCTAACGAGCGATCTGTTGTTGATAATATCCATGTTCCAAGGATAGGGAACCACAATCATTAATCAACCAACAAGCTTAGTGAAGTATAGAGGTTATACTAGGGACTTTAAACTAAGTTTACAAATCACAATAAGTATCACTGTTTCCTTGTTAATACTATTATAGCATGAATGCAAAATATTTACCATAAACACAAAGATATAATAATAACTAAGATTTATTATTGCTCTAGGCATTCCAATACCTCCCACTTGCACTAGAGTCATCTAATCTAGATTATATGAATATACCCAACACCCATGGCAGTTTGGTGTTGGTCATGTTTGCCTCGAGTAGGTTTAGTCAACGGATCCGCCACATTCAGATCTCAGGTACGGTAAAATCTTTTATATCCCCATCCCTCGGATAATTTAATGCTTGAAACGAGCTCGATACAAGCTTCAGCCTTCAGTGACCTTGGTCTCTGCGCATCGCTATGGCCCATGTTATCACAAGAGATGTATTACTGGGTCCAGCGCACTTGAAACCAATACACCCAGCTCCTCGTAATGAACTCTTTCATCCATATCGCTTCTGTGAAGCCTCCAAGCAGCCATGTATTCCATTCGCTTGAAGATCTCGCACAACGCCTTGCTTTGCACCTCCAAAATAACTCCACAAGACCATTCAAACAAAAATTCTCATCGTTGAGATATGCCTTAGAGGCAATAATAAATGTAGTTATTATTATATCTTTGTGTTTATGATAAATGTTTGCATTCATGCTATAAATAGTATTAATAAGGAAACATTGATATCACAAAGGACTAGAACTTAATTCAAGCTCCAAGATACCTCTATACTACTAGCTTTGTTGGTTGATTAATGATTGTGGTTTCCTATCATGAACATTGAGATGTTATCAACAACAAGATCATATCGTTAGGAGAATGATACAGGATGACATACTCCTCTATAGACAAGGCAAAGCATAAAGATCAAGTCATTTACTAGTTCGACCAAGCAGATGCTTTCGATACATAGTAACCTAATCTTCTCACTATGAGATCATGCATATCACCTTACCGGATGGATGCTTTGATGACATCAAACACCACACTGCAATGTGTGGTGGTTATAAAAGTGGCATTGAGTGTTCGAAAGTATTGGTTGAGACATGATCAAGAGGGATTAAGTCCATCCACATGACTTTATATAGATACTCGGGCTCCCTCTCGGTGGAATGTCATCCAATTATTGCAAGCATGTGACTTGGTCACAAGGGATCACATATCATGAACGAAAAGAGTACTTATCAAGAATAAGGTTGAACTAGGTAAGATGCAAGCAGATACGGACGATCATAACCTTGGGTAAGTAACATATCGTAGATAAAGGAAATTGGTATCGTGATGCAAGTGGTTCATTCGATCGCAAAGTAATCATAGAACATATGTGGAGTTTATATGAATTTCCCAGATTCTATTGGTTATTGTTCGAGAAGTGTCTCGATCATGTCCGTGACAATTCACTTAACCGTAGGGAGACACACTAAGGATCTGACGCTGTTTCGAGTAGTTAAGGAAATGAATGAGAAAGAGACCAATGTTGTTCGAGTCTCGGATGGGATCCGGATATCACGAGGGTGATCCGGAATGGTCCGGAGAATAAGATTCATATAAGGAAAGTCCTGCCGGAAAGTTCGAAATGATTCCGCAGCCATCGAATGTTCTAGAAGGTTCCGGATTGTCCGGCACTGGGGGGGGAAGGGGTTATGAATGTGTCATTGATCATTGAACGATTGCATCATGTACTAAGTGTTGTCCCAAATAAAGGATTAAATTGAACTCTAAAAATGTAAAGTCAAATGTCCAGCTTTTGAAAGTCAAACCCACAAAACAAGAAACTGTGGGAAACAAGAAGAGGAGTTGAACTAACTCGAGGAGGAGTAGGATCTCCAGGCCGGCGCCTAGCCCAAGGTCACCACTTGGGAGGACTCTCCTCCCTGGCCAGACCTTCCTCCCATAAAGAGGCAGGCCTCCCATATTTTTACTTTCACTCTGATCTCCGGGTTTAGAGCTGTTTTGGTTTAGAGCTTCTAATTGCTTTAGCCAAATGCTTTAGGAGCCTTCTAATTGGTTTAGAGCCTCTAATTGGTGTGTCTAATTACCAGGCCACTAATCCTCTCTCTCATAAGCTCCACCATACCGCACCGCTTAAGGCGGCTCGGGCGTGATCTCCCCTCTACTTCCTAAGACCACGCTGTCAGGTCACGGACCGCGAGAGTGCTACAACCTCACGCCTGCTCGCCGGAACAAGTGGGAGAGTAAAGGTCCTTCGCCGAGTACCGAACGCAGACCGATCATGAAGCGCCGCTTTAACCGGTTAGTACCATTTTTAAGCGATCGTCACGATCTTGAGATTGGGAAGAGTATTTAGCCACATCACCCACGAGAATCCGCCTCCGTTAAACACTTTTGGAATCTTCGAGGTGAGTTATTCCATATCGACTCGCTGTTACAATCTAGTAGATAGATTCCTTGGCTTGTTTGTTTGTATGCGATAGAAAATTTTTGTTTTCCATGCTATTTAACCCCTACAAAGGGTATCGTGCAGCCGCAGGTCTATATGCGTAGATCACAGCACGAGTAGAACACAATGGTCATCGCGTATGCTTGATGCTTTTATTGTAGCATTGCTTGGTACTTTGCATCTTACAGAAGTGGTTGGTATGCGAAGCGGCCCAGGCTAACCTTACATGACATCGCTCATGAGACTTGCTCCACGCTTTGACATGTAACTTGTATCGTATAAGTGGCTTTATGGGTGCCTCTGCTTTCTCCTTCAGCATAGTTAAGATCCAATTTACAACGGGTGATCAACAATGCTAGTATCACCATGCTTGTGGTTCTTGTTCTGTAGTTAGAAACGCATTGACTTTCATTGAAAGCCCCAAACCATTTGTAAAATATGCAAAGAAAGCAGAAGGCGTTTAACTTTGCTTTCTGCGTGGTGTGCAAAGGATGTGATATGGCCATGATTGTGGATTATATTTGATGTATGCAATGTTCCTTATTGTAAGTCATTCATATCTATGGGCAGGGAGCCATATGGTTGTCTTTAATTCTATGTTAAGACCAAGTGGTTCATTCAAAGTAGTTGTAATGAAGTTGAAGCCAGTGGACGACAACCATGGACAGGAAGCGTCATTTGACCTTGCATGCAATGCCGTGATGGATGGAGATCATGTTCTATGCTTTCTGAAGATGGAGATCGGAAGGCACGAAGAAGAAAGGCCATATCATATCACATATATTGAATTGCATGTGATGTTAATCCTTTATGCATCTTGTATTGCTTAGTAGACGACGGTAGTACTCATAAGATGATCCTCATGCACATCAATTTCAAATCACAAAGTGTTCACCCTAGTTAGAATGTTGCTAAGCAAAGCTTGTTGTTTCAAGCACCACGTGATGATCGGTGTGTTCTAGATTCTCGGTAAGTGTATACAACGTGAGCAAAGCTTTATTTGCTCAGTAAACTAGGTTTGATCTGACGAGCCTAGTAATGTACGTACATGGTCTCGAACACGGATTATCGAAGGTAAACATGAATCGTATAGTAGATATGATGAAGAACATGATGATTGTTCGCCATTGAAAACCATATATCAACTCTCGTGGATGATCAAAGCTGATGTGGTGGATTTGGTTCAGGTGATCACTAAAACAATGTGAGGGATATTGTTTTGAGTGGAGTTCACCTAGTTTAATTTTACATACTAATTTGAACTCAATTTGTCATAAACTTAGTCTAAACTAATATTGCAAATATGTTGTAGATCAATGCAGCCCCTAACATCAATTTTAATGCTGCCTCAGAGAAAGAAAAGGTGTTGAAAAACAATGGAAGCAATCTCAAGGGATTGGTTCGCAATTTGAGGATTGTCCTCACAATGGTAATTTGACCGGCGTGCCGGATGCACTACTGGTGACCCACCCATCAAGTTCGGCGAAGTAAAGAATGCTGCATCGCCGGAAGAACTGCATCTATAGTTCAAGTTGTGCTATCTTGTATGGTTTAGAATCGAGCTCTTTAAAAGGTTTGAAGAGTCAGACCCACATGATATTGTCGAGGATCTCAAATTAATTTTGAGACTCATATGCAATTGAAAGCTATGAGGCTTCCGAAAAGTTCTTTAACTCAAGTAAGATGGAAGAAGGCACTGCTGAGCATGTGCTTAAGATGTCTCGGGCACGCAAAACAAACTTCAAAGCTGGGTATAGTGATTCCTAATGCTTGGGGATTTACCGTGTCTCACAATCACTACTACCAAGTTATGTTAACTTTGTGATGAACTACAATATGCGTAATACAAGACGCTGTAATCCTTGCCATGTTAAAATCAGTAGAAGTGGAGATCAAGAAAGAGCACCAAGTGTTGTTGGTCAATAAAACCACCAAATTCAAGAAAGGCAAGTCTAAAGCAAAAGGACATCAAGAAGGGTGGTAAGAAAGCTACCACGCCGACGAAGAAGACCACACGGGGACCCAAGCCCGAACTCGAGTGCTTTTACCGGGCATGGAGAAGGTCATCGGAAGCGAATTGCCCAAAGTACTCAAGTGATCCAAGAACGGCAACATCAAGAAGAAAGGTATATCTGATATACATGTTATTGATGTGTATCTCACTAGTACTGAGTAGTGCCTGGTATTTAGATACTGGTTCGTTGCTCATATTTGTAACTCAAATAAAAATATAGAATAAA
Organism: Avena longiglumis; assembly: GCA_030063025.1. Taxonomy (NCBI): domain Eukaryota; kingdom Viridiplantae; phylum Streptophyta; class Magnoliopsida; order Poales; family Poaceae; genus Avena; species Avena longiglumis. Next base: position 62,377,580 of record CP125979.1, on the reverse strand, counting down.
CGGAAGTTACAATAAGAACGGGACGATGCGCCAGAGAAACGGATCAAAGGTCGATGTGATCATGGGGTCATACCACCACTTCATCTACCACTGGATTATAGTTTTGCATTTAAATAATTGTTACTAGTGTCATGCTGAGCATGAACATTATCTCAGATCTTGTTTATTGCGGATTGCCATTTGTTTGGGAGCCGAGAACAATGGTTGTCTACGATATGAGTAATATACCACGCATATGCACCTTGATAGATGGTCTATTCTTATTGAATCTCGATAGTGGGAAATACACATATCAACATTGAGGTTAAACGCTTTGAAATCGCTACACTGACCTATATGTGGCATCGTTGCCTTGGTCACATCGAGGAAACGTATGAAGAAACCCATCCGATGGACTCTTGAATCACTTGATTTGAATCACTGGAAAGATGCTAAGTATGTCCTGGCGGGAAAAATGACTAAGACTCCATTTCAGAGCGATGGAGCGAGGCCACGGATCATTGGAATCATATACCATGTGTGTGGTCCAATGAGTGTAGTATCGCTACGGTGGTTATCGTTGATACCTTACCTTCAGCCTGGATGACTGGAGTAGATAAGTATATCTATTTCATGAAACACAAGTCCGAAACTTTCGAGAAGTTTAAGGAGTTTCAAAGTGAGGTAGAGAATCAACGAATAGGGTTAAATTTGCTCGATCGCGGGAGGTGAATATCTAAGTTACGAGTTTGGCGAAAGATGAAAGAAGTGCGGAATACTTTCATAATTGGATACCGCCGGAACACCACACGCATCGGGTGTGTCCGAACGCCGAACGAACTCCTCTTAGATATGGTTCGTCGGCGATGTCACTCTATGTATTTACCGCTATCATTTTGGGGGTTATGCATTGTTCGATTCACTTTAAATAGGGCACCGCCTAAACTGCTGAAACGACACCATGAATTAGTGGTTTGGGAAGAAACCTAAATCATTGCCCTTAAAGTTTGGGGGACGCGTTTCATGTAAAGAAGAAGCCACAAGCTTGAAACCCAAAGCTTAAAATGCTACTTCATAGGATACCGAAGGAAACTATTGGGCATACCTTCTATCATAGATCCGGCAAAACATCTGCTGTTAAGAATGGATCCTTTTCTAGAGAAGGAATTTCTCTCGAAGAAGTGACTGGAAGGAAAGTAGAACTTGACGAGGTTGTTGAACCTTCTCTGCAATTAAGTAGGAAGCAGAAGACCGAAGAAGTTCCCGTGGTGCTCAAGACCAATAAGGGAGGAAGCTAATGATGATGATCATGAAACTTCTGCTGA